>CM038216.1:116985064-118185064 GCA_021442155.1 Cymbidium sinense
CAAAATTTTCTAAGTCCTTTAAATCCCCTTTAATGGACTTAGCCAAAATCATGATTAAATCACTTCAAAACCTTGAAATTTTCTCATGATCCATTTATATTCTCATTTATATATATAAAAATATAAATAAAAATCAAAATCACTTCCAAAAATCAAACTCAAATCCACTCAAAATCCAACCTAAGCCTTTCAAGTCAAAATCTTGAACTTAGCCAAATCAAATCAAGCCAAACTCTTGATTTTCTTCATGATTCAATCAACCCTACAATCATGAACCCATATATACCAAACTTCAAATCAAACAATCAAAACCTCAAAATCAAAAAATCCTTTCATATTCTTCCTTTGAATATGAAATTGTCAAATGGATCAAAACCCATTTGACTTCAAACCACTTGCATAAATAGATTTATATTTCAATCATAAGTCCATATACAAGGTCAATCAAGCCCAAATCAAGCTTTGACCAAGCCATTTGACCCACTTTAGTTCACTTGACCCAAAGTGACCTAAAGTACCCTTATGAGCCAAATTCTCATCCTAACCAAATTGGATTGAACCAAACTCATATTTGCCTCTCATCATGATCAACAATCATCATGGGATGATCAATCAATCAAATTAGTCAAACCAAGTCAAACCTAAGGGTTGACCAAGTCAACACTTAGCCCAAAATGAATAGCCAAATCCACCATAGGCCAAATTGATTGAAACCATTGATCTAAGTTCACTCATGACCTATGTTTGAACTTGACCAAGCCAACATTTGAGCCTAACCTAGCCCAATTGGCCACTTGACCCACTTGACCTAAAAAGTCAAAATGTGTCAAAACTTGATCTAAGCCAAATTGATTCAAACCAATGGGTCAAGTTCATTCCAAATCACTTGTTGAACTTGACCAAAGCCTCTAACTAGACCTAACCAAGCCCAATTGACCTTAGACCCAACATGACCTAAAGGGGTCATGTTGAGCCAAATTTGAACTTAACCAAAATTGATTGGAAACAAAGATACCAATCCACTCCATATGACTAACCTAACCTAAACCTACCCTTGACCTACCTCAAATAGGTCAAATGGGTCAAATAGGACAACTTGACCCATTTGACCTAAATGAAGTCATATGAGCCAAATTCAAAACTATACCAAATTGAATCAAACCAAAGCCCAAAACATTTCAAATGGTCATATGAACTTGACCCAACCCTTATTTCAATTGGTCAACTTGACCCAAGTTGACCCATTTTGACCTAAATGGGTCAACATGAGCCAAACCTTATCAAATGAATTCCAAATCTCATGAAACTTGGCCAAACCTAGTTTCTCCACATACCCAACATATCCAAAGTAAAAAATTAGCAAAATGACCATTCTACCCTAGGCCATAGAACAAATTTTGGCTTAATCCATGGGTAATTTGGTCAAACCCTTCATATCACTTGACTTTTCCTAATAGCTCAAGGGGACCCAAGGAAGAGTGGTGCAAACCCAATGGGTTTAGTCCTAAGACCAAAACCCCAAGGTCAAAATGGCAAAAAACTCCTCTCCACTTGATTCAAGCACATGGGAGGTTGGCAATCCACTTGCCTCACCATGTGCACACCTAACATCAAACAACCCATCCTAATCATTGATCAAAATGGCAAGGATTGTCATCGATCCTTCAAGGGGAGATATACTCCCCTAATTCATTTGAATTCACACCATTTGATTGGGTGCTAGAGAGAGTAGAGCATCGAGATAATCCTAAGCTTCTAGAGTTTAGATTTCCCATCTCATTTTTAATAAGGAAAATAGAGGAATTGAAGAGCTCAACTTCCATCACCACCTCCACCAAATTCCTTTGCACACCATCGAGAGGTGTCAAGTGCACCCAAGATTTCTTTGAAGTTCCGGCAAGGAGAGCTCGATCAAAGACGCAAAGCAGAGGAGGAGGGGTCCATGAGCTCAACCTCTCTCGCTCAAAACTTTGGTGGCTCTCCTAACTGAAAAGCTCCAAGGGAATGATTTTGACCCAATTCCTCATGTGTGGTCTTTGTGAAAGAATTTAATTTCATGACCAGCCATTGGATGTTGGTAGATGATGTGGGTGGTTTAATGAGCTTAATCCTAATCCCTCAACTGGATGGATCATTCTCTGTGCTTTAGGTGGAATCTCAGCCATCCATCTGCGCATTTTGGATGGATGACTGAGATTATACACATGTTTCGAAAATCCCTTACCCATTTTAAAACCATGGGGAGATCTCGCCATCCATCTTGATCGATGAAGATCAAAGCGTTGTCACCCGCCTTTTGGATTTGACATTTAATCCTCAGACACCTATAATGTGTAAAGCAACCGCCACGCCACCGCCGAGCTAGGAGATTAGTTAAAATGCTTTAATTAATTTTAATTAATCTGGATCTTCTAAAATTCATAACTCTCTCTAAAAAAATTTAGAAAATATGAAATAAAATATGGAAAGATAATTCAACCTAGAATATTTTAAAATTAATTTCAATGGATTTTAAATTATAATTTTTCTCTGATTTTTAGTTTTTTTAGAAAGTTCATTCTGCTAATTACTTTTTGATTAAGCCTCTGATTAACCCCAAATTTCTTGGGTATTTAGGGATGACTTTCCCTCTAATTTTCTTGGGATTTATTGAAGCTTGATTAGAAGAACATATGGATTTCTTAATTACCTCCTTATGTAATTAATTAAGGTGTGATTAGTTGTTTTAATCCATTAGAGTTGATTAAGGTTAGATCTAGATAGGAGGTTTATGGAATAATTTTGGGCATTTCTAAGCTATTCTAAACCCCTTTTCTCCTTAATCTCCTCTTAATTAAGGGTTAACTCATTAATTATCCCTTTAATTAATTTCTAAAAATTCTAAAAATATTCCAGAACTTAATTAATCTACTTCGGGTAGATGCTTATTTTAATAGCCTAAGTTCAATTAAGAAATCAAAACCCAATTCATATGTATGAAAGGGTGTTTTGAAATTATTTAAGTTAAACCCCTTAGCTTAATTAACATATTCAAATTGCAAATTTTCTTATTAGGTGCATAAATTTAAATTCCTTGTGAGTTTTATGTCATCTCATTGGCTCATAATCATTTGGTTAATTATTCTAAGGTGGTGTAGGTAAGGTTAATTAAGTTACTTAATTCACACCAAAGTCACTTTATGTAAAATATGAGTTAATTAACTTTGAATTCACTTTGATTTATTTTAAACTTTCTTATTCATAAGAATGTCTTTAGGATTTAATTAAAGTGAATGTGTTTACATGCTTTCATTGCTTTGATTCTTTCCCCAACATGTTAAATTGTATGTCATTCATGCATTCATATTTTCAAATTCAAATTTAAAATGAAATTGTACTTTATGTAGAAATATGAGTGGCTATTATCACTACTAAACCCAAATTATTTTCAAAACATATAAATCAATTATCAAATCTGAAAGTGTGCTACTTATATTCTAATTATAAGTTTGCATGTGATAGATTATAAAGGTATGCTTAGCATGTGTTTTCTCTTTATGTTGGTATAGTTTTGAATGGGAATTTGATATTCATTTGAAAAGAACTACTCACCTAATTCCATATCCTATTCATCCCTGCTATCACCTAAGAAGGTTACCATACTTGTATATACATAAATTGCATAAACAAAATGAATCCATTAATGCAACTTTTGCATTCTTCTTTTCCATTTCTTTTACATATTTGTATTTAAGGAAAGTGGTATATATTATGGACAACTCAAGGTTGAGGTTTTAAGTATCCCTAAGTAGTTTTATATACCTTACACCTCTTAACAATGATACTCACTTATGCCTTTCTTACTTTCATGTGTGTGAAAATTGGATAAAGAAACCCTTTTCTACTTAAGAAAATCATATTAAACTTCCAAATTTTCTTAAATGAATTACTTAGCATGCATCATAGTGTGTTAAATATTCTCATTTGTGTGTATAGATATGCTTAGGATATTCATATATGCATGTTATACATGTTGGGAAAGAAATGAAGTAATGTGTGTTATGTGAATTTTGATTCATTTTATTTAATCTTAAAATGCCTTTCTTTTTGAATAGGTTTGTTTAGAGTTTATCTAAACTTAGGATTAATTAAAAGATTTAATCAAAACATTTACCTAAATAAAACTAAAATGAATCTACTTTAGAAATTACTTAGGGAAGGAAAGAGAAGTTCTCTCTTCTCTCTCTTATAACTTAGTAATTAATTGTAAGATTCACTTGAACCAAATAAAAACATGAAATAAAATCAATCCTAAAATAATTAAACAACTTAAATGAAACCCTCCTCTAAGTTGAACATATTTTCACACTTAGAAAATTTGAACCTAAAGCCATAGCTAAGCATACCACATAAACCTTCAAAGCACACACATTAGCCTAAGTTACCACTTCTAGCTTTAGCTTAGGTCAGTGCATGGCTTGATGCTTTATTTTATTTTGTGATATATGATTTAGACTAGATGTTAGGTGTATGCTCGTAGAATGAATCGTAGGACGTTCTTAGTCTAACTATTCTTTTCTGAAGGGGATTGTGCTTAAGGGCTATCATAAATAAAATATAAATGCTTTTACTTACAGTGCTTTATACCTAAGCATAATCCATGTGTGGACTTAGTCACCCATGTGGGGTGATAAGTCCAATATACATGCTTGGGATTTGTGGTTTGTTTTAGCTAACCTTGTTTTAGTGTTAGTTAGATTTCCTTTTCCTTTTCATGTAAATTTATGTAATTAGTATTTTGGAATTTTTGTTATGGGATTAGGATGAGCATTGGTCATAAGATCATATCTTATGCACCATGTGAATCCTTGGAGCATCTACCTTCCAACCATCCAAAAGAAGGAACCAAAGAAAAAAGAAGAAAGAAGAAAGAAGAAGAAAAAGAAAAAAGAAGAAAGAAAGCTTGAAGACCCCTAATAATGAATTCCTTAATTAATTGTAATTTAATTCATTTGTAATTGTAGGGTAGAGCTACCCAAATTTGATTTATTTTTGAGTGGTACCACACAACCTTTTTTCTTCTTTTTGATTAACTTTATAAATTGATTGATGATTTGTTTAGTTTTTGCATTAAGTGGCATGATTTTCCTAGTTTCTTCCTTGCTTTATGTATGATGTGGATTAGGCTCTTAGAAAAATAAATCTTTTACCCAACTTAATAAATTAAAACTAAAAATAAACAACTCATAACCTCACCTAAAGCTTAGGTTTAAAATCAAGATAAAAGAATTAGCAACCCCTTAGCTGATGAGCATTTATTTTATAATATCATGCACAACATCTTATTTCACTCTTGATTGAGGGCTTCCACCTTGCAGAGAAACTTTGAGAGCCATGGTGGAAACTCACCCTCCCCTTCTCAGATTTTGGCCAATAACTTTATTTCTCATGCATTAGGCATATGAATCCTATTATCTGAGTCAAAATAATTGTCCAAAATGAAAATAAAATGAAATTTGAATTGCATTAGATTTAGGTCATTTGAAGCATGCCTTTACATGATCTAGTCTCTTTAAAGAGTGAGTTTACTTCTTTTCTAAATAAAAAATATCCTAGCTATCTTGCATAAGCATAAGACTTGCCTACATGTATTTAAAATCATAGGAGGAGTTAGTTAGTTGGCCACCCTAGGTTGTAAGTCCAAGTGTGGTTTTGTCCTCTCTGGAGGCAAACCAATTACCCATTTTCATCTTAGATTTAGGTTGTGCTTTTGGCCTGCCAAAGCTCCCTAGATTTAGGTTGAGGTTTCTTCCCTTGGGCCATAAGCATAATTCCTCACCTCTGATATTTTCTTAATCTTGTGTTGAATTGTTAAGCCCCAAATTCTAATAAAATCAACTCAAACAAACTAAATTTAGTAAAGCCCAATATAGATAGTTTGAGATGCTTTCTAGCATCGTGAGCATCTCCTACTTATTTCCATTTGGCGATAATAACTCTCTTTGATCAATCCCATTTGATCTTCAAAAAATAAACCAATCGATTGATAGTCCTTTCTATTGAAATCTTAGAGACAATGATCATCTTAATCGAGAGTTTTCCAAAGGAATCCCATTCCTTAGATGTAATTAACTAAGCTTTCCGTAGGGAACTTAACGAACCCTATTTAAAATAAACCCTACTTTACTTTTCCATGTAAAGGGGAAGAATCTCTAGTACATATGCACCCATCATCCTGAGTCCTTATTGATTAGGTCCATTAAAGGGTAGTGACTTATCTTCGAGATAGTACACTATTCCTTGATGACATCGATCACTAATAAGTACATCTGGATCTACGGCATCCTAAAAAGATGAATTTATAGTTGTCTTTCTTTTTTCTCACCAGATTTGAAAGACTCTAGAAAATTTTCACCAATATTTTTACGACTCACTGGGATGGTTCCTCTCTCCATCTTTGGTAAATGATCATTGTCTTTGAGTATCGATAGTGGGTTTGTACTTTGGTATGAATCCAAGACTATCTTCTTTCCATTGGCACTTAGCTTATTTCATTCTTAAGTTGAGTTAGCCAACATCTTTAGGTTTTAGGACGCATTCCTTGTTGGTCTTAAAACCCCGTCCTCCAATGGGTAAAAATAAAAGATCTAAATAAAAAAAAAATATTTAAAGACTTCCTCTTATCATTTTCATGAGGAAAGGTTCATCTAAAATAATAAAGATAAAAATAAATCTTCCATAAAGAACTTTGCTTTTCAAAAGCACCTTTTCAAAAATGCACTTAATAAAATATTTTCACAAAATTTTATCACCCCTCATTTAACAATTCCCATAATTGTTACATGTAGGATTTTCAAAATAAAACTAACAACATTTTCAAAAGCAAAATGAATATCTTCCATCAATTTATTTTGATGAAGATTTCATTAAAAAAAATAATAACCTTTTTTCAAAAAGTCAAAATCAAAATCCAAAAATGAAATTTTCAAAAAGTACACATGAACCTTTCCATTCAATACACCCATACATATTGAATGAAAGTTTCATTTTCAAATAAAATAAAATTTTTCAAAAGCACATATGAACATCTCCATTCAATATACTCAAATTTATTGAATTAAGATTTCATTCCCAAATAAAAATATCATTTGGAAATCCCACTTAAACATATCTCACATATGATTAAGTTGGAATTCCTCTCTTTCAAAAAGCAATAATCACACATAAAATTTTCATAATTCAAAATTGAGATTGACTTCCATTCCTACATACCCAAATTTGTAAATGGAAGTCTTTTCAAAATAAAAATTTTAACAATCATATTTTTTTAAAAAAAATTTTAAACACATTCGAAACTTCATTTAGCATACCCAAATTTGCTAAGTGAAGTTTTCAAATCCAAATTAAAAATCAACAATTATATTTGGAACTTTATTTAACATACCCAAAATTGTTAAGTGAAGTCTCCTAGTCCACAATTCAAAATTCTAAACACATTTTGGAACTTCATTTCATACTCAAAAGTGAAGTATCCAAACCAAAATCAAAAATTTTCAAAATATATTTGGAACTTCATTTAACATACCCAAATTTGTTAAGTGAAGTCTCCAAATTCAAAATCAAAAATTTTCAAAACACATTTGGAATTTCATTTAACATACTCAAATTTGTAAGTGAAGTCTCCAAAAAAAATAAAATTCAAACACATTTGGAACTCATTTAACATACTCAAATTTGTTAAGTGAAGTTTCCAAATTCAAAATCTTTTCAAAACACATTTTGGAACTTCATTTAACATACCCAAATTTGTTAAGTGAAGTCTCCAAATTCAAAATCAAAATTTTCAAACAACATTTGGAACTTCATTTAACATACAAATGTGTAAGTTTCCAAATTCAAAAAAAAAATTTTCAAACACCTTTGAACTTCTTCCTTAGCATACCAAATTTTCTAAGGAGAGTTTCCATTTTCAAAATCAAACAAATAAAAAAAAATTTTGAACACATCCTTTGGAATTTCATTTAGCATACTCAAATTTGCTAAGTGAAATTTCCATTTCAAACTAAACCAAGTGGGACTTCATCTTAGCATACCAAATTTTCTAAAGTAAAGTTTCTACTTTCAATTAAATCAAAACATAAATGAAACACTTAGATTCTTAGCATACCTAAATTTGCTAAGGATCTACCTTTCAAAAATCACATCAAAATAAATGAAACACTTAGGATTTTCTTAGCATACCTAAATTTGCTAAGAATCCTATTTTCAAAAAATCAAACAAAACACACTTGGTTATTCACTTAGCATACCTAAATTTGCTAAGAATTCCAAATTTTCAAAATCAAAATAAAATTCACAAAAAGAAACAATCACTTTCAAAATACTTCACTTAGCATACCTAAATTTGCTAAGTAAAATTCCAAAACAATCAAACAAAAATAAAATCAATTTGACCCTTACTTAAACATACCCAAATTTGTTAAAGGAAAGGGTCCTCAAATCAAAATTCAAATTCAAACAAACATGAACCTATGGAAGCATCCTTATCAAAATTTGAATCCATATTTCAACATACCAAATTTGTTGAAGTTGATTCATATTCAAATTCCTCTTTCAATCAATCTTCTCAAATCTATTTGAACCCCACTTAACACTTCCAAGTTGTTGGATGTGGGTTCAAATTTTCAAATTCAAAATTCAAAAATCTATAAAGATTGAAATCTAATACAAACTCATTTCTCATTGCAGATTCTTATAATCGAGTAGTTTTAGAGTCTTATAGTTGTTGAAATGGTCGTTCTAGAAGTTTGTTTTACCTTCCCCATGGTATGGATATGGCTTTGGATCCGACTTCCCCCTGACCATACCATTCACTTTGGTGGATTGAGGGATAAGATTACTTGTGAGGGCACTCCCACTACAAGTAGGATCGTGAGCGGTCGGTCATCAAGATTGACTTACCTCACGATGTCTCCTCAGAAGAGGAAAGGTGGCATAGCTTCAATAGTAGTGCCAGCTTCAATAGTATAATCCGCAGACACCCCATGCTCATGTTCTGTGAGGGCTATAATCTTATGTACCTCCAAGTAAGGCTCCTCTGGTCTCGTGGGCCTCCCCTACATTTGAGTATGGGTCTAGCTCAGACTCCTCCCATCCTACTGACAAGGAACATAAACCACATGATCCACACCAGATCACAAGGAGATGGAGGTCCGCCTATGATGAGTTCATTGTACTTCACCACTAGCTATAGAAACTAGTTCCATCCTCTCTAGGTTAGACATATAGAGGATGTCGAGGATTTGCTCATCACCTCCGGTGCATTTTCACCATTTCTAGAGCAGAGGTCATATGCCGCCTAATATGTCTTACGCCGATTAGGGTGAGCAGACACGCCTAGTCGCACTTAGTTTGATCTCCATTCCATCATCCCCAGTGGGGAGCATCCACTGTGAGAGGGCCCAGAGGCTCATACAACATATTACTAGGAGAGATGGAGGTTCACAATCAGCTATTGATTTTCCAGCTTGGCTACCCGCGACCATGATAGTATCCTCCTTAGGGACTAGTCATCATAGAGGGTAGTTCTAGAAGTGGTGTCTCCACCCCACCCCCCCTCATCCCATCCATCACAGTTGTGTTACAACTTCCTATTCCAAAAAGGCCATGAAGGCCATATCCGGGAAGCCACCGTTGGTGATCCTATGACCAAGGGATCCTACTTCTATACACCACCCATGGTGGTCGAAGCTCTCTACCCTTCTACCCGGTGGTGCGAAGGAGTGACCAAGCATCGTGGTTATCCCTTCACTCCCACCGCCCAACAGGATGTGGAGATGGTGATAGTGATTTCAAATATTACAGATGACAATCTAGCTACCAATAGTAGTGGAACATCCTAGGATTATTTTCCCTCTCATAGCCAGTAGCAGTCAGGAGTGTCATTCATCCAGTGAGTACAGCCCACATAGGATTGACTCTAGCGGTGTCGGCTCATTGCATGATAGTGATCACACCGGTCCAAAGATATTTGTACATGACGATCATTCTTTAGATGAGATAGTGCACATTATTTCATGGAGAAGAAGGAAATCTGGGTATGATTTATTGGGATGAAGAGAGAGTCGCAATCCCAATGAAGATGACTTGTTGGGACTCAAGAGTGCATGGTTGACACTAGAGGATCTCTTGGGAACAACAAGCCATGGAAGGTGATGAGGTTGATCGTGAAGACATCAACCCAAAGACCTCGACATCTTGAGGAAGGATGAGCAGATAGATGGGTGGATAACAGGACTTGTAGCAGTTTCGTGCTTCAAAAAACAAGCCCCTTTAGTTCATCCTATTATAACCAATATCAATCAGCCTGAGTTAGTGCATGTCTTGGACCCAACCAAGACTCTACCTCCCGTTGAGCAAGGTAGCACTAGCCTATATAAGAAGGTAGTGGAAAGTACCTCCATACAAGAAAAAGATATAAAATCCATGGTTCAGCAGCATATGAAGGAAGCTTTGGCTCAAGCTCGGGAGGATCATCGATTCAAAGTAGACCCTACCGAGGAATTTGATGCTATCCAATATCCCAAGGGTTTCTTTGCCTCCTTCCTTCAAAAGCTTTGATGGCGGGAAACCAAGGCATGTATTACATTTGGCCTTTGTTGCAATGCGGTGTGGATGCTTTACACTTTTCCTTTCGTTAGTTAGGTGTTACTTTGATTGGTATGTGAACTCCAAATGGTTCAATAAAGATATTTGTCGAGTTGGAGCAACTCTTCATCAGGTTTAGAGCTCAAAGGGTTACAGGTGATCTCATTAGCACAACCACTCATGAATCCCTTATTGATTATATTCTCGATGATAACAAGTATGAAGTGTGAACCATAACTATCAAAGAATGCCATTGAGATTCTCTTGAAGAATATCCATGGCCTGCCGCCTTCATGCTTAAGGCTTCACTATCAAGACATTTGAGAAGCTAATCAACAAGGTGCCTACAAGGAGAGGCCAAACAGTACCTTTTCAAGATCGGGCCTAAGCAAGCCCAAAAGCTATGAAGATGCTGAGCAAAGGTGACAAGGGAAGCAACTAGAGATCCCCAAAGAGACCACAACCTCGACCTCCACCTCCTTGCCACCATCAGCCTACTGCCCCCACCATAGCCTCCAAGGACACACCATCACCACCACCACCACCAAGAATGACATGCATATCCGCCACTTTATGGTCCACCTACTTTTAGATAAGTTAAACAAACCTTATTCTTTTAAGAGGAGGTAATCATGAAAATCTTAAGAATCTCTTAAAGAAACTGATTTTAGCTACCTAGAGACAAGGAAGTAAGCAAAAGTCATGATCCAAACTTTTGTCCTTACCAATGCTATGCCACATTTTGGAGGATTGCTTCACATTCAAGGATGCTTGAACATAGCTTCAAGATCGGTGCTGTAGTTATCCCAATGGAATACCTTGTGGAACAACCTTCCAGTTCCATTAGGGTAATCCTTGGGGATACATGTGATCCTACCAAAACCAAAGAAGGTTGGGATATTTCTATCCACCTCTAAGAAGATAAGATAGAAGCTTTCCTTATAGATGCAGTTAGCTCAAACCTCCAACACAAAGGAAGGTTTGCAAGTTGTGCCAACTCAAGGAAAGGGGAGCTCAAGCAAAGATGTGGCCCAAGATAGCCCTTTACAACCACGACCTCAGTCCAACCTCAGTTGTAGCTTCCACACATGGCTTCTTCCATTTCACTATCTCTTCTTTCTTCTACTAGTAGAACTCTCAATGGATAAGGGCATCAAATTTACCCACTCACTTTACTTGATTTCTACTTTATACCTCCAAACAATTCCAAGAAATTAAAGAATAAAGATACTTGAATTATATCTCACTTGATGTCTTCTTCTATTCCTAATGATAACTCTTCAAGTCTAAATAAATATAACAATTCTTATCTTCCTCTTTCTGATTCAGAGTTGGACTTTCCAATATTGAATACTATGGGTTCACCCCTTAAGATAAACTTGGAATCATCCAATTATGAGGGTCCCATAGGAGAAGCTAGTGTGATGTGCGTGTAGAACCTTCCACCACCTTGCCTCAAGAGATCACCAAGTCAACCTCCAGAGTGGCAAGGTTCTACCTCCTAGACCACTCAAGATAGAGGAAACAAGTCATTGGTAAGATCGAAGCCCTCCACAGATGCTCCACCCTTGGATATGCTTGTAAGACCACAGGTGGATTATAATGTCCTTTCTCATCTAAGAAAGTTGTCCATCTAAGCTAAGCATATATGATGCCTTGTCTTATCCAAAGAGATAAGGGAATCACTAATCAAGGCTCTCCTTGATCCCGAGATATGCTTAGCTCTGCTGTCCGCTATAGGTGAGGAAGCACATTATGCAAAAAAGGCTCATGGGATCAACTTTACAGATGAAGATCTTCTGCTAGGGGACTTAGAGCACAACCATCCCCTCTACATCATAGTCAACATGAACAGGTTCAAACTCACTAGAGTTCTCATGGATCTAGATGCATCAGTAAACATTATGAGTCTAAAGGCCCTTGCCTATTTGAGGATCAACATCTCTACACTCCAAGGAGATTGAATGATGTTGAGAGGATTCAATAACAAGGTGAGGCTTTAGTTCCATAGTGTTACCTTTGGAGATAGGTGATTAGAAGCCAAGTTCTACATCATTAATTTGAATACTTCATTCACTGCTTTGCTCGGTAGGCCTTGGATACATTAAAATAAGATCATTTCATCCTCCCTCCATCAGTGCATCAAGTTTAGAAAAGATGAAATTGAATATCGGGTCAATGGTGATGAAAAGCCATTTTCAGTTAGAGAGGTTGAGATTCATGAGGATGTGACCTACTATCTTCCTCAACACACCCTTTCTCGTGAACTTGGACAAAATGCAAATGCAAAAATAAAAGAAAAAGAAAATCAAGAAAAAGTAAAGATAAAAAAATGAAAAGAAAAATAAAAGTCCAAGCCCACAAGAAAGGGGAAATGAGAAATAAATAGAGCCGCATATTACATTCCACCCATTCATTCATATGGAGATGTGGGTAGAATGGCTCAACCTCCACCGCAGAGATAGAAATAGAGGTAGTTCTAGAGGTGGGAGACCTCCTAGTTGGCCTTCATCCATGAGTGTTCCAGTTCAGGAGTACCCTACTATTCACATAGACTTGGAATCCAGCTATGATGAGTCTAATGTGATTAGTATACCACCAACCCCTCTCTGTTCCATTGAGGTGACTTTCATCCGCAGAATGAAGACCGCCTCAAGCAAAGCAAAGCATTTGAATCTGGTTTATGTAAAACTATTAAGCAACAGTTGGGAACCCTTGCTTTAACCTCACTAACATCTCAGAAAGTTGAAGGTTTAGTAGTTAAGGAAGTCCCTAAGTCTTCCAGTGTAATGAAGCAGAAGAGGTTTTTTTTGGGATCATCCTCCTTAAGTCCTGAAGTGGATATAGAATTTGAGGAGGATACTTTTAAAGAATAAATGGAATTACCACTTTATTTTTACTCACCTTGTATTCAAAATCTTATACAGGAAGGTTTAGTTCCTCACACTTGGTCCAAGCATATGTCAGAGTACTTTGAAAAACTATGGAACAACTTAGGTAGGGAAGCACAATCAAGAGGAGGACTAGGATTCGGTATAGTGGGTCTAGTCAATAATGAGATTAGCTAGTTGTTACCAATCATTTGGAGTCTGATAAGTACTTCTTACACAACCCCAACTCTTATGATAATGTGTGTTTAGAAATCTCAGATGATCCGAATGATCTTGAAGTCAAGGATGTACCTCCAAAATTTGAAGAAGAAATCCATTCAACAATAGACAAGCTCAAAGAAATTAACCTCAGGATAGAAGAAAATTCACGCTCAATGTACATCAGTTCATCGCTAAATGAAGAAGAAACCAATGACTTAGTTAGGCTAGTAACTGAGTTTAAAGACTACTTGGCATGAAGTTATGAAAAATGATTATCTCGACGTAGTCCACAAGCTAGCAATAGATCCTAATTACCCTTATTAAGCAAGCTCCTAGATGCGAATTAGAAATTGAACAACAAGTCATTTCAAGTCAAGAAATTGATGATGCTTGGTTTCATCGAAGAAAAATATCCTACTGTTAGCGTGTCATCCCAATTAAGAAGAAGAATGTTTCTGTATGCATCGATTTTAGGGACTTAAATAAGGCATGTCCTAAGGATGAGTTTCCTCTTCCTATATTAGAATTAATGGTGGATATTACCTCATCTCATGCGCCTCTTTCATGGATGGATCATCTATACAACCAAATCAAGATGTCTCCTCAAGAGAAACAGCTTCAACCCGATAATCTTCTATAGGGTCATGCCTTTGGCCTTAAAAATGCCGGTATTACATACCAATGGGCCATGACTCGATCTTCAATGAACTCATCCATCATCGTTGAGTGTTGATGATCTAGTAGTCAAAAGAAAAGGAAGACCACCTCTTTGACTTGAGACTAGTTTTTGAATGGTTAAGATAATATAACCTAAAAATGAATCCCCTTAAGTGTGCATTCGAAGTAGCATCAGAAAAATTCCTTGGGTATGTTGTTTGACACCGGGGAATAGAAATAGATCCTAAAAAGATTAAAGCTATCTTAGAAATGCATCCTCCTAAGAGTTTAACTCAACTCAGATCCTTTCAAGGATGGCTGACATATCTAAGATGCTTTATCTCAAACCTATCGGGGAGATGCAAGCCATTCTCAACACTTGTCAAAAAGGATGCCAAGTTCAAGTGGATGACAAGTGCGACACATTCAAGATATCAAGCAAAGATTATGAAGCCGCCAGCCTATCCGTGTGCCACTCATCCTTTACACCGCTACATTGGATGACTCGTCTCTTCAAGCTAATGATGAGGGGAAGGAAAGCGCTCTCTACTATCTCAGCCGTCTTCTGATCTCTCATAAAGCAAACTATCCACCTATTGAGAAACACTGCCTAGCTTTAATCTTCGCATCTGCTACATTACATGCTTTCATAAGGTGAACTTGATCTCTAGACAAATCCACTAGTATCTCACATTTATGCAAATGTTTGGTGCCGTCCATGATACTCTCACAGCTTTGTATTCTCCGCATGTAAAAGGATAGCACTAGCGATTTCTTAGCAACACACTTCTGATTCTCCGCTTAGTGATGATCTCCGATGAACAAATCATGAACTTAGGGGAGGCCAAGAACCACGATGGGAGATGTATTTTGATGGTGCGCTTCTTTTTAAAGGTGAAGCACCATGATCTATTCTCCCGTGAAAAGGGTAGAATAGTTCTTCTAACCACAGATGTGATGAGATTCTCATTCTATCTTTCCAACCCTACACCAACAATGAAGTATGAGGCTTTAATTGATCCGAGTTAGTCATCACTATCGTCAAGAGCATCAACATCTTTGGGATTCTCGTTATCAATCTGATCAGTCCTACAAGGTTCTCAAATCCAAGCTTCATCACTACTATTAGTATACCATGAAGCTATTGGCCTAGATTTTTAAAGTCACCATCTACAAGGTTTCTCAAGTAGAGAACGCAGTAGCAGATGTCTTGGCCAAACTTGCCAAAGAATTGGCATGCCCAAAAGATGAGTCCATTCCAATAAGGGTCCAAAATAGACAAGTCCTGTCCATTATGGATGCTGAACTCATCGAGAGACTTTCTCTTGAAGGGGAGGTTACTGTTTCCAAAAAGGACGAGGAGCTAAATTTGAGGCAATCATTCATAGACTACTTGAACACTAGCAAACTACCCCAAGAAAAGTCACCCATCGAAATAGAGAGCTCTCCTATGCTCTGTTGATGGCACCTACCACCGCCCTTTGACCAAATGTGGTTATGCTATTTAGATAAACATGAAGCCTGGCATTGTATAAGGTACATGCGGTTATGCAAGCTCATCAATTTTGAAGATGAAGATGAAGATCAAGAGACTAGGATACTACGCCTTCAATGATGATGCATGGATGTAGCTAGAGATGCCATTAGTGTCGTACACGGTGGTCCTCCACCAACCACCCAACATTTTACATTATATTTTCATGGCCATTTGAGTGTACATTGTGGGTCGATCGATCTTCTTCCAAGGGTCACCTTCATTCTTAGCCACCAACTACTTTTCCAAGTAAGCCATCCCACTGTGAGAGGTCACATCAACATGTGCTTCAATTTTGAACCATATCATATAGTTGGGTGCCTCGATGAATTATATCCGAATGGTATGCATTCAAAAGCACAAAGATCAATTCACCAAAAGACATGGTATAAATTGAGATACTCATCTATCTACTACCCATAAAAATAGCGAAGCTTTCAACAAAACCCTCATGATAATGAAGAAGACTCTGATGATAACAAATGATAGAACTTAAAGCTGGTTTACCACACATATACCGACTAATTCGCCTACCCATTTTCTTAGTGTATGGTCTGGTTATTCTACCTTTAGAAGTTTAGCTCCATCACTAAGGATAGCATTGGGTAACATCACTATAGAAAATGCAAAGTTATGATTAGAAGAGCTCGGTTTGGAGGAAAGTCGCCACGCATGCAAAATCTCGAAGTTATAAAGCAAAATGATTCAAGCTCACAACAAGTGGTCCACCTTTTTTTCCAATTAAGAGAACTTGTGTTAGTCAAGAGACCAATTGTTGCCCATCAAAGATGGGAGGCAAGTTTGAACCCACTTGGGAAGGCCCCTATGTCATAGAGAAGGCCTACCAAAGAGGATCTTATCAGCGATGCTTCTAATTAATGGACTCTATCTAAAGAAATATAACCCATGAAATAAATCATGTTTGAAAACAATCATTAATAAAAGAACAAAATATGATTCCATTCATCAAATCTTTTCTTCTTCAAAGTGTTGTTACTGTCTGACTCCATTATGGTGTTTTAGGTAAAAGAGTCCCCGTGGCATCCTATCCCTCTTTCACATCACAAACACAACCTCCCTGTTATTAGAATAGGTGAGAGAACCCAAGAGGCATCTTATTTGATTAGCACTAAGTTAGTTAGTAGAGCGATCCTTTCTTAGTGGAATTTCTGACCATCCAGGCACCACTTCATCAACTCCCAAGTGTGTTTAGGATAGGTGTGAGAGAATCCAAGAGGCATCCTATTCCTGTTAACATATGCACAAAATAAACACAAATCTTTTGCCTCAGGCTACTTTGATGTGGAAGCAAGCCCTCTATAGCACTCACTCATTAGCTGCTCTAGGTCGGGTCTACATGCTACCTCGCTAGTATGTCCCCAATGATCATTTGTTGAAAGATGTGAGTCCCCGCACTTTTTTCCTGACTTTATCATTGCAAACCAATGAGTGTCTTGTTAGTATGGTAGAATTCACTGCCCAGCCAGTAAGCTACCTCATTTGACTTTGCTTAAGAAGATGTGAGTCACCGTTCTTTCTTCTTGAACTAGCCATCATGCTCTAACTGAGTTGAGTATATTTGAGGTTTAGGATAAGTCTCCCAAAGACTCCTTTTCTCTTGACTACCTTTGAGTCAATATAAGTCCCCCAATGTCATTCACTCAGTAGTTGCCCTAGGTTAGATAGCACCTGTCGAGCTAAGATGACTATCCGAATTTTGCTAGAGGATGTAAGTCCTGCTTTTCTTAATTGTTGTAAACCCATGGCACCTTAGGTTGGTTGATGTTGCTATGTCGACAACACTTGGTATATACACCACTCTTGATGTCCCCTGATTTCTCCAGTTGGACATCAAATACCTATTGATATATGACTAGCCATGTCATTCTCTCGTGGTGTTGGATTAAGCCATTTAGCGCCCCATCCGGCATTCTATTTAGATCAAAACCCCATTTAGACACTACTGTTATTTTGGATTGGATAGTTCCCCTTTCCTAGTAGCCACCCTTGTTGGAAAATATGTTTAACGGATATGCAAATTCTGTTCAAAATCTTAGATGTCAGCGATATAATCTCCTTCTTAATCTGAAAACTAACATGGTCCATGATAAAACAAATAAAACAAATAAACAAAATATTCTTTGTGGATTAGAATGCCCCAAAGGGCCCTTTTCCCAAGCAGCATCTCTTTTAGTGTGTGAGAACTCCCATGGAATTGACTACGAGTTGAGATAAATCGTGGTACTCACTTAGAAGTTGCTCTTATGTCGTAATCTATTTTTCCAGATAGGTTGTTATTTGCTTTAAGATATAAGATTATCATTCTTTCTAGCATGACTATCCAAAATTGATCTAAGTCGAGTTTGATTATTAAAAGCAACCAATCACCCCACTTATGAAAGATGTGAGTTCCTGCTTTCTTCCCTTAAATTGATCATTGCAAATCAAAGGCACTCCTTTGGTATAGCTCCCATTGTCGGAAGATTCCCCTTTGGTTCAAAATCAGAGAGTCAGTTGATATGAGCTCTGCAGATCCATCACAAACCAATGGAACCCATCAAAATAAACAAATATGAAAATGAAAATCACTTCTATCGAGTTGATTTAAGTCCCCAAAGATTCACTCGATAGCCCTATGTCGGGTTTGATCTGTTTCCCTATCAACCGATCACCCTAGTGGTTCCTTGTTTCTAGAAGATGTGAGTCCCCGTGCTTTCTTCTTGAGACTTGACCATTGCAAACTGAAAGACACCCCTTTGGTTGGATAGTCCTACCTTGTGGTTGGTAGACTACTCCATTTAGATTGGTAAATCTGAGTTAGGACTAGGCCTCCATGGCCCTAACTCAGTGTAGTTCATGGAAAACCAATAGAACCCATCAAAATAAACAAATCTAAAAATGAAAATCTACTCTTGATTATCTTTGAGTTTATTTAAGTCCCTGGCATTCACTCAATAGTCAGCCTTAGGTTGGGTTCAATCTCTTGCCTTGCCAATAGATTACCCTAGCAAGTCCTTTGGAACCTTAGAAGATGTGAGTCACCACACTTTCTTCTCAAACTTCACATATCGAAAAGGCATCCTTTGGTTGGCCCCTACTATGTGTCTAGTAGACGCCCTTTGGATTGTAAAAGTTAAGTCTAGCCACATGACTCTACTCGCAAACCAAAACCAATGGCCCATCTCAAATCAAAATCTAAAACAAAAATCAAAACAAACAAATCTAATAAAATAAAGAAATGAAACAAATCTCAAACAAATTTAAAATTTGAATAAATCCAATGAAATAAAGAAACAAATAAACAATCTATCTAAATCAAACCTATTTTTGCTTCTCCTAAGATGCAAATCTTCTAGAAGATCTTGGATTCTAATCCTCGGGATTTTCTACCCCTCTCTTGTGGATGACTTGAACTTGCTTCAGTGGAGAGTTCATTTTCTATCCCATGGAGTAAAAAAAAAACAACAAATAATAATAAAATTAAAACAATTCAACCCTCTTCCTCAAACAAATCAAACCTCTCATCCCTCGGATGACTTGAACCTACTTCATTAGGGGAAGGTTCACACTCTATCCCTTAGTGCATTCCTCTCACTCTCTTATGTCTTGGATAAGTAGATCCACATTACATTAGGCTCTAGATTCTTTCTACTCCTTGGGTTAAGGATATATTATTTCTGCTAATACTTGTGATCTTTCGATGTTGTTGATCATCAACAATAAATCTACCGCCACACACCACACTATTGGGCCATGTTGACCTCATTTTAGAATGAGCTCAACACCTCCATCTTAGGCAATTCCTCTTATACAAGAGTTCTTAGTCTTAAGACACATCTAGTGATTAAGTGGACACTCAACCTATCCCTAGAAGACTTAGAAGGGTTAGCCATAGGATCAGGTTATGCCTTAGGGGTATTAGGAAATTTTTCTACCCTTAGCTTGAACCACTTCTCACCTTCCTTCAAGTCAAACTCCATATCAATCTTATTTTATTTTCTCCAAACTCAAATCAACTCCATATGATTGAATTCCATGATTTAAATCTTTGATTGAAACCCATGATCAAAATCAATCAAAATTCCTAAGTCCAAATTTTTCTAAGCCTTAATCTTCCCTTAAGGACTTAACCAAAATCATGATCAAACCAAATCAAATCCTTGAAATTTTCTCACAATTCATTTATATTCTCATTTATATTTTCATATATAAATGAAATATAAATTCACAACAAACTAAACTCAAAATTCTAAATCAATTCATGAAATTTTCTAAATTCCTTAATCTTCCTTTGGGACATAACCTAAATCATGATCAAACCAAGTCAAATTCAAGGGATTTTCAAAACTCATTTATATTCTCATTTATATTCACATATATAAATGAAATAAAAAATATAAAATAATCAAATCAAATCCTCAAATTAAATTACAAATCTAAAATTTTTCTAAGTACTTAATTTTCATTAATGGACTTGCCAAAATCTTGATCAAACCATTTCAAATTCATGGGATTTTCTCAAAAATCATTTATATCCTCATTTATATTCACATATATAAATGAAATATAAATATAAATCAATCAATCCAAATTCAAAAATTCAAACTCCAAAACTTGAAAATTTTCTAAGTCCTTTAAAAATTCCTCTTAATGGACTTAGCCCAAATCATGACTAACTCACTTCAAATCCTTGAAATTTTCTCATGATCCATTTATATTCTCATTCACATATATAAATGAAATATAAATTTAAACAATCAAAACTACTTCCAAAAATCAAACTCAAATCTACTCAAAATCCAATCTAAGCCTTTCTAGTCAAAATCTCTGCCAAATCAATTCAAATCAAGCCAAACTCTTGATTTTCTCTCATGATTCAATCAAACCTAATCACGAACCCATATATAAATCTAAACTTCAATCAAACAATCAAAACCTAGTCAAAATCAAACCCAAATCCTTTCATGTTCTTCCTTTGAATATGAAATTGTCAAATGGATCAAAAATTTCAAACCACTTGCAAATGGATTTAAATTCAATCATAAGTCCATAAACAAGTTCAATCAACTCAAATCAAGCTTTGACCAAGCCATTTGACCCACTTAGGCTCACTTGACCCAAAGTGACCTAAAGTACCCTTATATGAGCCAAATTCTAATCCTAGCCAAATTGGATTGAACCAAACTCATCTTCACTCTCATCATGATCAACAATCATGGGATGATCAATCAATCAAATTGGTCAAACCAAGTCAAACCTAAGGGTTGACCAAGTCAACACTTAGCCCAAAATGAAACCTAACATAGCCAAAATCCACCATAGGACAAATTGATTGAAACCCTTGAACTAAATTCACTCATGACCTATGTTTGAACTTGAACAAGCCAACATTTGAGCCTAACCTAACCCAATTTGCCACTTGACCCAAGTTGACCCAAGTTAACCTAAAGTCAAAATGGGTCAAAATTGATCTAAGCCAAATTGATTCAAAACCAATGGGTCAAGTTCATTCCAAACCACTTATTGAATTTGACTAAAGCCTCAATTGGCCAACTAGACCTAACCTAGCTAATTGACCTTAGACCCAACTTGACCTAAAGGGGTCATGTTGAGCCAAATTTGAACTTAATAAAAATTGATTGAAAAAAAGATATCAATCTACTCCATATGACTAACCTAACCTAAACCTACCCTTGACCTACTTTAAATAGGTTAAATAGGTCAAATTGGTCAACTTGACCCATTTAACATAATTGAAGTCATATGAGCCAAATTCAAAACTATACCAAATTGAATCAAACCAAAGCCACCAAAACATTTCAAATGGTCATATGAACTTGACCCAACCCTTGGTTTGGCCCAATTTGATCAATTGGTCAACTTGATCCAAGTTGACCCATTTTGACCTAAATGGGTCAACATGAGCCAAACCTTATCAAATGAATTTCAAATCTCATGAAACTTGGCAAAACCTAGTTACTCCACATACCCAACATATCAAAATTAAAAAGTCAGCAAAATGATCATTCTACCCCTAGACCATGGAACAAATTTTGGCTTGATCCGTGTAATTTGATCATGCCCTCTTCATATCCACTTGATGCTTTCCTAATAGCTCAAGGGGACTTAGTGAAGAGTGATGCACCCAACCCAATTGATTTAGGTCAGGTCAATTGGCCCCAAGACCAAACCTGACCCTATATGTCAAAATGGCAAATTCAAAATCCATCTTCTACTTGATTTCATGCACATGGGAGGAAATCCACTTGCATCAAACCACCATGCATTAAGATAAAACAACCCATGTAAGTTCCATTGATAAAAAATGGTAAGATGGATCTACGTCGATCCTTCAAGGGGAGATATACTACCTAATTCATTTGAATTCAATTCCAATTCGATTGAGCTAGAGAGTAAGGAGCCATCAGAGTGATCTTAGCTTCATAAAGCTCTAGCAATTTTCCCATCTGATTTTTTTGAATAGTGAAAATAGGGGAGGAAAATCGAAGAGCCAACTTTCTCCATACTCAACAAATTCCTTTGCACACATCAAAGAAGCAAGTCAAGAGTACTTTCTTTGAAGTTCCAAAGGCAAGTGGAGAGTTTCGATCAAAGCATTAGATGAGGAGGAGTTGGTCCATAGAGCTCTACACTCAACCTCAGTGCTCAAACTTGCAGGCTTTTCAACTAAATAAGCTCCCAAGAATCAATGATCACCTTGAGGTTAGCCATTTTAGCTCAATTCTCATGTGTGTTGGTCCTTTGTGAAGTGAACTTTAATTTCATGATCTTATTGGATATATTGTTCATGTGTATGATAAGAATACATGCTTAAGATTTATGGATTGTTTTAGCTAACCTTTATTTTGATGGTGTTAGGATTTCCTTTTCAAAATTTATGCAATTAGGATTTTGAAATGGTTGTTATAGGGATTAGGATGAGCATTGGTCATATCCTATCTTATGCACCATGTGAAGCCTCATTTACCTTCCAACCATCAAAAGAAGGAACCAAAGAAAGAAAAGAAGAAAGAAGAAAAGAAGAAAGAAGAAAGAAAGCTTGAAGACTCCCATAACAATGAGTTCCTTGCTTAATTATAATGTAATTCATTTGTAATCTGATAAGGGTAGAGCTCTACCCAATTTATTTTGAGTTTGCGGTGCAGAATGACCTTTTCTTATTTTTGCTATAAATATGATGATTTAGCTTTTGCATTAAGTGGCATGCTTTTTCAAGTTTCTTCCTTACTTTATGTATATTTGGATGTGGATTAGGCTCTTAGAAAAAATAAATATTTTACCCAACTTAATAACTCAAAATTAAAATAAATAACTCATAACCTCACCTAAAGCTTAGTTTAAAATCAAGATAAAAGAATTAACAACTCTTATGGATGAGCATTTCTTTATAATATCATGCACAATATTATCTTATTTGACACTTGATTGGAGGGCTTTCACCTTTTTGAAACTTGGCTTGACTGTAGCAATGGTGGAAACTCACCTCCTTCCTTCAATTTTGGCCCATAAAATTTATTTCATGCATTAGACATATGAATCCTATTAACGAGTCAAAGTAATTTAAAATGAAAATAGAATGAAATGTGAATTGCATTAGATTTAGGTCATTTGAAGCATGTATTTTACATGATATAGTCTCTTTAGAGTGAGTCTGACTTAGTTTCTTTCTAAAAAAATAGCCTAGTTATCTTGCATTAAGCATATGACTTTCCCATGTGTTTAAAATTATAGGAGGAGTTAGTACCACCCCGTTGTAAGTTCAAGCTATTGAGTGGTTTGTCCTCTCTTGTGGAGGCAAACCAACCATTTTTGTAATTTAGGTTGTTCCCTATATTTAGATTGGAGGTTGCTTTTTTTCCTTTGTGGGCTAAGCATAAATTCTCACCTCTTAGAATTTCAATAATCTTGTTGTCAAATTCTTAACATTCTAATAAAAAATCCAACTCAAATAAATTAAATCAATTTTAAAATGTAAACCCAATCATATCCGATGTTGACAGGTTTTCTAACATCGTGAGCATCTCCTACTTATTCCCATTTAGCTTTGATAATAAATCTCTCTTTGATCAATCTCATTTGATATTCAAAAATAAACCAATCGATTGATAGTTCTTTCCTATTGAAATCTTGAGACAATGATCATTTAATCAAGAGTTTTCTTAAGGAATCCTCATTGGATGTAATGACCATGGGGCTTGCCCCATTGGGAACTTAACGAACCCAATTTAAAATAAATCATGCTTTACTTTTCATGAAAAGTAGGAAAGAATCTTACACAAGACTCAGCGAGTCCTTATTGAGGTAATTAGGTCCATTAAAGGATAAATGACTTCTATCTTCGAGAAATACTATTCCTTGATGACGTCTCAATCACTAAGTACATCTACGGATCTACGATGAAAAAAAGATAAATTTTATAGTCTTGTCTTCTTTTCTCACCATGATTTGAAAGAGACTATAGAAATTTTCACCACATATACTAGAATAAACCTCCATAAAGACATTAAGAGTCTGTAAGACTCTTTCCACAAAAATTGCTTTAATTGCCTTATGCAAGCATCCCAGGCCTTCATATAATAAACCATCACATTAAATTTTAATTTCATACGACTTATAATCTCTAGGTTTCAAATCAATTTGATGTCCATTATAGGTAGAATGAAATAATAATTTAGAACTACATTTCTGACCATTGCTCACTATATTTATGCATTTGTGGCCATCTCCATCGAGATTCGCGGCACCTCCTTAGCTTTTCTACAAAGCACCAATTACACGCTCTTCCAAGATTATCGTCTTGAACACATATTATTGTAAAGTTTTTGTGGTTTGAAATTGATATGCTATGGACCAAAGATAACAACAAATATCTTCTTTACTGTAAAACATATTCCTTCAACAAGTTCACAGAGATTTCAACATCATGATAGAACATTTTCCTCATTGTCCATCAAAGATAATATCATTATCCCCATCTCATCATTTGTGATTGACATAATCATTATTAGAAAATATTTGACAATCACTTTCAATATTACGGAATGAATGATTCTTTAATAGATCATGACTGCTTACATAATCAGTTATAGTTTCTAACCCAACTGAACAATCATCATCACTGTTATTGTATTCAGATTCACTACTTGAGCCACTACTCATGGTCTTGTAAAACATCGAAAAGACTCGTATACACATATTGTTCTTTTGAATGACAAATAACATCACCTATGGATCTGTAATTTCATTACACAAATGAGTACCACAACTAAACTAAATATTATTGAAAATTAACTAGGAAAGTATAGTAAGTTATATAAGATATTATCGGGGAATCAATTCTGTGAATCTGTTATGTGTCATTAAAAGGGCAGATGAGATGAAATCACATAACGCTCGAATATTCACGACCTTAAGATGGATCGGATGTGGTTTTAACATTAGCATCTTCAACTTTCACATAGTGCACTAATGTCTGATGAGAAGCTTCATCCAAAGATAACATCATAACTAGCCTATAAATCTATTTCCATCGGATAACGATATGTTAGACTAACTATGTGGCCTCAATCAATGTACAATCTCATAATTTTTTATTTCAAATCCAATAAGGTGCTTTGCCGTAGAACCTTAATTGGACGATTTTGACCACCAACATAAGTTGGAATAAACTGATCGTCAACTCTTAGTTCACCTCTATGGAATAAGATCAACGAGATCAACTCTCTACTCATTGTTGACAAGATGAGTCGAGACGAAATAAATATCTAATAAACAACCAATCACATTATGATTACATAAATTTAGAAATAACTTGCAGAAGCGACTTTTAATGTAGTATAGGAAGTGATAGACTTAACTTAGCAAAACTTACCACCTAATTGGATTTAAATTAAATCCAGATGAAATCTTACACTAGTCCTTTAAACTCATTTGCAAATAGAAATAATTGAATTCCTATTTAAGCATGTGATATTAGTTGTGCTAGATTACATAAGGCAACTAATATTTAATTCAACAGACACTCTAATTACATTACATTGAAGTTCAATCCATCTCAAATCGTAGTCCCACTTAAGCAAATCGATCTATTGGGCTATTTATAAAATAATCATTAAAGATTTTTTTTGGGCTAATCTAATGATGCATAAGCTCCTTTAGTGATAATCCAACCCTAATTTAGCTAATCTAACGATCGCATCATAAATGTAATTGAAAAATGAAATCCAACCCTAATTACCAATCAAATCAAATAACCACATGCAAAAAATAGAGATGCCGTGTATGAAGATCAACCAATGAAACAATGAGGTAGGAAACTTCGCTAAAAGAAAGGGAGTTGCAAGCATGAAGCCAATTATTTCCATGTACAAAGGGAAGGATCTTTGACTGGATACCATTCGGCCAAGGAAAATAAGACTGTTAGATTTCAAAAGTACTCACGTTTGAAGCATCATATCTACCATACACATCGAATGGTTGAGATGAGTAGCCATGCATTTTGTCATAAATACCCAAGGATGGTGGATCGCGACTAATCTATAGTTGCTAGCGGGTCATTAACCATAACAGAAATGAAAATGGGGTCATTCATCCACACCGCAACATGACTAGTACTAAGACTTAGCTTTCATTAAAGCAACTATGTCCAAATACGACACCCACACCACGTCAAGTCGATGTAGCTAGTCTGAATGGGTGACTATGCCTAAGTTTAATTTTTTTTAAGTATACTTAATTTCTTAATTACATTTTAAGCTATACCTAATTTTAAAATTTTGCCTTAAGTGAAAAATGGAGCAACTAGAAGCCTCCTTGTATTTACATTTTTTAAATTTGTTTAAAATTTATATTTATAAAGTACTTAAATTTCTTACATAACCTTATTTTAAAAATTTTAAAAAGTAATTAAGTTTTTGAAAAAAAATATAAAAATATAATTTATTTTCAGAATATTTAAAGATAAGGTTATACAGTAATTTGAACACTTTATAAATATAAAAATAATAAAAATAAATTATACTTGTAATTTCTATTTAAAAATTTTGATATACCTAAATATATTAAAAACTAAAAATTAGATTTTTATTCTTTTGAAATAATGCATAAAAATTGCAAGAAATCAGTCTTAGAATAAATAAAACTAAAATAAGATTTTTATTCTTTTGAAATAATGCATGAAAATTGCAATAAATCAGTCTTACAATAAATAACTTGTACAAAAAACCTTTTTGGATATTTTAATTTAAAATAAAATTTAGAAACAACTTGCTACACCTAGCTAACTACTTGGCAACATGATCGCTAGAGTAACGAGAAAATCTTTTTATTTAATCCTTAGCAGCAATTTTAACTGCCTTAAAGACCATAGCAACTGTGACAGTGATTTAACCTTAACCGTATTTCTATGTATTTTACGGTAATATAAACTGGGGATTATTTTTAAAATAGGCTTAATGCTAATGATAATTAGTTATTTGAAAAAAAAATATAATAAATAGTCACCAATGTCGTCAAATGACGAATGATTACAACGTTTGACGAAACGACACTCTGGTTTGTAATAATGAGAGAGAGAGAGAAAGAGAGAGAGATGTTATTTTTATTAATTTTTTTAAATAATATAATTATTTAAAGTATATAATTTAAAATATTTTTTATAATATTTAATAACTAAATATTTATATATTTAGTTATTAATTTTATTTATATATAATTAAATATATAATTTAAAATATTTTAATTATATATATAAATTTATAAATTTATTTAATATTTTTTATTAATTAATATAATTATGTATAATATATAATTTTATTAATTTTGTTAATATATAATATAAAAAATATTTAAAATATATAAATAAATAAATAAAGAAAAGAATAAATTATATAAATATTTTATAAACTATATAAAATAAAGTAATTTATATATATATATTTATAAATTTATTTAGTTATTTATATATTTAAATTATAAATATTTTAAGTTATATAAATAATTTAAAAAAATAAAAATATATAAATAAATAAATAGTTTTATATATATATATATATATATATATATATATATATATATATATATATATATATATATATATATATATATATATATAGAACTAGTTATTTATTTATTTAAAAATATTTATTTCTTTAAAATATATAATTAGTTAAATAAATAAATAAATAATTGTAAATTATATAAATATTTAGTTATTTATATATTTATAAAATACTTAATATATATATATACATAAGTATATATATATATATATTTATTATATATTTATTTCTTTATTTATTTAAAAAAAATTATTTATTTTATTTATTTTTTATTTTTTTTTTTTATATTTTGTTATTATTAAAAAGACTTATATTAATATATATATATATATATATATATATATATATATATAATTAAAATATTCATAAAAATTATTTAAATTATTTATATAACAAAAATATTTATATAGTTTATTTATTTATAATTTATTCTTTTCTTTATTTATTTATTTATATAAAATTTTATATTATATATATTAACAAAAAAATTAATAAAAAATATATATTATACATAATATTAATTATTAAAAAAAATATTAAATAAATTTATAAATTTATATATAAATTAAAATATTTTTAAATTATATATTTAATTATATATATAATAAATAATAACTAAATATATAAATATTTAGTTATTAAATATTTTATAAAAATATTTTAAATTATATACTTTAAATAATTATATTATTTAAAAAAAATAAAATCTCCTCTCTCTCTTCTCTCTCTCTCTCTCTCTCTCTGCCGTCTCTCTCTGCCTTACAAACCAGAAAAACAAAAAAAAAAAAAAAAAGTGGTGGTCGTCCGTCATGAAGTTTATTATTTTTTAAAGTATTTCTTATCCAAATGTTTTCCTAATCCTGTACTATAGACGAAGTTTCTAAATTACCACTAATTTGAGTTCGAATATTATAAGCAATAAAGCAACTATTTACTAAGCAGACAAGAAGTGTAGGTTTCAGAGACTAATTGCAAAGTGGATAATCTTCACTATCTTTCAAACAAAAAAACTAATGATTTTTCACTTTTATTTTAGCTTTCTTAAACAAGTCTAATTTTAAAAAAATTCTCATTCATACCAAAACAAAAATAAAAAATATAAAATTCGAAGGACTTCAGATATTCGAAATACAATAGAAATCTCACAAAGCAATGAGAAACAAAGACATGCTAAAACCAGAAAAATTCTTACTCTTTAAATTATCATCTTCTTCTTCTTCTTCCACAAATCACCTATAGAATAGGAGAAGGCAATAGAACCAGTTTTCATTCCAGAACGTGCAAGAGTAGATTGGGCACTGAGAACTTGCGTTTTAGTTTTATTCCTACCTTTAACGCGGAGCTTAATATGCAATGCATAAATACCAAGTTCCTTGCATCGCTGCATAACATCCTGTGCTACAACCGTAGCTGCATATGGTGAAGATTCACATCCCGATATGTCAGTACCGTGGATGAAAGTGCCATTGAAACATGCAAAGATATGGGCCACACAAAACACAATCTCCCCATCATGTATTTTGGATCCTAGGGTCACAGTTTTCTCCTTGGGTTTTGCTTCCTGGCATGATCCCTACTGCAGGAAAAAGGGAGAGATCACGTTTATTGTTTTGACAACCTAGAGAGGAAACCCTAACAACGCCGCACCACTTCTAGTTTAGCTTGGTCATATCTATATGAACTACTTCAAATCATATAGAATGTAGTATTCTTTTCTTCCGATCTTTTCCGAGCTAATACACCAAGTTGCAAGCCCTTAGTGAAAACTACATGTCCATGACAACTCAATTCATTTTCAACAATAGTAACCTTCATAATAATAAAATAATTATAAGATTCAAGATAAAATAAGTTTAAAAAATATATGAATTTCACCTGTTAAATAAACCCATAAGATATATAGCTACATTAGATATAATTATATAAATTTAATATCTACAGAAACAAACTCCAATGAAGGATATGCATCTCATGAAAGGGGCTTAAAAAGCAACCTACCTACCCAAAACATCCCCGGACTCCCATTTACACATTTGATGTACCCGAAGCATTTAAACATACTTTAAGCTGTAAAAGTATTCCAATATTGAGAAAGTATTAAAAAGCATTTTTATAGGTTTTTTATTTAGAACAAAAACTCAACACTAATAAATTTATATCTGAAACAATCAATAATACATGAAAACTTCTCATACTTCGAACAAAGGCATGCTTATACAAATGATGCTATAGTCTAATATTTTGAAATATAAACTACTAATAATAAACAGAGTGTCAAATTATATTCTAGAAGATTAAGATGTACTACTATACCAATCAGATAATTAAATACATTAGCTCATCCTAAAAGGAAAATAATAAAAAAATATAAAGTAAAAACAACGCATGATTAATTAAATCCTATTCTAACATCAGTCTTCATACGACGCTTTGTTGCCTCCTTAATATTAAAAATTTACTTATCCTTAATAATATTATAATAATTAAAATAATGGTAAAAGCTTTTAACTGCAAAAGTTATATACCATATGCAAACGACCTAGAGGTGAAAAATGTGCATGAAATTATTGCATAAATTGTATGATCTTATCACACAATGAGCTCATCTCTTTTATTCCTAACCTTAATGATTGCATCTCCTCTTCCATTCTAACAAAGCGAGCAAAAATGTTGTCACCACTGCTTTCACCTATGGTGGTGATCCTATGAAGAAAGTATCAAGTTGAGGTGGCCCAAACCCTTACGTCCGTACCCTTCAAGTATGTTTAGGACCCATGATACACATGAACACCCTTTCATTCATCTTTATATTCCCTTAGTCATGTATTAAACCTTCATGCGCAAGAAGTTCATCAGCATGTTCCTAGTTTAAAATTAAAAGTAGTTTTTTTTTAAAAAAAAAATTTATAATTGAATTCATCAAAGTGAATAATTTAAGTTAATATTACCCATCTAAGTCTATTATCCTCAGAAGATCATTACTGATTCTTATGTATTTTATTGATTTTTCATAGTTAGAGTTTATCTTAAAAATCCTATATAAATATATTCAACAAAAGTTAGTAAGCAACTACCATTAAATAATATAATATAATCTCATACTATCTCTTTTTATTTATCAACTAAGCTCACTTGATCTATTGTCAGAGGGTATGTTTGTTTCTTTGTATTATCATTATTCTTCACAGACCTCTCCTATATAAAATATGTTAATTCTTCTTAATTAAACTAAGTTAAGCATAAGCATTGTATTGACTTGGGCTTCCTAATTATGCCCACTACATCACTATTTGATATCATTGCACTGCATCAACTTTTGGAGAGATAGCTTTTATAATTTTCTCATGAGGTATACTATCCCAATACTCCAAGTACTCTAGTTTAAACTAGTCTTATAATTATGATATTTAACTCCAACTGATTAAGAAATCCATGGTTGAAATTGTCCATAAAATTTAAATTTTGATTGCAAGTTGAACTTTGAAACATTTTTTTCATGAGGTAGATTGACATATATTCAACCAAATTTTCCCTAACATCACATTAGGGTTTATTTAGATTTGGCTTCTACTTCCTATAGACACAAGCGTCCATAGTTAATTACCAAGAGAGCACTCTCAATTAAGGTTGGAAACAAACAAATTTATCTGATATGCATTAGTGTCTTAGAGGTATAGTGGTGGTTTAGATGAGCATCCGTAAGGAAATAAGAGTGTAATCTCAATCAAGATCTCCGGTTCCATCTCGAGATTACGTTATTTTAATTTAACGACATCAGAGAGACATAACCGTAATGTCTAGAAAATTTGATTAGCAGTCATGGGTTGCCTCATTCAAGTATCCCAAGTAGACTTAGAATTTTAGTGTAAATGGTGTAAGAGTGTTCATGTTGTGAACATATTATAAGGTGGTTGCATGGCCAACAGATAAATGTTCATATGGTTAATGAATATGAGACTGGGCTTACATCCCTTTAGAATGCCAAAATTTGGGCTGTCCACATAGTGGATGAATATAAATATGTTTGCGGGGCGAACAAATTATACGGTGTTCGCATGGTAAAATGGATGGAAAATGCGACTTACATACTTTCTGGAATGCCGGAATTTAGGTGTTATCCACATGGTGGACAAATATGAATTTTTTCGCTTGGAAAATGAATTATGAGGTGTTCACATAGCGAAATGAATATAAGACTGGACTTACATACCTTTTATAATTCTAGAATTAAGGTTAAAGTCTTTTATTGTAATTATATTTTTATTTTAGCGTGCTTTGTCGGGATACGCACCTATTGTTTAGGTGGTAGTATGATAGGTGTACATGTGTGTTGTGAAGCACAACACCTTGGTGCTACATGAGTACCATCGCGGTGCTAACATTATTGGCCCTTTTAATCGTTTGAGCGGCGCTGCAACATCACCTTGCAGTGCTGCGATGCTAGTCGAGATTCCTAATTGTCATATAGTCGATTAAAGAAGTAACGATAATCTCATTTTAATTGGCTACAACGTTATCGACGCGCGGTCTTAATGCTTTTCGTATGCATCAGTTATAAAATTTATTATAATTAAATTTATTTTTTTGACTGCATAGTAACTTATAAGATGGGTTGATCGGCACCCAGGCGCTACATGTGAACACCACAGTGCTAGTGCCGTGTTCTACAACCTGAGAGGACAACCCGTCAGTGCCATATTCGGGTGCCATGGTGTTGAGTCAAATTTATAAATTGGGCCCAGGGCTGTTAAGGATTTTCGTATAACGATCTCTCTCCTTAAAGATTTTCATTTCTCTTTTATTTCTCTATTCTTCTTATTGACCTCACTTTTGGAGTGAGGATTCAATCTTCCCATCTTAGACCTAGGAGTCTTCTTGACACTAGGATCTTCTTAGTCATAGGACACTTCTTGTTACTAAGTGAACACTTAACCCAAACCTAGAGACTTAGGAGGACTTTTCATAGCAGGTTATGTCTTAGGATCTAAAGGTAACCTACTTGTCCTATGGCCTAACTCATGACTTATGCCTACCCAATCTGCAAAACCAAACCTCAAATTAATCCAACTAAAATTTAATTGAATTCCATTTCATGTCCAAGCTCTAAGCCAAATGATTTAAACCTAAATCCATCTTAATCCCTTAAGCCAATCCTATGGACTTAACCAAAATTCCTTCAATCAAACCTTATTCAATTGATTTTCACAAAAGCACTCCAATGCCTTCAAATCATCATTCCAAACTCTACCAAAGCTACAATCAAACCAATTGACTAAAACAATTCAATTAACCCAAGTTAGCCCATTTGAACCCAAAATGTCCAAATGAGCCAAAATCCAATTAAACCCAAATCAATTGCAATTAAAGCCAACAATCAATCCCAAATCAATCATCAAACTCAATTCAACCCAATTCAACCCAAAGATAATTCAATTGACCCATTAGGCTAAAGTGACCTAAAGGAACCATTTGAATCAAACTCTAATCCAACCAAAATTGGATTGAACCCACCCATTAAAAACCTCCTACAATGATCGTTGATCATCCTTGATTGATCAATTGCAATCAATTGGGCCAAACCAAGTTAATTTGGTCATTTGATCAAGTTGACCCAATGAGCCTACATAAACAAAATTAAACTAAATCCCATCCTAACTCAAATTAATTAAAACCAATGATTTATACCAACTTTAAATTGATCCTTGAATATGACTTGACTATCAATTGAGCCAAACCAAATCCAATTGGCCTCTTGACCCAAGTTGACCCAATTTGACCTAAAAGACCAAATTTTGCCAAATCAAATTCTAACTCAAATTGATTGCAACCAATGATTCAAATCAATTACAAATTGATTGTTAAACATGATCAAACCCTTGGTTGAACCGAATTTGACCAAGTCTACCTAACTAACCCATTTAGCCTAAATTTACCTAAAGAGTCAAATTGGTCTAAATCACTTCTAAATCCAAATTGATTGAAATCAAAATCTATAATCATCTTCAGATGATCGATTGAACCTAAACCAATACCTAAATCAGCCCAATTTGGCCAATTTGACCAAATTAATCAACATAGCCCATTTGACCATATGAACCCATATGAGTCAAATCCAAATCTAATCCAAATCAAATCAAACCAATTGAACCCAAATATCTCAAATCATTATTTGAACTTGTCTTAACCCATGGCTTGACCCAATTTGACCAATTAATCAATTTAACCCAACCTAACTCAATTAGACCTACATGGGTCAAATTGAGCCAAACCCCCAATAAAATCACGCCCAAACACATTCAAACTTGGCATGACCCATCCTTGGGTCACCATGGATCAGTATAAATTAAACCCAACCAATTCTAACTCGAATTGACCCATTACCCATTGTTGACCTCACTTTTAGAGTGAGTCTTCAATCTCCTCAGCATAGATCTAGGACTCTTATAGACACTAAAAGTTCTTTAGTCTCAAGACACTTCTAGTGATTAGGTGAACACTTAACCTAAGCCTAGAGACTTATAAGGGTTAATCATAAGATTAGGCCATACCTTAAGAATTAAGGTAATCATCAAGCCTATAGCCTAAACTTGATTAATACGTGTTTTACAAAACCCATTCTTATAAGTAATAATATGCTCATCTATTTTCTTAAATAAAGTATTAGCAACTATAAAATTATAAGTTAAAGCAAAATCTAATATACACCTTCTTCATTAGTCACTCTAAATTCATAGCCACCATGAATACTTTTAAAATCTTCTACCACTCTACTAACATGCTCATTTAAATCTCCTCTAATAAATATATTTTCTTCAAGAGGTATCATTTGTATCAATCCTTCTGAGTCATTTAAAAATTTTTCTTTTGAGCTTACATCTAAACCTAATTGAAGAGCATAAATACTTATAACATTGATAATCTTAGTATCAACAATAATCTTTAAAGCTACCCCCAATTCTATTAATCTCTATGACAATATCCTTCAAAATTTTATCTATAATCCCACCAATATCATTTTTAGTTTGACTTCTACCTAAATACTAGATTTTAAAATCTAAATTGTCAATCTCCTTGGCTTTCTCTCCAACAAATATAATTTCTTGAATACATAAGATATTTATCTTCCTATGGACCATAATATCTATTAACCTTAATAATTTACAAGTAAGAGTGTTTATATTTTATGTTCCTAACTTAATACTAGTTATATAGACTAACTTCTTTGCCCGCATCCATCCATAATATGGGAACCCTTCCTTATATAACACTGCACCCTAGTGTTGACCTCATTTTTGAATGAGGTTAATGTGAATCTGGAAACTAGTAATTAAGATTTCCTAATTTCAAATAAGAACTTCTTAATTCAATGCTTATGATGCTACACTTTGTGTCCTAAGGAATTTTCGCTATAGTTAACTTAGGTGGACTTCACCTAAATGATTAATTTGGATTTACTAAATTAATCAAACTTAATCAAATCAAAATTAAAAGAAAATTGAAATGATAATCAAAAAATTAATCTAAAGTCAAACCTAGTCAACATAGGTTTGACTTAAGTCAGTCCTACCTAGTCAAAAGTCAACCCACTAAAACTTTGATCAAATTAAATTGTTCAAAATTTTCCAACTGATCAAATAAACATATTTAATCATAATTATAAAGATATTTAAATCCATTTGGACTTAGATTAGGCTAATTAAATCACTTAAGTCAAAATAGCCTAAATGGGTCATATTGAACTCAAATCTAAAGAAAATCAAAATGAACCCAATTTGATTGTCCAAAATCATTTGGAAATGATAATTGAACATAACGCAATTCCCCATTGGGTTTTATTTGGTCAAATGGGTCACTTGACCCATATGAATTAAAATTTAATTCATTAAACCCAATTTGGGTTAAATGAGTTAAATGAAATGAAAATTCAAATCTATTCAACCCCGAATAAATTTAAATTGATTTAATCATCAAATGAACAATTAAGAAGTACATAAATCTAAATTCAAAATGCAATTAAGAAAAAATAAGGGGTTTTCACATAAGTTTAATTCCAATGCCAATTGAATTCCAATTTGAACTAAAACTCATAAAAATAATTGAAATCCAATTAGGGCTTCTTAATAACCTTGATTAGATCCTAAGTAAGCCCAATAATCACTTCACACTAAAATCCAAATGGAAAAGGAAAGAGGAAGGGGAAGAAAGTCAAAGGTGCCATTCCATTTGCTAAGCCCCATTCTTGGCCACCAATTAGCGAGAAGGCTACTTTCAATTGAAGGTAACCATTAACAAACAAGCAAATCAGTTTAGCTTCTCCTAAGAAATAGAAGAAGATAAAAAGAAGAAGAGAAAGAAGGAGGAAGCTCACCGCTGAGGGGGAGCTCGCATAAAAACTCTTCCACAAGCCAAATTGAAGCATCCATCACCTTCACCATCAAAAACTAGAGTAAAATGAATCTTCTCCCATTCCTAAAGTTTCCCACAAGGGGGAGAATGATCAAACTAAAATTTGTAAGCCAAAGCTTGGTGTAGGGAGCAATTCACAAGGAGAGAGCTTGATTTCATTGGCACACAAACTTCTCTTAAAGTTTTGAAGCTAATTGAATCAACCTCATCGCTTAAGACCCAAGGAAACGAGGTCTGCCATAAACACACTCTCATTTTCTCGTGAAGCTTTCAGCCTTGACACTTTGTGAAAGAAACTTGATCTCAAGAGAGATCAAGTCATATAGATTGATAGGATTTCCTTTCCTGATAGTTTTATAATTGAAATCATTGAATTTCATAGCTTGGATTGAGAGAAATCATCAAAAAACCTTCAACGATCCATAGTTTACATAGAGAATGAAGGAGATAAAATATCTACCATCCATTCCTTTTAAAAGGAATGGACGGCTCTGATCTAGGCAGACAGTGTGATTTACTCCCTTAAGGAACCATATATTAATCCGGACGGCCCACATCAATACTGTGTCCGCCACCAGTTAAAATGTGTGATCCACGTAGATCCCGTGTGGACCAATCCACACTCGACACGCGGCCCGCTTGCCACGTCAGCGCTGATTGGTTGAAAGAAGACAATAGGGATTTCTGAATTTGAAAAATTGCTAAAATTGCTCAGAACTTATAAAAATCGTATCAAAATAAAAAAAATCAAAAATTGCAAATAAAAGCTCTATGGATTCATCTTGATGAGAGGAATCCATGAAAATTACAATCCCCAATTTTTATTAGGTATTTTAGCCTTAATTTGGTTTAATTAAAAAATATTAAACCCTAATTAATCTCTAACCACAACTTCAATTGACTTGAAACTTTGAGGAAATGAAATTAAGCATGAAATACACCATAAGTAAATTTTTGATGATTTAATTCAATATATTTAATTGAAATTAAAAATTTAAATACATAAATCTCAAATTAATTAAAAAATTAATTTTTAATGAAATAATTAATGAAATGGAATCAAATGACATTAAATCAATCTAAGGAACCCTAATGAATATCAGAACACTAATTAAACTCATCTGAACTTAATAAATCACCAATTGACTTAATTAAATTATTAATTAAATTAATTAAATCAAATAATTTACCAAAATTTAATTAAATCATAATAAATCAACCAATTAAGAAAAAATTGTAAATAAACTTTTAGTGGAAAGGTATTTCAGTAAGGAATCTATAAAAAATAAAACCCTTAAATGAATTTCATTAACTTAGGCTTAATTTAGGTTTTAATAAAATAATTAAAACCTTAATTACACCCTAATTATGCATCTAATCAAAACAAAACTTTGGAAACTTGAAATTGGCATGTAACCCCACTTTCCTGAAATATTTCAAGTCCATTTGAACTTTGGATTGGAAATTATTAAATTTCCAAACTCCTAGGTCAATGTTAATCAAATAATGAATTAAGGAAATCCATTAATTCCTTAAATCATTTAATAACTTAAACCAATCTTAATCACACATCAAAAGACTCTTAAAAATGTTTATTAATAGTCTTAAGCCAAAGAACTTATATAATTACACATTTAAGGATTAATGAAAATTAATAATCCATATAAAGAGAAATAAAATAAAAGGAATTAAACAAATGCTTAATGAACCTAAACACTTGCAATTAATCTAATCTAAGAATAAATATAAAACATTAACCTAAGCATATTAAGTTAACATAAACTGAACTAAATCAACTTAATAACTTAATCTAGAAAGAGCTTTCAACATAAACTAAATGGAATAAAATAACTAATCCAAATAAATTAATTCAACTAAAACTAAATGACATAATTCAAATTAAACCAACATAAATCTAAAATGAAACAGATCAAATCAAACTCAATTGAATAAAACAAATAAACAAAATCGATTCAAAACATAAATAAAATCAAGAGGATTAATTAAAGATCTTAGTTAGATCTTTTAGGAAGTAGGATGTGGAATAGAATGAATTTCATCCAAAAATGGAATACATTTAATTTCTCATTCTTGAAAACCTAAATACAACTTTAACCAAGTAAAATGGAATAAAAATGAGATTAAATCACTAAAGCATTTGAATTGAAACCACCCAAGATAAAATTTGAACAAATTCAAATCCTAAATTAAAACTTGAACTAAAAGGCCTAAAAGACTTACCACACAAGCCCATCTTCTACACATTAGATTACTTAGGTCACGAACCCTAAATTTAGGTTAGATCGTTCTGTGATTTTCTTTTAATTTTTAGTGATGTATTATGATATGTTGTGCTTCACATGTCTGTGTGGTGTATTACTTTAGACTGGATGCCTAGGCTTGTTATTCGTTAGACTTGATGGTAGGGCGATCTTTCTATATTTAACATTATTTTCTGCAGGGGACTGTGTTAAAGGGATCATTGTCATAAATAAAAATTATAAAATTATCATTTTTTTGCAAGTGCTAAAAAATCCCTTAACATAGTCCATAGGATAGGTATACTTGGCAAGCAACCAATACTAAGCTTGTATGTTTGAAAATATAAATATTGTGTGTTGTTTGTATTTTCTAACATCTATTTTGCAAGAATTAGGATTTCTTTTTGAATTTTAAAATGTAAATTTGAGCTTAGAATTAAGTTAGGATTTATGGGGCCTAGGATTAGCAGGAGCTGACCCTACTAGGAGATTGTGCAGTGGTCCCCTGTGGAGCCTGATGGATGTCCCTTAAGAAGAAGACTTTCTTGAAAAAAAGACCCATATATTAAAACTTGTAGTTCTAGGCCGGGTTGTATAAGGGCAGAACTCGGCTGTCCATTTTTCTTTCTTTCGGGTGTATAGTAGCATCTACCGATCGCCCTTTTCTTATATTATTTAATTTGGCTTGATTTATTTTTGGTGCATAATAGAAACAACATGCTTTTTCTAGGTTTCTTCCTATGATGTATTTACTCTATGATGAATGTCTAGACGTAGGCTCATTGGATAAAATAAATTTTCTACCCAACTAAATCAATCGAAACATAAAAATAAATATACCTCATAACCTCATATAAAAGCCTAGGCATTAAATCAAGATAATAAAATATTTAGCAACCCCTTAGTTGGATGTTGTATGTTTAATATCATGCATAATCATCTTATTTCACTCTTGTTAAGGGAGGGCTTCCATCTTTACCAGATAGAATAGGCTTAAGCTTTGAGAGCCTATGATGGAAGAACGCATCTTTCCCTTTTGATTTCGCCCATAACCATTTATAATTGCATGACATTAGGCATAAAATGCATACATATGGCCTAAAATTAATCTTGAGTCAAAATTTATTAAAATCTAAAAAAAATGTACATTAATTAGATGCATCTTCATTGGGGCTATCAAAAGTTCGTTGTTCAACAGTACCATGTCAAATTTCGGCTCATTAACTAAATGAGTCGAACACGAACAAATTTCAAGCTCGATATATAAACGAAATTATATTATTACAATCATTTGTTTGATTGTATTATATATTATATTTGAAATAAAATATATATATATATATATATATATTATATATATATATATATATATATATATATATATATATATATATATATATATATATATATATATTATTATTATATACATATTATATATACATACAAACTTTTCAGATTATAATATTTCAAGCCAATTTTAAACATGAGCCGAACACGAACAAAGCAATTTTGAACGAGCTGAACAAGAACAGTGAAATTTTGAGCCATTTCTAACACAAGCCAAACATGAACAAACTAATTTTCAAATGAGTTGAACACGAATTGGTTCGCTCGCTCAAGCTCGACTTTACACCCCCTAATCTTCATACCCTACATGATCTTAAGGATTAGGGAGTGAGTCTAGATTCATAGATTTATTCCCTAAAAATGCAACAGTTTAACCATCTTGCATTCATATGACTTGACATCATGAATTTAAAATGCGCTTAGGTGGTGTTAGCTGGCAGCCTTCTCCAGGTAGGTTGTAAGTCCAAAAGAGTCGGGGATAGGTTAGTTCCCTCAAGTGAGGAGAATGACCAATGATTCCCTTGGATAGAATTAGGTCAAGCTTCTGACATGAGTTGGAAGCACCTGTAGACTAGGTTCTGAAGCATCCTTTTAGGAATAAGTCTTCAACCCCAGCGCTGCCTCTTGGTCGTAATCTAAGTCTTAAATTTCTAAAGAAATGACAACTTAAAATCTAAAAAATTAAATCTCAAATTTGAAGCCCAATTATAGGATAATTAAAATGTCTACTCAGCATCCCAGTAGCAATAGACATTTCCTAGTTCCCTCAAGTGAAGAGAATGGCCAATGATTCTCAAGGATAGAATTAGGTCGAGCATCTGATATGTGTTGGAAGCACCTGTAGACTAGGTTCTGAAGCATCCTCTTTTAGGAATAAGTCTTCAACTCTAGGCATTTCAAGTCTTGTGCTGCCAAAATCTACGTCATAGATTTCTAAGAAAATGACAACTTGGAATCTAAAAAATTAAATCTCAAATTTGAAGCCCAATTATAGTATAATTGAAATGTCTACTCGGCATCCCAGTATCAACAGACATTTCCTACTCTCTCCCCTTTGGAAATGATAATTGAACATAACCCAATTCTCCATTGGGTTTAATTTGGTCAAATGGGTCACTTGACCCACGAATTAAAATTTAATTCATTAAACCCAATTTGAGTTAAATGAGTTAAATGAAATGAAAATTTAAATCAATTCAACCCAAAATAAATTAAAATTGATTGAATCATCAAATGAACAATTAAGAAGAACATAAATCTAAATTCAAACTGCAATTAACAAAAAATAAGGGGTTTGCACATAAGTTTAATTCCAATGTCAAATTGAATTCCAATTTGAACTAAAACTCATAAAATAAATTGGAATCCAATTAGGGCTTCTTAATAACCTTGATTAGATCCTAATTAATCCCTTTAATCACTTCACTAAAATCCAAATGACTAAAGGAAAGAGGAAGGGGAAGAAAGTCAAAGGTGTCATTCCATTTGCTAAGCCCCATTCCTTAGCCACCAATTAGCGAGAAGACTGCCTTCAATTGAAGGCAACCACTAACAAACAAGCAAATCAGTTTAGCTTCTCCCAAGGAAGAGAAGAAGATAAGAAGAAGAAGAGAAAGAAGGAGGAAGCTCACCATCAAGGGGGAGCTTGCATAAACTCTTCCACCCAAAATTGAAGCATCCATCACCTTCACCATCAAAAAACTAAGTAAAATGAATCTTCTCCCATTCCTAAAGTTTCAGCAAGGGGGAGAATGATCAAGCTGAAATTCACAAGCCAAAGCTTGGTCTAGGGAGAAATTCACAAGGAGAGAGCTTAATTTCATTGGCACACAACCTTCTCTTGAAGTTTCAAACCTAATCGAATCAACATCATCGCTCAAGACCCAAGGAAACGAGGAATGCCATTAATGCACTCTCATTTTCTCTTAAATCTTTCGATCTTGGTACTTTGTGAAAGAAACTTGATCTCAAGAGGGATCAAGCCGTATAAATTGATAGGATTTCCTTTCCTAATTGTTTTACAATTGAAATCATAGAATTTCATTTTTTGAATTGAGATAAATCATCAAAAAACCATCAACGATCCACAGTTTACACAGAGAATGAAGGAGATAAAATATCCACCATCTGTTCCTTTTAAAAGGAACGGATGGCTCCAATCTAGGCTACCGTGTGATTTACTCCCTTATGGAACCGTAGATTAATCCTAGACCGTCCGATCTTTGATCAGACGGCCCGCATCAATACCGTGTCTGCCACCAGTTAAAACATGTGATCCACGTAGATCCTGTGTGGACCAATCCACACTCAACATGCGGCCCGCTGTGCCACGTCAGCGCTGACTAGTTGAAAGAAGAAAATAGGGATTTCTAAATTTGAAAAATTGCTAAAATTGCTTAGAACTAAAAAAATCATATCAAAATAAAAAAAATTTAAAAAATTCAAATAAAAGCTCTATGGATTCATCTTCATGAGAGGAATCCATGAAAATTACAATCCCCAATTTTATTAGGTATTTTAACCTTAATTTGAGTTTAATTAAAAAATATTAAACCCTAATTACTCTCTAACCACAACTTCAATTGACTTGAAACTTTAGAGAAATGAAATTAAGCATGAAATACACCACAATTAAATTTTTCATGATTTAATTCAATGTATTTAATGGAAATTGAAAATTTAAATGCCTAAATCTCAAATTAATTAAATAAATTAATTATTTATGAAATAATTAATGAACTTAAATCAAATAACATTAAATCAATCTAATGAACCCTAATGAATATTAGAACACTAATTAAACTCATCTAAACTTAATAAATCACCAATTGACTTAATTAAACAAATAATTTATCAAAACTTAATTAAATCATAATAAATCAACCAATTAAGAAAAAATTATGAATAAACCCTCATTAGAAAGGTATTTTAGTAAGAAATCTATGAAAATAAAACCTTAAAATGAATTTCAATAACTTAGGCTTAATTTAGGTTTTAATGAATAATTAAAACCTTAAATAATTACACCATGCATCTAATCAAAATGAAACTTTGGAAACTTGAAATTTGAATGTAACCCCACTTGCGAGAAATATTTCAAGTCCATTTGATCTTTGGATTTGGAATTATTAAATTTCTAAACTCCTAGGTCAATGTTAATCAAATAATGAATTAAGGAAATCCATTAATTCATTAAATCATTTAATAACTTAAACCAATCTTAATCAAACTTCAAAAGACTCTTAAAAATGTTTATTAACAGTCCTATGCCAAGAACTTAAATAATTACACATTTAAGGATTAATGAAAATTAATAATCCATACAAAGAGAAATAAAATAAAAGGAATTAAACAAATGCTTAATGAACCGTAACACTTGCAATTAATCTAATCTAAGAATAAATATAAAACATTAACCAAAGCATATTAAGTTAACATAAACTGAACTAAATCAACTTAATAACTTAATCTAGAAAGATTAACATAAACTTTCAACATAAACTAAATGGAGTAAAACAACTAATCCAAATAAATTAATTCAATTAAAAACTACATGACATAATTCAAATTAAACCAACATAAATCTAAAATGAAACAAATCAAATCAAACTCAATTGAATAAAACAAATAAACAAAATTGATTCAAAACATAAATAAAATCAAGAGGATTAATTAAAGATCTTAGTTAGATCTTTTAGGAAGTAGGTGGAATAGAATGAATTTCATCCAAAAATGGAATACATTTTATTTCTCATTTTGGAAACCTAAATACAACTTTAACCAAGTAAAATGGAATAAAAATGAGAATAAATCACTAAAGCATTTGAGTTGAAACCACCCAAGGTAAAATTTGAACAAATTCAAATCCTAAATTAAAACTTAAACTAAAAAGGTCTAGCAAAGATTTACCACACAAGCCCATCTTCTACACACACTAAACTACCAAAGTCACGGACCCTAGATTTAGGTTTGATCATTCTATGATTTTCTTTTAATTTTATGTGATGTATTATGATATGTTGTGCCTCACATGTCTGTGCGGTGTATTGCTTTAGACTAGATGCCTAGGCTTGTTTGTTCGTTAGACTGGATGGTAGGGCTATCTTTCTAGATTTAACATTATTTTCTGCAAGGGACTATGTTAAAGGGATCGTTGTCATAAATAAAAATTATAAATTTATCATTTTCTTGCCGATGCTGAAAAGTCTCTTAATAGTCCATAGGATAGGTGGGGTTGGCAAGCAACCAATGCTAAGCTTGTATGTTTGAAAATATAAATGTTGTGTGCTCTTTGTATTTTTTTAACATCTATTTTGCAAGAATTAGGAATTCTTTTCAAATTTTAAAATGTAAATTTGAGCTTAGAATTAGGTTAGGATCTATGGGGTCTAGGATTAGCAGGAGCTGACCCTACTAGGAGATGATGCAGTGGTCCCCTGTGGAGCCCGATGAATGTCACTAAAGAAGAAGACTTTCCTAAAAAGAAGACTCATAGATCTAAACTTATACATATGGGTTGTATAATAGAACTGCCTAATTTTCTTTTATTTGGTGTATAGCACACCAGATCGGCCTTTTCTTATATTATTTAATTTGGGTTGATTTATTTTTGGTGTGCAATAGAAACACATGCTTTTTATAGGTTTCTTCGTGTGATGTATTTACTCTGTGATGAATGTCTGGACATAGGCTCATAGGAAAAACTAAATTTTCTACCCAACTAAATCAATCAAAAAATAAAAATAAATACAACTCATAACCTCATATAAAAGCTTGGGCATTAAATCAAGATAATAAAATATTTAGCAACCCCTTAGCTAGATGTTGTATGTTTAATATCATGCATAATCATCTTATTTCACTCTTGTTAAGGGAGGGTTTCCATCTTTGCTAGATAGAATGAGCTTAAGCTTTAAGAGCCTATGATGGAAGAACACATCTTTCCCTTTTGATTTGGCCCATAGCCATTTCTAATTGCATGAAATTAAGCATAAAATGCATACCTATGGCCTAAAATGAATCTTGAGTCAAAATTTATTAAAATCTGAAAATTGTGCATTAATTAGATGCATCTTCATTGGGGCTATAAAAAGAGTTCGTTGTTCATGAACAACTCATGTTCGACATTAAGTAGTTTCAGTGTGCTCAAGAATCTAAGCAAAATGATATTTCAAGCTCGATATATAAACATTTAAACAACAATCATTTGTTCAATCGTGTTTGGCTCAATTTATAAAATATTATATTATATTATATTATTATTTATTATTATTATTTTATTATTATATTATTATATTATATATATATATATATTATTATATATATATATATATATATATATATATATATATATATATATATATATATATATATATATACATGGCTTAGTGATTAAAGTTTTTGTTATGCAAAAGATTGGCCCAGGTTCGAATCCTCCCTCATACGAATTTTTCAGATTATTGTATTTCGAGCCAATTTCAAACATAAGTCGAACACGAACAAAATAATTTTCAAATGAGCCAAACATAAACAGTGAAATTTTGAGCTATTTAGAACACGAGCTAAACATGAACAAAATAATTTTCAAACGAGCCGAACACGAACAAGGGTTCGGCTTGTTTACACCCTTAATCTTCACACCCTACATGATCTTAAGGATTAGGGAGTGAGTCTAGATTCATAGATTTCTTTCCTAAAAATACAACAACCCAACCATCTTGCATTCATATGATTTGACATCATGAATTTAAAATACACTTAGGTAGTGTTAGCTGGCAGCCTTCTCCAGGTAGGTTGTAAGTCCAGAAGAGTCAGGGATAGGCTAGTTCCCTCAAGTGAGGAGAATGGCCAATGATTCCCAAGGATAGAATTAGGTCGAGCATCTGACATGTGTCGGAAGCACATGTAGGCTAGGTTCTGAAGCATCCTTTTTTAGGAATAAGTCTTCAACCCTAGGCATTTTTGCAGTCTTGTACTGCCAGAATCTAAGTCATAGATTTCTAAGAAAATGACAACTTGAAATCTAAAAAATTAAATCTCAAATTTGAAGCCCAATTATAGACTAATTGAAATGTATACTGGGCATCCCAATATCAATAGACATTTCCTACTCTCTCCCCTTTGACCCTTGAAAATAATTCTCTCCAATTTGGATCTTTCCCAATTGAATTTCCAAAAATCAATTCTTTGAAAACTATCATAGCAGTCTTTAGAAATAACCACTTATTTCTTTAATCGAGAGTATTCTTATGAGAAACCCTTCCTAAGATGTAATTAACTATAGAGGCTTGCCTTTATAGGCAACCATGATCCAAGATTAAAATAAATCTTATTCTACTTTTTCATATAGTTCAGGGGAAAATACTCTAGTGCACGAAAGACCCATTGGCCTTAGGAGTCTTTTATTGAAATAATCGAATTCATTATAGGAGAGCATGTTTATCTTTCAAGATAATATGTTTATTCCTTAATATCGTATTTGTTCTTCTAAATAAACTATTCCTAAACTCTATGTGGTGTCATTTCTTTCCTCTATTCCAGAGCACCAACACCGGGCATCGATGCAGCGGCCTTTGCACACTTTTCACTGTATTTAGCCCATACAACAAGTCTTTTTTAGGGAATGCCCTATCATTAACATAATATATTAAAGGATTTGTGTCATAATTTTTTCAACAAGTTTTATTGTAATTGTCGACTACCTAACATAACCTTCCACTATTCACACTATTCACATCCAAGACTTAGGACCCAATAAAGGAAGTGTCAATTATAAATAAATTGAATAACTTATATGTTCATACAATCTTGAAATTATTGTTGCTTTAAGGTCTAAAATTTGTAGAATTACTCAATCATAAAGTTTTGGGTTAAATGATTAGAATCTCCAAATTGAGTTTTTTATTATTAAAATAACCTTATATACACTATAATCTCTTTGGGTCAACGATGCATATTTGCATTAATCATCATAGATAAATAAATTTACATGTTTAAAAAAATTAATTGGATTCTTTCTTTAATTTCTTTAGATGATATTTTTTTTTTTTTTTTAGATTTCTCTAACATGCACTCATAATAGATTAATGGAAAAGTTGACTTAAAATGAATAATATATACATATTGTAGGGCTAATTTTATGCAAACTATAATCCATAATGGAATATTTATGATGACAATCTATTATTCATTAAAATGTTACTAATATATGCATATGCATGTAATATTTCAATATGTTCAATCAAAAGTTCCATTTTTGTGTAGAAATTATATAACATTTTGTCATCAAATAGTTAACTAATGGTCAAGGTTTTATTGACCCTAACTAAGTTCATCCTTTCTAAGAACTAAAGTAAGGGGAGAAATTTATGCCCGCATATATATTTAGATTTTAATTTATGAAAGATATAATTTAGTTCAACAAGTCCTATTTAACTCTTTAGAAGTGAAATTTCATTTACCTCACCATTTGCATTATTGAAAGATTGAGCTTCACTATTTTTCTTCATATCTTCCACTTGAACTATAAGATAAGTTTGTATAACTGAGAAGATTGCATAGTATAGCATATTATGCAATCTTTATAATTCATAATACGCTATAGTATTGCATATTGCACAATCTTTATAATTCATAATAATTAGATCTAATTTTGTATAATTATGAAGATCAAATTACACGAACTTATGTTTTTTGAGTCATTGAGCTACAAATCAATTAAGAAAAACATAAAGAGATTTTTTAGAACAAATGTCTCTAAAGACCCATTTCTTTGATTAACATTTATTTTAATATCATAAGGAGAGCACAATTATTTTGTGAAAATATAGCATTTTTGTTCATGATTTTAATCACTCGAATAATTGTGTTAGATTGTGTTTAGGTCTAAGTTGAAAATCAATATAATCTATTTCTCTAAAACATAATGGGTCATTATGATAAGTATTTAGAAAACCTAAGAAAATTATCATTGTGTTTCATACACATGATTTTTATCAGGTTGCCAAATGAGCCTAGAAGATGTCATGTGATTAAGGAATGTTGAGATTATCATGAACATAATAGTTTTGTTAATTATGAATTCTCTTAAATTAAATTACGCAATGATGAACATACACCTAAATGATGTGATATTTTTGATGTGTTACTAATGATGAGAACCTTTAAAGATTGGTGAGATGTACCTCACTACGAGGACTAGTAGCAAAGCTACTATTACCTATTTATTTCACCACCAATAAGAGAGAAGGAAAACCATGATTGATCTAGGTAGGGCTACCTAATCAAGTATTCTATGGGTCTCTTTGAATCAATTTAGAAAATCTAGAGACATTACATTGTAATTTGAGGGATTTAAGTGTTCATAGACTAGGATAAATGCATCAATTTTCGATCTCTAGTTTGACCAATTTGAGTAAATTAGGACATTGGTTAGATCTCTCTAAAATTTACATTAAATTTTGTGATTGCTTAGATAGAAATTTTGACAATCCTATTAAGAATAGATCTACTTATATGCTTTGAGGCAACATATAAGAATAAAGGATAAAGATGATGTTCACTGGCTGCTGCATGTAATCCTTATGACTTAACTCATAAAGACAACATTTCTATGTTTGTAGTTTTAAGCCTAAACCAATAGCCCATTTTGGCATCTATAAAATCAGGCAATATTTAGTATGATTTATCTCAACTTAGGGTTTACATAAATCAAACGATAAATTAGGTGATGATGGGGTTACATTAATATAAATTAAAACAAAATATTAACTAAAATAAATTTATAACTACTAGCTTTCTTAAAATTTATCTTTTCAAAATAACTAAGTTTTTTATCATTAAATTTTAATTAAAGTAAATTTTTAGAGTTTAACATTCTAATCGTAAGTTCTTATGACAATAAAAAGGTACCAATGTTTATGCAATATTAAGTTAAATAAGTAAGCTTAAGTCAAAATACAATCAAATATATCTCTGACTTGCATGTGAATCAAATGATTTAACCCTGCTTAGAGCTTTAGCCTATCATTGTTTGATTTAGCATAACTTAAAACGCTTATTTTTTATTTATTTTAAAAAAAAACAGAGAATATTCTAACTTGAAATTTAATCTTAACAAATTTCAAAATTGGTTAATTTTAATTATTTATATATTACATTCATTTAAAAAATAAAATTAAAAATTTTTACATTCATTATTGATATGACCCTGAAAATTCCACCAGTCGAAACACGAATCTTGACTTAGAAAACAATCTGATCGTGAATCAAGACTAACTGAGATCAAGCGTTTATTATCAATAGACTCTTAAACATGGAGTGTTTATAGTCAAATCGAGCGTCTTGACGAGCCGAATCTAACAAGCCCAAGATATCATAATTCCGACATCATTTGAGCATTCAAATACATAAAATACATCATATGATTAAGGGGATCATTTTGAACCGTCCGATAAAGTAGTGACGGGTTTTATGTATTTACGAGACGCCACTCCTCCACCTATAAATAAGCTCATTCCTCATATGAGGAGGCCAAGCAAGAGAGAGGAGAAAAGATCCTCCAAGTACAATCGCCACTGGCGGTCATCAACCACGCCGGCCATTGCTGCCATCCTCCAATCTCCGTCTCTATATTATTTACCACCGATATTCCTCGTGATTTCTACCAGATTGTTCTCGTGATTGCCAATTTCGTGATTTTCACCGGCTGATTGCTCCTCACAGCTTCACCATCATCGCATTCTTAGTAACATCGTTGTCCATATGCCTTTCTCATACAATTATGTAATCACGGTATCGGAAGATTTTGTACTCAAAACAAATATATAGTAAGTTTTTCTTGCTATGATTTTTCTCTTTTGAGGTTTTATATAAAAATTCCTGAAGCTTCATTTTAAATAAATATGTAGTGTCTTTGGATTTCACAAAGTTTTGCCAGAACTTTCTCTACTGCAACTAGAATGCAACAATTATGATTATATTTTTCTAAGAATATCCTGATCTAATTTTTAGTTCGTTGAAATTAATTAGTGCGTCACGATTAGAAATCTTCAGAGGGCTTTTTTGAACGGTATTCAAGTGGATTTGAGATACCTGGTCAAGAAACGACCAAATGACATAAAAGCCTCAGAGGGCTAGTTGAGATTAATTTATTTTAAAATAATATATACATTACATAATACATAATTCTTATATATTTATATACATAGTACAAATAGACTATTTATTAATTTTTAAAATAAAAAATATATTAAAGTTTAGATATTAGATATATAAATGTATAAGAATTGTGTATTATGTAGATAAATTTTCTTAAATTTTTTAAAATGAGTCATATTATTTTAAAAAATATATATAAAAAAAACAATACCGTGTTTTAATATCACATCTGTGTAAAAAATAAAAAATCGAGACAGTTTAACTGTCGTTGGAGCTCAGCGAGAAGATAAATTAAATAATAAATAATAAATTTTTTAATTGAAAGAATAAATAAATAATTATTAAATAGCTTCACATGCGGCGAACTTGCAATCATCATAGCCTGCCAAACAAAAATAATCAATAATTAATAATAATATGGCATTCTTTACTTTAACTTGTTGGTTGGGATCTTACTTCGTTCTCAAAAATTTTGAGTTCGAGGAATGCATGAATATATGAGTTTATCGTGAAAATGATTCAAATAATTTTAAAAATATATTATAAATTTATGAGAATATTAGGGAAAATATCGAGTCCAGACGTTACGTAGGACTAATCAGCTCGACGCTGCGGCTCAATTAATCTGGCAAAAAATGACGCCGGTTTAAAGGCGCTGCATGCGCCGCCTGACCCGACCCGACCCGATTTACCTCGCCTAAACCTCGGGAACCAAATAGGCTCTCTATTCTTCGTAATACTTATGGGCCGACGAAGAGAATTTCCGAGCTCCCGTCAACGGTGACCACCCGGGTCACTTGTGGCTTCACATTTCAAATTGAGGTATTCGGTTGGTTATAGGTATTTCCATATGCATTGAACTTGAAAGATTTTAGGGTTTTCTTTGTCTTTGTCCATTACAATCCATCAAGTGTGGTTTCTTTATGGCGTTTTTTCAAGATATATACCCTCATCACTGCATCCTCGCACTCACGCCCTGCACTCCCGATATTAGACGATTTTATGTGCTTTTTGTTGATTGTTCTACTGCCTGCATCTCTCCAACAAGAATTCTCTTTACTTTCTTGAGATTTTGCTTTTTTGCCCATTTTTCCCGCTTGGAGGGCATACTATGGCTAACCGCTCAATAACCTGAGGTTGTGTTTTGCCGGGCTTGGGTGTATTTTGTGGAGAAAATTAATGCACCTCCTGCACTGCATTCTATACCTCTGCATCTCCATATACCTCTATATCTCTATACCTTCTCGCTGCACTTTACTGCACTCGCACCCTCGATATTAAAGACCATTCCGGCCGCTTTTTCTTGATTGTCTGGCCCGGTTGTTGAGATAATGTTTACCGCTTAACTGTGAAGTAGTTTAGAGGTTGTTTGGAAGCTAATTTAGATGCTTTTGCAAAATGTACTCACCGAACCGCCTCACTGCATTCTATACTTTCTTGAGATTTTGCCAGTTTGGATGTGTTCTGTGGAGAAAATGAATCTATACCTCGTACTGCACCTCATCTGCACTCTGCATCTCCTCACTGCACTCTGCACTCTCACCCTGTACCTCCTGATAGTAGAGACATTTTTGGGATGTTTTCTTGATTCTGCCTCTGGACACAGACAATGTTTACCTTCAACCCGGAAGTAGTTTGAGGTTGCCGCTAATTTAGATGCTTCTTTCAGAAATGTAACAACCGCCTGTAATTCTCTTGCATTCTCTATACTTTCTTGTTGGATCATGGCAACTAAATCCAATGAGCATATGGTTTCGATGATTTTAATGATTTTTGGTCTGACATCTCCTGCTTTGTACCTCACGCCTTTGTACCTCTCCTCACATTCCTCAGCCTCTGAACTCTCTGTGCTTTTGTTTCACTTTATGTTGCACTTGTTTTGTACTAAATCCTAATGAGGCAAAGGGTTCGTTCGATGAATTTTAGTAGATTTGGTCTCCTGTACCCTCATACCTCTGTTCATACCTCTGCACTCTGCTCTGTTCTCTGTGCGGTTTTGTTTCACTTGTTGCACGGTTGTTGAGATTGTAACTAAATCCCTAATGAGGAACAATGATTGACTTAATAGATTTAGAATTCTGTGCCTCATACCTCTAAATCTGTACCTCTCCTCTCTGTCTCTCCCTGTACTCTGTGCTTGTTTTTTATTTCACTCTTTGCTGGGTTGTTGATGTAACTAAATCTCTAATGAGGCAAAGTGGTGTGCTTTTAATCTTAGTAGATTTCGGTCTCATGTCTCCTTTGTCTGCATCTGCACTCCTCATACCTCTGATGCCGACCTCTACCTTATCTTCACCTCATATCTGTCCTCTTTATCACTTATACATTTGACCTTTCCTCATTATGTACCTTATTTTGCAAATTTAATAGACAATTTTTTATGCAAATTAAAGATTTATTTTTTAAATGGTCGATTGATGATAGTAAATAATATGTAAAATTAAAATTTCGAGCCTTCAATGTACCCATTATCTTCTCTAATCATTGAATATTATATATATTCAGCCTTCTATTAACATTTGAGCTCCACATAGACTTCTTGAATACATATCAATTGAATATTGCTAATCATTGAATATATGTTCCATATGAGAGAAATGGTAAATAGTATTTTTATAAATAAATTTAATCGAGGAAAAAAATAACCTTAAATACATGAAATGCATCTAATTGAATGCTTGTTTTTTATCTTGCTGAAATAAATTCATAGTTGGAGAAAATATGTTTAAAAAAAAACATAAATACAATTCTTTTTTAGAAAAGCATTCTATCTAAATATTACATACATCTAATACAATTCTTTTCTAATCTGGGTTTTTTTTCTCTAAATTCAACGGTGTCATGTATTTTATTTTAAAGATAATGATAAATATTAATATTTTTGAGTTGCACATGTAAATATGAGAATTGTGTGACATCTTGTAATTGCATGTAAAATTAGTCTCATAAAAAAAAAAGCGAAAGATTAGATTTGAATGATAGCATTTAAACAGAACTCAATGGAAGAGCAAGACACCAAACATATGCAAGCATTACAATGCATAGAAACGGATTAAAAAAATTTAGACTACTAAAACAAAGCAACCATAAAATCATTTTTTCTGAGAAAAAGGAGGCATGAACATTAGACCTACAAAACAATTAAATATTAAACCTCATCAGGCTATAGATAAACAATTCTTCACCAAATAAGTTCTAGACTTAAAAACAACAAAAAAAATTGAGGACATTCTTGCAAAAAAAATTGTCTGATTTCAGCTATGACTAAAACATACAAAATGAAACTAAAAATGCCTTCTTGATAATATCATGCATCAAAATGCGCTGTAATAATATCCATCATGAGCTTGGTATACCCTTCATGTTGGTTGGACAGGTCAATTGAATTCTACAATATTGTAGTAATAGTACAACATCTTAGTAATTGATGAATAATTTACATCAATGTGCAATATTCTAGGCTTACTGCGAAAAGCAGCATAACAGAGTGGGCTGAGGTGGCGATCCCATTCTACACTCTCGGCTTCACTTTTGTTTCTAAGACAAGAAAATATAATAAATTAAAATTCTGAGCTATAATTAGCAACTCGAGGCAAGTAGCATAAGTACTTGTGGATTTTTGGATTTCTCCCAATAAGCCTTGAGCCTTATGGAAACACCCTTGGGCGTCTCTTGATTGGATCCTTGATTGTCCTTATCAAATGATGTGGTCGCCTTCTTCTTCTTGATCTCAATGGAGAATTCCCACTTATTTGAGTCCACTTCATCGATAGTCGCTAAGAGATGCAAGCATGTAATCCTCGACTATCTTATTACCACATTCTCAAGCTAATTTGATATGCATATCGACTTATATGATTCGAAAACAATGCCGTCCATCTGCTCTCCCCATGTACTAACCCTCTATGAACCATCGATGTAGATGTCCCTCTTTTATCGTAGACCACCGAAGGAGGTACTTATAGAATGTGCTTCATTATGGCTAAGAACTCTAATGCTTATGCACAAAGTATGCCCATCATTTCAAATTTGCAACTACAAGAAATATCCATAGTACACACATCATAGTGGACAATCCGTTTTGGCATTCTTCTTCTCTAAGTTCCTCACCAATCTGGGCTATCATCCGGCAGCGATGAGATAATCCCCAACTCCATGCGAAATTCTTCTTGAACATGAGTAAAGCTTCCTCAGATAAAACAAAAGCCTTGTTTAAGAATTGGACTACTCTTCTTCAACAATTATTTGGATACACTTGAAGTCTTCATCATGTTCATTTGGTATGTTTCCATCACCTTCTCCAATCCCAAGAAACAATCGTGAACTTGTTGGCTTCAAATATCATGACACACGCTATTTGTGGCCTCACTACGCTGAGTGGACAACATGTCAATACAAAATCTATCTTTGTTGAATGCGGTGGACCATTTCACTAATTTTAAAGTTCGATAGCAAGCATGATCATACATTGCCCTCCTCTAGCATGGCGGAGATAAGCATCCTCAAACTCATCCTCATTGTCACATTTGCTTTGCATGCATAGAATAGCCCTTGAACTCTCTTGTTACTACTAAAGCAATGGACCTTGGAGGCTTTCTTTGAGATATGCCATTGGCACAACCTATGATATCGTAGTACATTCTCGATAGTCGCATCTTGATCTTGATCGGTAAATATCGTTACGGATGCCTTCCACCCACAACGAAGAAATGTCCGGAATAACCATGTGAATGACTCGATGGTCTCTTAGACAAAAAAGCTACTCATAAGGCGTTTTGCCAATGATGATTCACTCCAACGAGTGGAATAGACAAGATTATATTTATTGAGCCGATACTAGTATCAAAATTATCACATCCCAAAACAATCAAATTCAACCCTAGACATACCATTGCTCCAAAAAAAACTCACCAAGCAATCGGGCGCATCCTTTAACATCCCATGCAAACATCTGTCGCTAGCAATTGTTTGATTAATTCGTTGCTATCACGCGTCCGATCTTCGCTCTTTCGATGAAATTGAAAGCATCTCTTTTGGTGAATCCAATATCTCTACCCACCAACTTCCTCGTAATTACAGCGTCGATTGCTAATCACCTGTCATCGTCTTCAAAAGCGATGCCTTCTCGTGATGCCTCATGCTCGAGAAGATGCATCACCGCTTTTGCCTGAATGATTATGGCTCTCTATATATTTTACAGACCAATTCCCCTCCAAATCCACACAGAATCGAATCATCGCCGGACAACCAGTCCTCGTATTAGTTTTCTTGAATTTTGTTATATGGTTTGGATTGACTTTTGCTTCTTTTGCTGAGAAAATCTCGATTTCAATTTCTTAGAGTTTATAACTTGTATGGTCTTTTCTAACAAGCCAGTTTGATGTATAATCACGTATAATGCATAAGCCGGTTTCATTAACCAACCGTTACTAGAATACCCCAAATTTGGGTCATTAGATAAAATAACTTCATCATCGCATTGCTCATTCACCATTCATCTAGCGTAGAGTCCAACAGTTCCAGATAATAGAGTCTGGTAACAGAGAATCAGAGCATAGAGTACCTTTGTCAGAGTATGACACAAAAAATACCCAAAAAAAGCGTTCACCTAAATTGCAGCGGAGATCTGAGTCTGAGTACAGTGTATAGCGATGCAAGATATAGGTATAGAAGGTATAGCCGGTTCAGAGTGAAGCAGATAGAGATGCAGGTGCAGAGGATTACAGAGGTATAGCGATCTGGCAGTATAGAGGTATAGAGCTATTTATGGTACAGGAGTTACAGCATATCTGGTGCAGTACAGGCAAAGATGCAGAGGATGGCAATGCAAGGTATAGAGGTATAGAAGGTATAGCCTGGTCTGAGAGGTATAGAGTCTGGAATGCAGTGAGGAGATATGATGCAGATACAGGTATAGAATTAGGTGCAATCTCTAAAATCCCTAAGACCACATCATTGCTTGATTGGGATTTAGTTACCATGATCAACAACACTGAAAGTGAAACAAAGCGGAAAAATGGTCATACTCGAAGACACTACAGTACATATGTAAATAAGCACTACAAAATTAATCAATGACCTCACGAAAGATTACATTGAATATGTTTTCTCGAACTTTACAAAAAATCATGAAAATAAATATGAATCTGCGAAGGATTACAACTCCTTAAAAGATTACCGATCCATTTTATTTACGACATCGCCTATTTCCTCAACGCTTCCATTTGGATTCATTCTCCTTCTTCGCTCTTTCGTAATGCCCTCTCAATAAAAATACGACTCCTAAATGAAGATATTTTTAATTTCTCCAGCGCTATACTCATTCCCGCTGTTTGGTCGGGCAGGCGATAAACCGCTAAAAAAAACGCTTCGTCTCTTCAGCCAGCGTTAATGAGCAGCGTCATGCATTGGTCCGCGTTACGCGGGACTCCTTATTTTCCGAATATTAGAGGCGGATGGTATGGTAAATGACGCTTCGAGATTCGTAGTGATAAAGCCGGTCGACCAAAATCGCTTAAAGTCATTCCGCCTAGCTTGTAGTAGAGGCGTTCATGGCGTAGCTTTGCTTGGGCGGTGTTGGGCTCAAAGCACAATCCGCCAAGCAGAATCAACATTCACCACACATGCGTAGCGATATTCTGGAGCGCACCTTTCGCCTTCGCAAGGCACCACTTAGCAGTTCTGCGTCGCTGTTCACCATTTCATAATCATTAAGATAATTCGTCAAAAATCGCATAATTAAGACACATTTCAATTATACTTACAATTAATCAGGTTATCATTATTTGTAAAATAAAATTATCATTTTCTAATTGATATATAAAGAATACTGATAGATCAAAATTATTCTCCGACATAAATTATTACGTGCAGAATTTGGACATAGAGCTACGTCCAGATTTTCATTGTGTATATACACACATTGCGTACATCAATTTTTCTTTTTTTTTTCTTTCAAAAGGTATTTTAAATATTTTTAACATTAATGTACAGTGCATGTATATAAATATTTTGAGCATAATTTTAAAAAATAGTTAAAATGTTTAATTTTAGCTATTTTTATATTTTTTTTAATTGCTCTCAAAATATTATGTATATATTATATATTGATGTTAAAAATATTTAAAATATCTCTAACTTTTAAAAAATAATATACATAATATATATACATGCACAAACATGCACACATTAATACATCCTATAAATCCCAAGGTAGCTCCAGGGTTGCAAACAAGCCGAGCCAAGCCAAGCATGTATGTGTTCAAGCATGAGCTTATTTAATATTATCGAGTTTGAGTTTGATTCGAGCATTTTAGAATGGTGTTCAAGTTTGAGCTTATTTACCATTATTAAACTCGAGCTTGATTCGAGTTTGTACACGAGCTCAGTTCAAATGGAATTATCGAGCTTGTTAACGAGTAGCTATTTTAAAGAAATAAACTAGCTTTAATCAAGCCTTAATAGAGCTTGTTCAAAGGCAGCTTGTTGAGAAATATACATGAACTATATCAATTAAAGCTTATTAAGCCTAAAATAATAATAATTTAAATAATATTATTCACAAATAAGCTTTAATCGATTCATAATCGAACTCCTTAGTGAGCTTGTTAATGAAACTTTAAGCGATAATGTTCATGAACATAAATGAACCAAACGAAGCTGTTCAAGCTTGTTCATTTAGCAATTGATTATTTATAAAAGTATTCAAATTTATTTGATTAGTTAATCAAATGATCATGAATAATCTCTAATCTGAGTTATGAATAAAATATCAAATGCTGGATTCTTTTTTTTGGAAAGATTGAGGGTGTTGCCCAATATATTAATTCCAAAAGAGTAATAAAATACAAGTGTTAACTGGGAAAAGAAAGAACTAAACATCAAAAGTCAGCTAGTCAACAGAGACCGTAGCTAACAACACTTACGATCGGAAGGGCGCACTTACACATGAAAGGGTTCACTGGCGAGAACCTAACGAGGGAGAAGAAAAGTAAGAAATAAAAACCGGTGGGGGACTTAGACCATCAAAAACTAGAGTTTTCTAGCAAGCATATTTCATCATAGATGAAGTTGGTGAGCAAAGTGAGTCTGCGGTTGCCTTCAAGGCCATCCAGTGGAACCTTCAAAAGTGTATATTGAGAAACATTGAAGCCACAAGGGAGTCAAAAAGTCGGGTTGCAGAAGGCCCTCTAGAACTTCACGACAAAATGAGATACCCTGCTGGTCATCATTATCTAATCCGAAAAACCAAAACCAATAGCTACAGAGGGACAAAAATAACAAAAACTAAAAACAGAAGTTATGGAGGTTCGAAGTTCCTCCATTTTTTCAGCGTGACAAGAACATGGTCAGGCCATTTTTCCTTCCATTTCCATCTTTGAAGTTTTGCCGAGACCCTTTCCTTTATCAAAGAGATAAGAGCCTCAAAAGACAAGCAAGTAGAATTGTATAACCGGTTGTTCCTTTCTCTCCAAATCAAATAAACCATGATAGCAGTAATCAGGTAATGCAATCTAGTAATCACCTTGCTAGAGGAAGCATCCTCTATACAGAGAACTTGATGTAAGGAGGCCGGCATTAGGAAGAAATGACCGTTTGGGAGAAGTGATCTAACCAACTTCATTGCAATGGGGCACTCAAAAAATAAATGGTTGTGAGATTCAGAGGATGAATTACATAGACAACAGTTAATAGTAGAGCCAATACCGTGCTTAGCTAGGATGTCAGAAGTTTTAAGCCCACGCAAGAGTGCAAGCCAATAGTAAAGAGCATAATTAATAGCATGACCCTTGAACCATAGTTCATTTGACCAACAAATATCTGGGAGGTGTTCAAAAATAGCAAACTTGAAGATCCTATTTGAAGGAGAGCTGTTCAAATGCCAAGCAGTGACATCCTCTCCTCCCCTTATAGGAATGGATAAAATTTTTTTGTTAGTGTGGGATAAGCACCAGTGAATTTGGGAGGTAGGTTTCATACTCTATTTTGCATTATAGAGCTCAGTCTAGAATTAGCCGGAAGACCCAACAATTGGAGGATCTTAGATTCCAATAAATTGATAAGAGAGGAATTACCACACTAGGGTAAGCCTAGATACTTGAGAGGAAAGTAACCTTGCCCAATACCAAGAATTTGAGGGCATTCATCAAATTTTTTACAGTTTTTAGAAAAGCAGATAGAGGATTTTTCAGAATTAACCTCCAGCCCAAGATAAGACTTAAGAGTGTTGAGAGAGGATTTGAGAGAGTGTAGGTATCCAGAGGCCACTCCCAAGCTGATCATGCAAAAGAATGTGAGAAATAATGCATCTTCCATAGGAGGAAGGAGTATAGTGGAGAAGATTAACTTCCCTTTCAATGAGACTAGAGAAAGTGTCCATAGCTATAGTAAAGAGAAATGGAGAGAGGGGGCAGCCCTACCTCAATCCATTTGAAGAGGTGAAGTAGCCTTTAATGCATCCATTCGAACAATGAGACATCCATAATACAAGCCTCACTTTGGTGAATCGAGAAAGCCTTTGGCAATCATTCTATGCACAAGGGAGTGTCTATTAACCTTATCAAATTCTTTTCTGAGATCAAATTTGCCAAGAAAGTAGCCTTTGCACTTAGGTGAAGAGAATTCATTACAAATCTCATATGCCATAGAGAGGTTTTCAGCTATATCTCTTCCTTGAATAAAGGCAAACTGGGCTTGATTAATGAGAGCAGGGAGAAGGGTCTTCATTCTATTTGCTAAGACCTTAGCAGTTACCTTATAGATAGTGTTGCATGGAGATAGGCAATCATATGTCGATTTGAGTGTTTTACCTTAGGAATTGAGCAAGGTGTGTTTATATCTTTGAGGGATCTTGCTTGCTTTGAAGAAGTGATGAATAGCTTTTAGGGGTTTCTTGTAACATTCGGTTTCAATAAAGAACTTAGAGTTGAACCCATCAAGACCGGGGTTTTAATCTCTCACGTCTAAAGCATCCAGATCTCGATCTTTAATGTCAACCTCTTGAGAGGGAGAGGCTCACCTTTTGGTATTTCTGAATAGGGAGGATTAGAGAGTTGTTGCTATTAAAAGAGAGGAGAAGTACTTACACAATTCCTCAATAATGTTACTTTTAATCCCATTTGAAGTCCTGATTTCTCTAATGATGTTGGAATTTTTTCTTTCTTTGATAGAGTAGTATAGATATTTCAGGTCATCATCTGAGTGAGTTAACCAATGCTCTTTGGCCCTTTGCTTGATCCATAAACTCTCCTTATGAAGTAGATCATGGTATTTCATTCTAATATCTTTGGCATCCAGAAGGAGGGTGGGGTTCCTTGGGTAGGATTCTAGCTTATACAGAATGAATTCCTGGTCTTGTCTAGTGTTAATTTCTTTGCTTAAGGGATGTGGATTCTCTAAACATACCTTTTGAGCCCATTTCACTTGCTTAAGTTTATAGAGAGGACAAAGGGGTCCCAGAGTATAACAACAAGCAAACTTGATAGCATCCTTAAAACCAGCTTCCCTCAAGTTTTAAAAGGAATCTGTGAGGGAATAAAAGGAGACGAGGAATAATCACCAAGGGGAGTGGTGATGAGAGAGGAGGAGGACTTTATAGTGAGAAGAGGGAGATCAAGCCAATTTGAGTTTACAGACTGTCTAGTTTAGAGGAAACGGGTCTCCCAATCTGTTGGTTCGACTAGGTAAAGAAAAGACCAGTACTAGGTAATTCTAGAAGTTCACAGTCGTTGATGCAAGACTTGAAGTCCAGAGAATTGTTAAGAGAGGCAGGCAACCTAGAGCCTTTTGATTTTAATTTTTTTGTGATGAGAAGAGAATATATTTGTAATTTGGGCTAATTCATTTATTTTTGCTTCATTATTGGTGGCTATCAAGCCTCTCATTGGATGGCCAGGCAACCTAGAGCCTTTATTCTGCTTTTCGACTCTACTATATTAATGCATGATGTTTCTGATTTGTGAGGTTTTGTCACTTTTGTTAGGGATTTATTTCTCTATCTTTAAGGCTCTAATGGATGGCTGAGGTTGGATATTGAAGTAAAATATACAAATTACAAATTTCCGCTAATTGCGAATGCTTGAAGATGGATATTACTTTCTCTAACCCTCAGTCCCACAAACAAAAGATATTTTCATATTTTTGTTTTTATTTATTTATTTTAAATGTTATGCCAATTGTCTCATTTTCTAGACTTGTATTTGTAATTTGTAAAATTATAGTTTGCTATTAATTGCAATTTACATTATTACATATGCCAAAAATTTGCTATTAAAAATTCCTTCTCTCAGCCTCGGTTTCATTTTCGAGCCGCGAGCCGGCTCGTTTCACAGTCGAGCCGGATCGAGCTCGAGCTCGAGCTCGATTCGATCCGACTCGGCTGACTCGAAACTTTCGAACCTCGACTCGAGCCGAATTACCCATTTTCGAGCCAATTTCGAGCTGACTATGGCTCGGCTCGAAATCGGCTCGAACACAGCAATAGATGGCTCAATATGGCTACTTGACTCAAACTTATCTCAAAATAATTTATATTGGAGTTAATCAACTTACTATTTAGGTCTAATTTGAGTCAAGGATGTCCGTTCCATTATCATTTAGGATAGTTCTAGTTGACCCAAGTTATCTAAAATCAACTAATTAAAATTGACCCAAATATTTAAACCTTTTTAGTTCTTTTTTATTTTTGACTATGTGCCATGTTTAATAGAGAAAAAAATTTAGGTTAAGATATTCTTATTAAATTTTATCTTAATAGAATTTCAAAAGAATAAATTTATTTTGAGATGAATATAATATGATTTTTGTATAGGTTACACTCATTTTAAAATAAATTTGAGGAAATGGAGATAAATAATTTTAGATTAAGATATTCAGAGTAAATCTTTATTAAAAAATTTAAATTATTAAATTTCTTTTAAGATTAATATAATATAATTTTTATGTGTGTTACAATCATTTCAAAGTTAACTTGGCTAATCTATGATAAAAAGTTTGATCATGATTTCTTGAGATTTTTTTTTCTTTCATAAGCATTGTTAGTTGAACATATTAGTGCTATTGATCAACAACTACAATGACGAAGACGAAAAATGGATACCTCAATATGTGGAAAATGGAGGAACTACAAGTCCCCATCTTTTTCCATTTTTTAATTTTTTTTAATATATATTTTTAAAGCACTTAGTTTTTTTTTTTTTTTTGCATAAACTTATTTTTAAAATTAATAAAAGTAATTGTTTTTCTGAAAAAATAAAAATAAAAATAAATTTTTTTATAAAATTTAAAAATATGGTTATATAATAACTTAAACACTTTATTACAAGTATAAACAAAACTAAACATAAATTATGCTTATGCTTTTTATTTAAAAATTTGGTTATAACTAAGCATATGAAAAACTAAAAATAAAATTTTTATTCTTTCGAAATAATGAATAAAAATTGCAAGAAATAAGCCTCGGAACAAATAACCTTTACAAAAAACCTTTTGCATATTTTTATTTAAAATAAAATTTAAAAACAACTTAGTGCTACACATAGCTAGCTACTTGCCAACCTGATCACAAGAGTAACGAGAATTGTTTTTTTTTAATAATTTTGATTAAATAAATTAATTGACCCAACATTGGAGGTGCTAATTATCCTTGAGGCTTTTTGTGTAAAATTGACTTGTTATTTTAGTATCTGTATAGCTTTTAAACCCCGTAATGAAGGAATGCAAGAGTTTTTTTGAATAAAATCGTGGCAGTAAAGGGGTTTCTCACCTTCTTCGCATTGTTTTAAGCCTTGGTAATAACCGGGGTTGCACACTTTATTATATATATATATATATATATATATATATATATATATATAGGCTTTCAATAGTGAAAAAAAAAGTGTTTAAAATCTTTTATTTAAACTTTAGCAGCAATTGGAACCTCCATAAAGACCATAGCAACAGTTTTAAAACCATTGCAATTCTGTCAAATTGCTTTTGTCACAAAGCCTATTCATAACGGTTTTAAAATCATTGGAGAAAATTAGCAATAATTCTTTATGACACTAAACATAAAGAAATGTGGTGGTTTTAACCACTACAAAATCTATATAATTGTGGCGGTTAAATCACCATATTTCTGTATTTTGTGTTAATATAAACTGTTGTAATTTTGTATACTTTGTGGTGTTTAAAACCATCATGAAGTTCATTATTTAAAAAAAATCTGTATACTTTATGGTGGCTAAATCGTGTGCTATAGACGAGGTTTGTATTATATCACTAATTTGAGATTGAATATTATAGACAACTATTTACTAAGCAGACAAGATGTCTAGGTTTCAAAGCCTAATTGCCAAGTGGATAACCTTGGAGCTATTCATCTTGGAAACAAAAAGATTGATGAATTTTGCACTTCTAATTTAGCTTTTTTTTAAAGAAGTCTAATTTTCAAAATTCTCATTCAGACCAAAATAAAAATAAAAATAACAAATTTGAAGGACTTCAGATATTCGAAAGACAATGGAAATCTCACAAAACAATGAGAAACAAGGACAGCTACAACCAGGAATATTCTTACTCATTAAATTTTCATCTTCTACCACAAATCGCCCATAGAACAGGAGAAGGTGAATAAAATTAAAACCTTCTCCCCTTTCTGCCCTATCTATCGCCCTTTCTACGGTTGGAGTCACTTTCTCAATACGACTAATTTTCATTCTAGAACGTGCAAAAGTCCTAAGAGCAGATTCGGCACCAGGACTTGTAGTTTTAGTTTTATTCCCACATGTAGCACGGAGCTTAATATGCAATGCAGAAATACCAAGTTCCTTGCATCGCTGCGCATCCTGTGCTGCATATGACGAAGATTCATCCTGATCAGCTTTGACTTTCATCACTCCTGTAATGCACATAAGTGTTTCCCTACTAGATAAGTATGTAACGTGGATGAAAGTGTCATTGAAACATGCAAAGATGTGTATGAGCAAAACTGGTGTCTCCACTTGTTTCGCTTTTGGTGGTGATGCAGTGAAGAAAGCATCAAGTTGACGTGGCTTCAAATCCTTATGTCTGTTCTCTTCTAGGATGTTCATAACCCATGATGCACATGAACACCTTTCATTCATCTTTAAATTTCCTTACTCATGTATCAAACCTTTATGTACGAAAAGTTCGTAAGCATGCTTCTAGGTTAAAATAATAAGTAATTACTTTTAAATTTTGTAATTGGATTCATCAAAGTGAATAATTTAAGTTAATATTACCCATCAAAGTCTATCATCCTCAGAAGATCATTACCCATCATCATGTGTTTTATCGATTTTTCAAAGTTGGGGCCAATCTTGAAAAGCCTATATAAATATAATCAACAAAAGTTAGTGAGTAACAACCAATAATGAAGAATATAATATAATCTCATACCGTCTCTTTTTGTTTATGGACTAAACTCACTTGATCTATTATGTGAGGGTTTGTTTGTTTCTTTGTATTGTCATTATTCTATACAAACCTCTCCTATATAAAATAGATTAATTCTTTTGAATTAAACTAAGTTAAGAATAAGCATTGTATTGACGTGGACTTCCACTTGTGACCACTATCACTAGTTGAGATCATTGCACTGCATCAACTTTTGTAGAGATAGCTTTCATAATTTTGTCAATTAATCTACTATCCCAATACTCTCAGTACTCTAGTTTCAAACTAGTCCTACAATTCTGCTATTTAACTCCAACTATTAAGAAATTCATGGTTGAAATTGTCCATAAAACTTAAATTTTGACTACAAGTGGAACATAGTAAAATTGATATTCTATATTATAAATTAAATTATAAGTTAATAAATTATAAAAGTTACATTAACTTCAGCCAGCATTCTCTTGTTGAATGGCCCCATATCCTTATTATGCTAATTACCAAAAGATATTATTGCCAACACTGGGTATCTTACAATAACAACAAAATAATACTGCACTAGTATGTATTCTTAAAAACTTCGATATGTATTCTTATACTTGGTGGAAAATTTGAATATTTACATAAGTTGTATGACATCTATGTCTCATAAATGCTCTAATATCTATCTATCTATCTATCTATCTATCTATCTATATCTATATATATATATATATATATATATATATATATATATATATATATATATATATATATATATATATATATATATATATATATAATTTGGAGTGAAATGAAGTATCACCAAAATTTCAAAAAAAAAAAAAAGATACCAAAATATCAACTAAGTTAAGAAAAAATTACATAGAAATTAGCCAAATTCCATCTTCTAAATGTGGAGCTTATTATCTGCAACCATGAAATAATTGTTGACATAATTTTTAGTTGTCAATATACTCACCAACTTGTGAATCTAGATGAGCTGATGTAAAGTAGATTGTAGGCTATTAGATTCACCTCTGGATATAACTTTTTTAGCCCACCTTAGTATAGCACTTCATATCATTCTTATAAATACAATATGTAACAATATGTAATAAAAAAATTAATATAATGCATTTGTAATACATGAATCACCATTTTATGGCTAGTATTAAAATTCTCATTTTTTATACATCATTTTTTAACCAAGTCTTTTTAGGTCTTACCTTTCTTAACATAAGGCAAATCTAATGCATCTACTCTCTATCATGGGAACGCTTTATGTGGCCAAACCATCGGTGACTCTCTCTCTTATCACACTTGCTTCTCCAACTTTTCCGAACATACTCATTTTGCATTTTATCTCTAAGAGTAAAGCAACTCATCCACCTAAGCATCCTCATCTTGTAGCACTTAAGTCTTATGCTTCTCTTTTATTGGCCAACATTCATAAGTCATAAGTCTTACCACCATCTTATAAAATTTTCCATTAAGTTTAAGTGACACTTTTCTATCCTACAATAGGCCAGATGCATTCCTCCACTTCAACCATCCAACTTGAATTCTACTAATAACATCTCCATCTATTTCACCATCATTTTGAACAATAGAGCCTAAATATCTGAATCACTCACTCTTATTAATGACTTGTTCACCTAATGTCACAACATTACCACTAGAATTTCTACAACTAAAATTACACTCCATATATTCAGTTTTAGATCTACTTAAACAAAACCTCTAGACTCTAAAGTTGACCTCCATAATTCAAGTTTCTCTTGGACTCCCTCTCTGGTCATATCAACAAGAAGAATGTCATAAACAAAAAGCATACACCAAGGTACATCTTCCTATAAAGCGAACATCCATAAAAAGTAAAAAAAAGATAAGGGCTTAAAGCTGATCCTTGATGTAATCCAATAGAAATAGGAAAATATTTTGTCAATCCTCCTTGTGTTTGGACACAAGTAACAGCACTAGTATACATATCCTTAATGACTTGAATATAATAAATATTAACTCCTTTCTATTTTAGAACTCTCCAAAGAACATCTCTTGAAACTTTATCATAAGCTTTCTCTAAATCAATAAATATCATATGTAAATCCTCCTTACTTTCTCTATGCTTCTCCATCAAACCTCTTAACAAATGTATAACATCCATAGTAGATCTACCTAGCATGAAACCAAACTGATTGTGAGAAACTTTTGTATCACATTGTAACCTATGCTCAATTACCCTCTCCCATAATTTTAATGTATGACACATTAACTTAATTCCTCTGTAATTTGCACACTCTTGTGCATCACCTTTATTCTTAAATATAGGAACCAACAAAATCTTTCTCCACTCATCTAGCATCTTTTTAGTCTTTAAAATAACATTAAAAAGATTTATAAGCCAAAAAATTCCTTGATCTCCTAAACATTTTAACACTTCTATTGGAATATTATCAGGTCCTACTATTTTTCCATATTTCATTTTCTTTAAAGCTTCTCTAACTTCAGATTTACTAATATGATGATAAAAATGAAATTCTCTATTTTTTTAGGGTATTAAGGTTGCTAAAATCAATCGTACTTTCAGATCCTTCATTGAAAAGTTTATCAAATTACCTCATCCACCTAGTTTCAATTTCTTTTCTAAGAAAAGCACTTATTATTTACATCCTTAATACCCCTTACTTGAACTATGTCTTTACTTCTCTTCGGTTGGCTAACTTATACATATATCTTTCACCTTCTTTGGTATCTAATCTATTGTATAAATCACTATAAGCTAAATTTTCTGCATCATATATTACTTTCTTAGAATCTCTACATGTAACTTTATATCTTTCCCAATTCTCTGAGTTTTTACATCTAAACCAAATATTATAATAATGTTTCTTATTTCTTGTATTTTTTTGCACACTTTGACTCTACCACCAACTATTCTTATTAAAAGAATCTTTTCCTTTTGATTCTCCAGGCACATCTTTAGCAACTTGCTTAATTTCACTTGCTACTTTTTCCACATAACATTAGCTTTCTTATGAACATCCCAAATTCTAATCTCTTGTAGCTTGCTCTTAAAAATATTTTTATTTGTGTTTTTAAGTGTCCCCATCTAATCTTAGGACAATAATTTGATTTATTTTTTCCCTTATAACCTTTCATCTTAAAATTTAAAACTAGCAATCGATATTGGATACTTAAAATTTCACTTGGAATGACCTTACAATCTTTACAATCTAAAAGATCTATTTTTCTTATTAGAAAATAATCAATTTGTGTTTTACTAGATCCATTTTTAGAAGTAATAATATGTTCATCTCTTTTCTTAAATAAAGTATTAGCAACTACAAAATCATAAGCTAAGGAAAAATCTAATATAGTCATACCTTCTTCATTAGTCACTCCAAATCCAAAACCATCATGAATAATTTTAAAATCTTCTACTACTCTACCAACATGTCCATTTAAATCTTCTCCAATAAGTACTTTTTCATCAAGAGGTATATTTTGTATTAATCCCTCTAATTCATTCAAAAAATTTTCTTTTGAGCTTACATCCAAACCTACTTGAGGAGCATAAACACCTATAACATTGATAATCTTAATATCAACAATAATCTTTAAAGCTATAATTCTATCTCCACATCTATTAATATTTATAATATTATCCTTCAAACTTTTATCTATAATCACACCTACACTATTTCTAGTTCGACTTCTTCCTGAATACCAAAGTTTAAAGCCTAAACTATCAATCTCCTTGCCTTTTCCCCAACCCATTTAGTTTCTTGAACACATAAAATATTTATCTTTCTATGAACCACAATATCTATTAATTTTATTAACTTACCTGTAAGAATACCTAAATAATAAAAATGTGAGTACTAATAATTAAATAAAATATCTCAATGTTGTTTACTAAAACTAAAAGATTGAAATAAACTTGCCTCTTCCTCCTTATTAGATGTGGTACTTGAATCAAAGACATCTCTTATTTGAATATACAATAAAATAAAAACTTAATTTTTTGGGATTTTGGATGTAGAAAAATAGGCTCCACTTATATATAAAAAAATGAATCATATTTCAAATTTTTTTTAGTATAAATTAAATGTAAGAATCTCACTAAAGTATATCCAAATCTATCATCTTTTATACTAGTAGAATTGATATTTGTCAATCACATTTGAACAACACAACTCCAAATAAATTACAATAACTGACATCAATAATATCATTGACCTCACTTTCGGAGTGAGGATTAATCATTCTCATCTTAGATCTAGGACCTTCTAGACACTTGAAGTTTCTTAATGACTGGACACTTCTAGTGATTAAGATTAAGGAAATACTAAACCTAAGCCTAAAGACTTATACAATATAACCTTAGGCCCTAAGTTTTCATTAGGACAAATAGGTTACACCTATCTTAACGCCCAAACTACAACTCATGCTCATTTACTCATTCAAATTTAAGCTAAACCAACTCCAACCAATTCAATCAGCCTTAATTAAATTTGATTTTCTAATCCAAGCTCCAAGCTAAATTAACTTGGATCTTAACCTAAGTTAACTCCACTATAATCCTATAACTCAATTCAAACCCATTCAAATGCACTAAATCTAATTTGATTTTCTCAATCACTATAACTATTCAATGGATCATTTCAAAACACTCCAACAATTGCAATCAAGCTAATTGAACCAAAGGAATGTGATCAACCCAAATTAGCCCATTTGACCTAAATGGTTCAAATGACCCAAAACCTAATTAAACTCAAATCAATTGCAATCAAAGCCACCAATCAACCTCAAATTTATCATTGAGCATATCCCAACCATCCATAATCCTAATTGGTCAATATTAGCTTTAACAAGTCACTTAACCCAAAGTGACCAAAAAAAGGGTAATTGAACAAAATTCTAATTAAATTCCCATTGGATCAAATGAAGCCATTTAATCCATTCATTGATGATTATAGGTCATTATTGAACACTCCACTATAATCAATGGACCCAAATCGACTCAATTTGACCCTTTGACCTAAAAGGGTCAGATTTTATGGTCAAATTCAACCAAATCAAATCTTAGACTAAATTAGTTGAAACCAATACTTTCAACCAATCACTAATTTAATATTAAAGATGATCCAATTAGCCTACTTAGCTAATTTGACCTAAAAGGTCAAATTGAAACAAATCACTATATAATCAAAATCAATGCAAATCAACTATTCCAATCAATCACCAATGATCAATTGAACATAAACCTAACCCATGCTCAAGCCAATTTATCCAATTTGGTCAAATTGGTCAACATGACCCACTTGACCCAAATCGAACCATATGAGCCAAATCCAAATCTAACTCAAATTGAATCAAACCTATTACACTCATCCACTCCAAATGACCAATTGAACTCACCCAAGTCATCCATCACTTTAACCCAATTTCGTCAAAATGATCAACTTAGCCCAACTTGACCCATTTTACCCATATAGATTACATTGAGCCAAACCCAATCAAATCAAGCCCAAACACAATTAAACTTGGCATGACTCATCTTTGGGTCACCATGGGCCTACCCATGTGTGCCCAACCCATGGTGAACTTGGTTTGGGTCAAACCCATTGAACCAAGCCACCCAAATGTGATAAAATCCCCATTTGGTTGGGTTCTCCACCCCCTTACCCTATTACAGCCACCTTTGGTTCTTATTGGACAAAGGTCCACTGACCCAACCAAACCTAATGCTATTTGGCTTAGCCTTTGGCCAAGAGAAGGTGAGTTCACCCATGGGCAACTATTGGTTCACCTAAGGGAGTGTGTACACCTCATGCCAACGCTACACTCCCTCGACCTCTCATCGACCTTAGTACTTGCGTCTCCACCTATCCCACTGGACAAGCCAGTGAACTAATCCCAACCTGGTTCAATTGGGGAGAAGTATACTCTCCTCCCCATCCATTCAAACTCAATAGTGAGCTTCCGCAGAGAATTTTGCACATTCCCATACCTTCTCCTGAGCTTATGGTGCACTCCATCGCCAGCGAGACTAGCTCCCAATTGGATCCGAGAGCTCCATCCGTCCAAAAGGAATCGTTTCCTGAGCGATTTGACCACTCGAAGGCATCCTAGACCAACTCTGGCAAGCTTTGCGGTGGAGTTTGGTCCACAGACCGATAGGATGGGAGGCAGCTTGAGATCTTGTCAACAAGGCTTCACCTCTTCAAGACGATGCTACCTCTATCGGTGGATCCCCGGTTTATAGCTCCGATGAGATAAAAATCTAGTAACCGTAGTCTCAGCTTCTAGGTGTTGATCTTTTTTTGAAGAGAATCATATTTTCATGCGATCTCCATCATATGATCTCCCTAGATTCATTCCCTGATCATTTCAAAGTCGATTATATGATCAAAGGAGCTTCGGTGAGCTCAGATCGAGTGGCGAAGGTGGACATCATCCATCTTCCGGTGCTCACGGGATGTGATCACCGGCTGTACATTTCGCATGTTTAGAATGGACGGTTGAGATTAATAGCATTAGAAATTTTGATTTAATCCTTTGAAATCACAGGATTAATCTCGGCCATTCGATCCGAGATCAGACGACTAAGAAAAAATCGGGTCCGTCGCTGCTGAGTCAGCTGCCACGCCAGACAATTTAAGTGGCCAATACCATGACAGCACATGGAAAGGGCTGTCACGTCAGCATCTGCATGGTGTTAATGGTTTAAATGGTTAATTAAGATTTGTAAATATAATTAAATGGCAAGAAGTTCACAAAAATCATAACTAATAAAAAAAAAATCCAAAAATGCAAACAAACCTATTTTGGAAAGGTTAGATAGAGGAGAATTTAATAAAACTAAAATCCCTAATTAATGAACAATACTTAATTAATGTTTGAAGCCTAAGATAATTATCTTAATTAAGGCCAAATTACTTGGCTAATTAATTTTAAATTTTGTGAGATAATTCTATGGGATGTCATTCGCCTCTCATAATTTTTTTGAAATTATTTGTCATGTAGTTTAAAGATTTTGGAATTTCAAACCTAATTACCTTCTTTAACTAATTAAATGATTATTAAAAATTGGTGAACATTAAAGATCAAACAATTAATGCTAAGTAGTCAATGTAAACAGTGAATATAATTAGATAAATAATTTGGACCCCTTTCATAATTATTTTTCGAAACATTCTTCCTTAAGAGGTTTAATTAACATGTTTAATAATTAAGGAATAATTAAGGAAAAAATTAATGATAAAATAAAAAACAAAAATAAAAAAATTGATTCAGATGATTCAAATATAATTCATTAATCCCTTTATGTGTTTAATAACATAAAGTCATTAAAGAAATTATGATTAGCCCATGGTGTGGTAGGATAACTCAATCAAATTCATTTTTCTCAGATTAGGATCTCTTCTGTAGATTCTTTGGGTGGGTTAACACATAAAATTTCTTAGCCTTTGCTTGAGATCTCTTCAGTAACTTCCCTTATATAGGCTAATATATCATATTCCTTAACCTCAAATTAGCATTTTTCTATACATTTCTTGTGTAAGTTAACATATTAAATATATTAACTTTAGCTTTGGAACTTTTTTTTTGTAAGTCCTTTGTGTGGATTAATACCAAACTATAGGGAGTGGATAAGGTGCTTTTGACCCTATCTAGTTAACAAAAGGATTAGACGAGAGCTCGTTAAGCTCATATCGACCTACTCATCTTTAATCTAATAACAATTAGAATGCTTCATGCATCTGTTTTATGATCAAACTTCTAATTTAAATACTTATGATCAAAATCAAAGTTAAACTCAAAACTAAATTATAAATTAAATTTTCAATATCTACAAGCATTATTGCTTGCAATCTTTTGGAATTAACTAATTAGTTGGATAATACCAATATGTGCAGTGTGTTTTGTTAGTCCACTATATATATTGAGGGTCCATTTGTTGACTTCATTTTAATAAGGTTATCTTTCCCCATTATCTTAGTACTTAGGATTTTCAATATTAATCTAACGACTCTTCACTTAGACACTTAGTGCACCTCCTTAGTGACTAAGTAGAACACTAAACCAAAATCTAAAATAAATTTGTCACCAAACCAAATGAGATTCATGAATTTAACATAAACCAAATGAAACCCAAATCATAGGATTGATCTAAGTTAGGCTAGTGAGCCTGAGCAAAATCTAATTTAGCCCAAATTGGTTTTGTGTACTCAAACATCTCTAAATTCAATGCAATTGAACAAACCTTAATATAAGATGTATTTGAACTAAAATCTAAATTTCAACTAGCTATTAATTGAGTTAATTAAGTCTCTTAACCTAATTAACTCATTCAGGCCCTATTCAAATCAAACTTAAATCAAATCAAACTAAATCAAAATTAAACCTAATTAAATCATTCTAAAATCTTAAAATCACCATTCAAGCTTCAAATTTAAATTTAATTATGGTTTAAGTTGGCTAATCAAGTCATTTGACTTAAATTGATCATGTGGGCACTATTTAACCCAAATCAAATTTAGTCAGCTTTAATTCAAATTTGAACTTTTCGAATGGCTTATAATAATCATACTAACTCAACCAAGTCTAAGTATAAATTATTGATGTTTAATTTGGCTAATTAGGCCACATGACTTGAATGGACCTAAATAGATCCTATTGATCCAAAATTACATTAAATTGAAATTAAACAAAATTAAATATTCAATTTACTTTAAATACATAATTGAATTTATTATAACCTTTCCTTAGGTCTAATTTGGCCAATTTAGCCAATTGACCCAATTAGATCATTTTGGGCTAAATCTATAATTAACACAATCAATTGCAATCAATCATACACAATCACTCTAAATAACTCATAAACATAATTAAAATACATTCTACACATAAATTGATCAAACCAAATATTTAACTCAACCCAAATCAATTAATTTAACTTGAGTTTATTCAAACTTAAAAATTCATCAATGAGATCCAAATTAAACTTTGATAGACTCAATCTTACCTAATCTCCCAATGTGTGACCCGGTGCTTCATCTTTAAAGAGATGGAATAGAAGTAAAAGGAGGGGGATGGGAAACAAAGAAAAAGATACAAACTTCTAAAACCAAAATTTTCTCTCATTCCCGCCCATCACTCAACTTGTTTGACTTGGGAGTGATCTTAGTCACTCAACCACCCCATACAGTGAACTTTAGCTCATCCTAATCAATGGACACACCTTCACATCATCATAAATGATGATTTTTGGCCACCATTAAAGAGAGAAAAAGAGATGCTTCAAAACTTCTTCTTCTTGCTTGGAACAGTTTCTCCATCTCCTAAGAAGAAAAACCAACCCATCTCCCACCTTTTTCCCCCACAAAATACTAAAATCAATCAAACTCTAGTGATGGTAGTGGCACTTACTAGTTGGAGCAATCCAAGGGAAGACAAGTGAGAAAATTAATTCCAAAGCTTCATCGTAGCCCAATGATCGATATAAAATAAAAAAATTCACTCAACATTGACTTTATTGATGTAAATTTCATATCTCATAGTCAAATTTTAGGTGTTGGTGTTCTGTGAATAAAGTTTACACAAAATTAGAAAATATCCTTAGAACTCACTTGCTCTTTCAATTTTGAGCAATTTGGGTGATAGAAAGAGAGTTTTCTGATGAGATTCACTAGAAAGCTATCATTAACGGTAGAATCCATTTGCCCCTCCCCTTATTATTAACCGGCCATAAGGAAGACACGATATTGGTCATCCGTCCTACTTAATTGGGATGGACAACCATGATTAGATCATCCAAAAAATGATTTAAACCCTTTTAAAGAAATTAGATCTAATCTGGAGCATCCGATCTTTGATCGGATGTTTTGGATTGGATCTATTTCGTTCTCAACCTATGTTAGCTCCACATGGCCCAATCTCACATTGACTCATATAAAGGAAATCCTAGTGAGCGCTAATTGATTTAAGTAAAAAAAAAGGGTGGATTTTTGGATTTAAAATTTACTAGAAATTAGCTAAACTGAAAAATTATAACAAATAAAATACTTAACCAAAAAATTATAAATAAGTAATCAATGAATTCATCATTTCAAGAGAAATCCAATGAACCAAAAATCACTAAATTTTGTTGGATATTTTGAGATTAATTTAAGTATTATTTAAAGTAATATTTTTAATTAATCCTAAAATACTAATCTAATTAACCTAAAATTTAAAAATGAATTTAGCAATAATCTCTACCTACCATAAAATTTTAAGCTAAATGGACTTCTAGATTAGGAGTTATTAATGTTTTAAGTTTACTAGCTCATTTGAGTAAATAATTAACTAAGAATTATATATATTGTGAAAAACCTTCAAAATAGTTCAAATCACTTTAATGAGTATAAAATAAATTATTAAAAAAATTATTTAAGTCCTATGGATTACATAAAATCATTAATTTAGGAATTAATCAAATCTTAATTAATTAACTTAATTATGCAAAATTTCAAAAAATTATGATAAATCAAACATCAAGGCAAAAATATATATAAACAATCCCTTTATGAATTTATATTTTAAAAAGGAATCTAACAAAAATAAAATTTTATAGTTTACAAAGTATTTTAAAATTAATTTGGATATTATCAAAAATAATAATTCATTAATTGCTTCTAAAATACAAACCCAATTGGATGAAAATTTTAGAGTATGAACTTGATGTTAGGATCTACTAAGTCTGCAAATTTTAAGTCAATCAAAGTTTTAGAATAAAACTTATAATTTTTGGAACACATTAAGATAATTTAGGTAAATCAATTAATATAAAATCATAAAGAGTATAAAAAAAACACCAAAATGATGCAAAACATCTTCACCAACATCAAAGTTTACAAAAAAATTAATTAGGTTCACTACATTTGATTAAATCTCAGAATCACCTAAAATGTAGCTTAATGAAGGATTAACTTTTAATTAAATAATTTAATTATGCTAAAATTTTAAAAAATTATAGAAAATTAACTACTTAGCCAAAAATATGAGTAACCCCTCTCTAGATTCACAATAAAGAGAGAAATCTAACAAAATTAAAAATTCTTAAAATTTACCATGTATTTTAAAATCAATTTGGAAATTATCAAAAATAAGAACTCCCAAAATACAAACCCAACTGAACTAAAATTTTTAGGGTAAGAACTTAATGTGAATATATACTTACTATAAAAATTTCTAGTCAATAAGAGCTCTAGATTGAAGTTTTTAATTTTTTTGAAGCATATTGGAATAATTTAAATAAAATAATAAAACAAAATTATAAAAAAATTACAAAAATACACTAAAATGGTTCAAACATCTTCATTAACATTAGACACATTAGTCACTCCTCCTAGATCTAATTAAATCCCAAAATCACATAATTAGGGCTTAATAGGGAATTAAAATATCATTTAATTGAATTAATGGAGCCTAACATTCAACAATTCATAAGAAATCAACCATTTAGTTAAAAATTATGAATGACCCCTCTTCAGATTTAACATCCAGAGAGAAATCTAAAAATTAAAAATCTAAATTTTGCTAAGTATTTTAAGAATAATTTAAAAATTAATGAAAATAATAATTTTTAATTACCTCTAAAGTACATGCTTAATTAACTTATAATTGTTTATGATAGATTTATCACATCAAAATCTACTTTCGATAAAATTTTCAAGAAATTTAGGTGATTGGATCAAAAGTTATAAATTTTAAAATGCCCAATGACTGAATTCACTTAACAATTAATTTAAACAATTTTAGAAATTAAGAGAGTTTTCCAATGAAATCAAAAATCCCAAATGGTTTGAAGTATTTTGAGTGTAATCGATGATTTTTAGTTTATTTATATTTATTTAATTAATCATAAAATATATGTTCAAATAATTTATAATTTTTTTGGATGTAATTTATTTATGTTTATACATGTTCTTCAATTATTATATAAATTTTAGGCTTATATTTCATGTTTATTAAAATTTTTGAGTTTCTTTGGGGCTAATTGAATTAAATAATTATGAAACCTTAATAATATAAAATAAAAAGCATGGTTTAGACTTTTAAATCACTTAATGAACCAAGAGTGATCATGAGATACTTTAGAGTGCCTAATCTTCTCTAATTTCATTAAAGCACTTTAATTAAGTATGCCTTAAATAAATTTAATTAAATTTATGTGGCGATATGATTGTGTGTTCAACCTTTGGATTAATGACTTAAGAAGATATCCTCATGACTATTTACATCTAAAAAGTAAAATAAATTGAACATCCCAACTTGGGGTGCGTCACGCAATCACGGCCTAGGAGCCATCACCACAGAATCTTGAAACTCAAAGCCTCCTCACGGTTGCCTTATTGAATAATATAGGGTTGCGACATCATGATCACAATGCCTAGGCATTTGACTTTTTTTAAAACAAGAAAACTAACCCTTCCCACCCTAGTAGAGGTAACGGCTCATGGGAGAGTGGGGGGAACAATTATGGAGCATAAAACAACTCCAAATGAGGTAATGGTTTCCTAAAAACTATTATAAAAGGAGGGGAACTGACCCTCTACCAGCTTCATCTTCTTTTTCCCTCACTCTTCCTTTATCCCACCTATCCCATTATTGCGTCCAATCTCCTGCACTCTCAACAACACGCTTTCCGCTGCTATAAGAGACTGTTCTCCTCATGCACTAGTTAAGATCAAAGCCTACTATCGTTAACTCTAGATAAAATTTTTTAAAATACTTTTATTATTATTATATAATTTTATGCTGATGTTTTTTTTAAAGAAATTTCACCACAAGTCTTGGATTCGATGAGAAATAAAAAGGCTTATCTTCATTGATCTTGAATCAAGAGTAAAAAAGAATGCCCTCAACACCCAAAATTCTAGAATCTTAAAATCTGAAGACCTCCATCATTGAACTCAGTTCCAACGTAGGAAGAAAAAATCTCCCTTCGTTGATCATGGATCCGAAATAAGGAAAGGAGTTCTTTTGTAATAAAAAGTAAAAATCTAGCACTGCTAAAATGTTATGACGTTAAAGTTTCATAAAATTTATCAAATTTTTCAAGAATTTGGTTAAAAAAAATAGAGTTCCCTCTCCACGGTGTCGCAATGCCATGGCCCCCGCAACACCGAGGCACCAAATATCTAACGCCATAAAGCTAAACTCTGAGGTTGGTATCTCATTTTTAATGTCGAAGTGTTGTATTTTAGTACCATAGTGCTACGCTTTCGGGTTTCACCTCTTTAAAGTTGCATCGTAGTGCTATTTTCCCAGCACCGAGGAACTAAACCTATACTATGTTCCACCATATAACTTAGTTTAGTGTGAAATAAAATCCTTCCTTCGTTGATCTTGAATTTGAAGGAAGGGAGATAGGTGCTAATGCACTAAAAATCATGAAATCTAGCACGACTAAGGCATTATGCTGTTGAACTTTTAAATTTTTCCAAAATTATTAAATCTTAAGCACTGATGAAATAACATCATGACGTTATAAAGGCTTGATGTTGAGCTCCCAGGAAAATTAAGCTTAGGCATGCATTCCACAGCGCCAAGGCGCTGATGTTCGTGCATCGAGACATTATGCTCTTGGGAAAATTTAAACCACAATACTCATCTAACAATGCCGATGATAACATCGAGGCCTTCGCAAGAAATTAAGCTTTAAGTACTCAATTAATAAGCAACGCATATCATATCATAGCATCGGTGCTAATCTCTAACATTAAGTCCATATGTGTCACGTTATACATGTAGCATCAAGGAATTGTGCTCTCAGGTTTTGATTTTACATATTTCAGCTTAATGGCATTAGTTCGACAACACTAAGGCACTAAGCACCTATTATTGTTCATTTTGAAAGGAATTTTTTATTGTTAAACTTTTAAATTCTTGAGCATTCAATACAAAAAGCTTATTTATATAGTTCACCTTCGATAATAATAAAGTTTGCAGCTTGTCTTGGAGATGAGTTGCAGCAATTGAGTCTTCAGGAAGGTTCCTTCTTGTAGAGAGGATAGGATGGGTCCATCCACTAAGGTTCCTTCGTCTCATTAATTGCTTGTATTACCCATGACCTTTGGATATTGGGAAAATATATTTCCTCAATATGTTTTCTCTTAAATAGATATCCAGTAGCATAAGTAGCTTAGAGCATCATCAACTCGAGTATTCTTCTCTTAAAGTATGTGAATGACTTGATGTGTCTTGATATCGGCAAGAAGTGACCTCACTAACCTGAGGTATTATGTTAGTTGGGGATTATGAGCATTAAAGTTTCCTTCAACCTAAGAGGCGACAAGCTGAGGGTCAATGTGGATCATTAAGTTTTGAGCTTCACAATCAATGACAAGTCTCAACCCTACGATGAGAGCCTCATATTTAGCCATATTATTAGTTGCAGAGAATTTTAGGTGAAGTCCATACTCTAAGGTATCCTGTTGGGGGGGAAATAAGTAAGATTCCTGCTACAGCACCAGCATTTTCTAAAACTCCATCAATAGAGGGTCCATTGAGGAGATGAAAGGGGTGTAATAGATAGCACATTTGGAGTAGGAATAGTGCATTCCACTATTAAGTCTGCGAGTACTTGAGACTTTATGTATGACCTGGGTAGAAAATAAATACCGAACTCTCCCAATTCTACAGACCATTTGATTAACTTTCAAGATGCCTCTGGTTTCTGTAGAATAGCCCTCAATGATAAATGAGTATAAACACCGATGGTGTGAGGTTGGAAGTATGGACTTAATTTTTGTGCTGAGAAAATTAAAGCCAAAACCATCTTATCTGCAAGTGGATAATGACTTTCTATATTAAAGATAATTTCTTGACATAGTAAATTGGTTGTTGTATCGCATTTTTTTCTCGCATTAAAATTGAGCTTATTACGTGGGAAAAAACTACGAGATATAAGTTTAACATCTCTCCTTCGATAGGCTTGGATAGTAAGAGTGGAGATGTTAAATATTCCCTTAGTTGCTCAAAAGCGACTTAACATTCATCATCACTAAAATTATTATTTTTAGCTCTCTTTAATATTTTAAGGAATGATAAGTATTTATCGCTAGAATGGGATAAGAAGTGGGATAATGCAGCAATTCGTCCATTCAAGCATTGAACTTTCTTGAAATTCTTTAGAGGAGCCATATCTCTGAGCGCTCTGATTTTCTTGGGATTAGCTTCAATCCTGCGATGGGTGACCATGAACCCAAGAAATTTTTTTGATGTAACCCCAAAGCACACTTGGTCCGGTTGAGTCGCATGTTATAACGTTGAAGAAGGTGAAATCATATTTCTAAGTCAAAAATATGTTGTGATTCTTCTAAGCTTTTACTAACATGTCATCCACATATACTTCCATTATGTGGCCTAAGAGGTCTTTAAAAATCTTATTCATAAGATGTTGATAGGCAGCACCAACATTTTTTAACCTGAATTGCATAACTTGGTAAAATATAAACCTTTTGTATGTTTAAAATGATGTGGCTTCTTCATCTTGGGTTTATTTTTATTTGGTTGTAACCTGAGTAAGCATCCAAAAAATTGAGCATTTGATGCCCAAACGTAGCATCAACCAATTGATTAATTTGGGGGAGGAAAAAATTATCTTTTAGGCAAGCTTTGTTGAGATCAGTGTAATCAATACATTCTCCAAGTTTCATTTGATTTTTTAACCATGATAACATTTGCTAGCCATGTAGGGTAATATACTTCTCGTATGAATCCTGCTTCTAAGAGCTTGTTAACTTCTTGTTCAGTAGCTTGGAGAAGATCAGGTGCAAAACTCTGCTTCTTTTGGATGATCTATTTGAATGTTGGACTAATCTTGAAGGAGTGCATGATCACATTATGGTCAATCCCAGGCATATCTATCAGACTCCAAGCAAAGATGCTTTGATTTTTGTGTAAGAAGTCTATGTATTTTACCCTCTGTTCATATGAGAGTAGAGATCTGACTTGCATTATTCATAAAGGTTGGTCATCTAACAATAAAACATGGAGCAAATATCCTATAGGTGAAGCTCTCTGGGGTACTTCTTCATCTCAAAAATTAAAATTCTTGATGCTGAAGGTTACTGAAGGGTGTGGTTGAGCTTGTCTGAGGTAACATGATTGTGCTATTTGTTGATTTTCACAGACCACTCCAACTCGAATGTGGGTTGAAAATTTCATCTTAAGATGAGATACTGAAGTAACAACACAAAAAAATTGTTGGAAAGGCATTCTGAAGATAGCGTTGTATGTCGAATCTGACTTGACCACCATGAATTGAATTGAATACGTCACTTGTCGAGGAAATTCTTGAGGACAACAGGAAGGATGATTGTTCCCTCCACTCACACTAGGTAATTATCAAACCTATATAATGGTCCTACAGCGGGTTGGAGCTTTCCCTAATCAAGTCCATGCTAAGAAATGTAGAGTAAAATAAGATATCGATAGAACTCCCATTATCAATCAAAATTTTCTTAACATTATAGCATGGGTCACCTATCCCAACACTAATGACAAGTGGATCTTGATGGGGAACTTGGACTCCTTCTAAGTTTGAGTTATTAAAAGTGATGGAATGATCAATACAATATTTTTTTAACTCTGGTTCTTCAGAGGTGGCAATGAGGACTTGATTAGATAGTAATAGTCCTCCTGTAATTGTTTTAATTTCTCGAATTATCTAGCGACTATTTTATTATTTGTGTGATGATTGTCCAGGTTGCCCCCAATCAGAGTTATGTTTGCTTGAGATGATTGAATGAGTTTATCGATCTCTTCTTTGAGTTGTTTACACGCCTCAGTAGCATATCCACGACTTCGATGGAAGTGACAATATTGCTCTTGATTTTTTGAATTTGGTTTCAGTGGATGTGGCCACTTAATGGTCTCTTCATCTCGAATGGTCATCAAGACGTTAACATGAGATGTGTTCAGTGACGTATATTCCTTTTTTGGTCGTGGTTCAAGTTGTTGATGTTAGGGACGTGGAGGGAGATTACGATTACCTTGTTGCTTCTTTTAATGGGATTGTCGATCTGTGTTTCCTAGGCCACTCTTACATTTTCCTATAGATTGTTCATATTATTTATTGTGGGCATTAATAGCCTCATTTATAGAAATTTGTACTTCCGCATGATGAACTAAGTCGGCATATGAGCGAACCATATATCACATTAGTAACGAGTAGAAAGGCCCAGGACGGAGCCCTCCAAGGAAAACTCTTATTAATAGTTCAGGTTTTACTCCAGGTATTTGATGAGCCTCTAAGGAGAACCTCTGTAAGTACTCCTTATGTGATTCACCCTCATTTTGACGAATGCCTGAGAGATGAGATGAATCTTTAATGATCCTTCAGTTTGCAATGAACTGTTCTACAAAAAACTTTGCGAGTTCATCAAAGGTATAGATGGATCCCATAGAAGGGAGTAGAACCATGTGCAAGCCTAGCCCTGGAGGGTGACTGGAAAGACCTGACAAGACAGTGTGTCAGAAGATCATTGGATATCCATGATGCTCCTGTAATGGTCAATGTGTTCATATGAGTCAGTTGCTCCATCATAGGAGTTGATGTTCGGAATCTTGAACCCTATGAGAATATGATGTTGAAGAATAGCTTCAGTTAAAGGTGAAGACTCCTGATAGCCACGATGAGAAGGAAGATGATTTTCATCTGTAAAGTGGAATTCTTCTCCCACTAAGCATTATAAATTTACATGTATAACATGACGGGTGGAATCAACAGGATGAGAATGTGTCAAGCTACCAGTAATAGTGTATTGTAGTAATGGTTTGAAATGATAGAACTAATGTCAGGAGGGATGTCGCGTTCTCGAAGTGGAGGAACTTCAGCCTAATGGTGAGAAGGCCCTGCATTAGCATTTTTACCTCCCGTGATTACGATCGATCTTGAGGGAGATGCGTTTACCGCAGTAGTGGCTGCCGAGTTTCTTATAAAAGTTAGATTATCTCATTTTGAGACTCTTTCATTCAGCGAACACAATATTCTAGAGAGATTCTTGATGCACCTTCACCGATAAGGTCATGCCTATCAGGGAAGTGAGCCAGAAGCTTGACATCCTTGGTTTAAGGATTGGTTTGGCGGTGGGGGAGTTGGGCGGAGGCTCCATTGTTGTAGTATTGTGCGCTTTATACAGTGAGATTGTGATTGTTGGGTTTGATTTCCACAGACGGTGTCAAACTGTTGCGTGCTAGAAGACCAATTACGGTAGAATAAAAGTTTACTCCTTAACCTTATTGTGAAATCCAAAACACACACGATATTTGAAGAGTGAATAATAAACTCCAGGATTTTTACGTGGAAAAATCCTTGAAGAGGGGGAAAAAATCACAAGGACTAGCACAGTAAAAAATCTTCTACTATGTATCTGTTTCGGAGTATAAAGTTTTCCCGATAACAGGATTACAAAATTATATATGAGAAAACCTGACAATAGGAATCTTACAATGTCGGTAATACAAGCGGATGGTTGATAACATTGTTGATGCGGTTGGTGATGGTGAAACATGGTGGCGGTGATGGCCGAGATGATCGCAGCGATAAATTGCGATAGTCGGTGGTAGTGATCGGCAATGTGAACAACGATGATCGATGGTTGTGCGGAAGGCAAACGATAATTAGCGGTGGCGGCAAACGATGATCGATCGCGTGCGGCGATGGTGGTCGCGATGGGCTGCACGGTAGTCGGCGATGGCGGTTGATGGTGTCGGCATTGGCGATGGTGGTCGGCATTGACCGAGCGATGGTGGTCGGCCGTGTGACCAACGGTGGTTGGTGACCGTCGAGTGGTGGCACGATCATGCTTGGAGGATCTTCAAGCCTTAGAGCTCTCTCTTCTCTTTAGCTTGGGCTCCTCTCATATGAAGAATAAGGGGCTATTTATAGATTAGAGGGATGAAGTTTCTATAAATACATGCAAAATCAAAACCACTCCATCAGACGGCTCAAAATGATTCCCTTAATCATCTGATGTATTTTACATATTTGAATGCTTAAATGAAATCAGAATTAAGAGATCTAGCGCTTGTTAGATCCGGCTCGTCAAGATGCCCGATTTGATCATAAACACTCAATATTTAGGAACTATTTAGGGATTCAATTTATATCCCAAAATTTTCAATGATATTTTAAGTGGTTGATCTGGACTAGTTTTGATTTAGGATCAAATTGCTTTTGACATCAAGATTGTTCACTAGTAGAATTTCCGATTATCATATATATATATATATATATATATATATATATATGTATATATATATATATATATATATATATATATCTATATATATATTTCTATGATATACAGAAAATAAAAAAAAGCAAAGCAGTGAAAAAAAATATTTTTGATATAATCTTGTGGGATTTCACCACTTTAAGTGCCACTTCGCTTGTAAAAATATAAAAATATCTGTGAATGTGTAAAATATATTGTATTTGATATTATGCAAGTGCTCAAAGAGCCTATGCAAGATTTTTTAGATATGTAGGTTGAAAGACTTACAATCGCACTGTTATAAAATATCACTCATATACATCTTTTTAGATGAGTGAGTATACCTAATTTTGATAGAAATATAGAGAGAGATACTGCTGAAATTTCAATAGAATACGGACTCATAAGGAGCAATACTAAATAACTTTTTCTCGGAATCCCCCTAGTGGTTTTCCGAGAATAACAAGACTAAATGGACTCCTACCACCGCAAAGAAGAACAACTCTTCTCCTCCATTCGAGCACTCCTACGCCCGTGCCTGCTTGTCAACCTTCTGAAACCCTAGTCACTACTTTTTCTATGCATAGTTCCTACAAAAAGAAGTTGACTTCGCTGCTCCTTCTCATCCTTGTGAAATCTTTGGGGATCATGGCCGGCGCCAGAGCATCCTCTTGTTTCTCTAGTTAGCGATATCCAGATGCTCCGCTGCCAGGGCGAGAAGCCATTCTTTTGTTAGTCTGATTGCTCTTCTTGATAGGCGGACGGGTTGCCTGTAGCGAATATGTCACACAAGTTTTCACCAGCGTTGCGGTCGGCTGATCTCAACGACTTCATTGCCCCATCACAGAATTGCATTGTCTCGCTGAAGAGGAATAATCTAAAAATTGAGAAGCCTAAGAAGGAAGACATGGTAAAGCCTCTTAGCAAGTTTCCATCTCCCGAGGTTGTCAAAGTTTCATTAAAAGACTGCTTGGCATGCAGTGGTTGCATAACTTCAGCAGAAACGGTAATGCTTGAGAAGCAAAGATTAGAAGAATTTCTAAGCCATATCATTTCAAGGAAAGAGGTTATAGTTCTATGTCCCCTCAATTAAGGGCATCACTTTCTGCCTATTTTGATCTCTCTCCAGCTCAGGTTTTCAGAAAACTCACAACGTTTTTCAAATCAATGGGGGTGGAGGCAGTTTATGATACAAGTTGCAGCAGAGACATATCACTCGTAGAATCTTGCTATGAATTTATTTCATGATACAAACCACATCACTCAGATGGCAATGATGAAAGTGGTTCAAATCTTCCCATGATTTCATCTGCCTGCCTGGATGGATATGCTATGCGGAAAAGACTTTAGGATATTTTATTCTACCGTCCATTTGCTCTGTGAAAAGTCCCCAATAAGTAATTGGAGCCATAATCAAACATCATATCTCAAAAAAAAAAAAAAAAGGGATACTAACCAGACAGAATCTTCCATGTAATTGTGATGCTCTGTTATGATAAAAAGCTAGAGGCTGCTCGAGATGATTTTGTATTTTCAGTGGATCATGGAGGAGAAAATGATCTTAATGATAATGGTTCACCCATGAAGATACTAGAGGTGGACATAGTTTTGACATCTGGAGAGGTGTTAGATCTAATAGTGTGGTAAAAGGTTGTGAGCTTTGTAAGTACTGAACTGTCTATCAATCTGGCTGCTAAGTCTAGGGTGGTTGCAAAGCCAAAGCCTGCAGTTGCTGCCAAGCCACAAGACAACAAATCCCACGACTCCTCCAATCCTTCCTCACATCGCCGACCGAGCTTCACCATTTCAGCTTTTTCTGCTATTTCTAGAGTTTTAATGGTAGAGGGCAGTTGAAAGGAAGGTTTGTTCTTCTATTCCTCTAAAATGCCAATTAAGACCAATTTCTTCAAATTGACATGAAAAGTTAGAAGTTTCTATGACAAAAAAGTTTATAATCAATAGCTACTCAAAATCTATCTCATTTATCCTTCATGTCATATTTGATACAGAGAAAGAATGATAAAATTAAAAAAATCTAAAGACAGAAAATAACAAAGGACGCTCTAACGAAAATGGTTCAATCAAAATTGAATAAGAGGTTATTAAGTATAGTATCCGAGCAGATACACTGTCCAGACTCTGAATTATTGTGTCTTACTGTGTACATGAGACACGTATACAGTAAGACAACAATCTAAACAGTTCAGACACACATAACAATTGAACAGACAATGACAAATAAAAATTCCCAAAAATTCTAAATCTTAGATAAGCTCGACGGATTGAGGAGCTGAAGAAAACCTTAACCTTAGAGAAGTAATTAAACAAGCCAAACCAATGCCATGGCGGCGAATTGTACATATCTGAGTTGGATATATATATATATATATGAATAGAGGATGAAAATTGGTCTCAGGTTTCTGGCAATGAATTTGTATACTTATTTGCATGCTGCATGCTGCAAACTCATATTGGAGGAGAGTCAGGAGACGTCGTACTTGGAGAGGTGGTGGCGGGATGTGAGTAATACCTGTAGCTCAGGAGTGTGGTTGAGGCGAAGACAAAGTCGAGCAATTTCATTGGAGATTCTCTGAAGAGTATGCTGAAAACCTGCTCTGGAGCGTGGTTAAGGTGACCATGTGCTGGAAGTGGAAGCACTAAGGCAGAAATCAGCGAATGAACATGCAAGAAACACCTGTTGCGCAGGAGTTCGTTAGGTCGTTACGATATTTCTAAAAACCATGCAGAAAGTCTGCTCGGGAGCACGGAGGAAGTGACTATATGCGAGAAGATGAAGTAATAATGCCAGAATCATCAATGAATAACGTTTAATGGAAATTGAGACGGAAGTAGAGGTGTAAGTGAGCTAAGTTAGCTGTAACCTCACTTGAACTGGACTCGTTATCAGGCTCACAAGTCAAATTTGTCGAGCTTCGTGCTTGTCAAGCTTCGAGCTAGAGTTTTGCTTGGCTCAAACTCAAAAGCTTAATAAGCTACTCATTTAATATCATATATGATATGACCCTGAAAATTCCTCTAGTCGAATCTTGATGCGAAAAGTCAATTGGTAAATCGCTTAAAATATCATTGGAAACTTTGAGACATTAGTTAAATTCCTAAAAAGCTCTCAAATATAGAGTGTTTATAGTCAAATCGAGCGTCTCGACGAGCCGGTTCCAACAAGCCCAATATCTCATAATTCTGACATCATTTGAGCATTCAATACACAAAATATATCATATGATCAAGGGGATCATTTTGAGCCGTCCGATGAAGTGGAGTGGTACGGGTTTTGCATGTATTCTGAGACGCGTCACTCCAATCTATAAATAGCTCCTCATTCATATGAGGCGAAGAGAAGTGAAGAAGAACCCAAGTAAGAGAGAGGAGAGAGTTCTAAAGATCCTCCAAGCACAATCGTGCCGCCACTCGATGGTCGTCAACCACCGCCGCCGGCCGCCGCCATTTCGTCGTTAACATCGTCGTCAACATCGTCAACATTCGTTAACAGTCAACTTGTCCGCGTCGACCATTGTTGCCGATCATCATCGATTCGTCATCGCCGTAAAATCATCGTCGACATCGTCGTCAACTTCATCGTCAACATCATCGTCAACATCGTCGTCAACATTGTCTATTACTAACAACTGTTATTCCCTTCTCACATACAATTCTGTAATCCCGATGTCGGAAGATCTTGCACTGAAACGGATACATGGTGGAAGCTTTTTCTTGGGCTAGCCGTGATTTTTCCCTCTTTTGATATCGTAAAAAATTCGGAGTTTTATTGTTCTCTTTAAATACACTGTGTGTGTTGGACTTCCCAAAGAAGCTAAGTAAACTTTACTCTACGGTTTTCTAACGCATAGCAGTTTGGTCGTCTGTGAATTTGATTCCCATTATTTCATCTTGTATGGCGTCAGTTTTCAACAAGATCAAAACCACCATCGAGGTGGAGCATTTTAAACTTTAAAGGGCGCGAAGAATGAAGATTCATCAAACTTAGTTCCTTGATTCTATCGGGAGGCAACTCTTAATCTAAGATCACCCATGTTAAGCATCGATCGATTACCATCCAGAAACAAGTCAAAGTTGGAGGACATTTCAACTTTGAGAAGAGATATTTCATTATGTTTTCCACTCATACTCATGGAAAAAAAAAGCGAGGTCAAGGTTAAGAAGCAACTTTGGCTACAATGATATTTTAATCGACCTCTTCCATAGCGTCATCGAGCAAAACTCGACAAACAACCTAAGATGGGTCAAAGGTCCTTGGTGGACTTCTATCTCTTCCAGTTAACGTCAGCAAAGCCTCGACAAACAACCTAGGATGGGTCAAAAGGTCCTTGGTGACTTCTACGACCTCTCTTCCACAGGCTCATCGAGCAAAGACTCGACAAACAACCTAGGATGGGTCAAAAGGTCCTTGGTGGACTTCATACGACCTCTTCCGTATATGTTAATGTCATCGAGCAAAGACTCTGACAAACAACCTAGGATGGGTCAGAAGGTCCTTGGTGGACTTCGACCTCTTCCATACGTTAGCGTCGCCATCGAGCAAAGACTCGACAAACAACCTAGGATGGGTCAAAAGGTCCTTGGTGGACTTCTACGACCTCTTCCATACAGTTAACGTCAGCAAAGACTCGACAAACAACCTAGGATGGGTCAAAGGTCCTTGGTGGACTTCTACCCCTTCCACGAGTTAGCGTCGCCTCGACAAACAACCTCGGATGGGTCAAAATCCTCGGATTCAATTCAACATCTTCCATACGTTAACCTCAGGGTAACACGACAAATAACCTTGGATGGGTCAGGATTCAATTCAACCTCTTCCATACGAGGTTAAAGTCATCGAGCAAACACTATGACAAACAATCTGGATAGGTCAAAACTTTGTACCTACTCCACAAGTTAATGTCATCGAACACTCGACAAACAACCATGATAAAAAGGTCGAGTGGACTTCCCATGGCCTCTTCCACACGGTTTACGTCGCCGTTGCGTCGCCGGGCAACACTCGACAAATAACACCGGATGGGTCAAAGATCACCGGTGGATTCAATTCAACCTCTTCCATACGGGTTAGCGTCGCCGGGTAAAACCACGACAAACAACCGGATAGGTCAAAAATCCTCAGTGGATTCAATTCGACCACTTCCATATAGGTTAACGTCATCGGGTAACTCGACCCAACCTCGGATGGGTCAAAATCGGCCAGTTCAATTCAACCTCTTCCACAGTTAGCGTCGTAACACCGTAACAATCGGATGGGTCAAAATCTCCGGATTCAATTCAGCATCTTCCACACAGGTTAACGTCATCGGGTAACACTCTCACAAACATCCCGGATAGGTCAAAATCCTCATCGTCGTCGGTCATCTGCGGCGTCGATTGCCAATGTCGATCGCCATTGCGGCCTGCCACCCACCGGCCGCCGACCACCCAGGTACCGATCCGCCCGACTGCGCCGTCTGCAGGCTCATTCTGTCACCGGTTTATTTGCGGCCACCCCGTCGGGACCGTCATGGCCGCTGCTCGTCATCGATCGCCGCCGTAACGTCGCCGATCCCCGCACTTCTGGTGCCGGTCACCGCCGGCGACCATCGTAGGTCCGGGCCGCTCCATGGGCAATCGCCGCGATCACCACCATCGTCGGCGGTCATCCCCACTTCACAGCGCCGGTCGCCCGTCGATATTCAATTGCGATTCGCCACCCGTCGCCAATACCATCAGCCGGTCACCAGCGGACTGTCGTCGGTCGCCATGATTATCGTCGTCGGTCGCCCGACAATCTTATCGGTCACCACCGCCGTCCGGTCATCCCGCCCATTCTGCGTCGGTCGCCGATTCTTGGCCGTTTTGGCGATCACCCATTCGGCTGACCACCATGGTCCGGCGACTACGTCGCCGGTCGACTTTCGGCGGTCACCACCATGGTCGTAGGTCATTCCGTCGACTGCGCCATGCCGGTATTCACCACTGTTCTTCTTCGACCACCCGTGGAGTCGTAGGTCCCCCGGCGAATCTCGCGGCCGGTCCGCGAATAATCCGTCGCATGCCGACCATCGCCCATCTCGCCCGGTCACCACTGTCGCTGATTCTCCTTGCCGACCACCATCGCGGTCCGCACCGAACACCGCCGCCATCGGAACCATCAATCAACCCCAGATCTCGTTATCGTCGTAGTGATCGCCTCAAACTGAGACGTCCAGGCAGCGGTTGGCCTCTTCGAGGAAAGCGGAGCCTGAGTATGAACTACGGGCCGGTGCCCGGCAGTCGGTCAAAGAGGCGGTTCTCTTTCGAGGGAAAGCGAGCATATGAACTACAGCCTTGATCGCCTCAAACCGGTCGGTCAGGCAAGGCGGTTAACGCCTCTTTCGAGGGAAAGCAGAACCTCTGTATGAACTACGGGCCTTGATCGCTCAAACCCAATCGGTCCACAAGGCGGTTAACGCCTCTTCGAGGGAAAACCTGTGTATGAAGGGCCTTGATCGCCTCAAACTTCGGTCGGTCCGACAGCGACAACGCCTCTTCGAGAAAATCAAAGCCGTATCAACTATGGGCCTTGATGCCTCGCGACCTTCTCTCAAGAAGAGAAGGTGACTTCTCCTGACCTGGGGAGTTTTATAGACCCCTTTAGGGGCGGTAAAAACCGTCAAAACCGTCGAGCGGCAGAAATTGTCAAAACCATCATTCGGGACGTAGGCGTGCCAGACCGTAGCTTCAGCAGCCCCGCCACGACCCAACCAGTTAGCCACTCCGCCCGACCCGCCGACCGCTCTGCTGGATTCGCGACCGATCTTCGCGTGACCGTAGGCCGCGACACCGAGCGATCCCGCGACCCGCGCATCCGGCCCGTTCAACCCGATTCGACCGCGTCATTCGCGACCAGCGAGGCTCACTTCTGCCGCGACACGAAATCGACCGCTACATGGCGTGTGTGCGTGGCGAGAGCTGGCGTATGGCCAGCTAGCGTCGCCGCGCCCGCCGCTGCCAGCATGAGCGCCGTTCGCCGCCGGATGGGTTCGTAACCTCGAAATCGCACCCAGCGCCTACACGCATTTGCGGCTCGACGTCATAATCTTATACTCCTATGAAGATTTGTTCTATCAAAATGTCTGGTTAATGGACCTGCAGATTTCGTTGAAGAATTTGCTATTTTGAAGTACTTGGCACATATTTTTGATGATTGAGATAATATCATCCAAAAATAGGGGACAACTGATATGACCCTGAAAATTTCTCTAGTCGAAGCACGAATCTTGATCATCGAGCAATTGAAGCGGTGAAATCAAACACTTAAAATATCATTGGAAACTTTGAGACATCAGTTAAATTCCTAAAAGCTCTCAAATATAGAGTGTTTATAGTCAAATCGAGCATCTCGACGAGCCGGTTCCAACAAGCCCAAGATCTCATAATTCCGACATCATTTAAGCATTCAATACACAAAATATATCATATGATCAAGGGGATCATTTTGAGCCGTCTGATGAAGTAGAGTGGTATGAGTTTTGCTTGTATTTACATAGACGTCACTCCTACAATCTATAAATAGCTCGTCATTTCTCATATGAGGGGAGGCGAAGTGAAGGAGAAGGGGAGCCAAGAGAGAGAGAGCTCTAAGATCCTCCAAGCACAATCGTCTTCTTCCCGATCGTCACCATCGCCGTACGCCATTTCGTCGTTAACATTTGTCGCAACATCGTCGTCAACATCGCGTTAACATCGGCGTCACCCGGCCGTGCCTTCGTCGACCCATCTTGCGTCATCATCCACTATCGCCGTTCGTCATACGTCGTCGTCGACATCGTCGTCCAACCGTCGTCAACATCGTCACATTATCTATTACTGCTGTTCTTCTCATCTGATTCACGTATTATCGGAAGATCTTGTACTCAAACAGATCATAGTGGAGGCTCTTAGCTGGTTTCCTCTTTTGAGATTTTCCACGTAAAAATTTTGGAGTTTTATTGTTTCTTTAAATACCGGTGTGTGTGTTGACTTCGAAGCGTAAACTTTACTCTACCTGGGTTTTTTAGACGCAATATATATATATATATATAAAATAAAAAAAAGCCCGCTCAGGACACAATTGCTCACCGTTGTCATCTAGGCCTCGCATCTAGTTCGGCTCCTAACGAGTCGGCAATACCTGTAACTCGGTTCGCACTTAAAGTCGCGTATAGCCCTGAGCCCTTAAATGAAGTTCAAGAGACTCCCGATTCCCGTAAGGCCGAAACTCCTTCATTCTTCTTCATGCTCCACTTCGACTTTGGAGAGTCGCTTCTAGGAGCACGCACCGCTCGCAAGACAGTACGTCGCCACCGAAGATAGAGGAATTCTTGCTCGGGCATTGACGAAGCTTGAAGGTTCGGTTTGGCTTATTTATCCTTTTTTTTTCTTGCATAAATCAGATTTAAAAAAGTTATTAAAGTTTTTTTCTTATTCTTATGCGTGATTTCTTCTATTCAGGCTTGCATCGCATGATTTCTTCTGAGTTACTCACATGTGGTTGGCGGATCAATTGATTTCTTCTTAGATATGTGTTTCCCTTTTCCTTTCTTGTGTAAATCAGAAAACAAAATATTATTTGAGTTTTTTTTTCCTCAATTTCATGTATGTTTCTTCTTTTCAGGTGCGAATCTTGTGATTTCTTCTAAGTTTCTAACATACACCATTTATACATACATGTATTTATTTCTCCTTCTTTATTTTTGTAAGTTTTCCTAATTTATTTTACAATTTGTGGTGAGGAATGATGTTAGTTTTTCAATTTATCTCTCTTAGTTCTCCTTATTTTCTATTTGTTTTATTATATCCTGATTTATGTTAGTGTTATTTGTGTCAATTGCACATATGAATTTTTTGACATAATTTTATTTGGTATTTTTAATGATTTTATTTCATTTATATTGGCTTTCATTGGTTCATGTGAGCATAATTTTCAAACTTTTGTTTCAAGGGAATTGCATAAAATTAAGTTTGTTAAAGATTTTTTTTCATGTTTATTATAATTTTTTATGTAATTATTATTTTTTTCTATCATGTTTTTTTTTATTTATTGTTGGGAGAAATGCTAAATTATTTTATTTTTATGGTATATTTAGGATGTTAACAGAAAATGTTACTGAAGTTAATGTCGATTACTCAATGGATGTTAGGGGTGAAAATTTTAAGGAGCATGTTCAATTTCATATGGATGACTAACAAAATTCTTTTAGTATTACTGACTTCGACATTAAAAATGAGAATTATGATGATGATAATGATAATAAGAATGATGGTGATGGAGAGAATGTTGAAGATAATGATATTGATGAGATTGATGTAGAAAATGAAAATGATAAAGCAACTGAAAGAAAGAAAAGAAAAAAGACATCAAAGATTTGAGAAGAGTTCAAAAAAGTTATTCTTTCAGATGGTCAAAGGAAGGGTGAATGTATTCATTGTAAAAGAAGCTTATTTTAGGAAATACAGGTGTTACCACCCAATTTAAAAGACATTTAGAGTGTTGTGCAACTAGAATTCGTGCTTTAAAGAAACAAAAATTACTAACTTTTAATAGCCGATAATAAAAACGCAAGGCACCAAACAGTTGAAGATGGATGCATTTTAACTACTCTCAGATATGATCATGAAAAAAGTCAATGTCCTCATATCTCATGAAGTATTCAAGAGCTACTATACGTAATGATGTTATGTTGGTGTATGAGAAAGAGAAGAAAAAGCTCAGAAACCCATTAAATAAATATAAATAGAATCAGCTTAATAATAGATATATAGAAGTCAAAGAATCAAAGGATATTTTTATAATTGTGACGACACATTATATTGATACTTATTGGAGGTTACAAAATTTTGTTTTAAATTTTTTTGCATTTAGCTTCACCACTTTGCATTTGAAATTGTGGATACATTCTATCAAACATTTTTTGATTGGCATCTTAAAAATAAAGTTTTTAACATATCAATTGATAGTGCAACTAATGATGACACTAACATTAAGTTATTGAAAGTTAGTTTTAGAATCAAGAAAATATTATTTTTTTGGTGTGCATTTTCACGCGTTGTTATGCTCATATATTCGAATTTAATGATAAAAGATGAGATCGAAAGTGTAGAATATGTTGTTGATAAAATCAAATATTCATTATTTTATTAATGCATCTAAAGGAAGATTACTAAAATTTGTTGATGTTGTGCAACTATTGCAATTCTCAACTAGAAAATTTTTGATGAATTGTTCTACTTGTTGGAACTCTACATATTCTATGTTGATAGTTACCTTAAAATTAAGAGAAGTTTTTTTTTTTCTTATGGTAAATGAGAAGTTATATATGTTAATTGTCATAAAGATAAAGAGTGGGATAAAATTGAGAAAGTTTGTGAAGTGTTGGACTTCTTTAATGAAGCAACCAATATCATCTCTAGTAGTGAGTACCAAACAACTAATTTATTCTTCTCTCAAATTTGTACTATAAAAATGTTTTAGACGAGAGTTTAATTTCATCTGTTTTAAAACTTATAAATCAAAGATTATAAATGAAGTGATGCTAGTTATAAATATTTATAAGCTTGCATGTGATGATAGCATAAGATGTGTATTATGAAGTTCTCTTTTCTTCTCGTAACATGGTTTCACATAGGATTTGCAAGTGTATCATTCATTTGAAAAGAACACAACACTTGCCTAAACTTATTCCTATGCACCTCTCTATTAAGACTTAGGAAGGACCTTCATATTACACATGTAAATTACAACCAAGTCAAACATAATCTCTTGCATGATTCCTTATCTATTTGGTACTTTTTGTACATCTACATGTATCTAAGAAGAGTGGTATATTAGTCTAGACATCCCGGGACTGCGAGTCTTTAAGTAGCCCTAATTAGATCTTGTACCTTACACCCCTGGTATAGAAAATAATAGCATTGTACTCACTTATAACTTTTATACATGCGGATATGCATTTAGCTAATGGATGAGAAATTCCTCTTTTTTACATAACAAAGACATGCATTAATAATCCAATTAATAAATAGAATATCCAAATTTTCAAATCACATCTCTTTGCATTCATCATCTAAGTGTGCTAAGATTTGCATTACATGTATAAGTATGCTTAGGATTATTCATATGAATGGTATACATGGTGGAAAGAAATGAATGGGTGTGTGTTATGTGATAGTAATCTACCCTAACTAATCTTAAGATACCTTTCTTATTGAATAGGGCTATTTAGAATGAATCTAAACTTAGGGTTAATTAAAACACATAATAAATCATTCATTAAAGAGAATTTAATTAATTAATCTACCTTAGAAGTGCTTTAAGATAGGGATGAAAGAGAGTTATCTTCTCTCTTCTTCTTTTCATAACATTTGGTCACTAAGTGTAGGTTCATTCAAATCAAATCAAATCACTAACTAAAATTGAAAAGTCAATTAAATTACTTAAAATGAAACCACCATCTAAATTGAATCTTTCACACTTGGAAAATTTCAACCTTAAAACCTAGCTAAGACATGTCACACAAGCCTTAAGTGGCACACACATTAGGCTAAGTCACCACTTCTAACTCTATGTTAGGGTGATGCATGGTTTGATGCATGATTTTGTTTTGTAGTGTAATATTTTAGACTGGATGTTAGGGTGTATGTGTGTATATTGGATGATAAGGCAATCTTAGGCTAATCATGTTTTCTACATGGGGTTGTATTTAAGGGGCAATGTAATAAGAATATAAATGCTATTTTGCTATGCATGTTGCTTATATCCCTAAGCATAACCCAAATTAGGATAGGTGGGCTTAGTTATCTAGTTGTGGGGTACTAAGTTCAAATTATTCGTATAACTTCTTGGGTTGTATGGTATGTTTAGCTAACATTTATTTTGCAGGTGTGGCTAGATTTACTTTCTTTCCTTTTAATGTAATTTTTACAATAGGATTATGATAAGTGTTATGGGGATTAAGATAAACATTGGTTATAAAACCATATCTTATATACCATGTGAGGCCTTGGAGCAAACTACATCCCAAGTCAAACCAAAAGAAAGAAAGAAATGGAGCAAACTAAGATGAAGGAATAAAGGACAAGGAGTGAAGAATGGAGGATAAAGAATGAAGACCACCATAACACTTGTCATTTCATAATTGTAATTTATTCTTTCATTATACCGAGATGTATAAGGGTAGAGCTCGGCTACCCATATTTCTTTTTGGGTTGTGTGGTGGAACCCGAATATCGGCCTCTTATTCTTTTGCACAAATTTTATAAATCAATTGATGTTATGTTTATGATTGCATAATTAGGATGACATGATTTTCATAGCTTCTTAATTGTTTGATGATTATTGAATGACCTGGATGCGATTAGTCTCTTAGGAAAAAATAAATTTTCTATCCAATTAATCAATTCAAAATAAAACTAAATAATTCAAAACCTCACATAAAGCCTAAGGTATAAATCAAGATAATAAAAGATTTAGCAACTCCTTAGCTGGATGTTGTATGTCTCATATCATGTATATATCATATTATCTCACTCTTGTCAATGGAGAGCTTTCACCTTGGCCAAAGAAAATGACATGACCTTTGAGAGCCATGGTGGAATTACACCTCATTCTTTTTTATTTTGGCCCATGAATGATTTTTTCATGCATTAGGCATATAAAATCCTATAGCCCATGTCAAAATAAAATTCTAAAAATCAAAATAAAATTTAATAAAATTTGCATTAGATTTAGGTCATTATTCATGCCCTTCATGATTTAGTCTCTTAGGTGGTGAATTTAAGGACTTAATTTCTTTTCTAAATAAATAACATCCTAACCATCTTGCAAAGCATATGACTTGCCTACATGTATTTAAAATCATAGGAGAGTTAGCTGGCTCCCACTTCAGGTGGTAATAAGTCCAACAGTCGGGTGATTTATTCTCTCTTATGGAGGTAAATTATATACCCATTTTCGCCTTAAATTTAGGTCATGTTTTGGCCCTCACCAAAGCTCTCTAGATTTAGGATCTGAGGTTGTTATTTCTCTTTGAGGCTACAAGTATAAATCCTCACCTCTTAGGCATTTCTACAATCTTGTATTGTGGAATTGTAAGCCCTGGATTTCTAATAAAAATTCAACTCAAACATATAATTCTCCTTAATTTCAAAAGTATAAAGCCCAACCATAGGATAGTTTAGGATGCCCATTAGGTTTCTTAGTATCATGAGCATCCCCTACTCATCTTCCTTTGGTTTTGATAATAACTCTCTTCTTTTTATCAATCCCACTTGATTTTCTAAAAATAACCAATTGATTGATAGTCCTATCTTTGAAATCTTTGGAGGCAACGATCATTTATATTAATTGAGAGTATTCCTAAGGAACCTCATTACTTAGGATGTAATTAACTATATGAGCTTGCCTCCATAGGGAACTTAATGAACCTGACTTAAAATAAACCTTACTTTACTTTTCTATGTAAAGTAAGGGAAATATCTATGGTACATTCGAAGACCCATCATGCCTTAGGAGTCCTCATTAGATGATTAGCTCCATTATAGGATAATGTCTTCTATCTCTCGAGATAGTACACTATTATTTAATGTCAAACCCAATCACCCTAATGAGTACATCTGTGAAACTGTGTGGTGTCCCCTCACATAAACACACACAAACCTATAAAAAATAAACACCATAATGTGCTTCTCAAATAAGAAAGAGCTTCAATTTATAGTTACTGGTTGGTCAAAAAGAAATAATGTTCAATTCTTAACAATTACTTCAAATCAAAAGAATTTGACAGTTATGTGTGCACAACATAATAATCCCAGTAGATCATGTCAGTGGCACATGCATTGTAGCTGGAGCAAGCGATTGGGAGGTGCTTGGAGAATATCAAACTTAGGTACTGCACACACATGCATCAACACTATCACGGGTTCTAGACATCGTCAATGTACATCTAAGTTCATTACTTATTTCATAATACCTATTATGAGAACTCAGATAAACTTGAAACCGAGAGAGATTATTGGCTGAATGAAATCTAAGTTTATTATTAAAGTATCTTATATGAAGGCATGAGATGTACGGCGTAAGAGTAATAAAGTAATTTTTGAGAGTTGGGAGGAATCATATCGCTCTCTCAGTCTATTCATTGAATCATAAACACGCAGGCTTGGTATGTGGTTGTAGAGACATATTCCCTTGGGCTGCTCATCACCATTGCTTAAGACATCTAAAAGAAAACTTTAAAAAAAAAAAACGGTTAGAAGAATGGGTATTGCAGATGTCGAATTTATGTGTAAAAAAATATACATGGCTCGTAGCACGGATGAAATAAACATATTGGATCGATATATGACTGATATAAAAATATTAAGGCAGAAGCATACCAATGGTTAATAGAATGTGATGTTTCTAAGTGGTCACTAGTTCACGACGGTGGTAAGTGATACGGTACTATAATGACTAATGCTTCTGAATATTTTAATAGGGTACTAAAGCGTGCAAGGGTTTACCAATTCAAGTAATAACGCCATTTATTGAACATACTTGATTTATTTTTCAAGAGCGTTTGAAAGTGTCGACCATAATGAAAACTCAAATGAATTTATTTTTTGCTCCAAGAGCACGATCGTGTTGAGTAGGTTTGAAGCGTGAGGCTAGACACTATCCACAACTAGTCAATATAAATGCTAATAAAGTGCAAGTGTTTGACATGGGATGTAGCTCCTTCAGAGTTGATATCACTGATGATCAGCTATGTAAATGTAGTTGTAACATAACACTTATTTATCATATGCCATGTGGTCATTCAATTATTATTTTAGTCCATCGAAGATTAAATTATTTGACGTGCGTGTCAAGATACTACACAATGCCCATGTATATGAATACATACTCCACAAACTTTCATGTTTTGTTGAATCATAGTAATTTGCCAGATTTTGATGAAGAGAGGGGGATGTATCCATTGTTGACACTCAATGTTAAGAGACGGTCAGGAAGACCATGCACAAGTAGATATAAGAATACTATGGACGAGAGTTGAGAACAAAGCGGCAAGAATGCGGCTTATATATAAATCGTTGGTCATTCTCGGACATCGTGTCCACACAACCCGAGTAGTAGAAGGTTAGCATGTATAGTTTGCTAAGCTGAGATTAATATAAGTAGGCCTAAACATTTCCTTAAAGCATTTTTTATTTTCTATGCAGCACTTGATCTAATATATTTTTGTCATTGTAATTTTTTCTGTGTTATTTTGTTATATGTACGATGACCAAGGGGCCTACCTGGCCAACTAGACTTCAGCAAAGGAGGTAGGCTGGGGTGACCGACGATGTAGTAGATCCGGCACCTACAAAAGTTCATCACAGCATTTCCTCCTTGTGGCGACAATGCACACCTCGATGAATTTAATTGTTAATGTTTAATACAATTTATTTTAGTACTAACTTGATTTTGACATTGTAATTTTTTTTCAAGGTACTATTTTGGAGGTTTGCATCTACTTATGTTGAAAAAGTGGCTCATTACACTTGAGGTTTACATCGCCTCGTTGTATTGTGTTAGTTATATACATTACATTATTGGATCATCACTTGTTGACTGCGTTGGTTGAGTGGTGGTCTCCTCAGACCAATACTTTTCATTTAGCTGTCAGTGAGATGAGCGTTACCTTACAGGACGTTGCGATGATTCTGGGCGTGTGTATAGATGGACGTCCGATCATTGGACCTCTCATAACTAGAGAGGGAAAGTAGTGGCAGAGTTGGCATGAATGCTACGATGAGTTATTGGGGACACCACACGTACTATATATCATGATCAGCACTATCACTTTCATAATTGGGATGGCGACTCACGCCAGCACTGTATGCCACTAAGGTTTTAAGTAACAAAACTTAAAGTGTTTTTCAATTGGTTTAATATACTGATGCTTTCTTAATTGATTGACTTATGAATACTCATTCTATGTGTGCCAGATGCCTATTGGCAATGTCAGGCTGCATCAAGATAAGCTTGATAGACTACTATAGAGCCAGGTATTAAACAGAAATTGTAAAGGCTTTTTTAGAAATGTTAACTGAGGGTTGACCAGTTGCTTCTCATACCTGCAGGTTATATTAGAGCCGTATGATATTTTGATTAGATTTTGCTTATCAAATATTTTTCTTGTTGGTGAGGCCATATGGCTAGTACGCGTTCCCATTATCAATTGGAAGAGGGTGTAGTGGTACCTTCCTGACAGAGTTCTTCGTTAGTTTGGACACTTACTACGCATAGATGTAGCGTCGATGGACCCTAACTTTAAAATCATCGATGGTCGTGGGAAAGCTGATACTGATTGGGTTCAGTACCATCAGGTGCACATAGCTATTTGGGAGAGCAGGAAAGATCACATTGTCCATATAGATGATGATGATGAGGATAAACAATAAGCCCTAAACTGCAACATGTCATTGATTAAGTCTTGGGCTTCGTTGTACTTACTGAAAGCCCCTACTGATCTGCCAATGACATACTATCCCATAACACCTGTTGAGCGAGCCTATGCAAGTTAATATTAGCTACTGCAAATTTTCTTAAGTACCTACGTTTAAATATTTGATTTTAACATCTACTCATTTGGTTAATATAGACGGAGCATATCTTAGCGACTAAAGACATCTTACAGCCTTTCTTTGGACGTCCCGGTGACTCAGACTTACAGATGGTTGTAAATAGGCATGAGAAGATATGCCATGATATGAGATTACACATGCACATTAACGATCATCGCTTCCAGCACGTTGCAACATAGTATATGCCACATGAGTACGCTTCAACTCCAACTACACAGACATCAGATGGGTGTAGGGTCATCTACTTATGCTGATCCAAGGCTTTCAACTTATCAGCAGAGCTCTTAGTCTCAACCCTATACAAAAGTTGCACATTCACCAGATTGGGTGCCTATAGAAGAATCACAGCCAAAGTTGGGTTCAGATGTTGGAGGCCAGGATCAGGGACCACATGGAATCTCCCATCAGCTGCGTGATTGTTCATTGCAGCCACCTATGCACTACACTCCTGGTATTGCTATGATAACGTATAAATGTCACCGTAGGTGATAGTTTCTAAGATGTATGTTTATTTTGATATCTCTATTGTATTTGTAACCTTGATCTATGTATACATAAATGAAGATTTGTAGTTGATTGTACTTGTAACATTTCTTAAAATGAATATTGACCATTGAATTTTTATTTTAGTAAGATATCTCACTTAGTATGCTACTAATTATTAAAAGAACTTCATCACTTAATTTCACTAGTTACATAAACTTTCCCCCTAAATCAACTCAATGTCTTAAACTCAACCTACAAATCTTCAAAAGCTTACATCTTCTTAATCAACACAATGATGCATGAACAATCTAAATTACTTATGGTGTAATGAAAAATATAGCTCAAACTTAATGAAAACTTTGTTTAGTAAGATATCTCACTTACTAAGTGAGATATCTCACTTACCTACTAATTCTTAGCTGCTAAATGCAATTTTTTTGATCAAAGCGAGGCTTTAGGCCAAAACCATCGTCCATGATTATATACTTACTTTTAATTTTTTTTAAATGTACTTAAACAGTTGATTATGTTTAATACGATAGTTGTTTTTTTAAAGAAGTTCCCTTCTCCATGCATTGTTCTTGGATCCTTGTCCATGTCATGATGTTCTCCATTATTAAACGTAGTTAGCAATTCACCATAATTCCTGGGCAGGAAGCTTCCTCTCATGTCATCTTGTTGAGTGCAACCGCTATTGCAATATTTATAACCAGTCATACCTCTTCCTGCCGATTTATCTTCTTCTTCTCACTCAAATGGAGCACCGCATCCCCATCCTACTTCTTCTTCTTCTTCTTCTTCTTCTTCTTCTTCGTCTTGTGCGAAGTTCTTATGCTCAACTTCTCCCCATAGTCGAGGAGTTACACGGAACGCATATATACATCATCGACGTGGAGAGACATGAGAACCACGAGCTCCTCAGCAACAGTGATCTCGAGAGCTATCACCTATCCTTCCTACCAAATTCCTCGCTCGATTCTGGCGCGCCACGGCTGCTCTACTCCTACCGTCACGTCCTAAGTGGCTTCGCCGCTCGCCTCACTCCCGGAGGTTGGAGACCACCAAGTTAAAACCAGGCTTCCTCAATGCACAACACGATGGCTACTACCAACTCGCGACAACCTACACACCGAGGTAAGGGCGGTCTTGCCAAAAATCAAAGTTAAAAATGGTTGGCCTTAGTCTTTTGAGCCTGATATGAAGCTTCCAACGTGGCAACCTATGTTGTTTTTAAATTTTGTTCTTAAACAAAATTTATGAGAAGCGATTCATTACTAAACTATTGGAGAAGTTAAAGTAATGAGAGATCATTAGTTAGATCACACGTTTAGTAAATTTTTGAGTAATTTTTTTATAAAATAATAATTTCAAAATTCATGAGAATAATTTATTTGACAAGTTTATATAATCTATATAATAATGTATTTTAAAATTAATTTATTTTATAAAAATTAACTCATTTGTCATTATATTAAACCTCATAGATTCCGTGCTAAATTTTTTTAACAATTTTAAATATTTGTTAAATAATATATTTATAGAAATTAATATTATATTTACTATCTAATGTATGTTAAAAGTTAGTTTTTTTTATAATAGAAAAGAAAACTGATAAATTTTAAAATATGTTATATAATTATATCATAAATTACAAATATAAAAATTCAAATAGAAATTATCCTCATAAATGTTTTAAAAAGAATTTTTTTAAAATGTAGTTATTTTGTAAATATAGAAAAGATAGCATAAAATATACTTATAATTTTTACCTCAAAATTTTTGTTTCACCTAACTATATTATAAGTTCAAAATAAGATTTTTATTTTTATTTTTGAAAAAAAAAATCGCAATAAGTATTAATCGAATACAGATCAGATGACCTTATTAAACAACCTAAGCAAACTACTAAGCCTCATAGATATAAAATAAAGGGGCATTTACATATATATATATATATATATATATATATACATATATATATATATATACATATATATATATATAATATATATATATATATATATATATATATATATAACATAATTCATATATATTTATATATCAAACATCCAAACATAAATATTTACATATATATAACACTTAATCTTTATTATTATAAAAAAAATAGCACTTTTTTTAATTTTTTAAAATAAAATTCACCTTTTGTAGCATAGAAAAGGTGTTACATTTATAAATATCAAACTTTAGATATTAGATATGCAAATGCATAAAAATTGTGTGCTATCTATGTAAATTTTCGCTAAAATAAAATTTGAAAACAACGATCAAATAGCTCCCAAAGGGGCGATCAGAGTTGCCACGTTAGCATGCCAAGTTGGCACAAATAAAAGCGATTGGAATGTTTTAAATATATTTTTTTTCATGCTTTTTCTGCGAAATCAGTCAATTAATATGAACATTTCAAAAATTTTGCAAAATTTATTTGAATGGTTTACTCAACCTATTTTTAACACAAAGGTGCAAAATTTATTATTATGTACATTTATTTTTGTAAATGCACATGCGTTGCATACATCATAAAATTTGTGCCACTAAAATATTATTCTAATATTTCGTAGGCACTATTAATATTTTTACACCTAATTAGTAAACATAAATTCTAATGTAGCATAATATATACAAGAAAGTGGAGTGACAACATTTGTTCAAGAGATAAACCATAGAGATGATGTTAACCAAAGTGGGAAAGAATATTTCTCTTCTACAACAACATATATTCAAATTATATGGGTGATTAAATTAGATGCTTTTTATACATAAATATATAAATCTTAATAGGTATCTTGGATTGACAACAAGTAATTTATGGGGATCCACCATGATGGGCAAAGGTCTCATCATTGGCATAATCGACACCGGTATCAAGGCTAGTCATCCTTCATTTAATGACACAAACATGTCACCACCACCTCCCACTACAAAATGGAAGGGTAGTTGCTTCAAAGGATTTGCTTGCAACAAAAAACTCATTGGAGCAAAAGCCTTTTTTAATGGGACCAACCCTTCCCCTCATGACACTAATGGGCATGGAACCCATGTGTGTGCAGCAAGCAACTTAGTAATGCAAATGTTCTTGGAATGGCAAATGGTGATGCATCTGGCATGGCACCCATGGCTCATATCTCCATTTATAAAGTTTGCTTTCCAAATTGTAGATATAGTGATACATATGCTAGTATTGATCAGGCGATAAAAGATGGAGTCGATATAATCTCGATGTCTATTAGTGGTGGGCATAATGCTACATTTTATCTAGATATTTCTTTGGCTGATACAACATGGAATCATTCTGTATTGGAAATGATGGACCTAAGACCAACACTTAGTCATAATTCATGGGTGTTCTGGTGCATCAACTCGTAAGAATAACCTCTTTTGTAGTTAGGAAATGGTAAAACTCTTCTTGGTATACCAACCAAAGACTTGGAATTCTAGTATCTTCTGGCAACTTGAGTATCCTGGAAAGCATGGTGATAACAATGCTACTTGTTGTGTGCCAAGTGCAATTACTAAATTAAATTTAAGAGGTAATTATACTATCATGATATTCAAGTCATTAATCTATTATGCATTAGATCATTGTTAATTTCATAATATCTATTATTATTATGTAATTAAACAATATTTTTGTTTAGTTAATTAGTATGAGCATAGATGCACTGAATTTGTGTTAATCTTATGAATATTAGAATCAATACTTTTTACAAATAAAACCATAAAATTATATGCAAAACATAACGAGTTGAGTTGTGTAAAATTAAAAAAAAAATTGAAATGTTCTCCTTATGTAAATTTTAGTAAGTTTATGAGACTATATGAAATTGAAATAAAATATACTCTTGTATTACAAGATAATAAGCTTAAAATTGTTATTTTAAAAAGATAATATAAAATTCACGGTTATATCATTCATTCTTTTTCATTTACAAAAATCCTGTATCTTTCAGGATTCATAATAATAATATTCTTACATTCATATTTTGTCACAGGTAAAATCGTGTTGTGTCAGCCTTGCATGGTTAAGGACGAGGAGAGAGGAGATGCCGTATATAAAGCTGGGGCACAGGGCATGATTGTATTGAACTTCCAATACACCACTGCCTCTCCCGCTCACGTTCTCCCAGCGTCTACCGTGAACTACTCAGCCGCAATAGAAATTTTAAACTACTACAACAAGAACCGAGTCAAAGCGTCTGCTGCCATACGCTTCAATGGCACCAAGTTCGGATTCATACCCTCCCCAGCCGTTGCATCCTTCTCCTCCCGGCCCGAGCCGCATGAATGGTGGGATCATCAAACCAGACGTACTCGCCCCAGGAGTCAATATCCTAGCTGCCTGGCCCAGAGACATCGGCCCAAACCCCAACCCGGTCGCGACCCACACCTTCAATTTTGACAGCGGAACCTCCATGGCCGCGCCTCACGTATCAGGGATTGTGGCATTGGTGAAGAGCAAGCACCGTGGGTGGACACCAGCGGAGATCATATCAGCGATCGTGACAACTGCAAATGACTCATGGACAGCTGCCGGTGACCTCATTGTGGACGATAATTCAAACAAAACTGCAGGAATATACGCCACAGGGGCTGGACTGGTGAACCCCCTGAAAGCAATGGATCCGGGCCTTGTGTTTGGGATCATCTTTGACGACTACATAGGATATCTCTGTGGATTTGGATACAACATTACTGAGATGACGTGGATGGTGGGGAAGCGGACCAATTGCACTGGGGTTAAGAATCTAACTGCAACAGAACTTAATTACCCGTCGATTGCTGTGAATTTGACCCGATTGGCGACGACTCAAAATGTGAGAAGAACAGCAAAAAATGTGGGGGATCCAAGAGAGGATTATGTGGCTAAGATTACAGAGCCAATGGGGTAAGAGTTGATCTATCAACTTATACACTGAAATTTACGAGGCTGAATCAGGAGATCAGCTATGACATGACCTTTATGTTGAATGGTGCTTATCCAAGCCAAGGGAGTGACATGATAAGAAGAGGAAAAATTGTGTGGGATTCAGGAAAGCACGTTGTCACCACACCTATTGCTATTAGGTTTGCATAATTGGCTGATTTAGGCATGCATTTCTTTGGCAATGCATTAATAATATATGAGGGTCAATAATAAATGTTCATAATAAATATATTTAGTACAACAAAAGGCTAATCCTTGGAATTTCAATAAATAAAAATCTAATTTGCTTGGACTTCTGTGTCTAATCTTATTTACTTATGAAATGCATATGAATTTGTATGGTCCTTAATTATGTACTCTTTGATACAATAAAGATATTCTATTTCAAGGAACGTCATGATCTTTTTGTGAGGTTCTTAATTTGGTTCATAAATAGTCTATATATTCATGTATCAATTAAGAGAGATTATTAATAGATAGGTATGCCAATAGATGATTCGACATGACTACTTGACCTAGCTTCCTCAAAAAAATTTATTCGAGTTAATCCACTTACTAATTAGGTTGAATTTGAATTAAGCCTGTAGATTCCATTATCATTTAGGATAGTTCTAGTTGACCCAAGTTATCTAAAATCAACTTAAAATTGGCCAGAATACTTAAACCTTCTTAGTCATTCCTTACTTCTACCTATGTGATGTGTTTATTAGAGAAAAAAATTTAGGTTAAGATATTTCTAATAAATTTTTATCAGAATAGAATTTGAAAGAATTAAATTTATTTTGAGATAAATGAAATATGATTTTTGCATAGGTTCACTCATCTTAAAATAAAATTGTGGAATTTGAGATAAATAATTTTAGATTAAGATATTCATAATGATTCTTTATCAAAAAGAAATTTAAAATTATTAAATTTATTTTAAGATTAATACAATATACTTTTTATGTGTTACAATCATTTTAATGTTAACCTGACTAATTTGAGATAAAAAATTTGATCACGATTTATTGAGATTTTTTTCTTTCTATTACCAATGCATTGAACGTACTAGTGCTATTAATCAAAAACTATGATGGTGGAGGGAAAAAATGAACACCTCAGTAAGTGAAAGGCAAAAATTTTAAATTATGTGTAGATTAAAATTTATTTAACAAATTAAGTATACTTAAAAAAATTAAATTTAGGAATAGTCGTCTGTTAAACGGGCGACTAGCTAGCCACATCGAAGATGACATGATGCACTTACTGTCCCATGGCTGGGATGAGTGCTAGCCGCTCGTTTAATGGGCGACTAGCTCTATAAATCCCAGAGCTAGTCCCCGTTAAATGGGTGATTAGCATGTAAATTAATTTTTTTTTAAGCTTTAAGAGGTTTGATGGAGAAGTATACCAAAAAGTAAGGAGGATCTACATATGATATTTGTTGATTTAGAGAAAACTTATAATAAAGTTTCAAGAAATGTTCTTTGGAGAGTTTTAAAAAGAAAGGAGTTAATATTGATTATATTCAAGTCATTAAGGATATATAAGTTAGACTTGTTACTTGTGTCCAAACACAAGGAGGATTGATAACATACTTCCCTATTTCAGTTGGATTACATGAAAGATCAGCTTTAAGTCTTTATCCTTTTGTTTTATGTTATAGATGTTCTTATGAGCCATTTACCTAAAGATGTACCTTGGTGTATGCATTTCAAGTTGGATGGTTGAAGTGGAGGAGTCCATCTGGCCTGTTGTGTGATAGAAAAGTATAAACTGATGGTACAGATGAAAATTAGAGTAGCATAAATATGAAAAAAATCTGACTAGTGTTATAAATGGCGATGCGAACTATATGTTACAAATAATGAAACAGAAGTGACAAATAGCAAATATATAAATACATGTACTACAAACACATAAGTAACACTATCTTAACATATGCTCCATGATGCGCGCTTTACTCCCACGTATCTCAAGTACATGTGATGAAAGCGCGGTGATGGTGGCCCTATAGGTTCTCCATGAACCACATCATCATGCAGTGTCAATCCAGATGTCTGTGTAGGATAGTTCTATGATGGGATAATAGGCAGCTATGATTGAAAACTATGCTAGTACGTAGATGGACCTAGATTAGCATATGTAGATGGCCCAACACCCCAGTCATATAACTTCATTGTCTAGGCTGAAACCTCCTCATATGAGACACCCTTTGCAGGCTCTGGTCTATAATGTGTGTCATTAATATATACCCGTAGCCTCAAATCCCTGCAAAGCTTCTCATAGCTATCTATGTCACCCTATAACTCATGCTCATCTGCACAACTGAAGTATGGCTGAAAGATGTCCTGAGTAGCCAAGATGTGCTCTGACTGCATGAAAAATAATATTTTAAATTAGCCTCAACTATATAATCAACATATTAAATTATGCAAAATACCCATGTAATTACTCACATATACGCACTCCATAGGTGCTCTGTGATAATTAGTAGTGGGAGGATCTGTCGAGCCTTCAGTGGATAAAGTCAAGCCCATGATCTGAACCAGGACATGTACTGATTAATAGGAGTCAGTCTATCCTCGTCCCCTTCCATCCCATCAACTACATGCTCTCTCCTCCTCTCCCACATAGCTCTGTGTACCTAGTGATTATCAACCCAATCTACATCAGCTTTTCCACGACCATCGACCTTTTTGAAGCTAGGGTCTATAGGTGCCATGGCAATCCTGGTATAAGTCCAAACTATCTAAGCAATCGATTTGGTAGGTGCATTCTACTCTCTTTCAGCTGATGAGTGGTGCTCGTGCTAACCAAATATCAGAGCCTATTGAGCATATACCTGTTAGGCGCTGCCTGATCTGCTCAGTATATGACTACCAAATCACCTGTGCATATTACAAGATATGTTCAAATAAGCATAAACATTATAAAATTATACTCAATGACTACTTTGAAGGTCATACTTGTGTATGTAGCAGACCATCCAACTCATTCCTGTATGCTGCCATGTTCGCCACTAGCATCCGGTGCACATATCGCTCGTTCCACTTGTTTGAACACCATATTTAGAATATACATATAAGCATAAACTTGAATTATGAAAATTAAATTTCTTACCTCAAACCAATGTTAAGCCCGTCCAAATCTCTTGGATATGGCTCATATAGAGTTGGCCTCCTGATGTGAAGGTGCTCCCAAGATCATATATGAAGTAGATGTAAGCTACCAGCCATATTAGCCCAAGTGGGACTGGTCGACTCATATAGCTCCCTGTACATATGTGATAGAACTGCTCCTCCAATGGACAGTGTACTGAATTTATCGAGGTCCTCAAGTAGTAGAAGATACTGTAGATGGACCTCAGACCCTAAAGTGTCTGGTGGTAAGAAGCTCCCAATAAGAAATAGAATATATGCACATAAGTGTCTGTTGAACTCCTCTATGCTCAGATGCACATATGAATTCCTGTAGAAAGACCATTGGAGCCACCTCAAAAGCATGCAAGTCTGCGCCTATGCCTGACCCATCCAGAATGTAGAAGTGATGTGTGGACTGGTGGGTCATGGTACACCACATCTAGTAGGGGATGTCGACCCAACAACTCATCACAATAGTCTGGCCAGCTATGCCACCTCTTTCCCTCACCAACCATAATTGGGCCTATGATTGGTATCCCATCAACACATAAACTCAGTATCATCGCCACATCCTGAAGGGTCACTATCATCTCACCAACGGTCAGGTGAAAATTATTGGTCTATGGAGACCATCTCTCAACTAGCGTAGTAAGCAGATGATGATCCAAACGAATGTAATGTAGGCAGCTACATCAAATCGCACATGAGGAAACCTAGGACAAGTGATGGGCCACTCCTTCAGCATAAGTAAATGGGATGCAGCCTCTAAAATAGTACTCTGCATTTAAACAAATCAGGAATAAACATTAGTCAAATTAAAGGGTGAGATCTTATAACTTAGAAGCTGAAGTTTCACTTACAATGTCAGGGTGGGCGGCTCTATGACGACCCCGCAAGAGGCTATGCTAGGGTGGATCTATAGAAGAGGCTGATCTGACTATGTAGTGTCCTCCCTAGCATGGACCCTAGGCCTGCGTCTAACCAGAGGGGGGTGCTCCTCGGCCATCATACCTGTTGAAAGAAATATATATCATAATCAGTGCTAAGTTAATATATAACTGAAAAGGAAAACTGTAATGTACTAAACTAAAAAAGAGTACTCTACAACATGTAGAAGCAGCAAACTTTGTAGAACACTATAACAGTACTCTAGAGCATACCTTATACTATTTGCATTGTATAGGCAGGACGACCTGTAATGACCAACTATCTTGCACAAGCTACATGACAGCTCTTCTGCTCTCATCTCATCTCGTTCTAGATCTACTAGTGCGTGGTCTACCTATCCTTCTAAAAAGCAGGTGGTAATAACTTGATAATACTTTCTTTAGCATTGTAATTTGGTCATTCAGAATGATCTGATAATGCATGGAACTTAGCTGCATATGTTAACTTATACAAATGTAGATTGTAATACTATGATACACATGTCAGATGATTTAACCTTCTGAATCTTAATGCGGCAATAGCATGTGGGCACGACAAATGATAAATTAATGTCTTAGTACAATTGCACTTACAGTTACCATTATCCGAGAAATCAACTCTGAATGATCTGCATAACCTATCAAACACTTGCATCTCCCTAGGGTTGATGATAACTAATTCTGGGAATTGTCTAGCTTCCCTTTCGAAATGTTGTAGCATAATTGCCACCCATTGTGTGAACATATATATGTTTGCTTCCTATTGTTGAGTTGTAGTGGGAAATTTTTTTATAAAAAGTGCAACAATGTTATAATAAATAGCAATGATTAGTGCATGAATTGGCAACCCACGGGCACGTATGTGTTTGTCATCATAGTTTCATAACACATTCCACCAACATGCACCAATGACCATTTCACTAGGTCTCACTCAACAAGCTATTTGTGTGCTTCTTTCTTAACATTCTATATGTCAGTCATGTAGTGATTAAATTCACACATATCATCAAAGTTTCCAGCCATATACATTTTCATGACATAGAAATTATACATCTCCAATTCCCAATTTACATATGACTTTTTTAAAATTTTCACGTAAATGTCTCAAACAGTGCCTGTGAGCAGCCCATAGAAATACATCCCTACAACCACGCAACAAGTTGACATATTTATCCGATATTATACACAGGTCATGTCTAGCTGACACCACTAGTAGCATCTCTTGTAGACATGTTAGAAACTAAAGCCAAGATTCATTTGATTCAGATTCAACCACATCAAAGGCAAGAGAAAACAAATCATTGTTTCCATCAATTCCAATTTCGGCCAGTAATGTACCACGGTACTTGCTAAGCAAGAATGTACCATCCAAGCTCAAGACTGGATGACAACTACCCCAACCCAGAATAGATGGACCGGAAGCCCAAAAAAGTCTTTGAAATCAATATGCGTTGCCTGACTATATTCTGTAGACTGTACCTGGTATACTGTTGACCTCATTTTTAGAATAAGCTCTCAACACCTCCATCTTAGGCATAGGATTTCTCTTAGACATTAAGAGTTTCTTAATATTAAGACACATCTAGTGAAGGTGGGCACTCAACTTAACCCTAGAAGACTTAGAAGGGTTAGCCATAGGATCATGTCATGCTTTAGGGGTGTTAAGAAATTTGCCTACTCTTAGCTTGATCCACTCCTCACCTTCCTTCCTTCAAGTCAAACTCCAAATCAATATTATTTGATTTTCTCCAAACTCAAATCAACTCCATATGATTGAATTCCATGATTGAAATCTATGATTGAAACCCATGATCAAAATCCATCAAAATTCCTAAGTCCAAAATTTTCTAAGTCCTTAATCTTCCCTTAAGTACTTAACCAAAATCATGATAAAACCAAATCAAATCCTTGAAATTTTCTCATAATTCATTTATATTCTCATTTATATTATCATAGATAAATGGAATATAAATTTAAACCAACCAAACTAAACTCAAATTTCTAAATCAATTCATAAAATTTTCTTTAATTCCTTAATCTTCATTTAAGGACTTAAACCAAAATCATGATCAAACCAATTCAAATTCAAGGGATTTTCTCAAAACTCATTTATATTCTCATTTATATTCACATATATAAATGAAATATAAATATAAATCAATCAAATCAAATCCTCAAATTAAATTCCAAATCTAAAATCTTTCTTAAGTCCTTAATTTTTCATTAATGGACTTGGCCAAAATCTTGATCAAACCATTTCAAATTCATGGGATTTTCTCAAAACTCATTTATATTCTCATTTATATTCACATATATAAATGAAATATAAATATAAATCAATAAAACAAATTCAAAAATTTAAACTCCAAAACCTGAAAATTTTCTAAGTCCTTTAAAAATCCCTCTTAATGGACTTAGCCAAAATCATGACTAAATCACATCAAATCCTTGAAATTTTCTCATTATCCATTTATATTCTCATTTATATTCACATATATAAATAAAATATAAATTTAAACAATCAAAACCACTTCCAAAAATCAAACTCAAATCTACTCAAAATCCAATTTAAGCCTTTCAAGTCAAAATATTTAACTTAGCCAAATCAATTTCAAATCAAGCCAAACTCTTGATTTTCTCTCATAATTCAGTCAAACCTACAATCATGAACCCATATATAAATCCAAACTTAAATCAAACAATCAAAACCTAAGTAAAAAATCAAACCCTAAATCCTTTCATATTCTTCCTTTAAATATAAAATTGGCAAATGGATCAAAACTAATTTGACTTCAAACCACTTGCAAATGGATTTATATTTCAATCATAAGTCTATAAACAAGTTCAATCAACTTCAAATCAAGCTTTGACCAAGCCATTTGACCCACTTAGGCTCACTTGACCCAAAGTGACCTAAAGTACCCTTATGAGCCAAATTCTAATCCTAACCAAATTGGATTGAACCAAACTCATATTTTCCTCTCATCATGATCAACAATCATCATGGGATGATCAATCAATCAAATTGGGTCAAACCAAGTCAAACCTATGGGTTGACCAAGTCAACACTTAGCCCAAAATGAAACCTAACTTAACCAAAATCCACCATAGGCTAAATTGATTGAAACCCTTGATCTAAGTTCACTCATGACCTATGTTTGATCTTGAACAAGCCAACATTTGAGCCTAACCTAGCCTAACTAGCCACTTACCCAAGTTGAGCTAACTTGACCTAAAAAGTCAAAATGGGTCAAAACTTGATCTAAGCCAAATTGATTCAAACCAATGGGTCAAGTTCATTCTAAATCACTTGTTGAACTTGACCAAAGCCTCAGTTGGCTAACCAGACCTAACCTAGCCCAATTGACCTTAGATCCAACTTGACCTAAAGGGGTCATGTTGAGCCAAATTTGAACTTAACCAAAATTGATTGGAAATAAAGATACCAATCCACTCCATATGACTAACTTAACTTGAACCTACCCTTGACCTACCTCAAATAGGTCAAATGAATCAAATTAGACAACTTGACCCGTTTGACCTAAATGAAGTCATATGAGCCAAATTCAAAACTATAACCAAATTAAATCAAACCAAAGCACCAAAACATTTCAAATGGTCATATGAACTTGACCCAATCCTTGACAATTGGTCAACTTGACAAGTTGACCCATTTTGACCTAAATGGGTCAGCATGAGCAAACCTATCAAATGAATTCCAAATCTCATGAAACTTGGCCAAACCTAATTTCTCCACATACCCAACATATGCAAAATAAAAAATTAGCAAAATGGCCATTCTATCCCTAGGCCATAGAACAAATATTGGCTTAATCCATGGGTAATTTGGTCATACCCTCTTCATATCCACTTGATGCTTTCATAATAGCTCAAGGGGACCTAGTGAAGAGTGGTGCACCCAACCCAATGGGTTTGGGTCAGCCTAATTGGCCCCAAGACCAAACCCGACCCCATGGGTCAAAATGGCAAATTCAAAATCCATCTTCCACTTGATTTCATGCACATGGGAGGTTGGCAATCCACACCTTGCCTCAAGCCGACCATGTGCACACTCTAACTGATCAAACAACCCACTGCCTAAGCTCCATTGATCAAAAATGGCAAGTGGATGGATAGTCGTCCGATCTTTCAGGGAGGAGATATACTCCCCCTAATTCATTTGAATTCAACAATTCCACATTCGATTGAGTGCTAGAGAGAGTAAGGAGTCATCAGAGAGTGATCCCTAGCTTCCTAGAGCTCTAGCCATTTTCCCATCCTCAATTTTTTTGAATAGTGAAAATAGGGGAGGAAAATCAAGAGCCTACTTTCTCCATACTCAATTTCCACCAAATTCCTTTTGCACACTGCATTAGAGAGGCAAGTCAAGTGTACCCAAGATTTCTTTGAAGTTCCAAAGGCAAGGGGAGGCCTAGCTCGATCAAAGCCGCAAGCTAGCTGAGGAGGAGTTGGTCCATAGAGCTCTACACTCAACCTCAAGTGCTCAAAACTTCGACAAGGCTTCGTCTAAACTAGACAAAGCTCCTCCAAGGGAATCGAGCCATTTTCTGAGCTCAATTCTCATGTGTGTTCGCCCTTTGTGAAGTGAACTTTAATTTCATAGGATCTTAGCCATTGGATGTATTGGTAATTGCATGATGAAGGTGTGGGCCAAATTCTAGCTTAATCCGAGCCTAATCAAGCTCGAATCTTGCCCTAGAACTTGGACGGATCACATTCCTCTAAGGCTTTGGCAGGGATGAATCTCTGGCCATCCATCTACGAATTTTGGATGGACGACTGAGATAATACACATGTTTAGAAAATCCCTTATCCATTTTAAAACCATGGGAGATCTCTGGCCATCGATCTTTGATCGAACGACCGAGATCAAACTGCTTCCGTAGTCAACCGCCTTTATGGATTTGACATTTAAGTGAATCCCTCACGGCATGATGCATGTAAAGCACGTCGACCGCTACGCGTCACACCGTGAGCTATAGGATTAGTTAAAATGCTTTAATTAATTTTTATTAATCTAGGGATCTTCTAAAATTCATAACTCTCTCTACAAAATTTAGAAAAATGTGAAATAAAATCCTATGGAAGGATAATTCAACCTAGAATATTTTAAAATTAATTTCAATGGGTTTTGAATTATAATTTTCTCTGATTTTGGGTTTTATTGGAAAGTTTATTTTGCTAATTACTTTTAATTAAGCCTCTGATTAATCCCAAATTTCTTGGGTAAATTTTAGGGGATGACTTTTGCCTCCTCTAATTTTCCTGGAATTTATTGATGGCTTGATTAGAAGAACTACATATGGATTTCTTAATTACCCTCCTTATGTAATTAAGGATAATTAAGGTGTGATTAGTTTGTTTAATCCATGATTAGAGTTGATTAAGGTCATATCTAATAGATAGGAGGTTTATGGAATACTTTTAGGGCATTTTGCTTAAGCTATTACAAAACCCCTTTTCTCTCCTTAATCTCCTCTTAATTAAGGGTTAATTCATTAATTATCCCTTTAATTAATTTCTAAAAATTCTAAAAATATTCCAGAACTTAATTAATCTACTTCGGGTAGATGCTTAGATTTTCAATAGCCTAAGTTCAATTAAGAAATTCAAAACCTAATTCATATGTTTGAAAGGGTGTTTTGAAATTATTTAAGTTAAACCCCTTAGCTTAATTAACTATTGATTGTGAGCCAAATTGCATTAGGCCTTTTTCTTATTAGGTGCATTGTAAATTTAAATTTCTTCTAAGTTTTATGTCATCTCATTGGCTCATAATCATTTGGTTAATTATTCTAAGGTGGTGTAGATAAGGGTTAATTAAGTTACTTAATTCATACCCTAAAGTAATTAATACATAAAAATGAATCTAATCATCTAAAAATTAAGCAAAAATATCAAACAGATGTGAGAATGGGTTAGGAACAACAAACTCATCTCACCTTTCAAAATTAAATCAAACTTCAAACTAAACAAAAATCACATTGAATTCACTTTGATTTATTTTAAACTTTCTTATTCCATAAGAATGTCTTTAGGATTTAATTAAAGTGAATGTGTTTACATACTTTCATTGCTTTGATTGTTTCCCCAACATGTTAAACTTGTATGTCATGTGGTTTCATGCATTTATATTTTCTAAATTCAAATTTAAAAATGAAATTGTTTACTTTATGTAGAAATATGAGTGACTATTAACACTACTAAACCCAAATTATTTTCAAAACATATAAATCAATTATCAAATCTGAAAGTATGCTACTTATATTCTAATTATAAGCTTGCATGTGATAGATTATAAAGGTATGCTTAAGCATGGGTTTCCTTTCTCTCTTATGTTGGTATAGTTTTGAATAGGAATTTGGTGATATATATGGTCCATTTGAAAAGGACCTAATACTCACCTAATTCCATATCCTATTTATCCCTATGCTATCACCTAAGAGGGGCTACCTATACTTGCATACATAAATTGCATAAATAAAATGAATCCATTAATGCAACATTTGCATTCTTCTTTTTCATTTCATTTCTTTTTTACAGATATTTGTATTTAAGGAAAGTGGTATATTAGTCTGGACAACCTCAAGGTTGTGAGGCTTTAAGTAGCCCTAAGTAAGTTTTATACCTTATACATCTGGTTAACAATAGTGCTATACTCACTTATATCTTTCTTACTTTCATGTCTGTATGTGAGAAATTGGATAAAGAAACCCTTTTCTACTTAAGAAAATTGTGCATATTAAACTTCCAAATTTTCTTAAATTAATTATTTAGCATGCATCAAGAAGTGTATTAAATATTCTAATTTATGTGTATAGATATGCTTAGGAGATATTCATATGCATGTTATACAGATGCTTTATACCCCTAAGCAAAATCCAAAGGCTAGGTAGACTTAGTCACCCATGTGTGGGGTGATAAGTCTAATATACATGCTTGAAATTTGTATGGATTGCTTTAGCTAACCTTTATTTTGCAGGTGTTAGCTAGATTTCCTTTTCTTTTTCATATAAATTTGTGCAATTAGGATTTTGAAATGATTGTTATAGGGATTAAGATGAGCATTGGTCATGAGATCCTATCTTATGCACCATATGAAGCCTTGGAGCATCTACCTTCCAACCATCCAAAAGAAGGAACTAAAGAGAAAAAAGAAGAAAGAAGAAAGGAAGAAGAAAAAAGAAAAGAAGAAAGAAGAAAGAAGAAAGAAAGCTTGAAGATCCCCATAACAATGAGCTCCTTGATTAATTGTAATGTAATTCATTTGTAATCCGGGTTGTATAAGGGTAGAGCTCGGCTAGCCAATTTATGTTCGGGTTTGTGCGGTGGTGCCCGACCACAACAGCCTTTTCTTCTTTCTGTGATTAACTTTATAAATTGGTTGATGATTTGTTTAGCTTTTGCATTAAGTGGCATGCTTTTCCTAGTTTTTTCCTTGCTTTATGTATGGCCTGGATGTGGATTAGGATCCTTAGAGAAAAATAAATCTTTTACCCAACTTAATAACTCAAAACTAAAAATAAACAACTCATAACCTCACCTAAATCTTAGGTTTAAAATCAAGATAAAAGAATTAGCAACCCCTTAACTGGATGAGCATTTTTTTTATAATATCATGCACAACAACATCTTATTTTACTCTTAATTAGAAGGCTTTCACCTTTGCAAGAGAAACTTAGCTTGACTTGTGAGAGCCATGGTGGAAACTCACATCCTCCCTTCTCGCTAATTTTGTCCCATAAACTTTATTTCTCCTGCATTAGGCATATGAATCCTATTATCTTGAGTCAAAAAAATTGTCCAAAATGAAAATAAAATGAATTTTGAATCGCATTAGATTTAGGTCATTTGAAGCATTCCTTTTACATGATCTAGTCTCTTTAAAAAGTTAATCTAAGGACTTAGTTTTTTTTTAAATAAAAATAGTCTAGATATATTACATTAAGCATATGACTTGCCTACATGTGTTTAAAATCGTAGGAGGAGTTAGTTGGTGGCCACTCCCAGGAGGTTGTAAGTCCAAGCTGTTGAGTGGTTTGTCCTCTCTTGTGGAGGCAAACCAATTATCCATTTTCAACTTAGATTTAGGTTGTCCTTTCGCCCTCACCAAAGCTCCCTAGATTTAGGTTTGGAGTTTTCTTTTCCCTTTGCCGGCCCTAAGCATAAATCCTTACCTCTTAAGTAATGAATTTAGAACTGCATTGCCTGTGACCACTGCTTATCACTGTATTTATGCATTTGTGGCCATCTCCAATTCTTGAGATTCACTAGGCACCTCTTAGACACTTGTTGCGTCTATGCAGGTGCCAATTACATGCTCTTCCAAGATTATCGTGTTGAACACATATTATTGTAAAGTTTTTGTGGTTTGAAGTTACTGTTAGAACATTTTCCTCAGATTGTCCATCAAAGATAATATCATTATCCCAATCTCTCGTCATTTGACAGATTCAGACATAGTTATTATTAGAAAATATTTGACATTCACTTTCAATATTACGGAACGAATGATTCTTTAATAGATCATGACTGCTTACATAATCAGCTATAGTTTCTAACCCAACTGAACAATCATCATCACTGTTATTGTGTTCAGATTCTCTACTTGAGCCACTACTCAAGGTCTCGTATTAAACATCAGCTGCAGCACTATGTGGCTCATATTGTTCTTTTGAATGACAAATAACATCACCCATGGATCTATAATTCCATTACACAAATGAGTACCACAACTAAACTAAATATTATTGAAAATTAACTACAAAAGTATAGTAAGTTATATAAGATATTGTCGGGGAATCAATTCTGTGAATCTGCTATGTGTCATTAAAGGGGCAGATGAGGTGAAATCCTACATAACGTTCGACGGAATATCTACTGACCTTAAGACAGGATCAACTGATGTGGTTGTAACATTAGCATCTTCAACTTCCACAAAGTGCACTAATGTTTGATGAGAAGCTTCATCCAGTATAACATCATAACTAACGCTATAAATCTATTTCCTATTGGATAATGACATGTTAGACTAACTATGTGACGCTCTGAATCAATGTGCATCAATCTCTTAATTTTTTGTTTCAAATCCAATAAGGTGCTTTGCCGTAGAATCTTAATTGGACGATTTTGACCACCAACATAAGTTGGAATAAACTGATCGTCAACTCTTACTTCACCTCCGTGGAATAAGATCAGCGAGATCAACTCTCTACTCATTGTTGACATAATGAGTCGAGATGAAATAACTATCTAATAAACAACCAATCACATTATGATTACATAAATTTAGAAATAACTTGCATAAGAGAATTTTAATGTAGTACAGAAAGTGAAAGACTTAACTTAGCAAAACTTACCACCTAATTGGATTTAAATTAAATTATGAAATCCTACACTAGTCCTTTAAACTCATTTGCTAATAGAAATAATTGAATTCTGTTTAAGCATGTGATATTAGTTGTGCTAGATTACATAAGGCAACTGATATTTAATTCAACAGACACTCTAATTACATTACATTGAAGTTCAATCCATCTCAAATCGTAGTCCCACTTAAGCAACCACGTTACTGGGCTTATCTATAGGCCAATCTGACAATAGGATTTTTTTTGGGCTAATCTAATGATGCATAAGCTCCTTTAGTGGTAATCCAACCCTAATTCAGCTAATCTAATGATGCGTAAGCAGCTACGCAAATGTAATTCAGTTACCAAATGAAATCCAACCCTAATTCTACCAATCAAGACATCCTAAACAACTACACATGCAAAAAATAGAGATGTACCGTGCGTGTATGAAGATCACCAATGTGCGAACAATGGAGAGCGGAAACTTACTGGAAGAGCGAAGCTGAACCGGCTATTTCCACAGTGTCGACAAAGGGAAGGATGCCCGACACGGGGATGCCACTGTCGGCCAAGGAAAAAGTCAGACACGTGGGAGGCTATCAAAGTACTCACGTCGTGACACTTGGTATCGCGAGCCCATGGGCTACTGGCCGAGCATCGAGCAGTCAAAGCATGGGGAGCGCCATGCAGGCTATTAGCTGCTTGTCACTGACGGTGGTGGGATCGTGCGTGCGGACGGACTCTAGTTGCTAGCGGATCGCGGTCGGGTAACGGGCATAGGGCTCGAGAAATGAAAATGGGGTCATTCGAGAGCTTGTCACCCGCTTAACGGGTGACTAGCACTAGGACTTCCCGAGCTAGTCATCTGTTAAACAGCGATTAGCTCGCCCCACCACGGACACCCAGCCAAGTCGATCGATGTGGCTAGCTAGTCGCTTGTCTGATGGGCGACTATGCCTAAATTTAATTTTTTTAAGTATACTTAATTTCTTAATTATATTTCAAGCTATACCTAATTTAAAAATTTTGCATCAGTGAAAAATGGAGCAACTAGAAGCCTCCATGTATTTACATTTTTTAAATTTTTTTAAAAATTATATTTATAAAGCACTTAAATTTCTTACACAACCTTATTTTAAAAATTTAAAAAAGTAATTAAGTTTTTGAAAAAAATATAAAAAAATAATTTATTTCTTAGAATATTTAAAAATAAGGTTATACAGTAATTTGAACACTTTATGAATATAAAAATAATAAACATAAATTATACTTGTAATTTTTATTTAAAAATTTTGTTATACCTAAATATATTAAAAACTAAAAATTAGATTTTTATTCTTTTGAAATAATGCATGAAAATTGCAAGAAATCAGTCTTAGAATAAATAAAAACTAAAAATAAGATTTTTATTCTTTTGAAATAATGCATGAAAATTGCAATAAATCAGTCTTAGAATAAATAACTTGTACAAAAAACCTTTCTAGATATTTTTATTTAAAATTGATACATCCTCAGAAAATTAATCTAATCAAGCACGAATCTCAAGGCATTTTCAGAAATGTTTCGATCTGATCACCGATTTCAGCAAACTTATAGTCAAATGACGCCTCACGAGAGACTAACATAAGAACATCAGCATAGATCCGGAATCGACTCGATCGTTATCGGAGCATGAAAATGGATCCCGTCCGCCAAATGGTCACCAAACCGACATATTTATAGTCGATCGAGCCCAAGACGAATCCAACGAATCCAAGATCACCCAATTCGACATCATTAAGGCACCCGGATCATCAAAATACACCGCTCGATCGGGGATCGCACCGGCCGTCCGATGGGAGTGGTTGGAGTTTTCCACTTACAAGGCCGCCACTCCCAAAAATCTATAAATAGAGCTTCATTCTCACCTTAGGGAGGGACCGATTTGAAGCACTGAGAACCACCGACCTTGACGCCGCATCTATCACACTACTGCCACCACCAAGAGCTCAAGATGAGAGCTCGCCCTGGAGATCGCCCCAAAAACTAGAAAAGACCAGCTTGCTCCCTTTCTCCCCAAGATCAAGAGGTTGCTAAGATCGCCTCGCCGCTTTTGGGAAACTTCTCCCTTGGGTTGAGAATATTGTATTTTTCTACACTGAATATTGTTCACTCAGAATACCTTCTTCTCCAAACTAACGAAGCAAGGACCTCAGATCTTTGAACACATAGTGAAAGTTCTGATCGGGCAAGGCCCTGGTTTTTTCCCTTAACGGGTTTTTTCCACGATAACCCGTGTTCATATCCCCGCCAGGTGTTGATAATTTTTGCTACACGATCTCTGATCTACGAATAATAAAATTCTCAAGACGCATCATCTGTGGAACAGTTCCCCATTGCTATATCTCCAATATGGTTGGTAAACGGGTTTGCGCCCAACGCCTCATTCTCGTGGATCAAGGACGCCAAGCCTCCAACACTTCTACATAAGACTGTCTGAGGGTCCATCGCCCCTCTTTGAAGATCGCGTTCAAAGGATGGAGGATTCTAACGTTCTTCGACTCGAGAGGACCGAAAACGCTTCCAACACTGGAAGAGCCACGTGTTCCGCACGCCCTCAAAGATAATCCATTTTCTTCCGAGAATGATTACCCGGAATGCCGGATCAACAAGTAGAGAACCCCTTGGCACCACATCCGATGTTGAACTTCGATACCGCTCTATTCACTAATCACCTGACGGTGAAACTCCACGCCACCTTATACGCGATGAACTACGACGATCGGTGCAGAAGAGTTCGAACAAAATGATCCATTCTCCCGCTTCTTCCAAAACTCGCCCCTCGCCACGAGATCATCTCGCAATACCCGATTCGACGAGATTCAAGCTTCCCAAAGATGGACCTTACGATGGCACAACCGATCCAGACGAGCATATCGATCACTTTCAACGATCATGCACATTCGCCGCAAATGACTCGCTCATGTCGTATTCCGACTCTCAAAGGACGCTCGCATTTCTATTCGCCGCTAAGTCCGGGTCCAATCATTTGGAGGCCTCGCCGATTTTTTGTAGAACGCTCGGCAACAAGAGAATCATCGAGATTCATCACATCTCCTAATCCGTAACGATGGAGAGTCCTCAAAGAATACTTCCAGAGGTTCTCCTCCTCAAGACAGATACCGTGAGTAGATCCGTAACTTTGAGGGCGCTTCTGAGGACTCCGCCGTGATACTTCTATTCATCATTAATGCGGAGACACCCATTCCTATGTCGACTGTCCACCTAATAGAGGCACAAATCTCCACCGACAAGCTTATCGCTCATCCAATGCTTGAACCACCAAGCGAAGCGAAGAAGGTTCCCAAAGGTGATGTTCAAACATCTCTAAAAGAAGAGAGAAAAGAACTCCCCAAAACCTCCCAGACCTCGATGACTCAATCGAGAGGAAATATATGGCTCAACACGCGCTAAACATCCTACGCTATTCAAGAAGATGATAGGCCAAGTGGCCGCGACCTTTAAAGCCCGGAATTGGAAATCAAGAGAAATTCGCCACTTTCACCGCCAGGGCACACCATAAAGAGTGCCACCAATCAAGGAAGAAATCGAAAGACCCATTCAATAAGGATATCCACGCCAATTGGAAAAGAATCAATCGACTCATATAACATACCCCAACCGGGGCAACTTAATCTCAAAAGATAAGCAAGTCGAACACCAACGAAAAGGCAAAGATCAATGGTCAACTCGCTACAAGCTCATACAATATTTGACCTCTTCCATGGTTAACGCCATCGGTAAACACTCGACAAACAACCCAGATAGTCAAAACGCCCGGTGGACTTCCCACGACCTCTTCCATACGTTAACGCCATCGAGTAAACACTCGACAAACAACCCAGATAGGTCAAAACGCCCTTGGACTTCCCGCTGACCTCTTCCATACGGGTTAACGCCATCGAAAACACTCGACAAACAACCCAGATAGGTCAAAACGCCCCTGGTGGACTTCCCCGACTCTTCCATACGCGTTAACGCCATCGAGTAAACACTGACAAACAACCCAGATAAAGTCAAAACGCCCCGTGGATCTCCCTTCGCGACCTCTTCCATGCGGGTTAAAGTCGCCAGTAAACACTTTCGACAAACAACCCGGATAGGTCAAAGCGTCCTTGGTGGACTTCGCGACCTCTTCCATGCAGTTATCGAGCAAAAGCTCGACAAACAACCGAAGGTCAAAAGTCCTTGGTGGACTTCCTCTTCCATACGAGTTGGCGTCGGCGAATAATATTAATAACCTAGGAAAAGGTCAAAACTTTGTACCCACTCCACACGGGTTAATGTCGCCGGATAACACTCGACAAACAACCTTGGATGGGTCAAAATCTCGATGGATTGATTATATCTCTGCATATAGTTAACGACATCATTTCAATTTGTTGAACCATCCATTGAAGTTTCAAGAAATCTTATTTCCTACAAGAAGGAGAGGACTGAGACCATCGTCGGTCGCGACCATGACCATATGCGTCGGTCCATCTTGCGATCGGTCACCACGGTCGGTCGTTCATTAGCCCCTCGACATCGATGGCCGGCTGGGTCATCATCGGCAACCTCACCCGGTCACCATCTCCGGCCAGCGGTCTGGGCGTCGGTCGCCCGCCGACTTACGTTGCCGGTTGCCGTGGCCGCCATCCCGTCGGCGTAACCACCATTGCCGGTCCGCCGTCGAGGAGTCGTCGGTCCTTGCCGCCATCGCCAGCCGGTCATCACCATGTCGGTCATTCCATTCACGACTCCGGTCGTCGACCGGGTGTGGACTTCCGACCTCTTCCATAGGGTTAGCCAGGGGTAACACCGACAACAACGCGGATGGGTCAAAGATCTCGGTGATTAATTCAACCTCTTCCCGCAGGTTAACATCAGCCGAGTCACACTCGAGACAACCTTGGATGGTCAAAACTTTGTGCTACTCCACGGGTTAGCGTCATCGGCAAACACTCGATAAACAACCGGATGGGTCAAAATCCTCGGATTCAATTCAACCTCTTCCACCAGGTTAACATCAGTCACACTCGGCAAACAACTTTGGATAGGTCAAAACTTTGTACCTACTCACCGTTAGCGTCATCGAACACCGATAAACAACACCGGATGATTCCGCCGGCGGATTCAATTGACCTCTTCCACGGGTTAACATCAGAGTCACACTTTCGACCAAACAACGCGGATAGGTCAAAACTTTGTACCTACTCGCACAGTTAGCGTCATCGAGCAAAGCACTCGTAAACAGCGGATGGGCCAAAATCTTGGCCGGATTTGACACTACAGGTTAATGTCGAGTCGCTTTGACAAACAACCTCGGATAGGTCAAAAATCGCCAGCGGATTATTCGACCTCTTCCATGCGGGTTAGCGTCATGAGTCACTCGACAAACAACCTGGATAGGTCAAAATCCTCGGCGGATTCAATTCAACCTCTTCCACGAGTTAACGTCATGGGTAACCTTTCGACAAACACCACCTGGATAGGTCAAAATCCTCGGATTCAATTCGACCTCTTCCACGGAGTTGCGTCGCCGGGTAACACCACGACATGACAACCTCGGATGGGTCAATCCTGGTTGATTCTGACCTCTTCCATGCAGGTTGCGTCATGGGTAACACTCGACAATAGCGCCGGGTAACACCGACAAACAACCTCGGATAGGTCAAAATCACCAGCAGTTCAATTCGACATCTTCCGCAGGTTAACATCCGTAGTCACACTCGACAACGCGGATGGGTCAAAACTTTTGCACTCACGGTTAGCGTCATCGAAAACTCGATAAACAACCTCCGGATGGGTCAAAATCCTCCGGGATTCAATTCAACCTCTTCCAGGGCAACATCTTCGAGTCACACCTCGAAACAACCTTGGATGGGTCAAAACTTTATACCCTTTGCGCAGGTTAGCGTCATCGAGCGACACTCGATAAACAACCGGATGGGCAAAATCTCGGCAGAGATTCAATTCGACCTCTTCCGTAGGTTAATGTCAGCCGAGTCACGCGACAACAACCTGGATAGGTGAAAATCGCTGGCAGTTGACTTTCGACCTCTTCCATACAGTTATGCGGCCCGCTTTCGACAAACAACCTCGGACCAGGTCAAAATTTCCGGCGGATTCAATTCAACCTCTTCCTCTGAGTTGCGTGCCGGGTAACATCGACAACCTCGGGATGGGTCAACGCCATCGTAACACTCACGACAAACAACCGGATAGGTCAAAATCTCCGATTCAATTGATTCCTCTTCCATACAGTTAACGCCATGGGTAACACCACAAACAACCGGATAGGTCAAAATCCGGATTCAATTGACCTCTTCCATGGTTAACGCATCGGGTAACACTGACAAACAACCTGGATAAAAAAATTTAATTCAACCTCTTCCACACGTTAACGCTATCACAGTCACTCGAAAAACCTGGATAGGTCAAAGATCTCGGCTGCCTACCGACGCCGCACCATCGACTACTGCTGCCGCTCGCCACCTCGGCCGCCAACCAGCTGACCGGCCACTACTGATCGCCATCGGCCACTATCGCAACCTGGTCAATTATCGTTCTATCTCGCTGATTACTCTTTATTGGATTATAAGCGATAACCACCCCGTTGGCCGCTAACCATCGTTGTTTGGTTACCGCTGGCCACTTCTTGCCAATATCCATAATTATCGTTTATTATCTCACTGGCTATACGATGCATCGCTGACATTGCTGCTGTTGCCACCGACCCGTCGGTAAATGAGAAGGCTACTTGCTGATTACTGCCGGTTACTACCACCTCACACTACCCAACCACTAACCAGACATCTTCGCGGCACCACCCATCGCCGCCACATCCCCGCTTAACCACCGACGCATTCCGGTCGACTACCGCCGCCAGTCCATCCCGGTGGCCGCCGACTACCATCACGGTCTACCACCACCATCACCACACAACTGCACGTCGAGATAAAATTATTCCAAGGAGTGCAAACTCAGGGGAGGCATGCACTGCTTGTGGAGATGAGGAGAGGTTGATCCAAGAAGAGTGCCCAAACTCCCAGGGGAGGCATGCACTCGCTTGGTGGAGATGAGAGGTTGATCCAAGAAGTGCCCAAACTCCCACCAGGGGAGGTGCACTCTGGCTTGGTGGAGAGAGGGAGGTTGATCCAAGAAGAGTGCCCAAACTCCCACCGGGGAGGGCATGCACTCTGCTGGGGTGAGGTGGATCCAAAAGAGTGCCCAAACTCCCACCGTGGGAGGGCTATGCACCGAAGAAGAAGAGGAGAAAGTGTGCCTTTCCTCTTTTTAGACCCTTCTAGGGCAAAGCGTAAAAAACCTAAAACCACTGAAACCGCCTCAAACCGGCTTGCCGCATGGCCCTTTGGCCTGGCTGCCATGCCAGCTAACTGAAGCCGCACGGCCGCGAATCCGGCCCATCTGTCGACCGCTGGTCCATGGGCCACCACGTCATGGAAACCGCCAGCCATGGGCAGAATCATCACGGTGAAACCGCCATGGCCCGACGTTCGCTGGCGAATCGGCCACCGTCAGAATCATCCGGCTGCTCATACCCGCTTCAGCTGGGCCAGAAGGCGCGTGACCTCAGCTTCACGACTCTGGCGGATTATCGACCAGCTGCAGGTAGAATCGGCGGACCAGGGTTCGCGAGCATGAGCCGCATACTATACATTGGCAAGGCATCGCTGGCAGCGGGCGTAATGAAGCTTGTACCATGGATGGGATGAATCTCAAAGATACATAGCACGGTCCGCAGCTTAGAATAGTCATAATTGTGCTATGAAGATCTGCTCTCAAAATGCTAGTTGATGGACTCTCAAATTTCATTGAAGAATTTGTATTTCAGTATTTGACATATATTTTTGGATGACTAGATAATGTCACCCAAAAATAGGGGGGCAACTGATACATCATCAGAAAATTAATCTAATCAAGCACGAATCTCAAGGCATTTTCGAAATGTTTCATCTAATCACCGATTTGAAACTTAAATTAAACGCGCCCGGCGAGACGAACATAAGAACATCAAGCATACCGATCCAGCTCAATCGACTCGAAGCTATCTATGAAAATGGATCTGGTCCGCCAAATGGTCACCAAAATTGACATATTTATAGTCGATCGAGCGCTCGCCAAGAATCCAACGAATCCAAGATCACTCACCGACATCATTAAGGCACCCATCAAAATACACCGTCGATCGGGGGATCAGGCCGTCAGATGGAGTGGTTGGAGGAGTTTTCCAAATTTACACACCCAAAAAATCTATAAATAGCTTCATTCTCACCTTAGGGGACCTAATCTGATTTGAAAACCAGAGCTCGAGAACCACCGACCTTCATCGACGACATCCACCACCGCCAAGATGCACCAAAGATCGGGGAGCTCGCCTGGAGATCGCCGGAGGACTAGAAAAGACCAGTTGCCTCTCCTTTCTCAAGATCAAGAGGTTGCCTCAAGATCGGTTCGCCGCTTTTGGGAAACTTCTCCCTTGAGTTGAGTCGACCGATATTGTATTTTTCTACACTGGAATATTGCTCAGAATACCTTCTTCTCCAACTAACGAGAAGCAGTATCCACATAGTGAAAGTTCTACGAGCAAGGCCGTTTTTCCCTTAACGGGTTTTCCACGATAACCCCGTTGTTCATATCCCCGCTTGTGTGTTGGATAATTTTGCTGACGAAGATCTAGCATCTGGAATAAAATTCTCGACGAAACAAAATAAAATTTAAAAACAACTTGCTACACCTAGCTAGCTACTTGCCAACATGATCGCTAGAGTAACGAGAATTGTTTTTTAATAATTTTGATTAGGTAAATTAATTGACGCAACATTGGAGGTGCTAATTATTCTTGAGGCTTTTTGTGTAAAATTGAATTTTTATTTTCGTATTTATATAGCTTTTAAACCCTGTAATTGAGGAATGCAAGAGTTTTTTTTTTGCCTTAAATTGAAAAAAATCTTTGCAGGAACCTCCTTCTTCGCATTGTTTTTAGCCATGCAACTGGCATTGCACACTTCATTTAAAAGATAGACTTTCAATATTGAAAAAAAAAAGAAAATCTTTTTATTTAACCCTTAGCAGCAATTTTAACTGCCTTAAAGACCATAGCAACTGTTTTAAAACTACTGCAATTGCGTCGCAATGGCTTTTTGCCACAAATTAGCAACAATTATTTATGATAGTTTAAATCACTGCAATATACAGAAATGTGGAAGTTTTAATCACTATAAAATCTTTGGAATTGTGACGGTGATTTAACCTTAACCGTATTTCTATGTATTTTATGGTAATATAAACTGTTGTAATTTTATATACTTCGTGTGGTTAAAACCGTCATGAAGTTTATTATTTTTTAAAATATTTCTTAGCCATATGTTTTTCTAATCGTGTACTATAGACGAAGTTTCTATATTACCACTAATTTGAGTTCGAATATTATAAGCAATAAAGCAACTATTTACTAAGCAGACAAGAAGTGTAGGTTTCAGAGACTAATTGCAAAGTGGATAATCTTCACTATCTTTCAAACAAAAAAACTAATGAATTTTTCACTTTTAGTTTAGCTTTCTTAAACAAGTCTAATTTTAAAAAAATTCTCATTCATACCAAACCAAAAATAAAAAATATAAAATTTGAAGGACTTCAGATATTCGAAATACAATAGAAATCTTACAAAGCAATGAGAAACAAAGACATGCTAAAACCAGAAAAATTCTTACTCTTTAAATTATCATCTTCTTCATCTTTTTCCACAAATCGCCTATAGAATAGGAGAATAGAACCAGTTTTGATTCCAGAACGTGCAAGAGTAGATTGGGCACTGGGAACGTTTTATTTTATTCCTACCTTTAACGCGGAGCTTAATATGCAATGCATGCATAAAAGTTCCTTGCATCGCTGCATAACATCCTGTGCTACAACCGTAGCTGCATATGGTGAAGATTCATCCCGGTCAGCTTGGACTTTCATCCCTCCTATATTGTGCATAAATGTAACCCTACCAGATATGTCAGTACCGTGGATGAAAGTGCCATTGAAACATGCAAAGATATGAGCCACACAAAACACAATCTCCCCATCATGTACTTTGGATCCTAGGGTCACAGTTTTCTCTTTGGGTTTTCTTCCTGTCATGATCCCTGCTGCAGGAAAAAGGGAGAGATCACGTTTATTGTTTTGACAACCTAGAGAGGAAACCCTAACAACCCGCACCACTTCTAGTTTAGCTTGGTCATATCTATATGAACTACTTCAAATCATATAGAATGTAGTATTCTTTTCTTCCGATCTCTTCCGAGCTAATACACCAAGTTGCAAGTCCTTAGTGAAAACTACATGTCCATGACAACTCAATTCATTTTCAACAATAGTAACCTTCATAATAAAAAAATAATTATAAGATTCAAGATAAAATAAGTTTAAAAAAGGGATTATTTTTAAAATAGGCTTAGTGTTAACTTTAATTAGGCGTTTAGGCATGAAAAAATTTTTTTTATAAAAATAGGCATAATCGAAATGAAAATGACGATGGCCGATGTGTACGCTCCGGTGTTCGTTGACGACGACTTTTTTTTTGTGGTTTTGCAAACCACGGGGGAGAGAGAGAGAGAGAGGGGAGGTTTTATTTTTATTAATTTTTTTAATTAATATAATTATTTAAAATATATAATTTAAAAATATTTTTTATAAAATATTTAATAACTAAATATTTATATATTTAGTTATTAATTTTTTTATTTATATATATATAATTAAATATATAATTTAAAATATTTTTAATTATATATATAAATTTATAAATTTATTTAATATTTTTTATTAATTAATATAATTATTTAAAATATATAATTTTTATTAATTTTGTTAATATATAATAAAAAATATTTAAAATATATAAATAAATAAATTTTAATAATAAAATAAAGAAAGGAATAAATTATATAAATATTTTATAAATTATATAAATAAAGTATATATATATATATATTTATAAATTTATTTAGTTATTTATATTTTAAATTATATAAATATTTTTAAGTTATATAAATAATTGAAAAATAATTTTTATAGAATATTTTTAAATTTATATAAATAATTTAAAAATATTTAAAATATATAAATAAATAATTAGTTATTTATATATTTATATTTATTTAATTAGTTATTTATTTATTTCAAAATATTTATTTCTTTAAAATATATAATTAGTTAAATAAATAAATAAATAATTGTAAATTATATAAATATTTTTATTTATATATTTATAAAATATTTAGTTATTTATATATATATTTATTTATTTATTATATATTTATTCCTTTCTTTATTTATTTATTAAAAATTATTTATTTATTTATTTTTTTTATATTTTTATATTTTTTATTTTTTTTGTTATTATTATTATTATAGACTTATATTATATATATATATATATATATATATATATATATATATATATATATATATATATATATATATATATATATATATATATATATATACATATATATATATATATATATATATGTTATTTAAAAATATTCTAAAAAATTATTTTAAATTATTTATATAACTTAAAAATATTTATATAATTTAAATAAAATAACTAAATAAATTTATAAATATATATATATATATATATATAAATTACTTTTATTTATATAATTTATAAAATATTTATATAATTTATTCCTTTCTTTATTTATTTATTAAAATATTTTTTATTTATATATTTTAAATATTTTATATTATATATTAACAAAAATTAAAAAATTATATATTTTAAATAAGTATATTAATTAATAAAAAATATTAAATAAATTTATAAATTTATATATATAATTAAAAAATATTTTAAATTATATATATAAATAAATAAATTAATAACTAAATATATAAATATATAGTTAAATATTTTATAAAAATATTTTTTAAATTATATATTTTAAATAATTATATTAATTAAAAAATTAATAAAAAATAAAACCTCTCTCTCTCTCTCTCTCTCTCTCATTTGTAAAACCGCAAAAAAAAAAAGTGCCGTTAGTCAATGACGACATTACAACCACATGACGCCGTCTTCGTTGACGACATCTATTTTATAAAAAAATTTTCATGCCTAAACGCCTAATTAAGATTAACACTAAGCCTATTTTAAAAATAATCCCTTTAAAAAATATATCAATTTCACCTGTTAAATAAACCCATAAGATATATAGCTACATTAGATATAATTATATAAATTTAATATCTACAGAAACAAACTCCAATGAAGGATATGCATCTCATGAAAGGGGCTTAAAAAGCAACCTACCTACCCAAAACATCCCCGGACTCCCATTTACACATTTGATGGACCCGAAGCATTTAAACATACTTTAAGCTGTAAAAGTATTCCAATATTGAGAAAGTATTAAAAAGCATTTTTATAGGTTTTTTATTTAGAACAAAAACTCAACACTAATAAATTTATATCTGAAACACTCAATAATACATGAAAACTTCTCATTACTTCGAACAAAGGCATGCTTATACAAATGATGCTATAGTCTAATATTTTGAAATATAAACTACTAATAATAAACGAAGTGTCAAATTATATTCTAGAAGATTAAGATGTACCATTACTATACCAAAGATAATTAAATACATTAGCTCATCCTAAAAGGAAAATAATAAAAAAATATAAAGTAAAACAACGTATGATTAATTAAAATAGCAATACGTAAATTGAATCATACGACGCTTTGTTGCCTCCTTAATAATAAAAATTTACTTATACTTAATAATATTATAATAATTAAAATAATGGTAAAAGCTTTTAACTGCAAAAGTTATGTACCATATGCAAACGACCTAGAGGTGAAAAATGTGCATGAAATTATTGCATAAATTGTATGATCTTATCACACAATGAGCTCATCTCTTTTATTCCTATCCTTAATGATTGCATCTCCTCTTCCATTCTAACAAAGCGAGCAAAAATGTTGTCACCACTGCTTTCACCTATGGTGGTGATCCTATGAAGAAAGTATCAAGTTGAGGTGGCCCAAACCCTTACGTCCGTACCCTTCAAGTATGTTTAGGACCATGATACACATGAACACCCTTTCATTCATCTTTATATTCCCTTAGTCATGTATTAAACCTTCATGCGCAAGAAGTTCATCAGCATGTTCCTAGTTTAAAATAAAAAGTAGTTTTTTTTTTAAAAAAAATTTATAATTGAATTCATCAAAGTGAATAATTTAAGTTAATATTACCCATCTAAGTCTATTATCCTCAGAAGATCATTACTGATTCTTATGTATTTTATTGAATTTTCATAGTTAGAGTTTATCTTAAAAATCCTATATAAATATATTCAACAAAAGTTAGTAAGCAACTACCATTAAATAATATAATATAATCTCATACTATCTCTTTTTATTTATCAACTAAGCTCACTTGATCTATTGTCAGAGGGTATGTTTGTTTCTTTGTATTATCATTATTCTTCACGACTCCTATATAAAATATGTTAATTCTTCTTAATTAAACTAAGTTAAGCATAAGCATTGTATTGACTTGGGCTTCCCAATTATGCCCACTACATCACTATTTGATATCATTGCACTGCATCAACTTTTGGAGAGATAGCTTTTATAATTTTCTCATGAGGTCTACTATCCCAATACTCCAAGTACTCTAGTTTAAACTAGTCTTATAATTATGATATTTAACTCCCGATTAAGAAATCCATGGTTGAAATTGTCCATAAAATTTAAATTTTGATTGCAAGTGGAACTTTGAAACATTTTTTTCATGAGGTAGATTGACATATATTCAACCAAATTTTCCCTAACATCACATTAGGGTTTATTTAGATTTGGCTTCTACTTCCTATAGACACAAGCATCCATAGTTAATTACCAAGAGAGCACTCTCAATTAAGGTTGGAAACAAACAAATTTATCTGATATGCATTAGTGTCTTAGAGGTATAGTGTGGTTTAGATGAGCATCTAGAAGGAAATAAGAGTGTAATCTCAATCAAGATCTCATGGTTCCGTCATCTCGAGATTACGTTATTTTAATTTAACGACATCAGAGAGACATAACCGTAATGTCTAGAAAATTTGATTAGCAGTCATGGGTTGCCTCATTCAAGTATCCCGAGTAGACTTAGAATTTTAGTGTAAATGGTGTAAGAGTGTTCATGTGGTGAACATATTATAAGGTGGTTGCATGGCCAACAGATAAATGTTCATATGGTTAATGAATATGAGACTGGGCTTACATCCCTTTAGAATGCCAAAATTTGGGTTGTCCACATAGTGGATGAATATAATTATGTTTGCGGGACGAACAAATTATACGGTGTTCGCATGGTAAAATGGATAGAAGATGCGACTTACATACTTTCTGGAATGCCGGAATTTAGGTGTTATCTACATGGTGGACAAATATGAATTTGTTCGCTTGGCAAATGAATTATGAGGTGTTCACATAGCGAAAATATAAGACTGGACTTACATACCTTTTATAATTCTAGAATTAAGGTTAAAGTCTTTTATTGTAATTATATTTTTATTTGAGGGGGCAGTGCTTTGGTGCTGGGATACGGCGCCTAGGCACTATTGTTTAGGTGGTAGTCTTGTATGATAGGTGTACATGTGTGTTGTGAAGCACAACACCTTGGTGCTACATGAGTACCATCGCGGTGCTAACATTATTGGCCCTTTTAATCGTTTGAGCAGCGCTGCAACATCACCTTGCAGTGCTGCGACGCTAGTCGAGATTCCTAATTGTCATATAGTCGATTAAAGAAGTAACGATAATCTCATTTTAATTGGCATTACAACGTTGGGTCAGAGTGCTGCAGTGCTGCAATGCTTTTCGTATGCATCAGTTATGAAATTTGTTATAATTAAATTTATTTTTTTGATTGCATAGTAACTTATAAGATGGGCTGATCGGCACCCCGGCGCTACATGTGAACACCACAGTGCTAGTGCCGTGTTCTACAACCTGAGAGGACAACCCGTCAGTGCCATATTTGGGTGCCATGGTGCTGAGTCAAATTTATAAATTGGGCCCAGGGCTGTTAAGGATTTTTGTATAACGGTCTCTCTCCTTAAAGATTTTCATTTCTCTTTTATTGCTCTATTCTTCTTGTTGACCTCACTTTTGGAGTGAGGATTCAATCTTCCCATCTTAGACCTAGGAGTCTTCTTGACACTAGGATCTTCTTAGTCACAGGACACTTCTTGTGACTAAGTGAACACTTAACCCAAACCTAGAGACTTAGGAGGACTTTTCATAGGCTTAGGTTATGTCTTAGGATCTAAAGGTAACCTACTTGTCCTATGGCCTAACTCATGACTTATGCCTACCCAATCTGCAAAACCAAACCTCAAATTAATCCAACTAAAATTTAATTGAATTCCATTTCATGTCCAAGCTCTAAGCCAAATGATTTAAACCTAAATCCATCTTAATCCCTTAAGCCAATCCTATGGACTTAACCAAAATTCCTTCAATCAAACCTTATTCAATTGATTTTCACAAAAGCACTCCAACACCTTCAAATCATCATTCCAAACTCTACCAAAGCTACAATCAAACCAATTGACTAAAATAATTCAATTAACCCAAGTTAGCCCATTTGAACCCAAAATGTCCAAATGAGCCAAAATCCAATTAAACCCAAATCAATTGCAATTAAAGCCAACAATCAATCCCAAATCAATCATCAAACTCAATTCAACCCAATTCAACCCAAAGATAATTCAATTGACCCATTAGGCTAAAGTGACCTAAAGGAACCATTTGAACCAAACTCTAATCCAACCAAAATTGGATTGAACCCACCCATTCAAAATCTCCTGCAATGATCGTTGATCATCCTTGATTGATCAATTGCAATCAATTGGGCCAAACCAAGTTAATTTGATCATTTGATCAAGTTGACCCAATGAGCCTACATAAACAAAATTAAACTAAATCCCATCCTAACTCAAATTAATTAAAACCAATGATTTATACCAACTTTAAATTGATCCTTGAATATGACTTGACTATCAATTGAGCCAAACCAAATCCAATTGGCCTCTTGACCCAAGTTGACCCAATTTGACCTAAAAGACCAAATTTGGGCAAATCAAATTCTAACTCAAATTGATTGCAACCAATGATTCAAATCCATTACAAATTGATTATTAAACATGATCAAACCCTTGGTTGAACCGAATTTGACCAAGTCTACCTAACTAACCCATTTAGCCTAAATTTATCTAAAGAGTCAAATTGGTCTAAATCACTTCTAAATCCAAATTGATTGAAATCAAAATCTATAATCATCTTCAGATGATCGATTGAACCTAAACCAATACCTAACAGCCAATTTGGCCAATTTGACCAAATTAATCAACATAGCCCATTTGACCATATGAACCCATATGAGTCAAATCCAAATCTAATCCAAATCAAATCAAACCAATTGAACCCAAATATCTCAAATCATTATTTGAACTTGTCTTAACCCATGGCTTGACCCAATTTGACCAATTAATCAATTTAACCCAATTTAGCTCAATTAGACCTACATGGATCAAATTGAGCCAAACCCCCAATCAAATCAAGCCCAAACACATTCAAACTTGGCATGACCCATCCTTGGGTCACCATGGATCAGTATAAATTAAACCCAACCAATTCTAACTCGAATTGACCCATTACCCATTGTTGACCTCACTTTTAGAGTGAGTCTTCAATCTCCTCAGCATAGATCTAGGACTCTTATAGACACTAAAAGTTCTTTAGTCTCAAGACACTTCTAGTGATTAGGTGAACACTTAACCTAAGCCTAGAGACTTATAAGGGTTAATCATAAGATTAGGCCATACCTTAAGAATTAAGGTAATCAGCCTATAGCCTAAACTTGATTAATCGTTTTACAAAACCCATTCTTATAAGTAATAATATGCTCATCTATTTTCTTAAATAAAGTATTAGCAACTATAAAATTATAAGTTAAAGCAAAATCTAATATACACCTTCTTCATTAGTCACTCTAAATTCATAGCCACCATGAATACTTTTAAAATCTTCTACCACTCTACTAACATGCCCATTTAAATCTCCTCTAATAAATATATTTTCTTCAAGAGGTATCATTTGTATCAATCCTTCTAAGTCATTTAAAATTTTTTCTTTTGAGCTTACATCTAAACCTACTTGAAGAGCATAAATACTTATAACATTGATAATCTTAGTATCAACAATAATCTTTAAAGCTACCCCCAATTCTATTAATCTCTACGACAATATCCTTCAAAATTTTATCTATAATCCCACCAATATCATTTTTAGTTTGACTTCTACCTAAATACCAGATTTTAAAATCTAAATTGTCAATCTCCTTGGCTTTCTCCCCAACAAATATAATTTCTTGAATACATAAGATATTTGTCTTCCTATGGACCATAATATCTATTAACCTTAATAATTTACAAGTAAGAGTGTTTATATTTTATGTTCCTAACTTAATACTAGTTATAGACTAACTTCTTTGCGCATCCATCCATAATATGGAACCCTTCCTTATATAACACTGCACCCTAGTGTTGACCTCATTTTTGAATGAGGTTAATGTGAATCTGGAAACTAGTAATTAAGATTTCCTAATTTCAAATAAGAACTTCTTAATTCAATGCTTATGATGCTACACTTAGTGTCCTAAGGAATTTTCGCTATAGTTAACTTAGGTGGACTTCACCTAAATGATTAATTTGGATTAACTAAAGTAATCAAACTTAATCAAATCAAAATTAAAAGAAAATTGAAATGATAATCCAAAAATTAATCTAAAGTCAAACCTAGTCAACATAGGTTTGACTTAAGTCAGTCCTACCTAGTCAAAAGTCAACCCACTAAGACTTTGATCAAATTAAATTGTTCAAAATTTTCCAACTGATCAAATAAACATATTTAATCATAATTATAAAGATATTTAAATCCATTTGGACTTAGATTAGGCTAATTAAATCACTTAAGTCAAAATAGCCTAAATGGGTCATATTGAACTCAAATCTAAACAAAATCAAAATGAACCCAATTTGATTGTCCAAAATCATTTGGAAATGATAATTGAACATAACCACCCCATTGGGTTTAATTTGGTCAAATGGGTCACTTGACCCATATGAATTAAAATTTAATTCATTAAACCCAATTTGGGTTAAATGAGTTAAATGAAATGAAAATTCAAATCTATTCAACCCCAAATAAATTAAAATTGATTTAATCATCAAATGAACAATTAAGAAGAACATAAATCTAAATTCAAAATGCAATTAACAAAAAATAAGGGGTTTTCACATAAGTTTAATTCCAATGCCAATTGAATTCCAATTTGAACTAAAACTCATAAAAATAATTGAAATCCAATTAGGGCTTCTTAATAACCTTGATTAGATCCTAAGTAAGCCCAATAATCACTTCACACTAAAATCCAAATGGAAAAAACAAAGAGGAAGGGGAAGAAAGTCAAAGGTGCCATTCCATTTGCTAAGCCCCATTCTTAGCCACCAATTAGCGAGAAGGCTGCTTTCAATTGAAGGTAACCACTAGCAAACAAGCAAATCAGTTTAGCTTCTCCTAAGGAAGAGAAGAAATAAAAAGAAGAAGAGAAAGAAGGAGGAAGCTCACTGCTGAGGGGGAGCTTGCATAAAAACTCTTCCACAAGCTAAATTGAAGCATCCATCACCTTCACCAACAAAAACTGGAGTAAAATGAATCTTCTCCCATTCCTAAAGTTTCCCACAAGGGGGAGAATGATCAAACTGAAATTCACAAGCCAAAGCTTGGTGTAGGGAGCAATTCACAAGGAGAGAGCTTGATTTCATTGGCACACAACCTTCTCTTGAAGTTTTGAAGCTAATTGAATCAACCTCATCGCTTAAGACCCAAGGAAACGAGGTCTGCCATAAACACACTCTCATTTTCTCGTGAAGCTTTCAGCCTTGACACTTTGTGAAAGAAACTTGGTCTCAAGAGAGATCAAGTCATATAGATTGATAGGATTTCCTTTCCTGATAGTTTTATAATTGAAATCATTGAATTTTATAGCTTGGATTGAGAGAAATCATCAAAAAACCTTCAACGATCCATAGTTTACATAGAGGATGAAGGAGATAAAATATCTACCATCCGTTTAAAAAGGAATGGGCGGCTGACCCAGGCGAGGTGATTTACTCCCTTAAGGAACGCAGATATTAATCCGACGGCCCACATCAATACGTGTCCGCCACCGGTTAAAATGTGTGATCCAGATCTCCGGTGGACCAATCCACACTGACGCCGCCCGCTTGCCACGCCGCGATTGGTTGAAAGAAGACAATAGGGATTTCTAAATTTGAAAAATTGCTAAAATTGCTCAGAACTTATAAAAATCGTATCAAATAAAAAAAAAATCAAAAATTGCAAATAAAAGCTCTATGGATTCATCTTGATGAGAGGAATCCATGAAAATTACAATCCCCAATTTTTATTAGGTATTTTAGCCTTAATTTGGTTTAAAAAAATATTAAACCCTAATTAATCTCTAACCACAACTTCAATTGACTTGAAACTTTGAGAAATGAAATTAAGCATGAAATACACCATAAGTAAATTTTGATGATTTAATTCAATATATTTAATTGAAATTAAAAATTTAAATACATAAATATCAAATTAATTAAAAAATTAATTTTTAATGAAATAATTAATGAAATGGAATCAAATGACATTAAATCAATCTAAGGAACCCTAATGAATATCATAACACTAATTAAACCCATCTGAACTTAATAAATCACCAATTGACTTAATTAAATAATTAATTAAATTAATTAAATCAAATAATTTACCAAAATTTAATTAAATCATAATAAATCAACCAATTAAGAAAAAATTGTAAATAAACTTTCAGTGGAAAGGTATTTAAGAGGAATCTATAAAAAATAAAACCCTTAAATGAATTTCATTAACTTAGGCTTAATTTAGGTTTTAATAAAATAATTAAAACCTTAATTACACCCTAATTATGCATCTAATCAAAACAAAACTTTGGAAACTTGAAATTGGCATGTAACCCCACTTGCCTGAAACATTTCAAGTCCTTTTGATCTTTGGATTGGAAATTATTAAATTTCCAAACTCCTAGGTCAATGTTAATCAAATAATGAATTAAGGAAATCCATTAATTCCTTAAATCATTTAATAACTTAAACCAATCTTAATCACACATCAAAAGACTCTTAAAAATGTTTATTAATAGTCTTAAGCCAAAGAACTTAAATAATTACACATTTAAGTATTAATGAAAATTAATAATCCATATAAAGAGAAATAAAATAAAAGGAATTAAACAAATGCTTAATGAACCTAAACACTTGCAATTAATCTAATCTAAGAATAAATATAAAACATTAACCTAAGCATATTAAGTTTACAGAAACTGAACTAAATCAACTTAATAACTTAATCTAGAAAGATTAACATAAACTAAATGGAATAAAATAACTAATCCAAATAAATTAATTCAACTAAAAACTAAATGACATAATTCAAATTAAACCAACATAAATCTAAAATGAAACAGATCAAATCAAACTCAATTGAAGAAAACAAATAAACAAAATCGATTCAAAACATAAATAAAATCAAGAGGATTAATTAAAGATCTTAGTTAGATCTTTTAGGAAGTAGGATGCGGAATAGAATGAATTTCATCCAAAAATGGAATACATTTAATTTCTCATTCTTGAAAACCTAAATACAACTTTAACCAAGTAAAATGGAATAAAAATGAGATTAAATCACTAAAGCATTTGAATTGAAACCACCCAAGATAAAATTTGAACAAATTCAAATCCTAAATTAAAACTTGAACTAAAAAGGCCTAGCAAAGACTTACCACACAAGCCCATCTTCTACACATTAGATTACTTAGGTCACGAACCCTAAATTTATGTTAGATCGTTCTGTGATTTTCTTTTAATTTTTAGTGATGTATTATGATATGTTGTGCTTCACATGTCTGTGTGGTGTATTACTTTTAGGATGCCTAGCTTGTGTTATTTGGATGGTAGAGATCTTTCTATTTAACATTATTTTCTAGTGTTAAAGGGATCATTGTAATAAATAAAAATTATAAAATTATCATTTTCTTGCAAGTGCTAAAAAATTTCTTAACATAGTCCATAGGATAGGTATATACAAGCAACCAATACTAAGCTTGTATGTTTGAAAATATAAATATTGTGTTGTTTGTATTTTCTAACATCTATTTTGCAAGAATTAGAGGATTTCTTTTTTGAATTTTAAAATGTAAATTTGAGCTTAGAATTAAGTTAGGATTTATGAGGCCTAGGATTAGCAGGAGCTGACCCTACTAGAAGATTGTGCAGTGGTCCCCTGTGGAGCCTGATGGATGTCCCTTAAGAAGAAGACTTTCTTGAAAAAAGGCCCATATATTAAAACTTGTAGTTCTAGGCCGGGTTGTATAAGGGCAGAACTCGGCTGCCCATTTTTCTTTCTTTCGGGGTATATAGAAGTACCCGGCCTCATCAGCCTTTTTCTTATATTATTTAATTTGGCTTGATTTATTTTTGGTGCACAATAGAAACAACATGCTTTTTCTAGGTTTCTTCCTATGATGTATTTACTCTATGATGAATGTCTAGACGTAGGCTCATTGGATAAAATAAATTTTCTACCCAACTAAATCAATCGAAACATAAAAATAAATATACCTCATAACCTCATATAAAAGCCTAGGCATTAAATCAAGATAATAAATATTTAGCAACCCCTTAGTTGGATGTTGTATGTTTAATATCATGCATAATCATCTTATTTCACTCTTGTTAAGGGAGGGCTTCCATCTTTACCAGATAGAATAGGCTTAAGCTTTGAGAGCCTATGATGGAAGAACACATCTTTCCCTTTTGATTTGGCCCATAACCATTTCTAATTGCATGACATTAGGCATAAAATGCATACATATGGCCTAAAATTAATCTTGAGTCAAAATTTATTAAAATCTAAAAAAATGTACATTAATTAGATGCATCTTCATTGGGGCTATCAAAAAAGTTCGTTGTTCAAGAACAGCTCATGTTCAGCTCGCTCATTAACTAAATGAGTCGAACACGAACAAACATTTCAAACTCGATATATAAACGAGCTAAGCATGGACAATCATTTGTTTGATCGTGTTTTATCAATTGCTTAAATAAAAAATTATATTATATTATATTATTATTATATATACATACAAATATATATATATATATATATATATATATATATATATATATATATATATATATATATATATATACATATCACCAATACTAACATGGCTTAGTGCTTAAAGTTTTTGTTATGCAAAAGAGTGGATCAAGTTCGAATCCTCACTCATACAAATTTTTCAGATTATAATATTTCAAGCCAATTTTGAACATGAGCCGAACATGAACAAAGCAATTTTTGAACGAGCTGAACAAGAACAGTGAAATTTTGAGCCATTTCTAACACAGCCAAACATGAACAAACTAATTTTCAAATGAGTTGAACACGAATAATGGTTCAGCTCGCTCAAGCTCGACTCGTTTACACTCCTAATCTTCATACCCTACATGATCTTAAGGATTAGGGAGTGAGTCTAGATTCATAGATTTATTCCCTAAAAATGCAACAGTTTAACCATCTTGCATTCATATGAATTGATATCATGAATTTAAAATGCACTTAGGTGGTGTTAGCTGGCAGCCTTCTCCAGGTAGGTTGTAAGTCCAGAAGAGTCGGTGATAGGTTAGTTCCCTCAAGTGAGGAGAATGACCAATGATTCCCAAGGATAGAATTAGGTCAAGCTTCTGACATGAGTTGGAAGCACCTGTAGACTAGGTTCTGAAGCATCCCTTTTTAGGAATAAGTCTTCAACCCTAGGCGTTTCTGCAATCTTGTGCTGCCATAATCTAAGTCTTAGATTTCTAAAAAAAATGACAACTTAAAATCTAAAAAATTAAATCTCAAATTTGAAGCCCAATTATAGGATAATTAAAATGTCTACTCGGCATCCCAGTAGCAATAGACATTTCCTAGTTCCCTCAAGTGAAGAGAATGGCCAACGATTCTTAAGGATAGAATTAGGTCGAGCATCTGATATGTGTTGGAAGCACCAGACTAGGTTCAAGCATCCTCTTTAGGAATAAGTCTTCAACTCTAGGCATTTCTGCACGTCTTGTGCTGCCAAAATCTACGTCATAGATTTCTAAAAAAATGACAACTTGGAATCTGAAAAATTAAATCTCAAATTTGAAGCCCAATTATAGTATAATTGAAATGTCTACTCGGCATCCCAGTATCAACAGACATTTCCTACTCTCTCCCCTTTGGAAATGATAATTGAACATAACCCAATTCTCTATTGGGTTTAATTTGGTCAAATGGGTCACTTGACCCACAATTAAAATTTAATTCATTAAACCCAATTTGAGTTAAATGAGTTATGAAATGAAAATTTAAATCAATTCAACCCAAAATAAATTAAAATTGATTGAATCATCAAATGAACAATTAAGAAGAACATAAATCTAAATTCAAACTGCAATTAACAAAAAATAAGGGGTTTGCACATAAGTTTAATTCCAATGTCAAATTGAATTCCAATTTGAACTAAAACTCATAAAATTAATTGGAATCCAATTAGGGCTTCTTAATAACCTTGATTAGATCCTAATTAAGCCCCTTAATCACTTCACTAAAATCCAAATGACAAAAGGTAAGAGGAAGGGAAAGAAAGTCAAAGGTGTCATTCCATTTGCTAAGCCCCATTCCTTAGCCACCAATTAGCGAGAAGACTGCCTTCAATTGAAGGCAACCACTAACAAACAAGCAAATCAGTTTAGCTTCTCCCAAGGAAGAGAAGAAGATAAGAAGAAGAAGAGAAAGAAGGAGGAAGCTCACCATCAAGGGGGAGCTTGCATAAGAACTCTTCCACAAGCCAAATTGAAGCATCCATCACCTTCACCATCAAAAACTGAAGTAAAATGAATCTTCTCCCATTCCTAAAGTTGCAAGGGGAGAATGTTGAAATTCAAGCCAAAGCTTGGTCTAGGGAGCAATTCACAAGGAGAGAGCTTAATTTCATTGGCACACAACCTTCTCTTGAAGTTTCAAACCTAATCAATCATCATCGCTGACCCAAGGAAGCGAGGAATGCCATTAATGCACTCTCATTTTCTCTTGAAGCTTTCGATCTTGGTACTTTGTGAAAGAAACTTGATCTCAAGAGAGATCAAGCGTATAAATTGATAGGATTTCCTTTCCTAATCGTTTTACAATTGAAATCATAGAATTTCATTGCTTGAATTGAGATAAATCATCAAAAAACCATCAACGATCCACAATTTACACAGAGAATGAAGGAGATAAAATATCCACCATCTGTTCCTTTTAAAAGGAACGGATGGCTCCAATCTAGGCTACCGTGTGATTTACTCCCTTATGGAACCGTAGATTAATCCCAGACTGTCCGATCTTTGATCAGACGGCCCGCATCAATACCGTGTCTATCACCAGTTAAAACATGTGATCCACGTAGATCCTATGTGGACCAATCCACACTCGACATGCGGCCCGCTGTGCCACGTCAGCACTGACTAGTTGAAAGAAGAAAATAGGGATTTCTAAATTTGAAAAATTGCTAAAATTGCTAAAAACTAAAAAAATCATATCAAAATAAAAAAAATTTAAAAAATGCAAATAAAAGCTCTATGGATTCATCTTCATGAGAGGAATCCATGAAAATTACAATCCCCAATTTTATTAGGTATTTTAACCTTAATAATTAAAAATATTAAACCCTAATTACTCTCACAACTTCAATTGACTTGAAACTTCAGAGAAATGAAATTAAGCATGAAATACACCATAAGTAAATTTTTCATGATTTAATTCAATGTATTTAATGGAAATTAAAAATTTAAATGCCTAAATCTCAAATTAAATAAATAAATAAATTGTTAATGAAATAATTAATGAACTTTAATCAAATAACATTAAATCAATCTAATGAACCCTAATGAATATTAGAACACTAATTAAACTCATCTAAACTTAATAAATCACCAATTGACTTAATTAAACAAATAATTTATCAAAACTTAATTAAATCATAATAAATCAACCAATTAAGAAAAAATTATGAATAAACCCTCATTAGAAAGGTATTTTAGTAAGAAATCTATGAAAAATAAAACCTTTAAATGAATTTCAATAACTTAGGCTTAATTTAGGTTTTAATGAAATAATTAAAACCATAATTACACCCTAATTATGCATCTAATCAAAATGAAACTTTGGAAACTTGAAAATTGAATGTAACCCCACTTGCGAGAAATATTTCAAGTCCATTTGATCTTTGGATTTGGAATTATTAAATTTCTAAACTCCTAGGTCAATGTTAATCAAATAATGAATTAAGGAAATCCATTAATTCATTAAATCATTTAATAACTTAAACCAATCTTAATCAAACATCAAAGACTCTTAAAATGTTTATTAACAGTCTATGCCAAGAACTTAAATAATTACACATTTAAGGATTAATGAAAATTAATAATCCATACAAAGAGAAATAAAATAAAAGGAATTAAATAAATGCTTAGTGAACCGTAACACTTACAATTAATCTAATCTAAGAATAAATATAAAACATTAACCAAAGCATATTAAGTTAACATAAACTGAACTAAATCAACTTAATAACTTAATCTAGAAAGATTAACATAAACCTTCAACATAAACTAAATGGAGTAAAACAACTAATCCAAATAAATTAATTCAATTAAAAACTACATGACATAATTCAAATTAAACCAACATAAATCTAAAATGAAACAAATCAAATCAAACTCAATTGAATAAAACAAATAAACAAAATTGATTCAAAACATAAATAAAATCAAGAGGATTAATTAAAGATCTTAGTTAGATCTAGAGGTGGAATAGAATGAATTTCATCCAAAAATGGAATACATTTTATTGTCATTTTTGAAAACCTAAATACAACTTTAACCAAGTAAAATGGAATAAAAATGAGAATAAATCACTAAAGCATTTGAGTTGAAACCACCCAAGGTAAAATTTGAACAAATTCAAATCCTAAATTAAAACTTGAACTAAAAAGGTCTAGCAAAGATTTACCACACAAGCCCATCTTCTACACACACTAAACTACCAAGGTCACGGACCCTAGATTTAGGTTTGATCATTCTATGATTTTCTTTTAATTTTATGTGATGTATTATGATATGTTGCGTCTCACATGTCTGTGTGGTGTATTGCTTTAGACTAGATGCCTAGGCTTGTTTGTTCGTTAGACTGGATGGTAGGGCTATCTTTCTAGATTTAACATTATTTTCTGCAAGGGACAATGTTAAAGGGATCGTTGTCATAAATAAAAATTATAAAATTATCATTTTCTTGCCGATGCTGAAAAATCTCTTAATAGTCCATAGGACAGGTTGGGTTGGCAAGCAACCAATGCTAAGCTTCTATGTTTGAAAATATAAATGTTGTGTGCTCTTTGTATTTTTTTAACATCTATTTTGCAAGAATTAAAATTTCTTTTCGAATTTTAAAATGTAAATTTGAGCTTAGAATTAGGTTAGGATCTATGGGGTCTAGGATTAGCAGGAGCTGACCCTACTAGGAGATGGTGCAGTGGTCCCCTGTGGAGATGATGTCACTAAAGAAGAAGACTTTCTAAAAGAAGACTCATAGATCTAAACTTATAGTTATATGGGTCAGGGTAGAACTACCAATTTTCTTTTATTCGGGTATATAGCATTACGATCCTTTTCTTATATTATTTAATTTGGGTTGATTTATTTTTGGTGTGCAATAGAAACACATGCTTTTTATAGGTTTCTTCGTGATGATGTATTTACCTGTGATGAATGTCGTGATGCGTGGGCATCATCACCATCGTCACATCATCATAAAGCTTAAAATGAATGATTTGGCCTTTGTTATAATTTAAGTTATGTATTATTGGGCTTTTATATTTTGTATATGTCTTGAACTTATATGTATTCTTATGTCATGGCCCATGAGTCATTGTAGTAGGTATGGAATGAGTGGTAGGTTTGATAATGGTGGTAGGTTTGATAGGTGGTGGTGTGTATGATGGTGTTAGGTTTGAGTTTGGAGTTAGTTTGAGTATTCTTAACTCTCCCTTTCATTCCTATAAATAGGGAGACTCTTGTAATGCTTTGTACTTGAATTTGAAATGAAAGTTATCTTCTTAAATTTCTTTTACTATTCTTTGTGTGCTTTCCTCTTGAGTGACAGACTACTTGAGTGTGTGAGTTCACAACCCTTAGAGAAGGACTTCTAAGGAAGGAACGCATCTCCACAATGACTGCTTTGTAGAGGTCGACTTCAACTTATCCCTTTCTGCTGGTTATTTTAAATCGCTGTTACAGGTTAGATCGTTCATAACTTTTCAATTATTTCTTTACACTTATAAGATTCAGATCTCTAGTGTGGTTGACATAACTTTAACTAAGATCTTTTCAACTTCACTAAATTCATAATATTGTGAATGTGCTCAATAGTAGTGTGCATTTATCATTACTCTTTGTGAGAATTTAAGAATTATCGGTGTAATAAACATCATATCATAAAAGCACCCGTGTCCTACATCATATTTGGTATCAGAGCAAGTATGTTTCTTTGGGAACATCTTGTTTAGTATTGAGTTTTATTTTGCATTAGAGTAATCTTGCAATTCATTATTAAAAAAATCATACAAAATTTTTATCTAATTAGAGCATTTACTTACTTTTAATCGTGTCTTTGATTTCATTACATTGCATTTTAAAAAAAATTAATTAATTAAGTATTTATTTATATTAATATTTTTAAAAGAATATTATCATGTTAAGTCGTAGTGGTCATAGATATCAAGATCAATCCTTAGATGAAAACATGATTCTATGAATTTTACTAGAAAAAAAGCTTACCCTTATGCACCAACAAACCTTTAATGAATTTCAAAAAAGATTTGAAGCCTTAGAACAAAAAGTTGGTAGGCTTACAACACATTCACCAGAAACTAACCCAATCCTAGAACACCAACTTGAAGAGAGAGAAGGTCATCATGTTGATCCTGTTCCTCTTCCTCTCCCACCTCATCCACATCCCGTTATCGCCCTAGGAACAACTTTAATGAATATCCTGAGTTTGATGAGGTACTTCCTCACCCACCTCATCGAATAGGAAGACAATTAAGATAAGATGAAGGTTATGCTCATCGAACTCCTTATGAGCATTATCCTCGACATTACGAAGAGCCATTACCTAATTTTGTTGCCCCGCGTCGTACACTTAGAGAACCTGATGATGATGTTATTCATAGGGTTAAAATTGATCCACCTACTTTTGATGGTCGACTTGATCCTAAAATTTTCTTAGATTGGTTAGTAGACATGGACCAATATTTTGATTGGATGCCCATGTAAGAAAGACAAGTTCGTTTGCTGCATGAAACTAACTAGTCATGCTAAGACTTATTGGGTTAATCTCATGAAAATATCAACGATTAGGACAACCACCTATTGCTTCTTGGGATGAAATGAAAGAAATTTTAAAGCAAAAATATGTACCACCATTAAATTTTCATGATCAACTTATGGATGAAATGACTACTCTTAAACAAGGATCTTTAACCGTTGTTGAGTATATGACACGGTTTGATGAATTGATGACTGATGTTAGAGAGGATCGCACAACAATCTCTAGATTTAGATCTGGGTTACAAACTGATATTCGTAATGAAATGATAACTCGAGAAATTTATTCTCTTGAGGATGCATTTGTGGCGACTCAAATTGAACAATATCTTAGATCACAACCTTATGTTTCACAACTTCATCTACAAACAACTCTCAATCACGTGTTAACCCTCCTACTTTAGTAGTTCCTAAAGGACCCAGTGAAACAAAAGGAAAAGCTTTAGTGGGAACATCTAGCTCTAAGACTTCTAGCATTACTTGTTTTACATGTGGTAAAATTGGTCACTATGCAAGTACTTGTCCTCGAAACTTACACTTAGATTATGAAAATGAGGATCAACAAAATGAAAATAATGATAATCAAATTGGTAGACCCTCAGAAGAAGCTAGTGAAGATGCATTAGATGAGTCTCATATAGCTGTTATGCGTTGTGTGTTAGCAACCCCACGAGCTAATAATGATTGGAGGCGCACATCAATTTTCCACACTTATTTTAAGAGTGGTGAAAAGACATGTAAGTTAAGCATTGATAGTGGCAGTTGCATGAATGTTATTGCTACCTCTTTAGCTAGGATGAAGCTCACCCGAGACCCACCCATAGCCTTATAAGGTCTTGGGTAGATAAGACCTCTATCTCTATATCTCAACTGTCTTGTACCCATTCAATTAGAGAATATAGTGATAAAATGGTGTGATGTTCTTCCGATGGATGTTGCTCATATACTTTTAGGTAGACCTTGGCTTTTTATGGATGTCACAAATTATGGGATCTAATACATATGCTTTTAATTTTCAAGGTAAGAGAATTGTCCAAACCCTAAGCCTAAAGAGGTCACTCCACTACAACCCCAAAATTCTTCTCCACCCATCGAAAAGAAATCCTACATATTATTAATAAAGCGTCAATTTCAACAAGAGATTAATGGGAATATCATTTTTGCATTAGTTGTCCTAACCTCACAAAATCAACCTTGTGTTAAATCATTCTCATCGAAATGCGTGAACTTTTATTGGAATATCAAGATATTTGTCAAGAACTTCCTAGTGAGCTTCCCCATTAAGAAGTATCCAACATGCCATAGAGCTAATTCACGGATCATCACTCCCAAATTTGCACATTATCATTATGAACCCAAATGAACATGCGAGCTAAAAATAACAAGTTGATTATTTATTATCAAAAGGGTTTATTAGGGAAAGTTTATCTCCATGCTAGTGCCTCTTCTTACCCCAAAGAAAGATGGTAGTTGGCGTATGTGTGTAGATAGTCGTTATAAATAAAATCGTTAAGTATAGGTTTCCCATACCTGACTTGATGACATGTTAGATATGATGGTCGGATCAATAGTTTTCTCTAAAATTGATCTTAGAAGTGGATATCATCAAATTAGGTATGAAGGTGATGAATGGAAAACCGCATTCAAGACAAAAGATGGTTTGTATGAATGGCTAGTAATGCCTTTTGGATTGACTAATGCTCCAAGTACATTTATGCAGTGATGACTCATATCTTACGACCATTCATTGGAAAATTTTAGTTGTGTACTTTGATGATATTTTAATTTTAGTCAAACTAGGCGATCATGAGAAACATTTCGACAAGTCTTTGAAGTACTTCGTGAAGAAAGACTATATGTTCACTTAAAAAATGCTCATTTATGACGTCTTTAGTAATCTTCTTAGGATTCATTGTTTCTTGTGATGGCATCTCTGCCGATCCCGAAAAAATTAGGGCTATTCAAGAGTGGTACCCCAAACCATTGGTGTGCGTTTTCATGGGTTAGCCACATTTTATCGAAGGTTTATTCGTGGATTTAGCACTATTATGGCCCCGGTAACTCAATGTCTTAAAAAAGGAGACTTTGTTTGGACAAAGGCAGCTGCTGATGCATTCTCTAAAATTAAAGAACTTTTAACAAGTCCACCGATATTACAAATGCCAAATTTTAATAAAGTATTTGAGGTATCATGTGATGAGTTGGTATTGGAGGTGTTCTTAAACAAGAAGGTCATCCTATTGCTTTCTTTAGTGAAAAATTAAAATGAAGCGCGTCGGCGATATTACATGTATGTGAGCTTATCTTTGTCATCTAAACTTTACGGTATTGGCGACATTGTCTTCTTTCACGAGAATTTATACTTTATTCTGATCACGAAATGCTTAAATATCTAAACACCCAAAAGAAACTTAGTTCTCGTCATGCGAAATGGGTTCAATTTCTTCAAGAATATACGTTTGTTCTTAAACATAAATCTGGTGTCGAGAACAAAGTTGCGGATGCCTTAAGTAGAATATGTACATTATTAAATACCATGAGTGTGAAGGTTACTGATTCGAAAAGGTTAAAGATGATTATCCTAATTGTAAAGATTTTCAACAAATTTTTGAATCTTTGAAATTTGATGTTTCAATTAAAAGTCCAGATTATCAAATGAGATGGCTATCTCTTTTGCACACAACTATGTATCCCGATTCATCACTTCAAAATTTTCTTGTTGAGGAAATTCATTCGAGGAGGTGTGTCATTTTGGTCGTGATAAGACAAGCTATGATGGAGGATAGGTTCTTTTGGCCTAGTCTTAAGAAAGATGTTGCTCATTATCATTGCCCAATGTACTTGCCAAGTATAAAAGTGGAAAACAAAATTATGGTTACACACACTCCCAATCCCCACAAAGGGAAGATCTTAGTATGGACTTCATCTTAGGATTACCTCGCACTGTACAACATTTTGACTCTATTCTAGTAGTTGTTGACCGATTCTCTAAAATGGCACACTTCATTCCATGTTATAAGACATCAGATGCCTCACATATAGCGACAATTTTCTTTCGTGAGATAGTTTGCTTACATGGACTACCTAAGACAATTGTGTCTGATCGTGATGTAAGGTTTATGAGCTACTTTTGGAAAACTTTATGAAAAAAGCTTGGCACAAAACTCTTATTTTCTGACTTACCACCCTCAAACGGATGGACAAAGTTGTTAATAGAAGCTTAGGAAATTTACTTAGGTGTCTAGTGACCGATTATACTACTAGTTGGGACCTAGTTCTTCCTACTGCAGAGTTTGCTTATAACAGTTCAATTAATAGGTCAACCGGTATGAGTCCTTTTCATATTATAACTGGTTATGATCCAAGAAAACCAATTGATCTTGTTGAATTGCCTGTAACATATAGGTCTAGTGCATTTGCATCTTCATTTGCACAAAGCATGCATGATTTACATCGTGAAATTCAACAAAAAAACTTACTCGAGTTATGATAAATATAAAGCTAATGTTGATGCACATAGGCGATATGTAAAATTTAATGAGGAGATTTGGTTCTTGTTAAAGTTAGACCGAGAGATTTCCAACCGGAACTCTTAAGAAATTAACTCTCAAGAGATCCTTATAAAGTTGTAAGGAAGATAAATGATAATGCTTATGAAATAGATCTTCCAATGAATCGAATTTCTCCAATATTTAATGTATCGATTTAACGTTGTACCATGGGCAAGCATGGATGACACTATTCCCTGCAAATAGTCGACATGGTTCATACTTCATCATCGACTCTATACCATCTTAAGATCACATCATCCAAATCAAATTTTAGAAGACCAGATTATCATCACATCTGATGGAGGCACTCAAAGGTTTCTCATTCGTTGGAAAGGTCTTTCTCCACTTGAAGATTCATGGCTTACATTTGATGAGTTACATCAACTAGACTCACAATTATTACAAGAGTACTTGGATTTTCATTCTCCGGAGGAGAATCCTTTGAAGCGAGTCGTCACGAGGGCATCATATCGTCACGCCATCATCATAAAGCTTAAAATGAATGATTTGGCCTTTTGTTATAATTTAAGTTATGTATTATTGGGCTTTTATATTTTGTATATGTCTTGAACTTATATGTATTCTTATGTCATGGCCCATGAGTCAATGTAGTAGGTATGGAATGAGTGGTAGGTTTGATAATGGTGGTAGGTTTGATAGTAGGTGTGGTGTAGTTATGATGGTGTTAGGTTTGAGTTTGGAGTTAGGTTTGAGTATTCTTAACTCTCCCTTTCATTCCTATAAATAGGGAGACTCTTGTAATGCTTTGTACTTGAATTTGGAATGAAAGTTATCTTCTTAAATTTCTTTTACTATTCTTTGTGTGCTTTCCTCTTGAGTGACGGACTACTTGAGTGTGTGAGTTCACAACCCTTAGAAGGACTCTAAGGAAGGAACGCGATCTCCACAACTGTTTGTAGAGGTTAACTTATCCCCAGCTTATTTCTGGTTATTTTAAATCTGCTACAGGTTAGATCGTTCATAACTTTTCAATTATTTCTTTGCACTTATAAGATTTAGATCTCTAGTGTGGTTGACATAACTTTAACTAAGATCTTTTCAACTTCACTAAATTCATAATATTGTGAATGTGCTCAATAGTAGTGTGCATTTATCATTACTCTTTGTGAGAATTTAAGAATTATCGATGTAATAAACATCATATCATAAAAAGCACCCGTGTCCTACATCAGTCTGGACATAGGCTCATAGGATAAACTAAATTTTTACCCAACTAAATCAATCAAAAAATAAAAATAAATACAACTCATAACCTCATATAAAAGCTTGGGCATTAAATCAAGATAATAAAATATTTAGCAACCCCTTAGCTAGATGTTGTATGTTTAATATCATGCATAATCATCTTATTTCACTCTTGTTAAGGGAGGATTTCCATCTTTGCTAGATAGAATGAGCTTAAGCTTTAAGAGCCTATGATGGAAGAACACATCTTTCCCTTTTGATTTGGCCCATAACCATTTCTAATTACGTGAAATTAAGCCTAAAATGCATACCTATGGCCTAAAATGAATCTTGAGTCAAAATTTATTAAAATCTGAAAATTGTGCATTAATTAGATGCATCTTCATTGGGGCTATAAAAAGAGTTCGTTGTTCACGAACAACTCATGTTCGGTTCATTAAGTAGCTGCGGTTCGTCGCATTAATGAGCTGAAACACATTTCAAGCTCGATATATAAACGAGCTGAACATGAACAATCATTTGTTCAATCGTGTTTGGCTCAATTTAGCTCGAAATAAAAAATTATATTATATTATATTATTATTTATTATTATTATTAGTTTATTATTATTATTATTTTATTTTTTATTATTATTATTTTATTATTATTATTATTAGTATTACTATTATTCTTATTATTTTTTATTATTATTATTATTTATATATATATATATATATACATGGCTTAGTGATTAAAGTTTTTGTTATGCAAAAGATTGGCCAAGGTTCGAATCCTCCCTCCTCTAATTTTTGATTATTGTATTTCGAGCCAATTTCATAAGTCGACAACAAAATAATTTTCAAATGAGTAACATAAACAATGAAATTTTGCTATTTAGAACACGAGAAACATGAACAAAATAATTTTCAAACGAAAACAGACAAGGGTTCGCTCATTTATAATCTTCACACTACATGATCTTAAGGATTAGGGTGAGTCTAGATTCATAGATTTCTTTCTTAAAAATTCAACAACCCAACCATCTTGCATTCATTTGACTTGACATCATGAATTTAAAATGCACTTAGGTAGTGTTAGGTGACAGCCTTCTCCAGGTAGGTTGTAAGTCCAGAAGAGTCAGGGATAGGCTAGTTCCCTCAAGTGAGGAGAATGGCCAATGATTCTCAAGGATAGAATTAGGTCGAGCATCTGACATGTGTCGGAAGCACATGTAGGCTAGGTTCTGAAGCATCCTTTTTATTATTATTATTATTAGTTTAGTTTATTATTATTATTAGTTTATTATTATTATTATTTTATTTATTATTATTATTATTATTAGTATTACTATTATTCTTATTTTTTTTATTATTATTTATATATATATATATATATATATATATATATATATATATATATTAGTGATTAAAGTTTTGTTATGTAAAAGATTGGCCCGTTGAATCCTCCCTCATACGAATTTTTTAGATTATTGTATTTCGAGCCAATTTCAACATAAATCGAACACGAACAAAATAATTTTCAAATGAGCGAACATAAGTGAAATTTCGAGCTATTTAGAACACGAAGCTAAACATGAACAAAATAATTTTCAAAGCAGTAACACCTAACAAGGGTTCGCTCATTTCTTAATCTTCTTCACATGATCTTAAGGATTAGGGAGTGAGTCTAGATTCATAGATTTCTTTCTTAAAAATACAACAACCCAACCATCTTGCATTCATATGACTTGACATCATGAATTTAAAATGCACTTAGGTAGTGTTAGGTGGCAGCCTTCTCCAGGTAGGTTGTAAGTCCAGAAGAGTCAGAGATAAGCTAGTTCCCTCAAGTGAGGAGAATGGCCAATGATTCCCAAGGATAGAATTAGGTCGAAAGCATCGACATGTGTGGCATGTAGGCTAGGTTACAAGCATCCTTTTAGGAATAAGTCTTCAACCCTAGGCATTTTACGCCTTGTCTTTGCCAATCTAAGTCATAGATTTCTAAGAAAATGACAACTTGAAATCTAAAAATTAAATCTCAAATTTGAAGCCCAATTATAGACTAATTGAAATGTATACTGGGCATCCCAATATCAATAGACATTTCCTACTATCTCCCCTTTGACCCTTGAAAATAATTCTCTCTAATTTGGATCTCTCCCAATTGAATTTCCAAAAATCAATTCTTTGAAAATTATCTTAGCAGTCTTTAAAAATAACCACTTATTTCTTTAATCGAGAGTATTCTTATGAGAAACCCTTCCTAAGATGTAATTAACTATAAAGGCTTGCCTTTATAGGCAACCATGATCCAAGATTAAAATAAATCTTATTCTACTTTTTCATATAGTTTAGGGGAAAATACTCTAGTGCACGAAAGACCCATTGACCTTAGGAGTCTTTTATTGAAATGATCGAATCCATTATAGGAGAGCATGTTTATCTTTCAAGATAATATGTTTATTCCTTAATGTCGTATTTGTTCTTCTAAATAAATTATTTCTAAACTCTATGTGGTGTCATTTCTTTCCTCTATTCCAGAGCACCAACACCGGGCATTGATGCAGCGGCCTTTGCACACTTTTCACTGTATTTAGCCCATACAACAAGTCTCTTTTAGGGAATGCCCTATCATTAACATAATATATTAAAGGATTTGTGTCATAATTTCTTCAACAAGTTTTATTGTAATTGCCAACTACATAACCTTCCACTATTCACACTATTCACATCCAAGACTTAGGACCCAATAAAGGAAGTGTCAATTATAAATAAATTGAATAACTTATATGTTCATACAATCTTGAAATTATTGTTGCTTTAAGGTCTAAAATTTGTAGAATTACTCAATCATAAAAGTTTTGGGTTAAATGATTAGAATCTCCAAATTGAGTTTTTTTATTATTAAAATAACCTTATATACACTATAATCTCTTTGGGTCAACGTATGCATATTTGCATTAATCATCATAGATAAATAAATTTACATGTTTAAAAAAATTAATTGGATTCTTTCTTTAATTTCTTTAGATGATATATTTTTTTTATTTTAGATTTCTCTAACATGCACTCATAATAGATTAATGGAAAAGTTGACTTAAAATGAATAATAATATATACATATTGTAGGGCTAATTTTATGCAAACTATAATCCATAATGGAATATTTATGATGACAATCTATTATTCATTAAAATGTTACTAATATATGCATATGCATGTAATATTTCAATATGTTCAATCAAAAGTTCCATTTTTGTGTAGAAACTATATAACATTTTGTCATCAAATAGTTAACTAATGGTCAAGGTTTTATCGACCCTAACTAAGTTCATCCTTTCTAAGAAATAAAGTAAGGGGAGAAATTTATGCCCGTACATATATTTAGATTTTTAATTTATGAAAGATATAATTTAGTTCGAACAAGTCCTATTTAACTCTTTAGAAGTGAAATTTCATTTACCTCACCATTTGCATTATTGAAAGATTGAGCTTCACTATTTTTCTTCATATCTTCCACTTGAACTATAAGATAAGTTTGTATAACTGAGAAGATTGCATAGTATAGCATATTGTGCAATCTTTATAATTCATAATACGCTATAGTATTGCATATTGCACAATCTTTATAATTCATAATAATTAGATCTAATTTTGTATAATTATGAAGATCAAATTACACAAACTTATGTTTTTTGAGTCATTGAGCTACAAATCAATTAAGAAAAATATAAAGAGATTTTTTAGAACAAATGTCTCTAAAGACCCATTACTTTGATTAACATTCATTTTAATATCATAAAGAGAGCACAATTATTTTGTGAAAATATAGCATTTTTGTTCATGATTTTAATCACTCGAATAATTGTGTTAGATTGTGTTTAGGTCTAAGTTGAAAATCAATATAATCTATTCTCTAAAACATAATGGGTCATTATGATAAGTATTTAGAAAACCTAAGAAAATTATCATTGTGTTTCATACACATGATTTTTATCAGGTTGCCAAATGAGCCTAGAAGATGTCACGTGATTAAGGAATTTTGAGATAAATTGCTCATTGAATGTTGAGATTATCATGAACATAATAGTTTTGTATATTATGAATTCTCTTAAATTAAATTACGCAATGATGAACATACACTTAAATGATGTGATATTTTGATGTGTTACTAATGATGAGAACCTTTAAAGATTGGTGAGATGTACTATTTAAGACTAGTAGCAAAGCTACTATTACCTATTTATTTCACCACCAATAAGAGAGAAGGCAAACCATGATTGATCTAGGTAGGGCTACCTAATCAAGTATTCTATGGGTCTCTTTGAATCAATTTAGAAAATCTAGAGACATTACATTGTAATTTGAGGGATTTAAGTGTTCATAGACTAGGATAAATGCATCAATTTTCGATCTCTAGTTTGACCAATTTGAGTAAATTAGGACATTTGATCTCTAAATTTACATTAAATTTTGTGATTGCTTAGATAGAAATTTTGACAATCCTATTAAGAATAGATCTACTTATATGCTTTGAGGCAACATATAAGAATAAAGGATAAAGATGATGTTCACTGCTGCTGCATGTAATCCTTATGACTTAACTCATAAAGGCAACATTTCTATGTTTGTAGTTTTCAAACCAATAGCCCATTTTGGCATCTATAAAATCAGGCAATATTTAGTATGATTTATCTCAACTTAGGGTTTACATAAATCAAACGATAAATTAGGTGATGATGGGATTACATTAATATAAATTAAAATAAAATATTAACTAAAATAAATTTATAACTACTAGCTTTCTTAAAATTTATCTTTTCAAAATAACTATGTTTTTTATCATTAAATTTTAATTAAAGTAAATTTAGAGTTTAACATTGTAATCGTAAGTTCTTATGACAATAAAAAGGTACCAATGTTTATGCAATATTAAGTTAAATAAGTAAGCTTAAGTCAAAATACAATCAAATATATCTCTGACTTGCATGTGAATCAAATGATTTAACCCTGTTTAGAGCTTTAGCCTATCATTGTTTGATTTAGCATAACTTAAAACGCTTATTTTTTTATTTATTTTTAAAAAAACAGAGAATATTCTAACTTGAAATTTAATCTTAATAAATTTCAAAATTGGTTAATTTTAATTATTTATATATTACATTCATTTAAAAAATAAAATTAAAAATTTTTACATTCATTATTGATATGATCCTGAAAATTCTATAAAGCGAATCTTGACTTAAAAGCAACATGAATCAAGACTAAGAGATCAAGTTTATTATCATAGACTTAAACATGGAGCGAGGCCAAATGCCTTAACGACAACCCAAGCCCAAGATATCATAATTTACATCATTTGAGCATTCAAATACATAAAATACATCATATGATCAAGGGGATCATTTTGAACGTCCGATGAAGGAGTAGGGTTTTGTAATTTCAGAGACGTATTCCTCCACCTATAAATTTCATTCTCATTAAGTAAAGAGGAGAGAGCTCTAAAGATCCTCCACAATCGTGCCACTTGATGTAACCATAAGCCGTGATTGTGCCGAATCTCGTTTGGTCTCTATATTTATGACTTCTACCAGGATTGAGATTTCTACCGTGATTGTTCCCTACATTGCCAATTTTTTCCGTGATTTCATGATTGCCCGCAGCTTCACCATCATTCTATTACTACAATCTAAATCGATTACATAAGTTTTTCTCATATACAATTATGTAATGTATCGGAAGATTTTGTACTAAATAAATATATAAAGTTTTTATGGCAGTGATTTTTTTCCTTTGAGGTTTTTAGAAAAAATTTAGTTTTCTGTTTCACTCTTTCAAAACTTGATAACAAATTTAAGGAGAACTTTCATTTCGAACTGCTTTTTAACGCAACAATTATGATTACATTTTTCTAAGAATATCCAGATCTAATTTTTAGTTCGTTGAAATTAATTAGTGCGTCATGATTAGAAATCTTCAGAGGACTTTTTTGAACGGTATTCAAGTGGATTTGAGATACCTGGTCAAGAAACGACCAAATGACATAAAAGCCTCAAAGGGCTAGTTGAGATTAATTTTTATTTTAAAATAATATATTTACATACATAATACATAATTCTTATATATTTATATACATAATACAAATAGACTATTTATTAATTTTTAAAGTAAAAAATATATTAAAGTTTAGATATTAGATATATAAATGTATAAGAATTGTGTATTATGTAGATAAATTTTCTTAAATTTTTTTAAATGAGTCATATTATTTTAAAATATATATATATATAAAAAAAACAATACCGTGTTTTAATATCACATCTGTGTAAAAAATAAAAAATCGAGACAGTTTAACTGTCGTTGGAGCTAAGCGAGAAGATAAATTAAATAATAAATAATAATTTTTTTAATTGAAAGAATTAATAAATAATTATTAAATAGCTTCTCATGCGGCGAACTTGCAATCACCATAGCCTGCCAAACAAAAATAATCAATAATTAATAATAATATGGCATTCTGTACTTTAACTTGTTGGTTGGGATCTTACTTCGTTCTCAAAAATTTTGAGTTCGAGAAATGCATGAATATATAAATTTATCATAAAAATGATTCAAATAATTTTAAAAATATATTATAAATTTATGAGAATATTAGAGGCAGATGGTATGGTAAATGACGGCTTACTGGGATTGGACGTAGTGATAAAGCCGGTCTGACCAAAATCGCAGTTAAAGTCATTGCGACCGGCTAGCTTGTAGTAGGCGTTCATGGCGTAGCTTGCATGGGCTTGGACGGTGTTGGGCTCAAAGCACAACCCGCCAACTTGAATCTGTCGACAGTCTACACCCGCCACACCGCATGCGTAGCCGATATTGGCCTGGAGGACCGCCGCACCACTTCTGCCTTCGCAAGGCACCACTTAGCAGTTCTGCGTCGCTGTTCACCATTTCATAATCATAGAGTTAATTTTATGTTTAGTTTATTCATAGATTTTTTATAATTTCGATTGGATAGAATTTTAACACGTCAAAGTCGCGCGACCTAGGGCTTTTCCTTTCGTCTCGTGAGGCCGCCGCCAGTGAATGATTCGCCGGATCGTGGATTCGCGCAAATGTCCATTCCGCCGGCTTAATGGCGGAAAATATCCTTTCCGCAAACCTTATCTCCGCGCCTGATGGATCTGACGAAGGCTGATGCCCCTCTCGGTAAGTTCGTTCCTTCATCCATTGCTCCAGCACCCGCTGTGAAATCCTTCAAGGAAGCGTTATCCGTAACAATCACTCCCTTATGAATCGGTTAACTTAATTGCTACGCCGTGGAATCCCGCCGTGATGTGTTGAGACATGGATGTTGAAAAATTAGCTAAACCTTCGAATATTCTCGATTGGGAAATTTAATTTACGAGACCTCTGATAAGATTCGAGCTTTCTTTCATTCTCTAAAACTCGTTCCTTTTCTAGAGGGCGATTGACCCCATGTGCTTATCCAACTAAATAATGATCTGGATTATTCGAGAGTGTTCGCACGTCGCTCTTACCTAGTTTATAATTGTCAAATGCGTCTCCTTAAGTGGTCGCCTAGTTTTGATGTTAAGGAAGAGTCCCCGATTGTTCCAATTTGGCTATCTTTCCCTAACATGCATTCATTTTGTTACACATCAAGTCTTTTGCGTGGGGCTTTATTTGGTCGACCTTACAATAGATCGCCATTGTGAAATCCGTCCTTCTGCTGTTCGGATCTTAGTTGAAATAGATATTACCAAAAGCACCAAAGAAGTTTGGATAGGCTCGTAAAAAACTAGGCTATAACCAAAAGTTGAATTTGAAAACTTTCCGCTTTTCCGCTCCCATTGCAAAATTCATGGGCATGAAAACTCGATTGTTTTATTCTCCATCCACGCCTAAAAAAAATAAGTTATCGATCCCATCTCCTCTTTACCAAAAGATCAACCTACAAAATGGCCTATGTTCCCAAAATCAATCAAATAGACACAACCGCAAACTTAGCGCTTCTACATCTACATTCAAAAGGGCTTCACAATGAATTAGTAGAATCTCATGAAGATACATCATGTGAGGGGGAAAGGATTAACACAGTTGAATTTGTACCTATAGACAATTTAGTGCCCCAACCCAATATTGAAATTTACCCTACTGACCTAGCACAAAGAAACATTGGTGATGATCTTGTTGGGGAAAAAATAAGAGAGACTCAGGCCACTTTGACATCCGAACAAAACAAACGTAGTGAAGAAACCGTAGTTTTAGAAAAACATTCAACTCATAATTCTGAAATGATGACTGAACAAATCACCACCTTCAATATCGCTCATATAGATACTCAGAATAACATATCCTATCAACAACATACAGACATCGAAGAAGGGGAAATCTCTATCTACATTCCTAGAATTACCACTGAAGCTAACATGAATCTTTTATCTTACTCTCTTTAGATGGAGATGATGGGAGAAAAGACCTTTCCAAACAGCTTTCTACAAAAGAAGTCCACAAAACCTAGAAGCTCCACTAGATCCACCATCCTCCATATCTCTTCAAAAATGCAACTAGGTTTTCTTTTGACCTTCCTTTCCATTTTCCTTATTATGCTTTTCAAATTGCTTTCGCATCTTATGATTAGGTCTATTATTTGGAATATGTGGTATTGGGACCCTATTGTCCATAGGGTTAGAAGCCTTGTCGCACACTCACAACGCCTCACTCCTTATTATTTTAGAACCTCTTATTCACTCCTCCAAGATTGCTAAGGTTGCTCGTAAAATCGGTTTCCAAAACTATTTTCATAACATTAGCAATAAAATTTGGTGCTTCTGGAAACCATCAATCACTATCACCATCCTAGAAGACCGATTCAATTGATTAATGTTCTCATCTCTTTGGGGATTTCTGCCTGGGTTCTTTTATTTATGCCGCTTGTAGAGGGGCGAACATCCTTTGGAATAGTTTAAGATCCTTTGCCTCATCTGTCACTTTACCTTGGATTGTTGGAGGTGATTTTAACACTATTCTTTCCGCCTCAAAAGAAGGGGATCCTCCCCAACACCCACTCAATGGAAGATTTGTGAATATGATCCTTGATTGTAACTTAATCGACATCGGTTTTACTGTTCTAACTTCACTTGGAACAACTCACTTTGGCAACGCATCGCATTCTATTCAACTCACTGGATTGACCAATGGCCAAACACCACATGGAACATTTGAGTAGAACTCTTTGGATCACGCCCACTTCTTATTTCATGAACCCCTCCTCCTAGACAGCCCCTTCCCCTTTAGATTTCAAAATATGTGGACGCAAACATAAAGTTTTGAATGTTGTTCTATGAACCGGATGGCTATCCACCCCTCGACAACTCTGTTAAAGGTATGATCCGATTTTGGCTAAAACTTAAACGCCTTTAAACAAACTCTAAATTGGTGGAACAAACATCATTTTAAAACCTTTTGCTAATTTAAAAGTATGGAAAATTTGGTTTGCTCTCTTGAAGAAGCGTCATCATGGATTCATCCAAACACCAACCAACTTAAGGAAGCTAAGGATAACCGATCACATTTCAAAATATGGAAGAAACTTATTACGCCAAAAAGTCGCTAGTAAACAAATAAAGGACTACGTAAATACTAAATATTTTCACTCTTTTCAATAAAAGAAAAGTTCTAAACTCTATTAAAAAAATTAAAATGAGAATGGCGCTTGGATCATCGGCAAAGAAGAATTACAAGACTATTGGTAACCATTTTAAAATTTACTTAATACCAACCTCGAACTTATTGATATCTCCAATCCTCACTTGATTCCCTCCTTGATCACCTCGGAGCAAAACAATTTTCTCACAGTGCGACCCATGGAAGCTGAGATTGGTGATACCCTTAATAGCATGAACTCTGATTCTATTGCTGGACCTGATGGGTTTACTACCCATTTCTTCCAACATTGCTGGTCCACTATTAAAACTGATTTGATTAATGCGGTTTTGGATTTTTTGAGGGAACCCCTTCCTAGAGCCTTCGTAGTACCTCCATCATTCTTATCCCTAAAATTCAAACCCGGAATCGGGTGATTTTAGACCCATCGCCTCTTGCACCTTTTCAAGAAATTAATTGCTAAGCTAATCTCTAATCAATAGGCCCTTGCTCCCCAAGATTATCTCCAAATCGATTTATGAAAGGTAGAGCTATTTCGATAACATCCTCCTTGCCCAAGAATTAATCCATGACATCGACATTCCCACAAGAGGTGGCAACATTATCCTCAAACTAGATTTTTCTAAAGCTTTTGACAATCTCTCTTGGGACTTTTATTTAAGATTCTTCGCCTTTTGGGTTCTCTCATTATTAATCTCATTAAAATTGTGCCACCAATGCTTGGTTTTCGTGATAATCAATAGTGAGATGACCGGTTTTTCACTACCCATGGCTTGAGACAAGGAGACCCTCTTTCTCCCACTCTTTTATCCTTGTGACTACCTTTCCGTGTGTTTGAATGATATTTTCTTGTATAAGCCTAACTTGCTTTATAAAACTCGTGGAGGAATTCGCTTTCATCTTAGCTTTGTGATGACGCGTTATCATCTTCTCGCAATGCTATCCCTCATATAAAACAATCTTAAAATTACTCAAGAATTTTGGTAGGGAAAGTGGATTAACTCTCAACAAGACAAAATGTTGCTTTATTCCTTCATCCAAAATTGCCATCAATAGGATTAACCATATTCAACGTATCACTGGCTTTCAGCAACATCAGTGGCCTCTTAAATACCTTGGTGCTCCTCTTTGCAAAGGTCACAAAGTCACATCATTTCATGAGATAATCCAAAAGATCTCTAATCGTATTTCTTCTTGGGAATATAACTTTCTCTCCTTTGGCGGTAGCTTACTCGATTAAGAGCACCCTCACCTTACCCATTTATCTCATTCAATCTATTTGCCTACCAATTTATCATCAACAGATCGGAGAGGCTGATAAATAAATTTTTTTGGGGCTCTAACACTTCCACCAAAAAAATGCATTGGTCCAGTTGGCAAAAATGTTGTGGCCCATTTGAGGAAGGCGGTCTTGGCTGTAAGACTATTAAAGATACACTCATTGCATTTTCTCACAAACTTTGGTGGAACTTTAGATGCAATTATAACCTTTGGGCTAACTTCATGAATGTTAAATATTGCCAAGGGAAGCATCCTATAACTTGTTCTTACAATTAGAGACTCCAACTTGGAGAAGACTATGTAGCATTAAATGGATGGCGAGTCACATATTACTTGGGGCATAAATTCCGAAACTCTTATTTTTGGCAAGATAACTGGATTGACCGGGTCCATTGATTAATTACTTTCTTCGCACTCTATACCATTAGAGTTAACTCATTCGCTTAATAATAAGTGGAATATTTCAAACCTGTGAATATATCCTCCTCTATAATAGATAAGCTAAATTTCATTCAAATCTCCGTGCCCATCAAGGATCGATTCTTTTAAACTATCTCTAATGGTGAATTTAATTTAAAAACGCCTGATGTATAATAATAGAAATGCTCAATTCTCTAACGCCTATGACAAAATTTGGCATAACAATATTCCTACCACTTACTCAATTCTTGTTTGATTCTAAAGAACTTTATTCGGTTGACTCTTTAATGTGGAACAAAGGCTTCCACTTACCCTCTAAATGTTATTGTTGTTTTCACATCAAAGAGGTTAATCATCCGTTTGTTAATGGGGCCATTGCCGTGGGTCGTGGGTATGATGATCTTTTAACATTGACCTTTTCAATGGCTCCTTATCCATATACCAACTTCTAGATATTTATTTTAAAACAACCCTAAAGGTCACATCAAAATTACTATAGTATTATTATTTGGTTTATATGGTTGGCGAAAAGCAAAAAACATAACGGTATAGCTATGAATCACAAAAAATTATTGCTTAATAAAATACAAAATTAGTGACCTATTCAATGCCAACTATCAAGCGAAACACTTCAAAGGTTGTTTTATTGTCGCCAAATTAGGTCTTCATCTACCTCTTCCAACTATATGTCATCACGAAGGTTGTTTATTGGGTTAAACCCAAAACAATCTTCTTAAAATTAATGGATGGTTTCCACCGTAATGGTTACGTTGTATGTATTTTAGAGTAAAGTTCTTTATGCTTTTGCTTTTCCACAACCGCTCGCTTCCATATCCGAGCTTATGGTCGTACTATGCCATTGAGATTTGCCTCTGGTCGGTTTAACATCCGGATTGAAGTGGATGCTTTCTGATTATTAACCTCTTAACTTACGAGGCTAGTAATTGAATTGTTTTACGGATCAAGCATCTACCTCCTTTCTAAATTCGATAAGATCTCCCATGTTTGGAGGGAAGGCAATGCATGTGATTTTCTAGCAAACTTAGGTGCTATCGAATAATAGAGCTATCTTTGATAACTTAACTCTACCTCATCATCTCAAAGGCTTAGTTAACTCGATCGGATCTACCTATTGCATTTTAACGTGGATTGGGGGCATTGTCTCAGATTGGTTTGGTTTTAAAGGTCCAATCACCCCTTAATTTTTTATTTTTGCTGGTACTTCCCACTAATAGAAATTTCTGCATTTTCCTTCCATGGTTTCTGGCAGGTTCCTTTAAGTTGGGTTTGCGGTTGTTTGGCTAAAACGTGGAGCCTTTGTTAGTTTTATTTGGCATTGTCTATGGATTGTTGGTGTTTGGTTTCTAATGTATATGCATATGATACCTAGGCAGATTATTTTATGGTATTGGTGATATTAATCGAGGCATTTGTGTTACGGTTTTTGTTGATCTGCACTGTGGGCGGGAGCATTTCCTTGTTTGAATATTTTGATCATCCCGGTTTTGTTTTCCGGATGGTTTTTCTTCATTCGGTTCTTCAGATTGGTCGTCGTGGATCCTTCCCGTCGCTTTCCTTTTGAGATTGTGGGCTTTGTCTCTACACGGATGTCTTGCCTATTCCTTTTTTGGGAGCTGCTTTGTTTTTCCTATACACTTAATGGATTCAAGGATACCTTCATCGTAGCAATTTGTGCTTACGGACCATATATTATGTCTCAAATGACAAATCCCTAATAGTTCTATTCAGTTTGTGGGATAGGAGGCGTGGTCTTCACTTCATTGTTGGTAGTTGCACATGGTTTTCTACCTATGTTGGATGCTCATATTTGCACCCCAATTGGCGGAATGACCCGAGCCTTCTTTATCCCCCTTTTTTTTTCTCTATCAAGCTCAAATTATCTCGCATTCCGTTTCACTTCGTCGGCACTATTGAATTGGCTAAAACTAGTCTTTGGATTTTCACTTCTGTGTTTAGTTTTGTCCTCGGGTTGCTTAGTCATGGACTCTTCTCCTTTCTGACCTTATTTTTCGATCATTGCCTTCATTTGCTTTCGATTTATCATTTTACTCTTTCAATTTTATGCTTTGGATTTTGGATGTATTTAGCGGGTTTTCTCCCAGGTTGATTGTAGCTCTGGCAGCCTGAGTGTAACCCCTTTAAGGACCTTGTAACCTTTATTTTGTGGCAATAAAATACCACCGATAATGGGGTTTCAAAACCATTTCATAATCATTAAGATAATTAAAAATCGCATAATTAAGACACGTTTCAATTATACTTACAATTAATCAGGTTATCATTATTTGTAAAATAAAATTATCATTTTCTAATTGATATATAAAGAATACTGATAGATCAAAATTATTCTCAGACATAAATTATTACGTGCAGAATTTGGACATAAAGCTACGTCCAGATTTTCATTGTGTATATACACACATTGCGTACATCAAATTTTTCTTCTTTTTTTTTTCTTTCAAAAGGTATTTAAATATTTTTAACATTAATGTACAGTGCATGTATATAAATATTTTGAGCATAATTTAAAAAATAGTTAAAATGTTTAATTTTAGCTATTTTTATATTTTTTTTAATTGCTCTTAAAATATTATGTATATATTATATATTGATGTTAAAAATATTTAAAATATCTCTAACTTTTAAAAAATAATATACATAATATATATACATGCACAAACATGCATACATTAATACATCCTATAAATCCCAAGGTAGCTCTAGGGCTGCAAACAAGCCGAGCAAAGCTAAGCATGTATGTGTTCAAGCTTGAGCTTATTTAAAATTATCGAGTTTGAGTTTGATTCGAGCATTTTAGAATGGTGTTCAAGCTTGAGCTTATTTACCATTATTAAACTTCGAGCTTGATTCGAGTTTGTACGAGCTCTCAAATGGAATTATCGAGCTTGTTAACGAGTAGCTATTTTAAAGAAATAAACCAGCTTTAATCAAGCCTTAATAGAGCTTGTTCAAAGGCAGCTTGTTGAGAAATATACATGAACTATATCAATTAAAGCTTATTAAGCCTAAAATAATAATAATTTAAATAATATTATTCACAAATAAGCTTTAATCGATTCATAATCGAGCTCCTTAGTGAGCTTGTTAATGAGCTTTAAACGATAATGTTCATGAACATAAATGAACCAAACGAAGCTGTTCAAGCTTGTTCATTTAGCAATTGATTATTTATAAAAGTATTCAAATTTATTTGATTAGTTAATCAAATGATCATGAATAATCTCTAACTGAAGTTATGAATAAAATATCAAATGCTGGATTCTTTTTTTGGAAAGATTGAGGGTGTTGCCCAATATATTAATTCCAAAAGAGTAATAAAATACAAGTGTGAACTGGGAAAAGAAAGAACTAAACATCAAAAGTCGTCAACAGATCGAAGCTAACAACACTTACAGACGATCGAAGGACGCACTTACACATGAAAGGGTTCACGAACTGAGAACCTAACAGAGAGAGGGAGAAGAAAAGTAAGAAATAAAAACCGGTGGGGGACTTAGACCATCAAAAACTAGAGTTTTCTAGCAAGTAGATTTCATCATAGATGAAGTTGGTGAGCAAAGTGAGTCTGCGGTTGCCTTCAAGGCCATCCAAAGGGAACCTTCAAAAGTGCATATTGAGAAACATTGAAGCCACAAGGGAGTCAAAACAGCCAGTTGCGAGAAGGCCCTCCTAGCACTTCACAAGAAATGAGATACCACATCATTATCTAATCCAAAACCAAAACCAATAGCTGGAGGGACAAAAATAACAAAAACTAAAATGGTTATGGAGGTTCAAGTTCCTCCATTTTTCATGACAAGAACATGGTCGCCATTTTTCCTTCCATTTCATCTTTTGAAGTTTTAGACCCTTTCCTTTATCAAAGAGATAAGAGCCTCAAAAGACAAGCAAGTAGAATTGTATAACCGGTTGTTCCTTTCTCTCCAAATCAAATAAACCATGATAGCGATGTCGGTGCAATCTAGTAATCACCTTGCTAGAGGAAACATCCTCTATATAGAGAACTTGATGTAAGGAGGCTGACATTAGGAAGAAATGACCGTTTGGGAGAAGTGATCTAACCAACTTCATTGCAATGGGGCACTCAAAAAATAAATGGTTGTGAGATTCAAAGAATGAATTACATAGACAACAGTTAATAGTAGAGCCAATGCAATTAGCTAGGATGTCAGAAGTTTTAAGCCCAAGAGTGCAAGCCAATAGTAAAGAGCATAATTAATAACATGACCCTTGAACCATAGTTCATTTGACCAACAAATATCTGGGAGGTGTTCAAAAATAGCAAACTTGAAGATCTTATTTGAAGGAGAGCTGTTCAAATGCCAAGCAGTGACATCCTCTCCTCCCCTTATAGGAATGGATAAATTTTTTTGTTAGTGTGGGATAAGCACCAGTGAATTTGGGAGGTAGGTTCCATACTCTATTTTGTATTATAGAGCTCAGTCTAGAATTAGCCGGAAGATCCAACAATTGGAGGATCTTAGATTCCAATAAATTGATAAGAGAGGAATTACCACACCAAGGGTCATAAAATAGGGAATACTCCTTACCATTGTCAATCTGCAGGTGGAATTTGTCCTTATATTTGATTGCGGTTTTGACAATAGACTTCAAAAGGGGAGATGCTTTACGAAGGTGGGTGCAATCCATATTTGGAATGACACCACCAGCAAATAAAGGAGCATCCCAGGACAAAGTTTCCAAGTGATCTTAAGTTTCTGATTACATTTAGAGCTGAGGCAGAGGTGAGACCAACACCACCTTTCTCTCGAGGGAGAGTCGTGCAATCCCATGATATAGTATGTAGCTTCTTGGACTCCCTGACATGGTAGAAAAGAATGAACAAATACGTTTTATAATACCTTTTGGAATGGCAATGGCACTAAACCAGTAAGCTAGGTAATTGTTCATGGAGGATCTGATGAGTTGGAATCTACCTCCCAAGGAAAGGAACTTGTTTTTCCAACCATCCAACCAAGATTGCAATTTATCAAAGAGTCCATTGAGCTTGACTTGATGGAGTGACTAAGGGTAAGCCTAGATACTTGAGAGGAAAGGAACCTTGCCCAATACCAAGAATTTGAGAGCATTCATCAAATTTTTTACAATTTTTGGAAAAGCAGATAGAGGATTTTTTCAGAATTAACCTCCAGCCCAAGATAAGACTTAAGAGTGTTGAGAGAGGATTTCAGAGAGTGTAAGGTATCTTGAGAGGCCACTCCCACTGCTAACAGATCATCTACAAAAAGAATGTGAGTAATAATGCATCTTCCATAGGAGGAAGGAGTATAGTGGAGAAGATTAACTTCCCTTTCAATGAGACTAGAGAAAGTGTCCATAGCTATAGTAAAGAGAAAGGGAGAGAGGGGGCAGCCCTACCTCAATCCATTTGAAGAGGTGAAGTAGCCTTTAATGCATCCATTCAGAACAATTGAAAATGAGACATCCATAATACAAGCCTCCGCCCATTTGGTGAATCTGATAGGAAGGCCTTTGGCAATCATTCTATGCACAAGGGAGTGTCTATTAACCTTATCAAATTCTTTTCTGAGATCAAATTTGCCAAGAAAGTAGCCTTTTGCAGAAGAGAATTCATTACAAATCTCATATACCATAGAGAGGTTTTCAGCTATATCTCTTCCTTGAATAAAGGCAAACTGGGCTTGATTAATGAGAGCAGGGAGAAGGGTCTTCATTCTATTTGCTAAGACCTTAGCAGTTACCTTATAGATAGTGTTGCATAGGGAGATAGGCCGGAAATCAGATATCAGATTTGAGTGTTTTACCTTAGGAATTAAGGTGATCAAGGTGTGTTTGTATCTTTGAGGGATCTTGCTTGCTTTGAAGAAGTGATGAATAGCTTTTAAGAATAGGTTTCTTGTAACATTCTAGGTTTCAATAAAGAACTTAGAGTTGAACCCATCAGGACCAGGGGTTTTAATCTCACTGATGCTGTGTAAAGCATCCAGGATCTCTTGATCTTTAATGTCAACAGATAACTCAGCTTGAGAGGGAGAGCGGCACACCTTTTGGTATTTCACAATAGGGAGGATTAGAGAGTTGTTGCTATAAAAGAGAGGAGAAGTACTTACACAATTCCTCAACAATCAGTTCGTGAGATACAATCCCATTTGAAGTCTGGATTTCTCTAATGATGTTGGAATTTTTCTTTCTTTGATAGAGTAGTATAGATATTTCAGTCATCATCAGTGAGTTAACCAATGCTCTTTGGCCCTTTGCTTGATCCATAAACTCTCCTTATGAAGTAGATCATGGTATTTCATTCTAATATCTTTGGCATCCGTAAGGAGGGTGGGGTTCCAGTGGTCTAGCTTATCTGAGAATGAATTCACAGTCTTGTCTAGTGTTAATGATTTGCTGCTTAAGGGATGTGGATTCTCTAAACATACCTTTTAGAGCCCATTTCACTTGCTTAAGTTTATAGGAGAGGACAAAAGGGGGGGTCCCCTTGAGTATAACAACCCCAAGCAAACTTGATAGCATCCTTAAAACTAGTAGCTTCCCTCCAGAAGTTCTTAAAAAGGAATTTGTGAGAGGGAATAAAAGGAGACTGAGGAATAATCACCAAGGGGGAGTGGTCTGATGAGAGAGGAGGGAGGACTTTATAGTGAGAAGAGGCGAGATCAAGCCAATTTGAGTTGCAGACTCTACCTAGTTTAGAAATGGGTCTCCCAATGTTGGTTCTAGGTAAAGAAAAGACCAAAATTAATTCTAGAAGTTCACAGTCGTTGATGCAAGACTTGAAGTCCAGAGAGTTGTTAAGAGAGGCAGGCAACCTAGAGCCTTTTTGATTTTTTAATTTTTGACGATGATGAGAAGAGAATATATTTGTAATTTGAGCTAATTCATTTGTTTTTTGCTTCATTATTGGTGGCTATCAAGCCTCTCATTGGATGGCAACCTAGAGCCTTTATTCTGCTTTTCGACTCTACTATATTAATGCATGATGTTTCTGATTTGTGAGGTTTTGTCACTTTTGTTAGGGATTTGTTTCTCTATCTTTAAGGCTCTAATGGATGGCTTTGGCAACCTGGAGGTTGGATATTGAAGTAAAATATACAAATTACAAATTTTCACTAATTGCGAATGCTTGAAGATGGATATTGCTTTCTCTAACTCTCAGTCCCACAAACAAAAGACATTTTCATATTTTTGTTTTTATTTGTTTATTTTAAATGTTATGCCAATTGTCTCATTTTCTAGACTTGTATTTGTAATTTGTAAAATTATAGTTTGCTATTAATTGCAATTTACATTATTACATATGCCAAAAATTTGCTATTAAAAATTCCTTCTCTCAGCCTCGATTTCATTTTCGGTAGAAGCGGCCGGCTTTCACGGTCAGTCGGATCGAGCTCGACTCGAGCTTCGATCGATCGACTCGCTGAAACTTTCGAGCCACGACTCGAGCTCGAGCCGAATTACCCATTTTTGAGCCAATTTCGAGCTGACTATGGCTCGGCTTGAAATCGGCTCGAACACGGCAATAGATGGCTCAATATGGCTACTTGACTCAACCTTTTTTGGTTGGTTGCAGTCCTTTTCCTGTGTTCGGCTATGCTGCTTTGGATACGAATAAGGGTTTCAACATGTTGCCTTTCTGTTGTATGCTCTTTCCGATTATGTTGTTTCTAATTTTTTTGGTCATTTTATTATGCCGTGGTTTTGGTATGGTGCTCTCTATCGGGCTTCTTTGCTAGGTCTTCTCGATTGTTGTGCCAGTTGTCTTATTTGTATTTGTCTCTTCTCTTGCCAGTTTTGTTGTTGGGGTTGTTTTTCTGATTGCCCTTGTTGTTTTGATTGGGGTATTGTTTATTTTTCGATAGTGTGATCTACATTTCCCTTGTTGTTTATTCCCAAGGTTAGACGGCTTATCGCTTTCTCCTTGAATGCTATCTCTTTCTTTGTCCCTATGTGTCTTGGTATGGTGTCTTACCTTCTTGCACGGGCTATTTTTTGCTCTTGGTTATCTGCTGTCATGTTTTTTTTGGATTCTAATGTGGATCCTATTTGGACTCCCAGTTTTTCCCATCTAGGATCAGTAAGGTTTGTGCTGTTTACTCCTTGGAATATAATCTATATTATTAAGGGGTGGTACTATGAACTGCTACTGTCTTTTGCTGTCTTGCTGCCTTCATTTTTTGTTGATCTGAATTCTTTGGTCTTTAGTCCGACTTCGCCACTCTTTGTTCGATTATCCTTATTGGGTATTTTCTTTGGTTTTGGTTTCTTGCCTTCCCTTACAATTATTTTTTGCCAACTATTGATATGGATACTAATAAGGGGCTTGTTCCAATCGCATTCATTATCGATTGGGCTCATTTTTGACTTTACATCTACCTCAAGGTGCACGGCCATTTTATATATCATATAATTGGAATGGTGAAACTTATAGACTCATTGACTTGCTTAGCAAGATTTCAGCAGGCTATCTCTTCTTCTGTTGTTTTCCTGTGGATGGTTTCTATGCTGGCCTACTTCATATGTATAAGTATCCTCATGTCAGGGTGGCTATATGGAGGATCATTTTCCGGCATGGGATCACTCATTTATCTGCCCTTAACAATTTTCTCTTTATATTCTTTATAGTTTTGTTTAGGTTTGCAGGTAATAAAGCCCACAAGACTTTCAACAACTGGTTAATATCTTCTCACAGGTTTGTTAGCTATGATGGCTGTGAAGATTCCACTCTCTTTTGGTTTGGTAGTAGCTCTTGTGAAGTAACCCTTCTGCTGAAGTTTGGATGCGCATATTTGCATCTGCCCCAACTTGGTGTGACTGAGCCGGAGCCTTCTCTATCTTAGTTCCTTACTATCATTCTCAGATTATGTTATTTTCATTCATCCTTTTGTCTGTATTATCTTAACTATTCTAATCTCTTTCTTTTTGCTATTTTGCAGGTGATCCTCTCCTGTCCTCTTGCAAGTTTGCTCTATATTATCATGCATTCTCAAGATCTTCAGAGCAATGGCCCTAACATCTCTTTGGCTTATTATGTTTATCTACTTGTATCTTTTGATTGCCTTAAGGTCTTCTTTTGCTTTTGGATGTACTTAGATAGGGGATTTACTCCTTAGGTTGATTGTAGCTCTTTGAGCTGTAGTTTTGGAGCTTATCCCCTTTAAGGACTTTATAACCCTCTCTTTGTGGCAATAAAATACTCCTACATGGGGCTTTTTTTTTAAAAAAAAATGGTTTCACATAGGATTTGCAAGTGTATAGTTCATTTGAAAAGAACACAACACTTGCCTAAACCTATTCCTATGCACCTCTATATTAAGACTTAGGAAGGACCTTCATATTACACATATAAATTATACAATCAAGTCAAACATAATCTCTTGCATGATTTCTTATCTATTTGGTTCTTTTTGTACATCTACATGTATCTAAGAAGAGTGGTATATCAGTCTAGACATCCTGGGGCTGCGAGTCTTTAAGTAGCCCTAATTAGATCTTGTACATTACTCCCCTGGTGTAGAAAATAATGGCATTGTACTCACTTATAACTTTTATACATGCGGATGTGCATTTAGCTAATGGATGAGAAATTCCACTTTTTTACATAACAAAGACATGCATTAATAATCCAATTAATAAATAGAATATCCAAATTTTCAAATCACATCTCTTTGCATTCATCATCTAAGTGTGCTAAGATTTGCATTACATGTATAAGTATGCTTAGATTATTCATATGCATGATATACATTATGGAAAGAAATGAATGGGTGTGTGTTATGTGATAGTAATCTACCCTAACTAATCTTAAGATGCCTTTCTTATTGAATAGGGCTATTTAGAACGAATCTAAACTTAGGGTTAATTAAAACACATAATAAATCATTCATTAAAGAGAATTTAATTAATGAATCTACCTTAGAAATGCTTTAAGATAGGGATGAAAGAGAGCTCTCTTCTCTCTTCTTCTTTTCATAACATTTGATCACTAAGTGTAGGTTCATTCAAACCAAATCAAATCACCAACTAAAATTGAAAAGTCAATTAAATCACTTAAAATGAAACCACCATCTAAATTGAATCTTTCACACTTGGAAAATTTCAACCTTAAAACCTAGCTAAGACATGTCACACAAGCCTTAAGTGGCACACACATTAGGCTAAGTCACCACTTCTAACTCTATGTTAGGGTGATACATGGTTTGATGCATGATTTTGTTTTGTAGTGTAATTTTTTAGACTGGATGTTAGGGTGTATGTGTGTATATTGGATGATAGGAAAATCTTAGGCTAATCATGTTTTCTACATGGGGTTGTATTTAAGGGGCACTATAATAAGAATATAAATGTTTTTTTGCTATGCATGTTGCTTATATCCCTAAGCATAACCCAAATTAGGATAGGTAGGCTTAGTTATCCAGGTGTGGGGTACTAAGTTCAAATTATTCCTATAACTTCTTGGGTTGTATGGTATGTTTAGCTAACATTTATTTTACAGGTGTAGCTAGATTTACTTTCTTTCCTTTTAATGTAATTTTTACAATAGGATTATGATATGTGTTATGGGGATTAAGATGAACATTGGTTATAAGACCATATCTTATATACCATGTGAGGCCTTAGAGCAAACTACATCCCAAGTCAAACCAAAAGAAAGAAATAAATGGAGCAAACCAAGATGAAGGAATAAAGGACAAGGAGTGAAGAATGGAGGATAAAGAATAAAGACCCCCATAACACTTGTCATTTCATAATTGTAATTTATTATTTCATTATACCGAGATGTATAAGGGTAGAGCTCGACTACCCATATTTCTTTTCGGGTTGTGTGATGGAACCCGACCACATCGGCCTCTTATTCTTTTGCACAAATTTTATAAATCGATTGATGTTATGTTTATGATTGCGTAATTAGGATGACATGATTTTCATAGCTTCTTAATTGTTTGATGATTATTGAATGGCCTGGATGCGATTAGTCTCTTAGGAAAAAATAAATTTTCTATCCAATTAATCAATTCAAAATAAAACTAAATAATTCATAACCCCACCTAAAGCCTAAGGTATAAATCAAGATAATAAAAGATTTAGCAACCCCTTAGCTGGATGTTGTATGTCTCATATCATGTATAAATCATATTATCTCACTCTTGCCAATGGAGAGCTTCCACCTTGGCCAGAGAAAATGGCATGACCTTTGAGAGCCATGGTGGAATTACACCTCATTCTTTTTTATTTTGGCCCATGAATGATTTTTTTCATGCATTAGGCATAAAAAATCCTATAGCCCGTGTCAAAATAAAATTCTAAAAATCAAAATAAAATTTAATAAAATTTGCATTAGATTTAGGTCATTATTCATGCCCTTCATGATTTAGTCTCTTAGGGGGTGAATTTAAGGACTTAGTTTCTTTTCTAAATAAATAACATCCTAACCATCTTGCAAAGCATATGACTTACCTACATGTATTTAAAATCGTAGGAGGAGTTAGCTGGCTACCACTTCAGGTGGTAATAAGTCCAGCAGTCGGGTGATTTATTCTCTCTGATGGAGGTAAATCATATACCCATTTTCGCCTTAAATTTAGGTCATGTTTTAGTCCTCACCAAAGCTCTCTAGATTTAGGATCTGTGGTTGTTGTTTCTCTTTGAGGCTACAAGCATAAATCCTCACCTCTTAGGTATTTCTATAATCTTGTATTGTGGAATTGTAAGCCCTAGATTTCTAATAAAAATTTAACTCAAACATATAATTCTCCTCAATTTCAAAAGTATAAAGCCCAACCATATAATAGTTTGGGATGCCCATTAGGTTTCCTAGTATCATGAGCATCCCTTACTCATCTCCCTTTGGTTTTGATAATAACTCTCTTCTTTTGATCAATCTCACTTGATTTTCTAAAAATAACCAATTGATTGATAGTCTTATCTTTGAAATCTTTGGAGACAACGATCATTTATCTTAATCGAGAGTATTCCTAAGGAACCTCATTCCTTAGGATGTAATTAACTATATGGGCTTGCCTCCATAGGGAACTTAACGAACCCGACTTAAAATAAACCTTACTTTTCTTTTCTATGTAAAGTAGGGGAAATATCTATGGTACATTCGAAGATCCATCATGCCTTAGAAGTCCTCATTAGGTGATTAGCTCCATTATAGGATAGTGTCTTCTATCTCTCGAGATAGTACACTATTCTTTAATGTCAAACTCGATCACCCTAATGAGTACATCTGTGAAACTGTGTGGTGTGCCCTCACATAAATACACACAAACCTAAAAAAAATAAACACCATAATGTGCTTCTCAAATAAAAAAGAGCTTCAATTTATAGTTACTGGTTGGTCAAAAAGAAATAATATTCAATTCCTAATAATTACTTCAAATCAAAAGAATTTGACAGTTATGTGTGCACAACATAATAATCCCAGTAGATCATGTTAGTGGCACATGCATTGTAGCTGGAGCAAGCGATTGGGAGGTGCTTGGAGAATATCAAACTTAGGTACTGCACACACATGCATCAACACTATCATGGGTTCTGGACATCGTCAATGTACATCTAAGTTCATTACTTATTTCATAATACCTATTATGAGAACTCAGATAAACTTGAAACTGAGAGAGAATATTGGCTGAATGAAATCAAAGTTTATTATTAAAGTGTCTTATATGAAAGCATGGGATGTACGACGTAAGAGTAATAAAGTAATTTTTGAGAGTTGGGAGGACTCATACCACTCTCTTAGTCTATTCATTGAATCATAAACATGCAGGCTTGGTACGTGGTTGTAGAGACATATTCCCTTGGGCTGCTCATCACCATTGCTTATGGTATCTAAAAGAAAACTTTAAAAAAAATAACAGTTAGAAGAATGGGTATTGCAGATGTCGAATTTATGTGTAAAAAAATATACATGGCTCATAGCACGGATGACATAAACATATTGAATCGATATATGATTGATATAAAATTGTTAAGGCAGAAGCATACCAATGGTTAATAGAATGTGATGTTTCTAAGTGGTCACTAGTTCACGGCGGTGGTAAGTGATACGGTACTATAATGACTAATGCTTCTGAATATTTTAATAGGGTACTAAAGCGTGCAAGGGGTTTACCAATTCAAGCCCTAATAACTGCCATTTATTTGAACATTGTTGATTTATTTTTCAAGAGGTTTGAAAGTGTCAGTCATAATGAAAACTCAAATGAATTTATTTTTGCTCCAAGAGCACAGACTGTATTGAGTAGGTTTGAACGTGAGGCTAGACACTATCCACAACTAGTCAATATAAATGCTAATAAAGTGCAAGTGTTTGACATGGGATGTAGCTCCTTGAGTTGATATCGATGATCTATGTAAATGTAGTAACATAACACTTATTTATCATATGCCATGTGGTCATTCAATTATTGTTTTAGCCCATCAAAGATTAAATTATTTGACGTGCATGTCAAGATACTACAGAATGCCCATTTATATGAATACATACTCCACAAACTTTCATGTTTTGTTGAATCATAGTAATTTGCCAGATTTTGATGAAGAGGGGGGGATGTATCCGTTGTTGGCACTCAATGTTAAGAGACGGTCAGGAAGACCATGCACAAGTTGATATAAGAATACTATGGACGAGAGTAGAGAACAAAGCAGCCGAATGTGCAACTTATGTAAATCAGTTGGTCATTACTGGACATCATGCTCACACAACCTGAGTAGTAGAAGGTTAGCATGTATAGTTTGCTAAGCTGAGATTAATATAAGTAGGCCTAAACATTTCCTTAAAGCATTTTTTATTTTCTATGCAGCACTTGATCTAATATATTTTTGACATTGTAATTTTCTCTGTGTTATTTTGTTATATATACGATGACCAAGGGGCCTACCTGGCCAACTAGACGTCAGCAGAGGAGGTAGGCTGGGGTGACCGACGATGTAGTAGATCCAGCACCTACAAAAGTTCATCCCAAAGATTTCCTCCTTCCGGCGGCGACACAATCCGCACATCTGATATGAATTTAATTGTTAATGTTTAATACAATTTATTTTAGTACTAACTTGATTTTGACATTGTAATTTTTTTTTCAAGGTACTATTTTGGAGGTTGCATCGCATCTACTTATGTTGAAAAAAGTGGCTCATTACCTGCTTGAGGTTTACATCTGCCCTACAGGTTGTATTGTGTTAGTTAGATACATTACATTCGACTAGATCATCACTTGTTGACTGCGTTGGTTGAGTGGTGGTCTCCTCAGACCAATACTTTTCATTTAGCTGTCAGTGAGATGAACGTTACCTTGCAGGACGTTGCGATGATTCTGGGCGTGTGTATAGATGGACGTCCGATCATTGGACCTCTCATAACTGGAGAGGGGAAGCGGTGGCAGAGTTGGCATGAATGCTACGATGAGTTATTGGGTCAACACCCTATCACAGGTACTATATATCATGATCGGAGCAACCCAGCTATCACTTCATAATTCAGGATGGGTCAGACTCACGCACAGACCTATATGCCACTAAGGTTTTAAGTAACAAAACGTAAAGTGTTTTTCAATTGGTTTAATATACTGATGCTTTCTTAATTGATTGACTTATGAATACTCATTCTATGTGTGCCAGATGCCTATTGGCAATGTCAGGCTATATCGAGATAAGCTTGATATACTACTATAGAGCCAGGTATTAACAGATTATAAAGGCTTTTTTAGAAATGTTAACTGAGGGTTGACCAGTTGCTTCTCATACCTGCAGGTTATATTAGAGTCGTATGATATTTTGATTAGATTTTGCTTATCAAATATTTTCCTTGCTGGTGAGGCCATATGGCTAGTACGCATTCCCATTATCAATTGGAAGAGGGTGTAGTGGTACCTTCCTGACAGAGTTCTTCGTTAGTTTGGACACTTACTACGCATAGATGTAGCGTCGATGGATCCCAACTTTAAAGCATCGATGGTCGTGAGAAAGCTGATATTGATTGGGTTCAGTACCATCAGGTGCACATAGCTATTTGGGAGAGCAAGAAAGATCACATTGTCCATGTAGATAATGATGATGAGGATAAACAATAAGCTGCTACATGTCATTGATTAATTCGTGGGCTTTGTTGTACTTACTGAAAGCCCCTACTGATCTGCCAATGACATACTATCCCAGAGCACCCGTTGAGCGAGCCTATGCAAGTTAATATTAGCTAATGCAAATTTTCTTAAGTACCTACATTTAAATATTTAATTTTAACATCTACTCATTTGGATAATATAGGCGGAGCATATCTTAGCGACTAAAGATATCTTACAGCCTTTCTTTGGACGTCCCGGTGACTCAGACTTACAGATGACTGTAAATAGGTATGAGAAGATATGCCATGATATGAGATTACACATGCACATTAACGATCATCGCTTCCAGCACGTTGCAACATAGTATATGCCACATGAGTACTCTTCAACTCCAACTACACAGACATCAGACATGGGTGTAGGGTCATCTACTTATGCTGATCCAAGGCTTTCAACTTATCAGCGGAGCTCTTAGTCTCAGCCTTATACAAAAGTTGCACATTCACCGGTGGGTGCCTAGAAGAATCACGCAAGTTGGGTTGATGTTGGAGGCCAGGATCAGGGACCACATGGAATCTCCCATCAGTTGCGTGATTGTTCATTGCAGCCACCTATGCACTACACTCCTGGTATTGCTACGATAACGTATAAATGTCACCATAGGTGATAGTTTCTAAGATGTATGTTTATTTTGATATCTCTATTGTATTTGTAACATTGATCTATGTATACATAAATGAAGATTCGTAGTTGATTGTACTTGTAACATTTCTTAAAATGAATATTGACCATTGAATTATTTTAGTATATCTCACTTAGTATGCTACTAATTATTAAAAGAACTTCATCACTTAATTTCACTAGTTACATAAACTTTCCCCCTAAATCAACTCAATGTCTTAAACTCAAACTACAAATCTTCAAAAGCTTGCATCTTCTTAATCAACACAATGATGCATGAACAATCTAAATTACTTCTAGTGTAATGAAAAATATAGCTCAAACTTAATGAAAACTTTGTTTAGTAAGATATCTCACTTACTAAGTGAGATATCTCACTTACTAACCTACTAATTCTTAGCTGCTAAATGCAATTTTTTTAAAAAAAATCAAAGCAGACGACTGGCTTTAGGCCGAAAATTAGTCGTCCGTTTAACGGGTGCCTGTACCTACTTTTAATTTTTTTTAAATGTACTTAAACAGTTGATTATGTTTAATATGATAGTTGTTTTTTTAAAGTTCCCTTCTCCATGCATTGTTCTTGGATCCTTGTCCATGTCATGATGTTCTCCATTATTAAACGTAGTTAGCAATTCACCATAATTCCTGGGCAGGAAGCTTCCTCTCATGTCATCTTGTTGAGTGCAACCGCTATTGCAATATTTATAACCAGTCATACCTCTTCCTGCCGATTTATCTTCTTCTTCTCACTCAAATGGAGCACCGCATCCCCATCCTACTTCTTCTTCTTCTTCTTCTTCTTCTTCCAAGTTCGTATTCTCAACTTCTTCCCATAGTCGATGAGTTACACGGAACGCATATATACATCATCGACGTGGAGAGACATGAGAACCACGAGCTCCTCAGCAACAGTGATCTCGAGAGCTATCACCTTTCCTTCCTACCAAATTCCTCACTCGATTCTGTCGTGCCACGGCTGCTCTACTCCTACCGTAACGTCCTAAGTGGCTTGCCGCTCGCCTCACTCCCGGAGAGTTGGAGACCACCAAGTTAAAACCAGGCTTCCTCAATGCACAACACGATGGCTACTACCAACTCGCGACAACCTACACACCAAGGTAAGGGCGGTCTTGCCAAAATCAAAGTTAAAAATGGTTGGCCTTAGTCTTTTGAGCCTGATATGAAGCTTCCAACGTGGCAACCTATGTTGTTTTTAAATTTTGTTCTTAAACAAAATTTATGAGAAGCGATTCATTACTAAACTATTGGAGAAGTTAAAGTAAATGAGAGAGATCATTAGTTAGATCACACGTTTAGTAAATTTTTGAGTAATTTTTTTATAAAATAATAATTTCAAAATTCATGAGAATAATTTATTTGACAAGTTTATATAATCTATATAATAATGTATTTTAAAATTAATTTATTTTATAAAAATTAACTCATTTGTCATTACTAGCTATATTAAACCTCAGATTCCGTGCTAAATTTTTTTAACAATTTTAAATATTTGTTAAATAATATATTTATAGAAATTAATATTATATTTACTATCTAATGTATGTTAAAAGTTAGTTTTTTTTATAATAGAAAAGAAAACTGATAAATTTTAAAATATGTTATATAATTATATCATAAATTACAAATATAAAAATTCAAATAGAAATTATCCTCATAAATGTTTTAAAAAAGAATTTTTTTAAAATGTAGTTATTTTGTAAATATAGAAAAGATAGCATAAAATATACTTATAATTTTTACCTCAAAATTTTTGTTTCACCTAACTATATTATAAGTTCAAAATAAGATTTTTATTTTTATTTTTGAAAAAAAAAATGGCAATAAGTATTAATCGAATACATGATCAGATGACCTTATTAAACAACCTAAGCAAACTACTAAGCCTCATAGATATAAAATAAAGGGGGCATTTACATATATAGCACACAATTCATATATATTTATATATCAAACATCCAAATATAAATATTTACATATATAACACTTAATCTTTATTATTATAAAAAATAGCATTTTTTAAATTTTTTAAAGTAAAATTCACCTTTTATAGCATAGAAAAGGTGCTACTTTTATAAATATTTTTTTTTTCATGCTTTTTCTACTAAATCAGTCAATTAATATGATCATTTCAAAATTTTTGCAAAATTTATTTGAATGGTTTACTCAACCTATTTTTAACACAAAGGTGCAAAATTTATTATTATGTATATTTATTTTTGTAAATGCACATGCGTTGCATACATCATAAAATTTGTGCCACTAAAATATTATTCTAATATTTCGTAGGCACTATTAATATTTTACACCTTAGTAAACATAAATTCTAATGTAGCATAATATATACAAGAAAGTGGAGTGACAACATTTGTTCAAGAGATAAACCATAGAGATGATGTTAACCAAAGTGGGAAAGAATATTTCTCTTCTACAACAACATATATTCAAATTATAGGGTGATTAAATTAGATGCTTTTATACATAAATATATAAATCTTAATAGGTATCTTGGATTGACAACAAGTAATTTATGGGGATCCACCATGATGGGCAAAGGTCTCATCATTGGCATAATCGACACGGTATCAAGGCTAGTCATCCTTCATTTAATGACACAAACATGTCACCACCACCTCCTACTACAAAATGGAAGGGTAGTTGCTTCAAAGGATTTGCTTGCAACAAAAAACTCATTGGAGCAAAAGCCTTTTTTAATGGGACCAACCCTTCCCCTCATGACACTAGTGGGCATGGAACTCATGTGGCAAGCATTGCAGTTGGCAACTTCGTGAATAATGCAAATGTTCTAAGACCAGCACACTTAGTCATAGTGCACCATGGGTGTTGACTGTTGGTGCATCAACTACTGATCGAAGAATAACCTCTTTTGTGGGTTAGGAAATGATAAAACTCTTCTTGGACAATGATACCAACCAAAACTTGGAATTCTAGTATCTTGGCAACTTGAGTATCCTGGAAAGCATGGTTATAACAATGCTACTTGTTGTGTGCCAAGTGCGATTACTAAATTAAATTTAAGAGGTAATTATACTATCATGATATTCAAGTAATTAATCTATTATACATTATATTGATCATTGTTAATTTCATATATCTATTATTATTATGTAATTAAACAATATTTTTGTTTAGTTAATTAGTATGAGCATAGATGCACTGAATGTGTTAATCTTATGAATATTAGAATAAATACTTTTTACAAATATAACCATAAAATTATATGCAAAACATAACGAGTTGAGTTGTGTAAAATTAAAAAAAAAAATTGAAATGTTCTCCTTATGTAAATTTTAGTAAGTTTATTAGACTATATGAAATTTAAATAAAATATACTCTTGTATTACAAGATAATAAGCTTAAAATTTTTATTTTAAAAAGATAATATAAAATTCACGATTATATTATTCATTCCTTTTTCATTTACCCAAATCCTATATCTTTCAGGATTCATAATAATAATATTCTTACATTCATGTTTGTCACAGGTAAAATAGTGTTGTGTCAGCCTTGCATGGTTAATGACGAGGAGAGAGGAGATGCCATATAAAGCTGGGGCACAGGGGGAATGATTGTATTGAACTTCCAATACACCACTGCCTCCCGCTCACGTTCTCCCAGCGTCTACCGTGAACTACTCAGCCGCAATAGAAATTTTAAACTACTACAACAAGAACCGAGCCAAAGCGTCTGCTGCCATACGCTTCAATGGCACCAAGTTCGGATTCATACCCTCCCCAGCCGTTGCATCCTTCTCCTCCCGCGGCCCGAGCCGCATGAATGGTGGGATCATCAAACCAGACGTACTCGCCCCAGGAGTCAATATCCTAGCTGCCTGGCCCAGAGACATCGGCCCAAACCCCAACCCGGTCGCGACCCACACCTTCAATTTTGACAGCGGAACCTCCATGGCCGAGCCTCACGTATCAGGGATTGTGGCATTGGTGAAGAGCAAGCACCGTGGGTGGACACCAGCGGAGATCATATCAGCGATCGTGACAACTGCAAATGACTCATGGACAGCTGCTGGTGACCTCATTGTGGACGATAATTCAAACAAAACTGCAGGAATATACGCCACAGGGGCTGGACTGGTGAACCCCCTGAAAGCAATGGATCCGGGCCTTGTGTTTGGGATCATCTTTGACGACTACATAGGATATCTGTGTGGATTTGGATACAACATTACTGAGATGACGTGGATGGTGGGGAAGCGGACCAGTTGCACTGGGGTTAAGAGTCTAACTGCAACAGAACTAAATTACCCGTCGATTGCTGTGAATTTGACCCGATTGGCGACGACTCAAAATGTGAGAAGAACAGCAAAAAATGTGGGGGATCCAAGAGAGGATTATGTGGCTAAGATTACAGAGCCAATGGGGGTAAGAGTTGATCTATCAACTTATACACTGAAATTTACGAGGCTGAATCAGGAGATCAGCTATGACATGACCTTTATGTTGAATGGTGCTTATCCAAGCCAAGGGAGTGACATGATAAGAAGAGGAAAAATTGTGTGGGATTCAGGAAAGCACGTTGTCACCACACCTATTGCTATTAGGTTTGCATAATTGGCTGATTTAGGCATGCATTGCTTTGGCAATGCATTATAATATATGAGGGTCAATAATAAATGTTCATAATAAATATATTTAGTACAACAAAAGGTTAATCCTTGGAATTTCAATAAATAAAAATATAATTTGCTTGGACTTTTGTGTCTAATCTTATTTACTTATGAAATGTATATGAATTTGTATGGTCCTTAATTATGTACTCCTTGATACAATAAAGATATTCTATTTCAAGGAAGGTGATGATCTTTTTGTGAAGTTCTTAATTTGGTTCATAAATAATCTATATATTCATGTATCAATGAAGAGAGATTATTAATAGATAGGCGTGCCAATAGATGTTTCGACATGACTGAATTAAGCTTGTAGATTCCATTATCATTTAGGATAGTTCTAGTTGACCCAAGTTATCTAAAATCAACTTAAAATTGACCAGAATACTTAAACCTTCTTAGTCATTCCTTACTTCTACCTATGTGATGTGTTTATTAGAGAAAAAAATTTAGGTTAAGATATTTCTAATAAATTTTTATCACAACAGAATTTGAAAGAATTAAATTTATTTTGAGATAAATGAAATATGATTTTTGCATAGGTTCACTCATCTTAAAATAAAATTGAGGATTTTGAGATAAATAATTTTAGATTAAGATATTCATAATGATTCTTTATCAAAAAGAAATTTAAAATTATTAAATTTATTTTAAGATTAATACAATATAATTTTTATGTGTTACAATCATTTTAATGTTAACCTGACTAATTTGAGATAAAAAATTTGATCACGATTTATTGAGATTTTTTTCTTTTTGTTACCAAAGCATTGAACGTACTAGTGCTATTAATCAAAAATTATGATGGCGGAGGGAAAAAAATGAACACCTCAGTAAGTGAAAGGAAAAAATTTTAAATTATGTGTAGATTAAAATTTAATTAACAAATTAAGTATACTTAAAAAAAATTAAATTTAGAAATAGTCGCCTGTTAAACTGACGACTAGTTAGCCACATCGGAGACGACGTGACGCACCTACTGTCCCATGGCTGGGACGAGAGCTAGTCGCTCGTTTAATGGACGACTAGCTCTATAAATCCCAGAGCTAGTCCCCGTTAAATGGGTGACTATCATGTAAATTAATTTTTTTTAAGCTTTAAGAGGTTTGATGGAGAAGTATACCAAAAAGTATGGAGGACCTACATATGATATTTGTTGATTTAGAGAAAACTTATAATAAAGTTTCAAGAAATGTTCTTTGGAGAGTTTTAAAAAGAAAGGAGTTAATATTGATTATATTCAAATCATTAAGTATATATATGTTAGACTTGTTACTTGTGTCCAAACACAAGGAGGATTGATAACATACTTCCCTATTTCAGTTGGATTACATGAAAGATCAGCTTTAATTCTTTATCCTTTTGTTTTATGTTATAGATGTTCTTATGAGCCATTTACCTAAAGATGTACCTTGGTGTATGCATTTCAAGTTGGATGGTTGAAGTGGAGGAGTCCATCTGGCTTGTTGTGTGATAGAAAAGTATAAACTGATGGTACAGATGAAAATTAGAGTAGCATAAATATGAAAAAAATCTAACTAGTGTTACAGATGGCAGTAAACGCAACTATGTTACAATACAAATAATGAAACAGAAGTGACAAATAGTAAATAAATAAATACATGTACTACAAACACAGAAGTAACACTATATTAACTATCTCATAATGATCGCTCATACTCTCAGTATCTTGATCAAGTGCACGTGATAGACGATAACGTAGCTGATGGTAGCCCTCCAATGTAGGTTCTCCATGAACCACATCATCATGCAATGTCAATCCAGATGTCTATGTAGGATAGTCATGATGGGATAAAAGGCAGCTATGATTGAAAACTATGCTGGTACATAGATGGACCTGGAGCAGCATATGTAGATGGCCCAACATCATATAACCTTGCTTTGAAACCTCCTCATATGAGACACCCTTTAGGCTCGTCTATAATGTTTCATAATATATACCGTAGCCTCAAATCCACCAAAGCTTCTCATATCTATGTCACCCTATAACTCATGCTCATCCGAAGTGGTGAAAGATGTCAGTAGCAATATGTGCTCATGAAAAATAATATTTGAAATTAGCCTCAACTATATAATCAACATATTAAATTTTGCAAAATACCCATGTAATTACTCACATATACGCGCTCCACAGGTGCTCTGAGATAATTAGTAGTGGGAGGATCAGCCTTGGATAAAAGTGAAGCCCATGATCTAAACAGGTCATCTTGATTAAGAGTCTATCCTCGTCCCCTTCCAACCTATCAACTACATGCTCTCTCCTCCTCTCCCACATAACTATGTGTATCTAGTGATTATCAACTCAATCTACATCAACTTTTCCACGACCATCGACCTTTTTGAAGGTAGGGTCTACAGGTGCCATGGCAATCCATGTATAAGTCCAAACTATCTAAGCAATCAATTTGGTAGGTGCATTCTACTCTCTTTCAGCTGATGAGTGGTGCTCGTGCTAACCAAATATCATAATTGAGCATATTGTATTTTGATTTCGATATATGACTACCAAATCACCTGTGCATATTACAAGATATGTTCAAATAAGCATAAACATTATAAAAATTATACTCAATGACTACTTTGAAGGTCATACCTATGTATGTAGCAGACTATCCAACTCATTCATGTATACTACCATGTTTGCTACTAGCATTCGATGCACATATCCCTCGTTCCACCTGTTTGAACACCATATTTAGAATATACATATAAGCATAAACTTGAATTATGAAAATTAAATTTCTTACCTCAAACCAATGTTAAGCCCGTCCAAATCTTGGATATGGCTCATAGAGTTGGCCTCCTGATGTGAAGGTGCTCCCAAGATCATATATGAAGTAGATGTAAGCTACCATCCATATTAGCCCAAGTGGGACAATTGAGCTCATATATACATACAAATGTGATAGAGCTGCTCCTCCAATGGATGTCTTGAATGTATATTGAGTCAAAGTAGAAGATACTGTAGATGGACCTTAGACCCTAAAGTGTCTGGTAGTAGGAATCTCCCAATAAGAAATAGAATATATGCACATAAGTGTCTGTTGAACTCCTCTACGCTCAGATACACATATGACTTCCTGTAGAAAGACCATTGGAGCCACCTCAAAGGTATGCAAGTTTGCGCCTATGCCTGACCCATCCGGAATGTAGAAGTGATGTGTGGAATGGTCGAGTCATGGTACACTAGTAGGGGATCTCACCCAACAACTCATCACACATGCACTACTATGCCACCTCTTTCCCTCACCAACTATAATTGGGCCTATAACTGGCAGCCCATCAACACATAAACTTTGTATCATCACCACATCCTGAAGGGTCACTATCATCTCACCAACAGTCAGGTGGAAATTATTGGTCTATGGAGACCATCTCTCAACTAGCATAGTAAGCAGATAATGATCCAAACGAATGTAATGTAGGTAGCTGTCAAAGCCTTCTTGCACAGGTAAACCTAGGATAAGTGATGGGCCACTCCTTCAGCATAAGTAAATGGGATGCAACCTCTAGAATAGTACTCTGCATTTAAACAAATCAGGAATAAACATTAGTCAAATTAAAGGGTGAGATCTTATAACTTAGAAGCTGAAATTTCACTTACAATGTCAGGGTGGGCTATGGACCCAGAAAGGCTATGCTAGGGTGGATCTATAGAAGAGGCGTCCGTGTAGTGTCCTCCCTAGCATGGACCCACTGCGTCTAACCAAAGTGTCCTCGCCATCATACACTGTTGAAAGAAATATATATCATAATCGCTTGTTAATATATATAAAAGGAAAAGCATGTACTAAACTAAAAAAGAGTACCCTACAACATGTAGAAGCAGCAAACTTTGTAGAACACTATAACAGTACTCTACAACATACCTTATACTATTTGCATTGTATAGCAGGATGACCTGTAATGACCAACTATCTTGCACAAGCTACATGACCTGCTACTGCTATCTCTGTTCTCATCTATACTGTTCCTAGATCTACTAGTGCATGGTCTACCTATCCTTCTAAAAAGCAAGTGGTAATAACTTGATAATACCTTCTTTAGCATTGTAATTTGGTCATTCAGAATGATCGATAATGTATGGAACTCAGCTGCATATGTTAACTTATACAAATGTAGATTGTAATACTATGATACACATGTCAGATTATTTAACCTTCTAAATCTCAATGCGGCAATAGCATGTGGGCACGACTAATGATAAATTAATGTCTTATTACAATTGCACTTATAGTGACCATTATCCAGAAATCAACTCTGAATGATCTGCATAACCTATCAAACACTTGCATCACCCTAGGGTTGATGATAACTGATTCTGGGAATTGTCTAGCTTCGCTTTCGAAATGTTGTAGCATAATTGCCACCCGTTGTGTGAACATATATATGTTTGCTTCCTATTGCTGAGTTGTACTGGCAAATTTTTAAAAAGTGCAATAATGTTGTAATAAATATCAGTGATTAGTGCATGAATTGGCAACCCACGGGCACGTATGTGTTTGTCGGCATAGTTCCATAACATATTCCACCAACATGCACCAATGAAAATTTCACTAGGTCTCGCTCAACAAGCTATTTGTGTGCATCTTTCTTAACATTCTATATGTTAGTCATGTAGCGATTAAATTCACACATATCATCAAAGTTTCCAGCCATATACATTTTTATGACATAGAAATTATACATCTCCAATTCCCAATTTACATATGACTTTTTAAAAATTTTCACGTAAATGTCTCAAACAGTGCCTGTGAGCGGCCCATAGAAATACTTCCTTACAAACACGCAACAAGCCAACGTATTTATCTGATATTATACATAGGTCATGTCTAGATGACACCACTAGTAGCATCTCCTGTAGACATGTTAGAAACTAAAGCCAAGATTCATTTGATTCAGATTCAACCACATCAAAGGAAAGAGAAAAAAAATCATTATTTTCATCAATTCTAATTTCGGCCAGTAATGTACCACGGTACTTGCCAAGCAAGAATGTACCATCCAAGCTCAAGACTGGATGACAACTACCCCAACCCAGAATAGATGGACCGGAAGCCCAAAAAAGTCTCTGAAATCGATATGCGTTGCTTGACTATATTACGTATGGTATACTGTTGACCTCATTTTTAGAATGAGCTCTCAACACCTCTATCTTAGGCATAAGATTTCTCTTAGACATTAAGAGTTCTTAGTATTAAGACACATCTAGTGATTAGGTGGGCACTCAACTAACCCTAGAAGACTTAGAAGGGTTATCCATAGGATCATGTCATGCTTTAGGGGTGTTAAGAAATTTGCCTACCCTTAGCTTGAACCACTCCCCACCTTCCTTCCTTCAAGTCAAACTCCAAATCAATCTTATTTGATTTTCTCCAAACTCAAATTAACTCCATATGATTGAATTCCATGATTGAAATCTATGATTGAAACCCATGATCCAAATCCATCAAAATTCATGAGTCCAAAATTTTCTAAGTCCTTAATCTTCCCTTAAGTACTTAACCAAAATCATGATTGAACCAAATCAAATCCTTAAAATTTTCTCATAATTCATTTATATTGTCATATATAAATGAAATATAAATTCAAAACAACCAAACTAAACTCAAAATTCTAAATCAATTCATGAAATTTTCTTAAATTCCTTAATCTTCATTTAAGGACTTAACTAAAATCATGACCAAACCTATTCAAATTCATGGGATTTTCTCAAAACTCATTTATATTCTCATTTATATTCACATATATAAATGGAATATAAATATGAATCAATCAAATCAAATCCTCAAATTAAATTCCAAATCTAAAATCTTTCTTAAGTCCTTAATTTTTCATTAATGGACTTGGCCAAAATCTTGATCAAACCATTTAAAATTCATGGGATTTTCTCAAAACTCATTTATATTCTCATTTATATTCATATATATAAATGAAATATAAATATAAATAAATAAAAACAAATTCAAAAATTTAAACTCCAAAACCTGAAAATTTTCTAAGTCCTTTAAAAATCCCTTTTAATGGACTTAGCCAAAATCATGACTAAATCACTTCAAATCCTTGAAATTTTCTCATTATCCATTTATATTCTCATTTATATTCACATATATAAATAAAATATAAATTTAAACAATCAAAATCACTTCCAAAAATCAAACTCAAATCTACTCAAAATCCAATCTAAGCCTTTCAAGTCAAAATGTTGAACTTAGCCAAATCAAGCCAAACTCTTGATTTTCTCTCATGATTCAATCAAACCTACAATCATGAACCCATATATAAATCTAAACTTAAATCAAACAATCAAAACCTAAGTAAAAAGTCAAATCTTAAATCCTTTCATATTCTTCCTATGAATATAAAATTGGCAAATGGATCAAAACTAATTTGACTTCAAACCACTTGCAAATGGATTTATATTTCAATCATAAGTCTATAAACAGGTTCAATCAACTTCAAATCAAGCTTTGACCAAGCCATTTGACCCACTTAAGCTCACTTGACCCAAAGTGACCTAAAGTACCCTTATGAGCCAAATTCTAATCCTAACCAAATTAGATTGAACCAAACTCATATTTTCCTCTCATCATGATCAACAATCATCATGGGATGATCAATCAATCAAATTAGGTCAAACTAAGTCAAACCTAAGGGTTGACCAAGTCAACACTTAGCCCAAAATGAAACCTAACATAGCCAAAATCCACCATAGGCCAAATTGATTGAAACCCTTGAACTAAATTCACTCATGACCTATGTTTGAACTTAACCAAGCCAACATTTGAGCCTAACCTAGCCCAATTGGCCACTTGACCCAAGTTGAGCTAACTTGACCTAAAAATTCAAAATGGGTCAAAACTTTATCTAAGCCAAATTGATTCAAACCAATGGGTCAAGTTCATTCTAAATCACTTGTTGAACTTGACCAAAGCCTCAATTGGCTAACCAGACCTAACCAAGCCCAATTGACCTTAGATCCAACTTGACCTAAAGGGGTCATGTTGAGCCAAATTTGAACTTAACCAAAATTTATTAGAAACAAAGATACCAATCCACTCCATATGACTAACCTAACTTGAACCTACCCTTGACCTACCTCAAATAGGTCAAATGGATCAAATTAGACAACTTGACCCGTTTGACCTAAATGAAGTCATATGAGCCAAATTCAAAACTATACCAAATTAAATCAAACCAAAGCAACCAAAACATTTCAAATGGTCATATGAACTTGACCCAATCCTTGATTTGATTTGACCAATTGGTCAACTTGACCCAAGTTGACCCATTTTGATCTAAATGGATCAACATGAGCCAAACCTTATCAAATGAATTCCAAATCTCATGAAACTTGGCCAAACCTAATTTCTCCACATACCCAACATATGCAAAGTAAAAAATTAGCAAAATGACCATTCTATCCCTAGGCCAAAGAACAAATATTGGCTTAATCCATGGGTAATTTGGTCAAACCCTCTTCATATCCACTTGATTCTTTCCTAATAGCTCAAGGGGACCCAAGGAAGAGTGGTGCACCCAACCCAATGGGTTTGGGTTAGCCCAATTAGCCCTAAGACAAAACCCGACCCCATAGGTCAAAATGGCAAATTCAAAATCCATCTTCCACTTGATTTCATGCACATGTGAGGTTGGCAATCCACACCTTGCCTCAAGCTGACCATGTGCACACTCTATCAAACAACCTCTAAGCTCCATTGATCAAAATGGCAAGTGGATGGATATGTCTCCATCTTTCAAGGAGGAGATATACTCCCCCTAATTCATTTGAATTCTACAATTACACATTTGATTGGGTGCTAGAGAGAGTAAGGAGTCATCGAGTGATCCCCCCTAGAGCTCTAGCCATTTTCCCATCCTCAATTTTTTTTAATAGTGAAAATAGAGGAGGAAAATTGAAGAGCTTGCTTTCTCCATACTCAATTTCCACCAAATTCCTTTTGCACACTGCATCAGAGAGGCAAGTCAAGTGTACCCAAGATTTCTTTGAAGTTCCAAAGGCAAGGGGAGGCCTAGCTCGATCAAAGGCAAAGCTAGGAGGAGGAGTTAGAGCTCTCACTCAACCTCAGTGCTCAAAACACTTGCAACTAGACAAAGCTCCTCCAAGGGAATTGAGCTATTTTCTGAGCTCAATTCTCATGTGTGTTGCCCTTTGTGAAGTGAACTTTAATTTCATGGATCTTAGCCATTGGATGTATTGGTAATTGCATGATGAAGGTGTGGGCCAAATTAGCTTAATCAGCCAATCAAGCTCGAATCTTGCCCTAGAACTTGGATGGATCACATTCCTCTCAGGCTTTAGCAGGGATGAATCTCTAGCCATCCATCTGCGCATTTTGGATGGATGACTGAGATTATACACATGTTTCGAAAATCCCTTACCCATTTTAAAACCATGGGAGATCTGATCGATCTTTGATCGGATGAGATCAAACATCTGTTGTCACCCATGGATTTGACATTTAAGTGAATCCCTCATGACACGACGCATGTAAAGCGTGTCGACCGCTGCCGCTACGCGTCACGCCGTGAGCTATAGGATTAGTTAAAATGCTTTAATTAATTTTTATTAATCTAGGGATCTTCTAAAATTCATAACTCTCTCTAGAAAATGTGAAATAATTAATTTAGAATATTTTAAAATTAATTTCAATGGTTTTGAATTATTTTAGCTAGTACTTTTTTGATTAAGCCTCTGATTAACCCCAAATTTCTTGGGTAAATTGTAGGGGATGACTTCTGCTTCCTCTAATTTTTCTGGAATTTATTGATAGCTTGATTAGAAGAACTGCATATGGATTTCTTAATTACCCTCCTTATGTAATTAAGGATAATTAAGGTGTGATTAGTTGTTTTAATCCATGATTAGAGTTGATTAAGGTGATATCTAGTAGATAGGAGGTTTATGGAATAATTTTAGGGCATTTTGCTTAAGCTATTACATAAACCCCCTTTTCTCTCCTTAATCTCCTCTTAATTAAGGGTTAATTCATTAATTATCCCTTTAATTAATTTCTAAAAATTCTAAAAATATTTTAGAACTTAATTAATCTACTTCGGGTAGATGCTTGGATTTTTAATAGCCTAAGTTCAATTAAGAAATTCAAAACCTAATTCATATGTTTGAAAGGGTGTTTTGAAATTATTTAAGTTAAACCCCTTAGCTTAATTAACTATTGATTGTGAGCCAAATTGCATTAGGCATTTTTCTGATTAGGTGCATTATAAATTTAAATTCCTTTTGAGTTTTTATGTCATCTCATTGGCTCATAATCATTTGGTTAATTATTCTAAGGTGGTGTAGGTAAGGGTTATTTAAGTTACTTAATTCATACACTAAAGTCACTTTATGTAGAAATATGAGTGACTATTAACATTGAATTCAATTTGATTTATTTTAAACTTTCTTATTACATAAGAATGTCTTTAGGATTTAATTAAAGTGAATGTGTTTACATGCTTTCATTGCTTTGATTATTTCCCCAACATGTTAAACTTATATGTCATGTGGTTTCATGCATTCATATTTTCCAAATTCAAATTTAAAAATGAAATTGTTTACTTTATGTAGAAATATGAGTGACTATTAACACTACTAAACCCAAATTATTTTCAAAACATATAAATCAATTATCAAATCTGAAAGTGTGCTACTTATATTCTAATTATAAGTTTGCATGTGATAGATTATAAAGGTATGCTTAAGCATGTGTTTCCTTTCTCTCTTATGTTGGTATAGTTTTGAATAGGAATTTGGTGATATATATGGTCCAATTGAAAAGGACCTAATACTCACCTAATTTTGTATCCTATTCATCCCTAAGCTATCACCTAAGAGGGGCTACCTATACTTGCATACATAAATTGCATAAATAAAATGAATCCATTAATGCAACTTTTGCATTCTTCTTTTCCATTTCTTTTCTTTTTTACAAATATTTGTATTTAAGGAAAGTGGTATATTAGTTTGGACAACTTCAAGGTTGTGAGGCTTTAAGTATCCCTAAGTAAGTTTTATACCTTACACCTCTAGTTAACAATGGTGCTATACTCACTTATGTCTTTCTTACTTTCATGTGTGTATGTGAAAATTGGATAAAGAAACCCTTTTCTACTTAAGAAAATCATGCATATTAAACTTCCAAATTTTCTTAAATGAATTATTTAGCAAGCATCATGATGTGTATTAAATATTCTCATTTGTGTGTATAGATATGCTTAGGAGACATTCATATGCATGTTATACATGTTGGGAAAGAAGTGAAGTAATGTGTGTTATGTGAATTTTGATTAAATTTATTTAATCTTAAAATGCCTTTCTTTTTGAATAGGTTTGTTTAGAGTTTATCTAAACTTATAATTAATTAAAAGATTTAATCAAAACATTTACCTAAATAAAATTAAAATGTTAATCTACTTTAGAAATTACTTAGGTTAGGGAAGGAAAGAGAAGTCCTCTTCTCTTTCTCTCTTTATAACTTAGTAATTAATTCTAAGATTCACTTGAACTAAATCAAAAAACATGAAGTAAAATCAACCCAAAATAATTAAACAACTTAAATGAAACCCTCATCTAAGTTGAACATATTTTCACACTTAAAAATTTGAATCTAAAGTCATAAGCTAAGCATACCACATAAACCTCCAAAGCACACACATTAGCCTAAGTCACCACTTCTAGCTTTAGTTAGGGTGCATGGTTTGATGCTTTGTTTTATTTTGTAGCTTATATTTTAGACTAGATGTTAGGGTGTATGCTCGTAGAATGAATGGTAGGATATTCTTAGTCTAACTATTCTTTTCTGCGGTGGATTGTGCTTAAGAGGCGCTATCATAAATAAAAATATAAATGCTTTTACTTACAGATGCTTTATACCCCTAAGCATAATCCATAGGCTAGGTGGACTTAGTCACCCATGTGTGGGGTGATAAGTCCAATATACATGCTTGGGATTTGTATGGATTGCTTTAGCTAACCTTTGTTTTGCAGGTGTTAGCTAGATTTCCTTTTCCTTTTCATGTAAATTTATGCAATTAGATTTTGGAATGATTGTTAGGGATTAGGATGAGCATTGGTCATGAGATCCTATCTTATGCACCATATGAAGCCTTGGAGCATCTACCTTCCAACCATCCAAAAGAAGGAACCAAAGAAAAAAAAAAGAAGAAAGAAGAAAGAGAGAAGAAAAAAGAAAAGAAGAAAGAAAGCTTGAAGATCCCCGTAACAATGAGCTCCTTAATTAATTGTAATGTAATTCATTTGTAATCCGGGTTGCATAAGGGTAGAGCTCAGCTAGCCAATTTATTTTTGAGTTTGTGCGGTGGTGCCTGACCACAACACCTTTTCTTCTTTCTGCAATTAACTTTATAAATTTGTTGATGATTTGTTTAGCTTTTGTATTAAGTGGCATGATTTTCTTAGTTTCTTCCTGCTTTATGTATGGCCTGGATGTGGATTAAGATTCTTAGAGAAAAATAAATCTTTTACCCAACTTAATAAATTAAAACTAAAAATAAACAACTCATAACCTCACCTAAAGCTTAGGTTTAAAATCGAGATAAAAGAATTAGCAACCCCTTAACTGGATGAGCATTTATTTTATAATATCATGAACAACAACATCTTATTTTACTCTTGATTAGAAGGCTTCCACTTTTGCAAGAGAAACTTAGCTTGACCTGTGAGAGCCATGGTGGAAACTCACATCCTCCCTTCTCGCTAATTTTGGCCCATAAACTTTATTTCTCATGCATTAGGCATATGAATCCTATTATCTTGAGTCAAAATAATTGTCCAAAATGAAAATAAAATGAAATTTGAATTGCATTAGATTTAGGTCATTTGAAGCATGCCTTTTACATGATCTAGTCTCTTTAAAGAGTGAGTCTAAGGACTTAGTTTCTTTCTAAATAAAAATATCCTAGATATCTTACATTAAGCATATGACTTGCCTACATGTGTTTAAAATCATAGGAGGAGTTAGTTGGTGGCCACCCCTAGGAGGTTGTAAGTCCAAGCTGTTGGGTGATTTGTCCTCTCTTGTGGAGGCAAACCAATTACCCATTTTCATCTTAAATTTAGGTTGTGCTTTCGGCCCTTGCCAAAGCTCCCTAGATTTAGGTTCAGAGGTTTCTTTTCCCTTTGCCGGCCCTAAGCATAAATTCTTACCTCTTAGATATTTTTGTAATCTTGTGTTGTTGAATTGTAAGCCCTAGCATTCTAATAAAATTTTAACTTAAACAAACTAAATCAATTTCAAAATAGTAAAGCCCAATGATAGGATAGTTTGAGATGCTTGTTAGGTTTCCTAGCATTATGAGCATCTCCTACTTATTCCCATTTGGCTTTGATAATAAATCTCTCTTTGATCAATCCCATTTGATCTTCAAAAATAAACCAATCGATTAATAGTTCTTTTCTAATGAAATCTTTAGAGACAACGATCATTTACCTTAATCGAGAGTTTTCCAAAGGAATCCCCATTCCTTAGATGTAATTAACTATGGGGCTTGCCCTGTAGGGAACTTAACGAACCCTATTTAAAATAAACCCTACTTTATTTTTTCATATAAAGTAGGGGAAGAATCTCTAGTACACTTCGAAGACCTAACATCCTTAGGAGTCCATATTGAGGTGATAAGGTCCATTAAAGAGTAGTGACTTCTATCTTTCGAGATAGTACACTATTCCTTGATGACGTACTCGATCACCTGAATAAGTACATCTGTGGATCTACGTGGTATCCTAAAAAGATGAATTTTTATAGTCTTGTCTTTCTTTTCTCACCACAGATTTGATAGGCGACTCTATAGAAAATTTTCACCACAGATTTTTTTGGCGACTCAGGATGGTTCCTCTCTCCATCTTTGGTAAATGATCATTGTCTTTAAGTATCGATAGTGGGTTTGTGCTTTTGTATGAATCCAAGACTATCATTCTTTCCATTGGCACTTAGCTTATGTCATCCTTAAGTTGAGTTAGCCAACATTATTAGGTTTTAGGACGGCATTCCTTGTTGGTCTTAAAACTCCCGTCGGGTTCTCCAATGGGTAAAAATAAAAAGATCTAAATAAAAAGAAAATATTTAAAGACTTCCTCTTTATCATTTTCATGACAAGGAAAGGTTCATCCTAAAATAATAAAGATAAAATAAATCTTCCATAAAGAACTTTGCTTTTCAAAAGCACCTTTTCAAAAATGCACTTAATAAAATATTTTTCACAAAATTTTATCACCCTCATTTAACAATTCCCATAATTGTTACATGTAAGGATTTTCAAAATAAAACTAACAACATTTTCTAAAAGCAAAATGAATATCTTCCATCAATTTATTTTGATAAAGATTTCATTTTGAAAAAGAAAATAATAAGCTTTTTTCAAAAACTCAAAATCAAAATCCAAAAATGAAATTTTCAAAAAGCACACATGAACCTTTCCATTCAATACACCCAAACATATTGAATGAAAGTTTCATTTTCAAATAAAATCAAAATTTTCAAAACCACATATGAACATCTCCATTCAATATACTCAAATTTATTGAATTAAGATTTCATTCCCAAATAAAAATATCATTTGGGAAATCCCACTTAAACATATCTCACATATGATTAAGTTGGAATTCCTCTCTTTCAAAAAGCAATAATCACACATAAAATTTTCATAATTCAAAAATGAGATTGACTTCCATTCCTACATACCCAAATTTGTAAAATGGAAGACTCCTTTTCAAAAATCAAAATTTAACAATCATATTTTCAAAAAAAAAAAAAATTCAAACACATTCGGAACTTCATTTAGCATACCCAAATTTGCTAAGTGAAGTTTTCAAATCCAAATTAAAAATCAACAATCATATTTGGAACTTCATTTAACATACCAAATTGTTAAGTGAAGTCTCCTAATCCACAATTCAAAATTCTAAACACATTTTGGAACTTCATTTAGCATACTCAAATTTGCTAAGTGAAGTATCCAAACCCAAAATAAAAAATTTTCAAAACATATTTGGAACTTCATTTAAACATACCCAAATTTGTTAAATGAAGTCTACAAATTCAAAATCCAAAAATTTTCAAAACACATTTGGAATTTCATTTAGCATACTCAAATTTGCTAAGTGAAGTCTCCAAATCCAAAATAAAATAAATCTTTCAAACACATTTGGTACCTCATTTAGCATACTCAAATTTGCTAAATAAAGTTTCCAAATTCAAAATCAAAAAATTTTCAAAACACATTTTGGAACTTCATTTAACATACCCAAATTTGTTATGTGAAGTCTCCAAATTCAAAAATCAAAAATTTTCCAAACAACACTTTGGAACTTCATTTAACATACATTTTGCTAAGTGAAGTTTCCAAATTCAAAATCCAAAAATTTTGAAGCTCCTTTTGGAACTTCCTTCCTTAGCATACCAAATTTTCTAAGGAGTTTCCATTTTCAAAATCAAAACAAATCAAAAATTTTGAACACATCCTTTGGAATTTCATTTAGTATACTCAAATTTGCTAAGTGAAATTTCCAATTTACCAAACTAAGTGGGGCTTCATCTTTAGCATACCAAATTTTCTAAAGTAAAGTTTCCACTTTCAATCAAATCAAAACATAAATGAAACACTTAGGATTCCCTTAGCATACCTAAATTTGCTAAGGATCTTACCCTTTCCAAAATCAGACATCCAAAAATAAATGAAACACCTTAGGATTTTCTTAGCATACTTAAATTTGCTAAGAATCCTATTTTCAAAAATCAAACAAAACACGCTTGGGTTATTCACTTAGCATACCTAAATTTGCTAAGTAAGAATTCCAAATTTTCCAAAATCAAAATAAAATTAATTTACAAAAAAGAAACAATCACTTTCAAAATACTTCACTTAGCATACCTAAATTTGCTAAGTAAAATTCTAAAAACAATCAAACAAAAATAAATTCAATTTGACCCTTACTTTAGCATACCCAAATTTGTTATAGGAAAGGGTCCTCAAATCAAAAATTCAAATTCAAACAAACATGAACCTATGGAAACATCCTTATCAAAAATTTGAATCCATATTTCAACATACTTAAATTTGTTGAAGTTGGATTCATATTCAAATTTCTCTTTCAATCAATCTTCTCAAATCTATTTGAACCCCACTTAACACTTCAAATTTATTGGATGTGGGTTCAAATTTTCAAATTCAAAATTCAAAAATCTATAAAGATAGAAATCTAATACAAACTCATTTCTCATTGCAGATTCTTATAATCAGTGCAGTATCAGTTTAGTTTTAGTCTATTATAGTTGTTGAAATGGTCGGTTCTTAGAAGTTTGTTTTTACCTTCCCCCATGGTATGGATATGGCTTTGGATCAAGTTGACTTCCCCCGTCTGGACCATACATATCTGATTCACTTTGGTCGGGGATTCGAGGGAGCCAAGATTACCTGTGAGGGCATTCCCCTTACTACAATTAGAAGGACCAAGGTGATCGGGCAGAAGCTGATCATCAAGATTGACTTACCCTCGACTAAGATGTCTCTTCTTGAAGAGGAAAGTGGTGGCAGTACCACAAGCTTCAATTATAGTAGTGCCAGCGTGTCAATAGTAATCTCGATTGCGCACCCCATGTTTCTCATATGTAGGTTAGTACAATCTCATATGTACCCTCCAGCGTAAGGCTCCCATGGTCTCAGGGCCGGCCTCCCCTACATTTGAGTATGGGTCTAGCTCGCACTCCTCCCATCCTACTCGTACATAGCATAGGAACATAAACCACATGATCAAGCGGTAACACACCAGGATCGCGAAGGAGATGGAGGTAGCTGCTCGCTCAGCTATTGATGAGTTCCCCATTGTTACTTCACCACTAGCTATAGAAAACCAGTTCCAACCTCTCTCTAGGTTAGACATAGAGGATGTACGAGGATTTGCTCATCACCTCCTCCAGTGGTGCATTTTCAGCCAGCAATTTCTAGGAGCAGGAGGTCATATGCCTCTCTATCTTACGAGCGAGGGTGGAAATGGGGCAGTCTGAGTTTGATCTCCATTCCATCATTCCCCATAGTGTGGGAAAGCAGATCCACCAGAGAGGGCCCGAGAGGCTCATACAACACATATTACCAGTAGGGAGAGATGGAGGTTCAGCAATCAGTTGGCCACTTTTGCTTTGATTGATTTTCCAGCTTGGCGCACTACCCGCGCCGACCATACTGATAGTATCCTCCTTATTGGGACTAGTCATCATAGGAGGGTAGCTCCTAGAAGTCGGTGGTGTCTCCACCCCACCGCTCTACCCCTCATCCGCCATCACTAGTTCAGGTTACAACTTCTCCTATTCCAGCAAAGGCCATGAAGGCCATATCCGGAGAAGCGCACCCCGTTGGTGATCCGGCTATGACCAAGGGATCCTACCCCTTATACACCACCCATTGTGGCAGGCCGAGCTCTCCTGCTCGACCTTCTACCCAGTGGTGGTGCGGAAGGAGTGCGACCCCGAAGCATCATGGTCATCCCTTCACCAACTCCACCAGTTCAACAGGATGTGGAGATGGTGATAGTGATTTCAAATATTCAGATGATGAGCTACAGTAGTAGTGGAACATCCTAGGATTATTTTCCTCTCATAGCGGTAGCGAGAGTGTCATTCATCCAGTGAGTACAATCCACATAGGATTGACTCCTCAGCAGTAAGCGAGGTCTGGTGCCTCACATTACACGATAGTGATCACACCGGTCAGTCAAAGATATTTGTACCCACTCAGATCGACCATTCTTTAGATGAGATAGTGGCTCATTATTTCATGGAGAAGAAGGAAATTCTAGGGTATGATTTATTAGATGAGGAGAGAGTCAGCTTTGATCCCAATGAAGATGACTTGTTGGGAGACTCAACTGGAGTCTGCATGGTTGACATTAGAGGATCTCTTCTTAGGGATCAATAAGCCATGGAAGGTGATGAGGTTGATCAAGAGCAAAATCAACCACACCTTGACATCGGTTGAGAAGGATGAGCGAAAGATAGGATGGCAGATGTTCTGAGGACTTGTTAGCATAGTTTTGCTTCAAAAAACAAGCCCCTTTAGTTCATCCTATTATAACCAATTCAAGCTGAGTTAGTGCATGTCTTGGACCCAAGAGACTCTACCTCCCGTTGAGCAAGGTATCACTAGCCTATATAAGAAGGTAGTGGAAAGCACCTCCATACAAGAAAAGATATAAAATCCATGGTTGGCAATGAAGGAAGCTTTGGCTCAAGCTCGGGGAGGATCATCGATTCTAAAGGGTAGACCCTACGCAAAGGAATTTGATGCTATCCAATATCCCAAGGGTTTCTTTCCTCCTTCCTTTAAAAGCTTTGATGGCAGTGGAAATCCAAGGCAGCATGTAGCACATTTCAAGGCCAGTTGTTGCAATGCAGGTGGCAACGATGCTTTACTCTTTTCCTTTTAGTTAGTTAGCGGGTATTACTTTGATTGGTATCTGTTGTCAAATGGTTCAATAAAGATATTTGCTGAGTTGGAGCAACTCTTTATCAAGAGGTTTTCTAGAGCTCAGTAAAGGGTTATTGTAGGTGATCTCATTATAGCACAACTGCACCCCAATGAATCACTTATTGATTATATTCTTGGCATAACGAGTATGAAGTGTGAACCATAACTATCTAAACAGAATGCCATTAAGATTCTCTTGAAGAATTTCCATGGTCCGGTCGCCTTCATGCTTAAGGTATTCACTAACAAGACATTTGAGAAGCTAATCAATAAGGTGCCTAGTCTATAAGGAGAGGCCAAACAGTTGCCTTTTCAAGATCAGTTGCCTAAGCAGAAGCCCTAAAAGGTATATGAGAAGAAGCGGGAGGCGTAGCGGTGACAAGGGAAGCAACTAGCTAGATCATCAAAAGACCACAACCTCAGCCTCCACCTCCTTTGCCACCACCGAGGCAGCCTTACCGGCCTCCACCGCAGCCTCCAAGGACACAACCATCGCCTCAGCCATACCACCACCAGCAATGACATGCATATCCGCCGCTAGGTAGCTATGGTCCACCTTCTCTTTTAGATAAGTTAAATAAACCTTATTCTTTTAAGAGGGAGGTAATCATGAAAATCTTGAAGAATTGTTAAAGAAACCTGATTTTCAGCTACCCGAGCCTAGGAGACCGAAGGAAGTAAGCAAAAGTTATGATCCAAACTTTTGTCCTTACCATCGAATGCCATGCCACATTTTGGAGGATTGCTTCACATTTAAGGACTGGCTTGAACATAGCTTCAAGATCGGTGTTGTAGTTATCCCAAAGGAATACCTTGTGGAACAACATTCCAGTTCCATTAGGGTAATCCTTGGGGATACATGTGATCCTACCAAAACCAAAGAAGGTTGGGATATTTCTCTATCCCGTACCTCTAAGAAGATAGTATAGAATATCAAGAAGTTTTCCTTATAGATGCCTGAGTTAGCTCAAACTTCCAACACTAAAGAAGGTTTGCAAGTTACCAGTGCCAACTCAAGGAAAGGGGGAGCTCAAGCGGACATGTGTGCATTAAGCTAAAACAATAGTGTCTAGCTCCAGCGTTGATTGTAGCTTCCATGACTTCTTCCATTTCGGCTATCTCTTTTCTTCTACTAGTAAAACTCTTGTATCAGTGGATAAGGGCATCAAATCCCTTACTCCATTCACTTTACTTGATTTCTACTTTATACCTCCAAACAATTCCAAGAAATTAAAGAATAAAGATAGCTTGAATTATATCTACGTCATTTTTGATGGGTTGTCTTCTTCTATTCCTAATGATAACTCTTCAAGTCTAAATAACTATAACAATTCTGATCTTCTTCTTTCTGATTTAGAGTTGGACTTTCCAACTGTGAACACTACGGGTTCATCTCTTGAGATAGACTTGAAATCATCCGATATTGAGGGTCCCATAAGAGAAGCTGTAGGTAAGCGTGATGTACAGGTAGAACCTTCCACCACCTTGCCTCAAGAGATCACCGAAGTCAACCTCCGTAGTGGCAAGGTTCTACCTCCTAGGGCAACACTTAAGATAGAGGGAAACAAGACATTGGTATTGAAGATCGAGAAGCCCCTCCACAGGATGCTCCACCCTTGAATAAGCTTGTAGAGGACCAGATCGAGGTGGATTATAATGTCCTTTCTTATCTAAGAAAGTTGTCATCTAAGCTAAGCATATATGATGACCTTGTCTTATCCAAAGAGATGAGGGAATCACTAATCAAGGCCTCCTTGATCGAGATGCTTAGCTCACCGCCATAGGTGAGGAAGCACATTATACAAAAGAAGCTCAAGGGATCACCTTCATAGATGAAGACCTTCTCTAGGGACTTGAGCACAACCATCCCCTACATCATAAATAACATGAACTCACTGAGTTCTCATGGATCTGGGATGCGCAGAACATTATGAGTCTAAAGGCCCTTGCCTATTTGAGGATCAACATCTCTACACTCCAAGGAGATTGAATGATGTTGAGAGGATTCAATGAACAAGGTGAGCGAGCTTTAGGTTCCATAGTGTTACCTTTGGAGATAGGTGATTAGAAGACTGAAGCCAAGTTCTACATCATTAATTTGAATACTTCATTCACTGCTTTGCTCGGTAGGCCTTGGATACATTAAAATAAGATCATTCCATCCTCCCTCCATCGTGCATCAAGTTTAAAAGATGAATTGAATATGTCAATGGATGAAAAGCCATTTTCGAGAGGTTGAGATTTATGAGGATGTGACCTACTATCTTCCTCAACACACCTTTCTGTGAACTTGGACAAAATTCAAATGCAAAAATAAAAGAAAAGAAAATCAAGAAAAAGAAAGATAAAAAAATGAAAAGAAAAATAAAGTCCAAGTGACAAGAAAGGGGAAATGAAGAAGAAATAGACATTCCACCCACGCTCATTCCCATATGGACATGTGGAAAGAATGGCTCAACCTCCACCAGGCAAAGGCAGAGATAGAAATATAGGTAGTTCTAGAGGTGGGAGACCTCCTAGTTGGCCTTCATCCAACAGAGGTTGTGTTCCAGTTCGTAGGAGTACCCCTACTATTCACATAGACTTGGAATCCAGCTTGGATGATGAGTCTAATGTGATTAGTATACCAGCCAACCCCTCTTAGTGTGTTCCATTAGAGGTGACTTTCATGCATAATGAAGAAGACCGTGCCTCCAAGCAAAGCATTCAATCGTTTATGTAAAACTATTAAGCAACATTGGGAACCTTTTTAACCTCACTTACATCTCAAAGTTGAAGGTTTAGTAGTTAAGGAAGTCCCCAAGTCTTCCAAAGGACATGAAGCGTAAGAGGTTTTTTTGGGATCATCCTCCTAAGTCCCAAGTGTTGATGTAGAATTGAGGAGGATACTTTTAAAGAATTAATGGAATTACCTTTATTTTTTACTCACCTTGTGTTCAAAATCTTATACAGAAGGTTTAGTTCACATGGTCCAAGCATATGTCGAAAGTACTTTGAAAAAGCTATGGAACAACAGGTAGGGAAGCACAATCAAGAGCTAGGATTCTATAGTGGGTCTAGTCATGACGAAGCTTGTTGTTACCAATCATTTGAGTCGATAGTTCTTCTCACAACCCCAACTCTTATGAGAATGTGTGTTTAGAAATCTCGATGATCCAGATGATCTCCAAGTCAAGGATGTACCAAAATTTGAAGAAGGAGATTCATTCAACAATAGACAAGCTTAAAGAAATCAACCTCGTGATAGAAGAAAATCACGCCAATGTACATCGCTCATCGCTAAATGAAGAAGAAACCAATGACTTAGTTAGGCTAGTAACTGAGTTTAAAGACTACTTGGCATGGAGTTATGAAAAAATGCCCGGATTATCTCCTGACGTAGTAGTCCACAAGCTATCAATAGACGCTAATGTTACCCTTATTAAGCAAGCTCCTAGATGCATGCAATTAGAAATTGAACAACAAGTCATTTCTGAAGTCAAGAAATTGATTGATGCTGGTTTCATCAGGGAAGAAAAATATCCTACTTGGTTAGCCAGTGTCATCCCAATTAAGAAGAAGAATAGCCAAATTTGCATGTGCATCGATTTTAGGGACTTAAATAAGGCATGTCCTAAGGATGAGTTTTCTCTTCCTATATTAGAATTAATGGTGGATATTACCTCATCTCATGCAGTTTTCTCTTTCATTGATGGAACATCTAGCTACAACCAAATCAAGATGTCTCCTCAAGATCAAAGAAACATTGCTTTCTGAACCCCGATCATAATCTTCTGTTATAGGGTCATGCCTTTTGGCCTTAAAAATGCTGGTATTACATACCAATGGGCCATGACTCAGATCTTCAATGAACTCATCCATCATCAGGTTGAGTGTTATGTTGATGATCTAGTAGTCATGATCAAAGAAAAGGAAGACCACCTCTTTGACTTGAGACTAGTTTTTGAATGGTTAAGATAATATAACCAAAAATGAATCAAGTGTGCATTCAAGTAGCATGAAAATTCCTTGGGTTGTTGTCCAACACCGGGGAATAGAAATAGATCCTAAAAAGATTAAAGCTATCTTAGAAATGTCACCTCCTAAGAGTTTAACTCAACTCAGATCCTTTCAAGGACGGCTGACATATCTAAGATGCTTTATCTCAAACCTATCGGGGAGATGCAAGCCATTCTCAACACTTGTCAAAAAGGATGCCAAGTTCAAGTGGGATGAGAAGTGTCAGACATTCAAGATATCAAAAGATTACTTGGTGAAGCCGCCTTCTAGCTCTATCGTGCCACTCATCCTTTACACTGCTACATTGGATGACTCGCTTGGCATTCTATTGGTTCAAGCTAATGATGAAGGAAAGGAGAGCGCTCTCTACTATCTCAGCCATCATCTGATCCCAACTAAAGCAAACTATCCACCTATTGAGAAACATTGCCTAGCTTTGATCTTCGCATGTCAGAAGCTACGACATTACATGCTTTCTCACAAGGTGAGCTTGATCTCTAGGACAAATCCACTGTAGTATCTCATGACATGGGAAACATTATGTAAATGTTTGGTGCACTGGTCCATGATACTCACGCTTTTTCGCACTGCACGGTAAAAGGATGCACTAGATTTCTTAGCAACACCCACTTCCTCGATTCTCCGCTTAGTGATGATCTCCCGATGAACAAATCATGAACTTTGGGGAGGCCAATAACCACCGATGGGAGATATATTTTGATGGTGCTTCTTTTTAAAGGGTGAAGCACCATGATCTATTCTCCCGTGAAAAGGTAGGAATAATTCTTCTAACTTAATCAGATATGATGAGATTCTCATACTATCTTTCCAACCCCTACACCAACAAGTCGAGTATGAGGCTTGTCCTGAGTTAGTCATCACTATCGTGTCAAGAGCATCAACATCTTGGGAATTCTCGTTTATCAACCGATTGCCGGTCCTACAAGGTTCTCAAACCCAAGCTTCATCACTACTACAGAGTATACCATGAAGCTATTGGCTAGATTTTAAAAGTCACCATCTACAAGGTTTCAAGTAGAGAACGCAGAGTGATGCTTGGCCAAACTTGCCAAAGAATTGCATGCCCGATGAGTCCATTCCAATAAGAGTCCAAAATAGACAGGTCCTATCCCATAATGATGCTGAACTCGTCGAGAGACTTTCTCTTAAAGGGGAGGTTGCCGTTGCCAACAAAGACGAGGAGCTAAATTGGAGGTAATCATTCATAGATTACTTGAACACTTGCAAACTACCTCAAGAAAAGTCACACGCCCATCAGGTGAAACAGAGAGCTCTCTCCTATGCTCTCGTTGATGGCATCCTGTACCGTCCTTTGACCAAATGTGGTTATGCTATTTAGATAAACATGAAGCCTATGGCATTGTAACCGAGGTACATGCAGGTTAATGCGAAGCTCATCAATCTGGTTTGAAGATGAAGATGAAGATCAAGAGACTAGGATACTACTGGCCTTCAATGATTTCAGACTGCATGGATGTAGCTAGAATATGCCATTAGTGTCAGGTACACGGTGTGATCCTCCACCAACCACCCAACATTTTACATTATATATTGGCCTTATGGCCATTTAAGTGTTGGGGTACTGACATTGTGGGTCTGATCGATCCTCCTTCTTCCAAGGGTCACCGGTTCATTCTAGCTGCCACCAACTACTTTTCCAAGTGGGCGGATGCCATCCCACTCAGAGAGGTCACAACTCAACATGTGCTTCAATTTTTTAGGAACCATATCATATATAGGTTCAGGGTGTCTTAATGAATTATATCCGATAATGGTACTGCATTCAAAAGCATAAAGATCAACAGCTTCACCAGAAGACACGGTATAGATTGGAGATACTCCACCATCTACTACCCCGTAGAGCAAAATGGCTTAGCAGAAGCATTCAACAAAACTCTCATCCAGATATGAAGAAGACTCTTGATGATAACAAATGATAGTGGAACGAATTGGTTGAAGCCTTGGGCCTACCACACCACATACCACTCTCTACATTTTCTTAGTGTATGGGTCTGAAGCTATTCTACCTTTAGAAGTTTAGCTCTCATCATAAGGATAGCATTGCGTAACAAGATCACTTCATAGAAAAATGCAAAGTTATGATTAGAAGAGCTCGAAGATTTGGAGGAAAGTCGCCTACGGGCATGCCAAAATCTCGAGTTGTATAAAGCAAAAATGATTCAAGCTCACAACAAGCTGGTCCGACCTAGGTTTTTCCAATTAAGAGAACTTGTGTTAGTCCTAAGAAGACCAATTGTTGCCCATCGAAAGATGGGAGGCAAGTTTGAACCCACTTGGGAAGGCCCCTATGTCATAGAGAAGGCCTACCAAAGAGGATCTTATCAGTTTGATTGTAAATGGGAACACCCGATGCTTCCAATTAATGGACTCTATCTAAAGAAATATAACCCATGAAATAAATCATGTTTGAAAACAATCATTAATAAAAAGAACAAAATATGATTCCATTCATCAAATCTTTTCTTCATTCAAAGCGTTGTTTACTCGTCTTGCGACTCCATTATGCCGTGTTTTAGGGTAGGTGTAAGAGTCCCCCAGTGGCATCCTATCCCTCTTTCACATCACAAACACAACCTCCCAGCGCTATTAGAATAGGTGTGAGAGAACCCAAGAGGCATCTTATGTTGATTAGCATGACTAAGTTAGGTATTAGGGTACTTGAGCAGCATCCTTTCTTAGTGGTAATTTCCCTAGTTGCCATCCAAGGCACCACTTCATCAACTCCCAAGTGTGTTTAGGATAGGTGTGAGAGAATCCAAGAGGCATCCTATTCCTGTTAACATATGCACAAAATAAACACAAATCTTTGTCGTTACTTTGATGTGGAAGCAAGCCCTCTATAGCACTCACTCATTAGTTACTCTAGGTCGGGTCTACATGCTACCTCGCTAGTATGTCACCCCAATGATCATTTGCTTAGAAGATGTGAGTCCCTGCTTTTTTCCAACTTGATCATTGCAAAAACCAATGAGTGTCTTGTTAGTATGGTAAATTTCACCGAAGCTACCTCATGTTGACTTTGCTTAAGAAGATGTGAGTCACCGTGCTTTCTTCTTGAACTAGCCATTATGCTTTAACTGGGTTGAATATATTTAAGGTTTAGGATAAGTCCACCAAAGACTCCTTTCCTCTTGACTACTTTGAGTCGATATAAGTCCCCCAGTGTCATTCACTCAAGTAGCCTAGGTTGATAGCACCCGAGCTAAAGATAGACTATCAAATTTTGCTACATGAGGATGTAGTCCTCAAGCTTTCTTTCTAGTTAATTACAAACCGAGCACCTTAGGTTGGTTGATGTTCTGCTATGACAAATGACTCCCGGAGTACACCACTCTTATGAGTCCCTCACTTTCTCCTGAGTTGGACATCAATACCTATTGGATATATGACTAGCCATGTCATTCTCTCCAGGGTGTTGGATTAAGCCATTTAGCGGCCCCATCCCCCGCGGGCATTCTATTTAGATCAAGTCCTTTGCAACCCCATTTAGACACTACTCAGGTTATTTTTGGATTGGATAGTTCCCCTTTCCTAGTAGCCACCCTTGTGGTTGGAAAATATGTTTAACGGATATGCAAATTCTCCTTGGTTCAAGAAATCTGAGATAGTCTAGTCGATATAAGCTCCTTCTCGCTTTGATCCAAACCAACGTGGTCCATGATAAAACAAAATAAAACAAATAAACAAAAATATTCTCTTGTGGATTAGGAATTCAAGCCCCCAAAGGGCCCTTTTCCCAAGGTGCATCCATCTTAGGCGTGTCGAGAACTCCCTATAGAATTTCCGACTACCGAAGAGATAAATCCTGGGTACTCACTAGTTGCTCAGTCGGTTTAATCTATTTTTCCATACAAGTTACCCCGCCATATCATTCGCTTTGGAAGATATAAGATTATGCTGCATTCTTTCTAGCATGACTATCAGAAATTGACGAGCAGCCCTAAGTCGAGTTTGATTTATTGCTTAAAGCAACCAATCACCCCAGTGATCTTTTGTAGTGGAAGATGTGAGTTCCCAAGCTTTCTTCCCTTAAATTGATCATTGCAAATCGAAAGGCACTCCTTTGGTCGGATAGCTCTCCCATTAGCCGGGAAGCTATTCCCTTTGGTTCAGTAAATCTGAGATAGGTCTAGGTTGATATGAGCTCATTCTCAGTGTGATCCATCACAAACTAATGGAACCCATCAAAATAAACAAATATGAAAATGAAAATCTACTCTTGGCTATCTTTGAGTTGATTTAAGTCCCCACAAAGATTCACTCAATGCCTCTATGTCGGTTTGATTGTTCCCTATCAACCGATCACCCAAGTGGTTTATTGTTTCTAAAAGATGTGAGTTCCTGCGCTTTCTTCTTAGGACTTGACCATTGCAAACCGAAAGACATCCCTCTGGTTTGATAGTCCTACCTTGTGGTTAATAGACTACTACCTTTGGATTGGTAAATCTGAATTAAGTCTAGGCCTCCATGGCCCTACTCTGTAGTTCATGGAAACCAATAGAACCCATCAAAATAAACAAATCTAAAAATGAAAATCTACTCTTGACTATCTTTGAGTTTATTTAAGTCCCCCAGCGACATTCACTCAATAGTCAGCCTTAGGTTGGGTTCAATCTCTTGCCTTGCCAATAGATTAAAGAATCGTCCCTTACTTTGGAACCTACTTTAAGATGTAAGTACCACACTTTCTTCCTAAGTACATAGATATCAAAGGCATCCCTTTGGTTGGCTAGTCCTACTATGTGTCTAGTAGACTGCCCCTTTGGATTGTCAAATCTGAGTTAGGTCTAGGCCTCCATGACTCCTACTCAGTGCGATCCATCGCAAACCAACAGGGCCCATCTCCAAAATCCAAAATCTAATGAAACAAATAAAACAAACAAATCTAATAAAATAAAGAAATGAAACAAACAAATCCAGTGAAACAAATAAAATTTGAAACAAAATAAATCCAATGAAATAAAGAAACAAAATAAACAATCTATCTAAATCAAACCTATTTTTGCTTCTCCTCAGTTAGATGCAAATCTTTCTAGTCCCCCAGTGGATCTAGGATTCTAATCCCTCAGTGGATTTTCTCACCCCTCTCTTGTGGATGACTTGAACTTGCTTCCCTAGTGGAGAGTTCATTTTTCTATCCCCGTGGAGTCAAAAAAAAACAAATTAAATCAATAAATTAAAACAATTCAACCCTCTTCCTCAGCGGAACTCAAATCAAACCTCTCATCCCCTTGTGGATGACTTGAACCTACTTCATTAGGGGAAGGTTCACACTCTATCCCTTAGTGCATTCCTCCCACTCTCTTATGTCTTGGACATAAGTAAAGCCACATTACATTAGCTGATTCTTTCTACCCTTGGGTAAGGATAGATTATTTCGCTAATAGTGCTTGTGATCTTCGATGTTGTTGATCATTTCGGTCAACACCAATACGCATTCCTATGTTGACCTAGTTTTAGAATGAGCTCTCAACACCTCCATCTTAGCATAGATTCCTCTTATACAAGAGTTCTTAGTCTTAAGACACATCTAGTGATTAAGTGGACACTCAACCTAGCCCTGACTTGAGGGTTAGCCAGAAAGTTATGCCTGTGGTATTAGGAAATTTTTCTACCCTTAGCTTGAACCACTTCTCACCTTCCTTCCTTCAAGTCAAACTCCATATCAATCTTATTTTATTTTCTCCAAACTCAAATCAACTCCATATGATTGAATTCCATGATTTAAATCTTTGATTGAAACCCATGATCAAAATCAATCAAAATTCCTAAGTCCAAATTTTTCTAAGCCTTTAATCTTCCTTAAGGACTTAAAATCATGATCAAACCAAATCAAATCCTTGAAATTTTCTCACAATTCATTTATATTCTCATTTATATTTTCATATATAAATGAAATATAAATTCAAACCAACAAAACTAAACTCAAAATTCTAAATCAATTCATGAAATTTTCCTAAATTCCTTAATCTTCCTTTAAGGACATAACCTAAATCATGATCAAACCAAGTCAAATTCATGGGATTTTCTCAAAACTCATTTATATTCTCATTTATATTCACATATATAAATGAAATAAAAATATAAAATAATCAAATCAAATCCTCAAATTAAATTACAAATCTAAAATCTTTCTTAAGTACTTAATTTTTCATTAATGGACTTGGCCAAAATCTTGATTAAACCATTTCAAATTCATGGGATTTTATCAAAACTCATTTACATCCTCATTTATATTCACATATATAAATTAAATATAAATATAAATCAATCAATCCAAATTCAAAAATTCAAACTCCAAAACTTGAAATTTTTCTAAGTCCTTTAAAAATTCCTCTTAATGGACTTAGCCCAAATCATGACTAACTCACTTCAAATCCTTGAAATTTTCTCATGATCCATTTATATTCTCATTCATATATAAATGAAATATAAATTCAATCAAAACTACTTCCAAAAATCAAACTCAAATCTACTCAAAATCCAATCTAAGCCTTTCTAGTCAAAATCTTGAACTCTGCCAAATCAATTCAAATCAAGCCAAACTCTTGATTTTCTCTCATGATTCAATCAAACCTACAATCACGAACCCATATATAAATCTAAACTTCAATCAAACAATCAAAACCTAAGTCAAAATCAAACCCTAAATCCTTTCATGTTCTTCCTTTGAATATGAAATTGTCAAATGGATCAAAACCCATTTTACTTCAAACCACTTGCAAATGGATTTAAATTTCAATCATAAGTCCATAAACAAGTTCAATCAACTTCAAATCAAGCTTTGACCAAGCCATTTGACCCACTTAGGCTCACTTGACCCAAAGTGACCTAAAGTACCCTTATGAGCCAAATTCTAATCCTAGCCAAATTGGATTGAACCAAACTCATCTTCACCTCTCATCATGATCAACAATCATTATGGGATGATCAATCAATCAAATTGGGTCAAACCAAGTCAAACCTAAGGGTTGACCAAGTCAACACTTAGCCCAAAATGAAACCTAACATAGCCAAAATCCACCATAGGACAAATTGATTGAAACCCTTGAACTAAATTCACTCATGACCTATGTTTGAACTTGACCAAGCCAACATTTGAGCCTAACCTAACCCAATTTGCCACTTGACCCAAGTTGACCCAAGTTAACCTAAAAAGTCAAAATGGGTCAAAAATTGATCTAAGCCAAATTGATTCAAACCAATGGGTCAAGTTCATTCCAAACCACTTATTGAATTTGACTAAAGCCTCAATTGGCCAACTAGACCTAACCTAGCCCAATTGACCTTAGACCCAACTTGACCTAAAGGGGTCATGTTGAGCCAAATTTGAACTTAATAAAAATTGATTGAAAAAAAAGATATCAATCTACTCCATATGACTAACCTAACCTAAACCTACCCTTGACCTACTTTAAATAGGTTAAATGGGTCAAATTGGTCAACTTGACCCATTTAACATAATTGAAGTCATATGAGCCAAATTCAAAACTATACCAAATTGAATCAAACCAAAGCTACCAAAACATTTCAAATGGTCATATATGAACTGACCAACCCTTGGTTTGGCCCAATTTGATCAATTGGTCAACTTGATCCAAGTTGACCCATTTTGACCTAAATGGGTCAACATGAGCCAAACCTTATCAAATGAATTTCAAATCATGAAACTTGGCATTATAGTCATGATCATATAGAATTGGAACAAATTTTGGCTTGATCCGTGTAATTTGATCATGCCCTCTTCATATCCACTTGATGCTTTCCTAATAGCTCAAGGGGACTTAGTGAAGAGTGATGCACCCAACCCAATTGGTTTAGGTCAGGCCAATTGGCCCCAAGACTAAACTCGACCCCATAGGTCAAAATGGCAAATTCAAAATCAATCTTCTACTTGATTTCATGCACATGGGAGGCTGGCAATCCACTCCTTGCATCAAACTGACCATGCGCAGACTCCTAACTGATCAAACAACCCACTGTCTAAGTTCCATTGATAAAAAATGGTAAGTGGATGGACGGCCGTTCGATCCTTCAAGGGGGAGATATACTCCACCTAATTCATTTGAATTCAATAATTCCACATTCGATTGAGCGCTGGAGAGAGTAAGGAGCCATCAGAGTGATCCTTAGCTTCATAAAGCTCTAGCAATTTTCCCATCCTCGGATTTTTTGAATAGTGAAAATAGGGTAGGAAAATCGAAGAGCCAACTTTCTCCATACTCAATTTCCACCAAATTCCCTTTGCACACACCATCAAAGAAGCAAGTCAAGAGCACCCAAGCTTTCTTTGAAGTTCCAAAGGCAAGTGGAGACGTAGCTCGATCAAAGTCGCAAGCTAGATGAGGAGGAGTTGGTCCATAGAGCTCTACACTCAACCTCAAGTGCTCAAAACTTTAGCAAGGCTTCGTCTCAACTAGACGAAGCTCCTCCAAGGGAATCAAGTGCCAGGTGATCACCTCCGATGAGGTTAGCCATTTTTCGAGCTCAATTCTCATGTGTGTTGGTCCTTTGTGAAGTGAACTTTAATTTCATAGGATCTTAGCCGTTGGATATATTGTTCATTGCATGTGTGGGGTGATAAGTCTAATATACATGCTTAAGATTTGTATGGATTGTTTTAGCTAACCTTTATTTTGATGGTGTTAGCTAGATTTCCTTTTCCTTTTCATGTAAATTTATGCAATTAGGATTTTGAAATGGTTGTTATGGGGATTAGGATGAGCATTGGTCATGAGATCCTATCTTATGCACCATGTGAAGCCTTGGAGCATTTACCTTCCAACCATCCAAAAGAAGGAACCAAAGAAAGAAAAGAAGAAAGAAGAAAAGAAGAAAGAAGAAAGAAAGCTTGAAGACTCCCATAACAATGAGTTCCTTGCTTAATTATAATGTAATTCATTTGTAATCCTGATTGTATAAGGGTAGAGCTCAGCTACCCAATTTATTTTTGAGTTTGTGCAGTGGTGCCCGACCAGAATGACCTTTTCTTATTTTTGCTATTAGCTTTATAAATTGGTTGATGATTTGTTTAGCTTTTGCATTAAGTGGCATGCTTTTCAAGTTTCTTCCTTACTTTATGTATGGCTTGGATGTGGATTAGGCTCCTTAGAAAAAATAAATATTTTACCCAACTTAATAACTCAAAATTAAAAATAAATAACTCATAACCTCACCTAAAGCTTAGGTTTAAAATCAAGATAAAAGAATTAACAACTCTTTAGCTGGATGAGCATTTCTTTTATAATATCATGCACAATATTATCTTATTTGACACTTGATTGGAGGGCTTTCACCTTTGCTAGAGAAACTTGGCTTGACCTGTGGGAGCAATGGTGGAAACTCACCTCCTTCCTTCTCGCTAATTTTGGCCCATAAAATTTATTTCTCATGCATTAGACATATGAATCCTATTAGCCTGAGTCAAAGTAATTGTCCAAAATGAAAATAGAATGAAATGTGAATTGCATTAGATTTAGGTCATTTGAAGCATGTATTTTACATGATATAGTCTCTTTAGGGAGTGAGTCTACAGACTTAGTTTCTTTCTAAATAAAAATAGCCTAGTTATCTTGCATTAAGCATATGACTTTCCTACATGTGTTTAAAATTATAGGAGGAGTTAGTTGGCAGCCACCCCCAGACGGTTGTAAGTTCAAGCTATTGAGTGGTTTGTCCTCTCTTGTGGAGGCAAACCAATTACCCATTTTCGTCTTAGATTTAGGTTGTGCTCCCTATATTTAGATTCAGAGGTTGCTTTTTTCCTTTGTGGGCCCTAAGCATAAATTCTCACCTCTTAGGAATTTCAATAATCTTGTGTTGTCGAATTGTAAGCCTTAACATTCTAATAAAAATCCAACTCAAATAAATTAAATCAATTTTAAAAATGTAAAACCCAATCATAGGATAGTCTGAGATGCTCGCTAGGTTTTCTATCATCGTGAGCATCTCCTATTTATTCCCATTTAGCTTTGATAATAAATCTCTCTTTGATCAATCTCATTTGATATTCAAAAATAAACCAATCGATTGATAGTTCTTTCCTATTGAAATCTTTAGAGACAATGATCATTTACCCTAATCAAGAGTTTTCTTAAGGAATCCCATTTCTTAGGATGTAATTGACCATGGGGGCTTGCCCCTATTGGAACTTAACGAACCCAATTTAAAATAAATCATGCTTTACTTTTTCATGTAAAGTAGGGAAAGAATCTCTGGTACACTTCGAAGACTCAACGTCCTTAGGAGTCCTTATTGAGGTAATTAGGTCCATTAAAGGATAGTGACTTCTATCTTTCAAGATAGTATACTATTCCTTGATGACGTACTCAATCACCTGAATAAGTACATCTACGGATCTACGTGACGTCCTAAAAAGATGAATTTTTATAGTCTTGTCTTTCTTTTCTCACCACAGATTTGAAAGACGACTCTATAGAAATTTTTCACCACATATACTAGAATAAACTGCTTCCATAAAGACATTAAGAGTCCTGTAAGACTCTTCCCAGCTACAAAAAATTGCTTTAATTGCCTTATGCCTAGCATCCTAGGCCTTCATATAATAAACCATCACATTAAATTTTAATTTCATACGACTTATAATCTCTCTAGGTTTCAATCAATTTGATGTCAGATTATAGGTAGAATGAAATAAGTAATGAATTTAGAACTACATTTCCTGTGACCACTGCCTATCACTATATTTATGCATTTGTGGCCATCTCCAATTCTGAGATTCGCCAGGCACCTCCTAGACGCTTGTTGTGTCTACAATGCAAGCACCAATTACACGCTCTTCCAAGATTATCGTCTTGAACACATATTATTGTAAAGTTTTTGTGGTTTGAAATTGGACGCTGTTAGCTATGGACCAACTGATAACAACAAACTGAATACTTCTTTTACTCGTAAAACATATTCCTTCAACAAGTTCACCCAGGATTTCAACATCATATGATAGAACATTTTCCTCAGATTGTCCATCAAAGATAATATCATTATCCCCATCTCTCATCATTTGACAGATTCAGACATAATCATTATTAGAAAATATTTGACAATCACTTTCAATATTACGGAATGAATGATTCTTTAATAGATCATATTTGCCATGTCGGTTATAGTTTCCTTGGCAACCGAACAATCATCATCAACTAGTTTCGAACAATCATCATCTGTGTTGATTCACTACTTGAGCCACTACTCAAGGTCTCGTATTAAACATCAGCTGTAGCACTATGTGGCACATGTTGTTCTTTTGAATGACAAATAACATCACCTATGGATCTGTAATTCCATTACACACATGAGTACCACAACTAAACTAAATATTATTGAAAATTAACTATGAAAGTATAGTAATTTATATAAGATATTATCGGGGAATCAATTCTGTGAATCTACTATGTGTCATTAAAGGCGAGATGAAATCTACATAATGTTGAATATCTTTGACCTTAAAGATCAAGCGATGTGGTTGTAACATTAGCATCTTCCACAAAGTGCACTAATGTTTGATGAGAAGCTTCATCCGGTATAACATCATAACTAGCTATAAATCTATTTCTATTGGATAGCGACATGTTAGACTAACTATGTGGCCTTCACGAATCAATGTGCATCAATCTCATAATTTTTTGTTTCAAATCCAATAAGGTGCTTTGCCGTAGAATCTTAATTGGACGATTTTGACCACCAACATAATTTGGAATAAACTGATCGTCAACTCTTAGTTCACCTTCGTGGAATAAGATCAACGAGATCAACTCTCTACTCATTGTTGACATAATGAGTCGAGACGAAATAACTATCTAATAAACAATCAATCACATTATGATTACATAAATTTAGAAATAACTTGCATAAGTGACTTTTAATGTAGTACAGAAAGTGAAAGACTTAACTTAGCAAAACTTACCACCTAATTGGATTTAAATTAAATCCAGATGAAATCCTACACTAGTCCTTTAAACTCATTTGCTAATAGAAATAATTGAATTCCTATTTAAGCATGTGATATTAGTTGTGCTAGATTACATAAGGCAACTGATATTTAATTCAACAGACACTCTAATTACATTACATTGAAGTTCAATCCATCTCAAATCGTAGTCCCACTTAAAAGCGCGTTCTTGGGCTTATCATAGGCCGACAATAGGATTTTTTGGGCTAATCTAATGATGCATAAGCTCCTTTTGGTGGTAAACCTAATTGACTAAGCTAATCGATCGTAAGCCTCATAAATGTAATTCAGTTACCAAATGAAATCCAACCCTAATTCTACCAATCAAGGCTAAACAACTACACATGCAAAAAAATAGAGATGTAAGTGTATGAAGATCAATGCGTTGCGAACAATGGAGGCCGGAGCCGTGCTTAAATTAGCTGTTTGGCTTCCATAGGCTGTCGGACAAAGGGGAAGGATGCCGGACGCGGGGATGCCACTGTTGGCCAAGGAAAAAGTAGTCGGACACGTGTGGAGCGGCTATTGGCCAAAGTACTCACGTTCAGACACTTGGGGTACCGTTGTTGTATGGGCTACTGGTGAACATCGAGCAGTTGTTAGAGCATGGGGAGTCCTGCCGCTCGAGCTTAGGCGTTGGGTTAGTCAGACGGATGGTGGGATCGTCGCGTCTTGAGACGGACTCTAGTTGCTAGCGTGTGATCGTGCATAGGGCTCGAGAAATGAAAATGGGGTCATTCCAGAGCTTGTCACCCGCTTAACGGGTGACTAGCACTAGGACTTAGAGCTAGTCATTTGTTAAACAGGCGACTAGCTCTCGTCCCAGCCACGGGACACCCACGCCACGTCGGAGTCTGATGTGGCTAGCTAGTCGCCTGTTTAATGGGGACTATGCTTAAATTTAATTTTTTTAAGTATACTTAATTTCTTAATTACATTTTAAGCTATACCTAATTTAAAAATTTTGCCTAAGTGAAAAATGGAGCAACTAGAAGCCTCCCAGTATTTACATTTTTTAAATTTTTTTAAAATTTATATTTATAAAGCACTTAAATTTCTTACACAACCTTATTTTAAAAATTTTAAAAGTAATTAAGTTTTTGAAAAAAATATAAAAAAATAATTTATTTGTTAGAATATTTAAAAATAAGGTTATACAGTAATTTGAACACTTTATAAATATAAAAACAATAAACATAAATTATACTTGTAATTTTTATTTAAAAATTTTGTTATACCTAAATATATTAAAAACGAAAAATTAGATTTTTATTCTTTTGAAATAATGCATGAAAATTGCAAGAAATCAGTCTTAGAATAAATAAAAACTAAAAATAAGATTTTTATTCTTTTGAAATAATGCATGAAAATTGCAATAAATCAGTCTTAGAATAAATAACTTGTACAAAAAACCTTTCTGGATATTTTTATTTAAAATAAAATTTAAAAACAACTTGCTACACCTAGCTAGCTACTTGCCAACATGATCGCTAGAGTAACGAGAATTGTTTTTTAATAATTTTGATTAGGTAAATTAATTGACGCCACGTTGGAGGTGCTAATTATTCTTGAGGGTTTATTTTCGTATTTATATAGCTTTTAAACCCTGTAATTGAGGAATGCAAGAGTTTTTTTTTTGCCTTAAATTGAAAAAAATCTTTGCAGGAACCTCCTTCTTCGCATTGTTTTTAGCCATGCAGCTGGCATTGCACACTTCATTTAAAAAAAGATAGACTTTCAATATTGAAAAAAAAAAGAAAATCTTTTTATTTAACCCTTAGCAGCAATTTTAACTGCCTTAAAGACCATAGCAACTGTTTTAAAACTACTGCAATTGCGTCGCAATGGTTTTTTTGCCACAAATTAGCAACAATTATTTATGATAGTTTAAATCACTGCAATATACAGAAATGTGGAGGTTTTAATCACTATAAAATCTTTGGAATTGTGACGGTGATTTAACCTTAACCGTATTTCTATGTATTTTATGGTAATATAAACTGTTCTAATTTTATATACTTCGTATGGTTAAAACCGTCATGAAGTTTATTATTTTTTAAAATATTTCTTATCCATATGTTTTCCTAATCGTGTACTATAGACGAAGTTTCTATATTACCACTAATTTGAGTTCGAATATTATAAGCAATAAATTTACTAAGCAGACAAGAAGTGTAGGTTTCAGAGACTAATTGCAAAGTGGATAATCTTCACTATCTTTCAAACAAAAAAACTAATGAATTTTTCACTTTTAGTTTAGCTTTCTTGAACGAGTCTAATTTTTAAAAAATTCTCATTCATACCAAAACAAAAATATAAAATATAAAATTTGAAGGACTTCAGATATTCGAAATACAATAGAAATCTTACAAAGCAATGAGAAACAAAGACATGCTAAAACCAGAAAAATTCTTACTCTTTAAATTATCATCTTCTTCATCTTTTTCCACAAATCACCTATAGAATAGGAGAATAGAACCAGTTTTCATTCCAGAACGTGCAAGAGTAGATTGGGCACTGGGAACTTGCGTTTTATTTTTATTCCTACCTTTAACGCGGAGCTTAATATGCAATGCATAAATACCAAGTTCCTTGCATCGCTGCATAACATCCTGTGCTACAACCGTAGCTGCATATGGTGAAGATTCATCCCGGTCAGCTTGGACTTTCATCCCTCCTATATTGTGCATAAATGTAACACTACCAGATATGTCAGTACCGTGGTTGAAAGTGCCATTGAAACATGCAAAGATGTAGGCCACACAAAACACAATCTCCCCATCATGTACTTTGGATCCTAGGGTCACAGTTTTCTCTTTGGGTTTTCTTCCTGACATGATCCCTGCTGCAGGAAGAAGAGAGAGATCACGTTTATTGTTTTGACAACCTAGAGAAGAAACCCTAACAACGCCGCACCACTTCTAGTTTAGCTTGGTCATATCTATATGAACTACTTCAAATCATATAGAATGTAGTATTCTTTTCTTCCGATCTCTTCCGAGCTAATACACCAAGTTGCAAGCCCTTAGTGAAAACTACATGTCCATGACAACTCAATTCATTTTCAACAATAGTAACCTTCATAATAAAAAAATAATTATAAGATACAAGATAAAATAAGTTTAAAAAATATATGAATTTCACCTGTTAAATAAACCCATAAGATATATAGCTACATTAGATATAATTATATAAATTTAATATCTACAGAAACAAACTCCAATGAAGGATATACAAAGTGTCAAATTATATTCTAGAAGATTAAGATGTACTACTATACCAATCAGATAATTAAATACATTAGCTCATTCTAAAAGAAAAATAATAAAAATATATAAAGTAAAAACAACGCATGATTAATTAAATCCTATTCTAACATCAGTCTTCATACGACGCTTTGTTGCCTCCTTAATAATAAAAATTTACTTATCCTTAATAATATTATAATAATTAAAATAATGGTAAAAGCTTTTAACTGCAAAAGTTATGTACCATATGCAAACGACCTAGAGGTGAAAAATGTGCATGAAATTATTGCATAAATTGTATGATCTCATCACACAATGAGCTCATCTCTTTTATTCCTAACCTTAATGATTGCATCTCCTCTTCCATTCTAACAAAGCGAGCAAAAATGTTGTCACCACTGCTTTCACCTATGGTGGTGATCCTATGAAGAAAGTATCAAGTTGAGGTGGCCCAAACCCTTACGTCCGTACTCTTCAAGTATGTTTAGGACCCATTATACACATGAAAACCCTTTCATTCATCTTTATATTCCCTTAGTCATGTATTAAACCTTCATGCGCAAGAAGTTCATCAGCATGTTCCTAGTTTAGAATAAAAAGTAGTTTTTTTTTAAAAAAAAAATTTATAATTGAATTCATCAAAGTGAATAATTTAAGTTAATATTACCCATCTAAGTCTATTATCCTCAGAAGATCATTACTGATTCTTATGTATTTTATTGATTTTTCATAGTTAGAGTTTATCTTAAAAATCCTATATAAATATATTCAACAAAAGTTAGTAAGCAATTACCAATAAATAATATAATATAATCTCGTACTATCTCCTTTTATTTATCAACTAAGCTCACTAAAATAGAACAATTAAGCATTATACCTTTCCAGAGCAGAAAATGAGCCTACTAATACCCTCCTCAAGTTCAGAGTGGTTATTCTTATCTCTGATAAGTTGCTTAAACTGTGTTCCTTTTTCATCAAGCCCTTGATTGCCATCCACAACATTAAATTCTGATAAATTTGATATGCAGTCTTTTTGCCTGAGTAAGTTCTTGGGAGGTAAAATAATAAGGGGTTTCCTAAATTCCCTGTGTATCTGTTTCATAAATGTAGAATAGATAGTAAATAAAATAGTTTTCAAATATAAAAAGCAAAAAATAAAAAATAATGAGCTTCACCTGACGTCTCAGAACATGGAAATAATTTGCAGGTGTTGTCGCATTAACAACTATTGTTAGAGGGTATGTTTGTTTCTTTGTATTATCATCATTCTTTACATACCTCTCCTATATAAAATATGTTAATTCTTCTTAATTAAACTAAGTTAAGCATAAGCATTGTATTGACTTGGACTTCCCAATTGTGACCACTACATCACTATTTGATATCATTGCACTGCGTCCACTTTTGGAGAGATAGCTTTTATAATTTTCTCATGAGGTCTACTATCCCAATACTCCAAGTACTCTAGTTTAAACTAGTCTTATAATTATGATATTTAACTCCAACTGATTGAGAAATCCATGGTTGAAATTGTCCAAAAAATTTAAATTTTGATTGCAAGTGGAACTTTGAAACATTTTTTTCATGAGGTAGATTGACATATATTCAACCAAATTTTCCCTGACATTACATTAGGGTTTATTTAGATCTGGCTTCTACTTCCTATAGACACAAGCTTCCATAGTTAATTACCAAGAGAGCACTCTCAATTAAGGTTGGAAACAAACAAATTTATCTGATATGCATTAGTGTCTTAGAGGTATAGTGTGGTTTAGGTGACCATCTAGAAGGAAATAAGAGTGTAATCTCAATCAAGATCTCATGGTTCCATCATCTTGGGATTACGTTATTTTAATTTACCAACACAAGAGAGACATAACCGTAATGTCTAGAAAATTTGATTAGTAGTCATGGGTTGCCTCATTTCAAGTATCCCGAGTAGACCTAGAATTTTAGTGTAAATGGTGTAAGAGTGTTCATGTGGTGAAGAGATTATAAGGTGGTTGAATGGCTAACAGATAAATGTTCATATGGTGAATGAATATGAGACTGGGCTTACATCCCTTTAGAATGCCAAAATTTGGCTTGTCCACATAGTGGATGAATATAAATATGTTTGTGTGACGAACAAATTATACGGTGTTCGCATGGTAAAATGGATGGAAGACTCGACTTACATACTTTCTGGAATGCCAAAATTTAGGTGTTATCCACATGGTGGACAAATATGAATTTGTTCCCTTGGCAAACGAATTATGAGGTGTTCACATGAAATGAAGAGACTTACATACCTTTTAGAATTCTAGAATTAAGGTTAAAGATTTTATTATAATTTTAGAGGGGCGCTTTAGTCTTTGGGATCGGCGCCGTACCATTGTTTAGGTGGTAGTCTTGTATGAAAGGTGTACATGTGTGTTGTGAAACCCAACACCTTGGTGCTACATGAGTACCATCGCGGTGCTAACATTATTGGCCCTTTTAATCGTTTGAGCAAAGATCGAACATCGCCTGCTCGCGAATGCTAGAGTCTTGATTGTCATATAGTCGATTAAAGAAGTAACGATTATCTCATTTTAATTGGTGTTATAGTGGGTCAGAGCGTTGCAGTGCTGCAATTCTTTTCATATGCAGTTATGAAATTTATTATAATTACATTTATCATTTTGACTACATAGTAACTTATAAGATGGGCTGATCGGCACCTCGGCGCTACATGTGAACACCATAGTGCTAGTGCCATGTTCTACAACCTGAGATGACAACCCATCAGCGCCATATTTGGGTGCCATTGTGCTGAGTCTAATTTATAAATTAGGCCCAGGGCTGTTAAGGATTTTTATATAGCAGTCTCTCTCCTTAAAGATTTTCATTTCTCTTATTGCTCTATTCTTCTTGTTGACCTCACTTTTGGAGTGAGGATTCAATCTTCCCATCTTAGACCTAGGAGTCTTCTAGACACTAGGATCTTCTTAGTCACAGGACACTTCTAGTGATTAAGTGGACACTTAACCCAAACCTAGAGCCTTAGGAGGACTTTTCATTGGCTTAGGTTAGGATCTAAAGGTAACCTACTTGTCCTATGGCCTAACTCATGACTTATGCCTACCCACCCAAAACCAAACCTCAAATTAATCCAACTAAAACTTAATTGAATTCCATTTCATGTCCAAGCTCTAAGCCAAATGATTTAAACCTAAATCCATCTTAATCCCTTAAGCCAATCCTATGGACTTAACCAAAATTCCTTCAATCAAACCTTATTCAATTTATTTTCACAAAAGCACTCCAACACCTTCAAATCATCATTCCAAACTCTACCAAAAGCTACAATCAAACCAATTGACTAAAACAATTCAATTAACCCAAGTTAGCCCATTTGAACCCAAAATATCCAAATGAGCCAAAATCCAATTAAACCCAAATCAATTACTAAAGCCAACTCAATCCCAAATCAATCATCAAACTCAATTCAACCCAATTCAACCTAAAGATAATTCAATTGACCCATTAGGCTCACTTGAACCAAAGTGACCTAAAGGAACCATTTGAACCAAACTCCAATCCAACCAAAATTGGATTGAACCCACCCATTCAAAACCTCCTACAATGATCGTTGATCATCCTTGATTGATCAATTGTAATCAATTGGGCCAAACCAAGTTAATTTGGTCATTTAATCAAGTTGACCCAATGAGCCTACATAAACAAAATTAAATTAAATCCCATCCTAACTAAAATTAATTAAAACAAATGATTTATACAACTTTAGATTGATCTTTGAACATGACTTGACCATCAATTGAGCCAAACCAAATCCAATTGGCCTCTTGACCCAAGTTGACCCAATTTGACCTAAAAGACCAAATTTGGCCAAATCAAATTCTAACTCAAATTGATTGCAACCAATGATTCAGATCTATTACAAATTGATTATTGAACATGATCAAACCCTTGGTTGAACTGAATTTGACCAAGTCTACCCAACATTTAGCCTAAATTTATCTAAAGAGTCAAATTGGTCTAAATCACTTCTAAATCCAAATTGATTGAAATCAAATCCTATAATCATCTTCAGATGATCAATTGAACCTAAACTAATACCTAAATCAAGCTAATTTGGCCAATTTGACCAAATTGATCAACATAGCCCATTTGACCATATGAACCCATATGAGTCAAATCCAAATCTAATCCAAATCAAATCAAACCAATTGAACCCAAATATCTCAAATCATTATTTGAACTTGTCTTAATCCATGGCTTGACCCAATTTGACCAATTGATCAATTTAACCCAACCTAGCCCAATTAGACCTACATGGGTCAAATTGAGCCAAACCCAATCAAATCAAGCCCAAACACATTCAAACTTGGCATGACCCATCCTTGGGTCACCATGGTCAGTATAAATTAAACCTAACCAATTCTAACTCGAATTGTCCCATTACCCAATGTTGACCTCACTTTTAGAGTGAGTCTTCAACCTCCTCAACATAGATTTAGGTCTCTTATAGACACTAAGAGTTCTTTAGTCTCAAGACACTTCTAGTGATTAGGTGAACACTTAACCTAAGCCCAGAGACTTATAAGGGTTAATCATAAGATTAGGCCATACCTTAAGAATTAAGGTAATCATCTAGCCTATAGCCTAAACTTGATCTATAAGCACCCTCTCATATCCAATCCAAATTCAAATCTCAAACCAAACCTCAAATTCTAATTCATATACCAAATCCAAATCTAAATTCCAAATCATTTGAGTGGAATCCATGATTAAACTCAAATTCAAGACCCTTTCTAAGCCCTTTGATTTCATCTTATGAACTTGGACTTAATCAAATTCAAATAAATCCCAATTCACTTGATTTTCTCAAATGTCAATTCAGTCCTTCAATTAAACTATCAAATTCCAACTCAAATCCAACTTCAAATGATTCAATCTCATGATAAAATTCAAGTCCAAAATTTTTCATAAACCTTATGATTGAATCCCATAGACTTAGCCAAATCTCCACCCAATTCAACCCAAATTTGATTAACCCCTTCATGAATCATTTATATCTTCATTTATATTTGTGAATATAAATGAAATATTAACCCAAATGACCAAAACTAAACCAAACTAAATCCAAATCCAACCAAGACCCTTCTTATGCCATATGGACCCACCTCCATAGACTTAGCCAAATCCCATTCAAATCAACCCAAAATAAATTAGTTTCTTTATAAATCAATTATATATTTATTTATATTCACAAATATAAATAAAACCCTCATTCCAATGACCAAAATTAATTCAAACTAAATCAATTTCTTACTTAAGCCATTTTGACTTACCTTCATGAGCTTAGTCAAATTTGCTTCCAAATCACTTCAAACTCAAGTGATTTTCTCATGAATAATTTATATCTTCATTTATATTCCAAAATATAAATGAAATATAAATTCAAATAGCCAAAAATAAATCCAAAATCAAATCAAAATCCAATTTAAGCCTTTTAAGCCATTTCCTTGGACTTAGCCAAATCCTATCCAAATCAAGCCAAAATCAATGGATTTTCTCTTGAATAAACCATTCCTTCAATCATCTATCCATATATAAATAAAACCCACAATCATCAAACCAAACTCAAGTCAACCCAAGTCAAGTCCAACTTAGCCCTTTTAAATTGAAAACTTCAAATGAGCCAAAATCCATTGGACTCCAAATTGATTGCAAGTGGATTTGTATTTCAATCCTAGGCTCATGTATAAGTTCAACTAAACTTGAATCAAGCGAAAACTAAATCAATTTACCCATTTAGGTCCACTAGATCCAAAGTGGCCAAAGGACCCTTTTTGAGCCAATTTCTAATCCAATCCAAATTGGATTGAACCAAGCCCATCCAACCTCATATCATGATTAGCAATCATCCTAGGATGATCAATTACCTTGAATTGGGCCAAGCCAAGTCAACATGGTCATTTGACCAAGTCAACCTTTAGCTCATATGAAACCCAAACTAGCCAAAACTCATCCTACACCAAACTGATTGAAACTATTAATTCACATCAACCCATAATCAATGTTTGAACATGACTTGACTATCAATTGAACCAAACCAAACCCAATTGACCATTCGACCCAAGTTGACTTGACCTAAAAGGCCAAAATAGGTCAAATCATGATCTAACCCGAATTGATTACAACCAATGGCACAAGTTCATTCCAAATTCATTGTTGAACTTGATTAAAACTCCAATTTGGTCAATTGGACTAACTTAGCCCAATTGACCAACCTAGCCCAAATTGATCTAAAAGGTCATATTACCCAAAATTCGAATAAAATCTAAATTGATTCAAACCAAAGCTTACAATCATTTTCAATTAACCATTTGAACATGAACCAACACCCAACCCAAGACAATTTGGGCAATTTGGTCAAATTGGTCAACTTAGCCCATTTGACCTACATGAATCCAAATGAGCCAAAATCAAACATAAGTCAAATTGATTGAAACCACTTAAACTAAAACTCTTCAAATCATCATTTGAACCTAACCAAAGTTTTGTTTGACCTAATTTGACTAATTGCTCAACCTAACCCAACATGACCCAAATTGAACCCATATGACCAAATTGAGCCAAAACCCATGAAACCAACCCATGGGACTTTAGGAGCTGACCAAACCTAACCAAAACCCATCTTAGGTCAGCTCGAAACTAGCCCAAACCAAATTGGAGCCAAAACCAAAGTAAATCCCTCTTTGATATGCCTCCCCATGTGAGATTTTGCCAAAATTGGAAAAGTCCACTCTCCCCTCATCCTTGGCAGCCATCAAACACCCAAATGATGCATCACCTAAGCCACCTAGCCCACCCTAAGTGGGCTAGGTCTATCATGGACCAAAGGGAGGTGAGTTAACTCACCTCTCTTACAAGCCGAAGACCCAAGGGACAAGGGAAAAAGCCATCAACATCCCACCTTGAGCCACCTCCCATGCATTCCTCCAACCAAACCGAGCCATGTGGGCATGATGGCGACCACTCCGGCACCCTAACGGGGTTGGACAGCCAAAAAATGAGAGGAAATCCCGTTCATCCACCTCAGTAAATTGAGAGATATACCCCCTCAATTCAAATCCAAAAATACATGCATTCGATTCATTTGAGCTCCCAAGAGTGAAACGAAATGCCCTAGCACTTCCCATAGCATTTCCAAGCTTTCCCCACTTCATATTTTCTTCTCCCGTGTGCAACCGAAAAAAGGGAGCTCAATCCCGATTCAAACTTCCTCCTTTCTCAACCAAACTTGAATTCCTCTTACACACACCTTCCACATACCTCGTGAAAGCTACCCAAGCCATCTCAAACCTCAAATCGGAGGAGGGACTTTGATCAAGACTGAAGCTCTAAAGCTCGATCCTTAGCCTTTCAAATGATCTAGGTGGAATCAATCCAATTGCTGCTCAACAGGGCCTCATCTTTATCAGAAGAAGCTACCTCCATCTATCCCACTATCGATCTTAACCTTCGGTAAGGTAATTTTTCAAAACTGTAGATATAGGAAATTTTTCATGGAGCTTTATGAAGAGAATTCGCATGTGAGTCCATCCTAGCCATTGGATCCTTGTGGATCCCTCGCGTGAAGGTGTGGGTTCATTTTAGAGTGAATTCAAGCTCAGGTGAGCTCAGATTGAATGATCCATGGCAGACGGGATCCGTCATTCATCGCTCGTATGAAGAGAGATCACAGGTCGTTCGTTCTGCATGATTGGAAGAAATGGCTCTGATCAAATTACGCTAGATCCGATGTTTAATCCCTGCTAACCGTATGTTTGATTGTGATCGTCGATCTTAGATCAAACGGCCCATAGAAAAGCGCATCCCACTGCCATCCGAGTCTGCAATGGATGTGATAACTTAAATAACTAATCTTGTAGTGCCATGTGAAAAGCATGCTGCATCAGCGCGCCATGTTGTACCGACGGGATTAAGGCTTAATTAGGTTATTTAATTAGTTTTTAAGGCTGAAACTTCCATAATTCATAACTAATTATAAAAAAATCTAAAAAATATAAATGAGGCTCATTTTAAAGGTCTTTTAGAGCGGAATCGATTAAAATTTTCCTTAATTAATTTGAATAGTAATTTTAGATTAATTAAAATTTGGTTGAAAACTTAATTAACCTAATTACTCCCTATTTAATCATCCAATTGGTTTTAAATATTTTAAGGTTGTTTACGGGGATGGCCTTTGCCTCCCCTATTTTTATTGGAATTTATTGGATAATTAATTAGGAAAATTGATTGATTAAGCCGTAATTACATTTCTAATTTAATTAAGGAATAATTAAGTATGTAATAGTATTTTAACTATTTAATTGGACTCATTTGGCACTAATTAATAGTGGGGAGATTTAGAGAATGTGATTGGGGAATTTGTCCTGGTCTTACCCTAAAATTCTTTTATTTTTCAAGAGAAATTAATTAGGATTCAATTAACTAATTAATTATTTAATAAGATTAATTAAGCTTTAAAATGGATATGATCTTCCTTAATTAATTCATGGGTAGGTTTTTAAAGAGGTTTCACATGTGTGAGAAAACCATGAAAGTAATTAAGTTCCTTAAATTTAATTAATCAATGATTGTGAGCTAATTGCATTAGGCCCTTTCATTTCATAAGAGCATTGCTATTAACTTTTCAATTCATTTACATATTACATTGGCTCATAATAATTTGATTAATTATCTTAAGGTAACATAGGTAATGGTTTTATTAATTGATTTAATTCATACCTTAACCTAATTAATCCATAAAAGCAATCTAATTCCTTTTCATTAAATCACATTAACTCACACATGGGGAATGGGATTAAGATTAGCAAACCTCTTCTCATATATCTTAAATCAAATCAAACATGAAAATAAAAATGACATTAAGATGTTTTGGTTTAGTTTAAATGAGCTTATTTAATATGATTATCCTTAAGAATTGGTTGGATTTAATGAAATAATGTGCTTATGTTCCTTTATTTCTTTCTAATCATATTACGTGTTGTATATCACTTATAGTCATGTATGCATCTCTTTCAAAAAAATCAATTAAATGAAATGATTTCCTTTATGTCAAGCTTGCATATGTTGATTTGAATAAAAATATGTGTGGCTATTATCACTATTAAATTAACAATTATTTTTAAAAGCATATAAGCCAATTATAATATGTGGAGTGATTATCATTATAAATATTCATAAGCTTGTATGTGAATTTAGCTAATGAATGAAAATCTTCATTCAATCAAATCAAATACAACTTTTGCATGATTTTTCCATTTTGTAGTTATTTGCACATCCATGTGTATTTAAAAATAGTGGGTATATCTAGTCTGGACATTCCGGGGATGCAAGACTTTAAGTAGCCCCAAGGAGGTCTTTACCTACACTCCCGTTTAACAATAAAGTATTTAAAATTATACACTTGTGTGTGCATTTAACTAATGAATGAAAATCTTCATTCAATCGAATCAAATACAACTTTTGCATGATTTTTCCATTCATGTAGTTATTTGTATATTCATGTGTATTTAAGAGTAATGGGTATATCTTGTTTGGACAATTCAGGGATGCAAGGCTTTAAGTAGCTCCAAGGAGGTCTTTACCTCACTCCCCTAGTTTAATAATGGCAAAGTATCCACTTAAAACTTTTATACACTTGTATGTGCATTTAGCTAATTAATAAAAAATCCCTTTTCCAACTAAGAAAGACAAGCATTCATTTTTGTTCAAATGATTGAATTGATTGATCACATGGTTTAAAGCCTTCTTTCTTATGTTCATGTGTATAAACTTGCATATGTTTGAATGTAATGGCTATATAGTTTGGACATCCTGAGAATATACGGCTTTAGGTAGCCCCAAGGAAGTCATTTGATTACCTCACTTCCCTGGTTAACAATGACACATACTTATTTAATTTCATTCATATGTATTTTTATATAAGAATTTAGATAGAGCTTGAAATTAATATAATAAAATGATTCAATCAAATGAAACATCTAAATTCCAAATGTATATGTTTACATCCATCATTTAAGTGTGCTAAGATATATTGTATATGTAGGTATACTTAGGATTTAATCATATGCATGTTACATATGATGGAAGGAAATAAATGCACATGTGTCATGTGATATTAATTCATTCTAATCAATCTAAAGATACCTCTCTTATTGAATGAGATCACTTAAAGTGAACCTAAACTTAAGATTAACTTAAAATATTTAATAAGCCATTCATTAAAGAGAATTGATTAATTAATATGCTTTAGAAGTGGCTTAAGATAGGGATGGAAGGGAGCAATCATCTCTTTTTTCTCTCTTTATAACATTTAGTTGCTAAGTGTAAGTCACATGAAACTAACTAAAACACAAATTAAAACTTACAAATCAATTAAAACACTTGAAGAAACCACCATTTATAATTAAACCCTTTCATACTTAGAGAATCATAACCTTAATGCTTAGTTAGGATATACCACACAAGCCCTAATACATAGACTTTAGAGTAAGTCAACATTTCTAGCTTTATGTTAGGGCATTGCATGGAGTGATGTATATTTGATTTTATGATGTATTATTTTAGATTGGATGTTAGGGTGTATGTTTCCTAGACTAGATGTCAGGCCGTGATTAGCCTAATTATATTTTATGTAGAGGATTTTGCTTAAGGGGTGCTTAAAATAAAAATAAATGCTCTCTTTTGCAGGTGGCTTAAACTCCTAAGCATAATCCAAACTAGGATAGGTGGGCTTGGTTACCCATGTGCAGAGTGCTAAGTCTAAATTATACATATAACTAATTGGGTTGTATGGTGTGTTTAGCTAACACTTTTTTTGTAGGTGTAGTTAGATTCACTCTTCCTATTTTTAATGTAATTTTATTAAGAATCAGGATTAGTGTTATGGGGGATTAGGATGAGCAGTGGCTAGAAGGATTTGTCTTGGGAAGTCCTGTGATGACTTTGAAGCAAGCACATATAAATAAAGAAATGAAGGAGATATGAAGAATGATGATAAGAAGTCCCCTATAATATTTATTCATTTGTAAATTATAATTATTTTTTCATATTCTGGGTTGTATAAGGGTAGAACTCGGCTACCCATTTTCTCTTCTCAGGTTATACGGTGGCACCCGATCACACCAGCCTTTTATTCTTTTACATTAGATTTATAAAATGCTTGATGTTATGTTTAAACTGCGTAATAGAAATAACATGGCTTTATTCATAGTTTCTTTATGAATGATGATTTCATATGTGGCCTGGATCCTATTAGGCTCCTAGAAAAAAATAATTTTATACCCGAACTACACCTCATAACTAAAGTTTTAAATAACTCAAAACCTCATATAAATCCTAGACATTAAATCAAGATAATTAAAAGATTTAGCAACCCCTTAGCTAAATGTTGCATGTTTAATATCATGCATTCATATTTCTTCATTCTTGCTAAGAGAGGGTTTCCATCCTTGCACGATAGGGGAAGACTTGACCTTTGAGGGTCTCCTCTATGATGGAAAACACCTCTTTCCTGCTGATTTAGCCCATAATACATTTTTATCATGCATTTAGACATGAAAATTCTATGACCTTTGTCAAAATGAAGTGTCAAATATAAATAAAATTTGAAAAGATTTGCATTAGATTATGTCATTACTCATATCACTCATGCTCTAGTCTCTTAGGGAGTGGGTTTAAGGACTTTAGTTTCTTTCTAAATACATGGTTTTGAAGTATAGGAGGAGTTAGTTGGCTGTCACTCCAGGTTGTTATAAGTCTAGCAGTCAGGTGGTTTACCCCCTCTTATGGAGGTAAACTTTATGCCCATTTTCACTTAAATTTAGGTCATATTTTAGCTCTTGCTAAAGTTCCCTAGATTTAGGATTCGAGGTGGTTGTTTCCTTCGGGTTATAAGCATAAGTCCTCACCTCTCAAGCATTTCCATAATCTTGTATTGAGGGATTATAAGTCCTAGCTTTTTAATATAATTTCAACTCAAACATATAATTCTCCCCAATTTCAAACATATAAAGCCTACCTATAGGGTAGATTGGAATGCTCACTAGATTTTCTAATATCATGAGCATTCATTACTCATCTCCTTTGGCTTCAAAAATAGGTCACTCCTTTTGATCTATCTCATTTGATTATCCAATATGGCTAATTTATTGATAGTCTTATCTTTGAAATCTTTGGAGATAACAATTACCTACTTTAATCGAGAGTATTCCTAAAGAATTCTCTTTCCTTATGATGTAATTAAATATAGGGGCTTTCCCCTATAGGGAACTTTAGAATCCGATTTAATATAAACCCTACTTTATTCATCCATGTAAAATAGGGGAAAAATCTTTGGTATATTCGAAGACTCATCATGCCTTAGGATTCCTTATTAGGTGATTAGGTCTATTGAAGGGTGATGCCTCTATCTTTTGAGATAATACATCATACCTCAATATCATACCCGATCACTTCAATAAGTACACCCTTGGATCTGCATGGTGTCCCCCATTATGGTGTTTATTTTTGTGTTGTGTTGTGCTTGTGAGGGGACACCACATAGATCCGCAGATACACATATTAGGGTGATCAAGTACGACATTAAAGAATAGTGTACTCTCTCGAGAGATAGAAGTCACTACCCTATAATAGACCTAATCACCTAATAAGGACTCCTAAGGCATGATGGGTCTTCGAATATACCAAAGATTTTTCCCCACTTTACATGGAAAAAAAAGTAGGGTTTATTTAAATCGGGTTCGTTAAGTTCCTATGAAGGCAAACATTTATAGTTAATTATATCCTAAGTAAGGAAATTGAATCCCTTAAGAATACTCTTGATTAAAGTAGGATATTACTATCTCCAAAGAATTCAAAGATATGACTATCAAAGGATTGGTTTTATTTTAGAAAATCAAATGGGAGAGATCAAAAGGGGAGAGTTATTATCGAAACCAAAGAAGATGCGTAGGAAGTTCTCATGATACTAGAAAGCCTAGTGAGCACTCCAATCTATCCTATGGTTAGGTTTTATGTATTTGAATTTTAAGAAGATTTATTTGTTTGAGTTAAATTTTTATTAAAATTTAGGACTTATAATCCCACAACATAAGTTTGTGAAAATGCCTAAGAGATGAGGATTTATGCTTGTAGCCCACAAAGGAAAACAATAATCTCATATCCTAAATCTAGGAAACTTTGGTGAGGAAAATACGACCTAAATCTAAGGCGAAAGTGGGTATATGATTTACCTCCACAAGAGAGAGTAAATCACCCGACTGCTGGACTTATTACCACCCAGAGTGGTAGCCATTAACTCTTCTTACACTTTAAATCTATGTAGGTAAGTCATATGCTTTGCAAGATGGTTAAGCTATTATTTATTTAGAAGAGAAACTAAGTCCTTAAACTCACTCCCTAAGAGACTAGATCATGAAGGACATGAATAATGACTTAAATCTAACGCAAATTTTGTCAAGTTTTATTTAATTTTTGGACTTTTTATTTTGACACGGGCCATAGGATTTTGTATGCCTAAAAGAATGAGAAATTGATTATGGGTCAAATCAAAAGAGATAGAGGTATCTTTCTATCAAAGGCTCTTAATGTTAAGCCTTTATTCTCTAGCACAGATGGAAGCCCTCTCTTAACAAGAGTGGAAGAATATGACATGCATAATGTTATACATACAATCGTCAAGCTAAGGGTTGCTATATTTTTTATTATATTGATTTAAGTTTGTAAGCTTTTGTGTGAGGTTATGAGTTATTTTAAATTTTAATTATGAGTTGTTAGTGGGTTAAAAATTTATTTATCATCCTAAGAGCCTAATCACATCCAGGCCACATAATAATCACTAATCATAAAGAAATTATGAGAATACATGCTATTTCTAATGCACAAGCTAAATAAAATATCAAATAATTTTATAAAGCTATCACAAAAAAATAAGAGTTTGGATGCATGCATAACTGTAAAGAAATATGGGTAGCCGAGCTCTACCTTTATACATCTTAGTATAATGAAAGAATAATTATAATTATAAAATGATAAGTGTTATAGGGGGTCTTCATTCTTCATCGTCCATTCTTCACTCTTCATCTTTCATTTCTTCACTTTGCTTTGCTCCATTTTTTTCTTTCTTTTAGTTTAATTGGGGTGTAGTTTGATCCAAAAGCATCACATGGTGTATAAGACATGGTCTTATAACCAATGTTCATCTTAATCCACCCCATGACACTTATCCTAATTATAATGCAAAAATTACATTAAAAGAGAAGAAAAGTAAATCTAGTTGCACTTGCAAAATAAGTGTTAGCTAAATATACTATACAACCCAAACAATTATATGAATAAATTGAAATTAGCACCCCGCATATAGGTAATCAAGTCCCCCTGTCCTAACTTGGGCCATGCTTAGTGGATAAGTAACCTACACAGCAATAAGTATTTATATTTTTATTACAGCCCTATAAGCACGACCCCTACATAAAACATGATTAGGCTAATATCGGCCTGACATTCAGACTACGCACATACATCATAACATTCAATCTAAAATAGTACATCACAAAATGAAACATTCATCAAATCATGCATTGCCCTAACATAAAGCTAAAAATGATGACTTAGTCTAATGTGTATGTGTTAAAGCTTGTATGGTATGTCCTAGCTAGGCTTTAGAGTTATGATTTGCTAAGTGTGAGAGATTTAATTTATAAAGGGTTGATTTTTATTTAAGTGGTTTAGTTGATTTGGAGATTTTACTTAATAATTTTTTTGTTTCATGTAGCCTACACTTAGCAACTAAGTGTTATAAAGAGAATAAAGAGAGGGAATACCTCTTTTATCCCTATCTTAAGTCATTTCTAAGGTAAGTTAATTAGCTTAGTTTTCTTTAATGAATAGTTTATTATGTGTTTTAATTAATGGTTTAGATTCACCCTAAATAACCTTATTAAATAAGAAAGGCATCTTAAGATTAATTAGAATGTATTACTATGACATAACACTCATTCCTTTATTTCTTCCCATATGAATAATCCTAAGTCAACACATGCAATTTGACATAAAAGAAAACATTTTTATTTAATTAATTTTAAAAGTAATGAATGCATGATTTCATATGGCAATCAATGTTTAATATGATTAGAAAGAAATAAAGGAATGTATGCACATGATTTCATTCACTCCTAATTAATTCATAAGGACAATAATAATAAATAAAGCTATTTAAAATGAACTAAAATTCTTTTAAAGACACATTTTTAACTTTGAATTTGATTTGATTTAAGAAACATGATAGAGATTTGCTAATTCTAACCCATTTCCCCATGTGTGAATTAATTTGGTTTAATGAAGAATATTTAGTTGATTTTATATTTTGATTAGGTTAAGGTATGAATTAATGAATTAATTATCCCTTACCTATATCACCTTAAGTTAATTAACTACCTAATAATAAGCCAATATGATATGCAACCACATGAAAAGTAAATTTGCAATGCTCCAAAGAAATGAAAGGGGTCTAATGTAATTGGCTTATGATTAATAGTTTATTAAGCTTAAGGGATCTCTCTTAATTACTTTTATAGTTTTCTAACACATGTGAGACAACCATAATTTTATTATCTCTCACCTTGGGTTATTGAATCACCCAAGGTGCTACCTAAGATCAATTAAGGGTTATTTAGGTGTGGATGAATTTAATTTTAATTTTAATTTTAATTGAGTTTTTAATGATTTGAATAAACATTTTGGTTATGCTTTAATTTGAATGAAGAAATTGACCTAGGGTAAAAGATGAAGAGCAAGTCCCCAATCCTAATCCCTAAATCATTTAAACACCCAATTAGATGTTGATTTATTTATTTTGAAACTTAATCATTTAACTAATCAATTAATCATTCCATTAACCAATTAATTAATTTGATTTCTAAAGATAAAGAAGACTTAGGAAATGAATTAGGAAAAGTATCTCCAATCACATTCCCTAAGTGATCTCACTGTTCAATAAAAATAATTATATTTAAATGATTAATTTAAGTTACTGTTCATTCCTTAATTATGATTAATTAGATTAAGAGAGTGATTAGTGCTTAATCAAATGATTTCCCTAATTAAGCAATCAATAAAATCCCAGGAAAATAGGGGAGGCAGAGTTCATCCCTCTAAACATCCACATAAAATTTGGATTGATTAAGTGCTTAATCAAGGTGTAATTTAGATAATTAAGTTTTTGATAAAACCCTAATTAAGCTAAAAATCACTACTTAACATCAATTAATTATAATTTTCTTAGATTCTCTTCTAAAATATCTTCAAAATGAGCATAAGTTTATAATTTTTGAAATTTTCTATAATTAGCTATTATTTTAGAAAGTTTCAGGATTAAAACTTAATTAATTAGCCCTAATTAAAGCCTTAATCTCGTCGGGCCACATGGCGGCTGACGCGGCATGCTTTCAATGTGGCGATGGATTGGCTATTTAAGAAGTCACATCCGCACTGACTCAGCCGGCAGCAGACATACTTTCTTTGTGGACCATCTGATATATGATCGGATGTCCACGATTCGATCCACAATTTTAGAAAGAAATCGAGGGCTCTACTATGGGATTTGATCATATCCATTCATCTTAATCATGCGAGATGGACGGCTTGTGATCTATCCCATTCACAAGCAACGAAGGATGGATGTCATCAATCTTATCTCGCTCGATCTAGGCTCACCTGAGCTCGGATTGTCTCCAAATTCTTCCCACACCTTCGAGGAAGGGAGACGCACACATCTAACGATCAATTTTTCATGAGGTTTGAATTTTCTTCGAAAAAGACCAAGACACTTTTCCCTATAGCTATGGTTTTGAGGAATTATTTCATCGAAACTAATGTTCGGTGATGCAATGCTGGAGCTAGCTTCTCTTAGTTGAGGCGAGGCCATGTTGAGGAGCTTTGAGCTTGATTTGGTCTGAGAGGCTCAGTTGACCATTCCACACATGTGAAGGCTTCGGCTTAGATCGAGCTCAAACCTCTGATCACTTGGGAGCTTGGGAATTGATTTGGTTGTGCTCGATGAAGTGTGGTGATGGTGTGGCTAAGAGGAATTTGGGTTTAATTGAGAAATAGGGGAGTATTGCTCGGATGGGTGGTGCCCTATTTGGCCTTGCTTGGAGGAGAGAAATGTCGATCAAAGAGGGCTTGGGGATCCTTGGAAATGCTCTAAGGAGCTTCATAATTCACCTAGGAGTGCTCATGATGCAAGTGTGTGCATTTTCGTATTTGAATTGAGGGGGTATACCCCCTCAATTTCACATCATTGATGAACGGGAGTGTGCACATGTTTTTCACTTGCTCACCACCGTCCGACCGCTGGAGTTGTCTCCATCAAGGTTAGGCCACACGCTAGAGATGGGAGGAGTGATGGGGAGCTACCATAGACCCAATGTGCAAGGATACCATGGTCTTGATTCAATGGGTGCTCGATTTGGGTTGGAGGTGAGTGAACTCACCTCCCAAAGGTTCTTGGTTGACCTAGGGTGAGTTAGGTTAGCTTGGTGGGTCATGAAAAGTTCTTTTGAGTGAAAAGGGGCTACCATGGGGATGGGAGAGTTGACTTGACTTGGATCCATTGGTTTTAAGGTTTAAATCCCATGGTTTGATGGCTAATCCATTTGGTGAGGTCCACTTGGTTTTTGGACTGATTTAGGAATGAAGTAGGGTGTGTTTGGGTTGGGTATGGCTAAGTTCTAGGGTCCCATAACTTAATTTAGAGTGATTTGGCTTCATTTGGTCAAAATGAGTTCATTTGGGTTAGGTTGGGTTAGGTTGACCAATTAGTCAAATTGGGTCAAACCAAGGTTTGGGTTAGGTTCATGATGATTTGGGATGTTTTGGTTCAACTAATTTGGATTGGGTTGGCTTAGGTTTGAGTTTGTATCATTTGGATTCAAAAGGGTAAAATTGGTCAAGTTGACCAATTTGACCAATTTGACCAAATTAGATTGGGTTAGGTGTTGAGTCAAGTTCAATTGGTTGATTAAAAATGATTATAGGCTTTGGTTTGGTTTAATTTGGAAATTTAAATTGACCTTTTAGGTCAATTTGGGTTGTTAAAGCCAAGTTGACCAATTGGTCAACTTAGGCTCAATCATGGCTTTGGTCAAGTTCAACAAGTGATTTGGAATGAACTTGAGCCATTGGTTATAATCAATTTGGGTTAAATCATGATTTGACCCATTTTTGGCTTTTAGGCTAATTTGGGTCAACTTGGGTCAAGTGGCTAATTAGGCTTGGTTTGGCTAAATTGATGGCTTGGTTTATTCAATCATTGATTATGAATGGGTTTCGGTCAAGGGTTTCAATCAATTTGGCATATGATGGATTTTGGCTAGTTTGGGTTTCATTTGGGCTAAGTGTTGACTTGACAAAGGCTAAGTTTGACTTGATTTAACCCAATTCATGGTGGTTGATCACCCCATGATGATTATTGATCATGATTGAGGTTTATATGGGCTTAGTTCAAACCAATTTGGGTTGGATTAGAACTTGGCTCAAGAAGGGTCTTTTAGGTCACTTAAGGTAAGTGAGCCTAAATGAGTCAATTGGCTTGATCAAGGTTTGATTCAAGTTTAGTTGAACTCACATATGAGCTTAGGATTGAAATATAAATTCAATTACAATTGGTTTAGAGACAAATGTGTTTTGGTTCATATGATAATTTCAAGATATGATAATTTCAAGTCAAAAGGGTTAACTTGGGCTTGATTTGGGTTGACTTGGATTTAGTTTGATTATGGTGGTTTATGTTTATATTTGGATCAATGATTGAAGGAATGATTAAATCATATAGAAATCCATGAGTTTTGAGTTGATTTATATGTCATCTAGCCAAGTTCAAAAGTTTGGCTAAAAGGGCTAAAATTAGGAATTTGGTTTGATTTGAGTTTGGTTTTGGTCATTCGAATTTATATTTCATTTTTATTTGTGAATATAAATGAAGATATAAATGGGTTATGAGAAAATCACTTGAGTTTGGTGTGATTTGGAAGCAAATTTGATTAAGCTTAGGGATGTAGGTCAAAAGGGCTAGCTTGGGTTTTAATTTGGTTTGATTTATTTTTGGTCATTAGAGGGTTAATTTCATTTATATTTATGAATATAAATGAAAGAATGATTGACTTATTAAAAATCAATCATGTTTGGGTTGATTTGGATCAAGATTTGATTAGGTTTATGAAGGTGGGTCCTATGGCTTAAGAAGGGTTTTGATTTGGTTTGATTCATTTTGATTTTGATTTGAATGGTTTGAATTTAGATTTCATTTATATTTGTGAATATAAATAAAGGAATTATTGATTTATAAAGAAATCAACCAAGTTTGAGTTGGTTTGAAGGATTTTTTGACTAAGCATATGAAGGTGTTCATATGGCTTAGGGAAAGATTTTGGAATTTAGACTTAATCATGGAATTCAATCAATTGGAATTTGGAGTTGATTCATGATTTGGAATTTTATTTGAGAAAATCAGTTGGATTAGGATGGATTTGGATTTGGTTAAGGTTAGGTTCATATGATAAAATCAAAGGGCTTAGGAAGAGATTTAGAGTTTGAATTTAGTGATGGATTTTAATCATTGGATAGTTGGATTTGATTTTGGAATTTAAATTTGAATTTGAGATTTGATTTAAAAGAAGGAAACAAGGATTGCTTTTGGGCTAGCGGGTAGACAAGTCCTCCTAAATCCCTAAGGCACAACCTACTCCTATGGCTAACTCTTCTTAGTCTCTAGGGTTAGGTCAAGTGTTCACCTAATCACTAGAATTGCCTTAAGATTAAGGAACTATTAGTGTCTATAAGAGTCCTAGATCTATGATGAGAAAATTGAGAGCTCACTCCAAAAGTGAGCTCAACACCCATATACATATCAAAAATAAACACCACACCCATTGGGTAAAGCACTCCACATAAGACAAAATCTATTTTTTGGTGGTCAAACCCCCTCCTTTGCACTTGGCATTTAATTTGAGTTTGGACCATGACCATATGGCTTGACCCAACGGTTGGGTCATCCATATCAAGGAAGTGGCACATCCTCCCATTGGAAAACTTAGGAAACCAAGGACACTCCACCTCAGCCATGGCCTTCCTCTCTTCACTTACCAACTCAAACCGAGCTAGATCAACACTTCTCTAATGTCCCCAGCCGCCTATGTCGGCCAGCCATCTACCCAAGGTAGGACCAATCCAAGCCATCAAATTTTATGATGAGGAGTGTATACTCCTCCCCATATTACTCTCACACACAATCAAAGCATTCATAGAGCTTGAGAGAGTTGAAACAAACTCCCCCGAGCTCCCTTAGCCTCCTCATTGCCGGTGATGATGAAACCTAGCCAAACTGAGGTCTAGCTCCATCCAACCTCAACTAAACTCCATAATTTTCTAATTAACTTTACTCACACGTTCATCAAGCTCTAGCGATCAAGAACGAATAGATTCCTAACCGATTTGAGTACCAAAGATCATCCCAAGACCAACTCCGATGAGGATTCTAGTGACGCTTGGTCCACAGAGCTACCGGTGAGGAATCAAGGTGCCAGCTTCTCAGCATAGCTTCGTCTCTTTAAGAAGAAACTACCTCGATTCGATAAACCACTGATCTTGAGCTCCAATGAGGTATATTTCTGGCAAACCATAGAAAAAGCCTTAGGTGTTGGTCTTTTTTTAGAGATTTGTATTATCGTGTGAATCCCACCGTTGGATCTTTTTAGATCCCCTTTGTGAACATTTTGGATCGATCTTGATGCCTCATGAGCTCCGGTGAGCTTAGATCGAGCGGAGGAGGGAAAACGATATCCGTCTTCTATAACTTGGGGGGACAACGAATCATTCGCCATCTGTTCTGCATGATTGGAATGGACGATCGTGATTTAATCTGATTAGAAATTTGATTTAATCCTATTAGGAATCGCGAGATTAATTCCCACCATCTGATTCAAGATTGGATGATGGGAATGAAAGCACGTATGCCACCGCTGACTCAGCTATCATGTCAAATGATTTAAATGGTCAATCCCGCATGGAAAGCACTGTCATGTTAGCCACCCGTGTGGCGCCAATGGGATTTAGGATTAATTATGGTTTAAAATGTGATTAATTGCTATGAAATTTCATAAAATCATAACTAATTATAGAAAAATTTAAAAATACAAATAAATACATTTTGGAAAGGTTAAATAGTGGAGATTTTAATAAAAATAATTTTATTTTATTTTAAATAGTGATTAATGCTTAATTAGGGTTTGAATGTTTCTTTAATTAGCTTGATTAAGCCATAATTACTCAGGCAACTAATCTCAAACTTGGCATATTGATTTATTGGGATGTCCTCTACCTCCCATATTTTTCTTGAGATTTATTGGATAGGTAATTAGGAGAATTTGAAATCATAAGCTTAATCACCCCCTTAATCAAATTAACCTTAATTAAAATTATTAAAGATTGAAATTTCAATGATTTATGATAATTAATGGCTATTAACGGATTGATTGGGGTAAATGATTAAGGCCTCTTCCTTAGCCATTTGCCTAATTATCTCTCTATGGAGGGTTTAATTAACTTATGATTTAATTGTGGAATTAGTTAAGTAATTGATAATAAAATTAAATCAAATTAAATTGATAATCAACATTGAAATTAAGGGTTTCTCTTTATGTGTTTGTTGGCCTCATTTTAAGAATGAGTTCTCAGCCCCTCCATCTTAGACATAGGACTTGATACATCCTCTAAAATTAATGATCAAGCCGAATCTCAAGGTATTTTAGAAATGCTCGATCTAATCACCGATTTCAGCAAACTTACAAATAAAATCACCGCCTGATGAGACGAACATAGCAACATCAAGCATAGCCTGATCCGAAGCTCGAATCGACTCGGATCAAGCTATCGAGCATGAAAATGGATCGATCCGCCAAATGGTCACCAAAATCGACATATTTATAGTCGATCGGCTCGCCAAGACTAATCCAACGAATCCAAGATCACCCACCCGACATCATTAAAGGCACCCGATCATCAAAATACACCGTCGATCGGGGATCACAGCCGTCCGATGGGAGTGGTTGGAGTTTTCCAATTTACAAGGCCACTCTCAAAATCTATAAATAGAGCTTCATTCTCACCTTAGGGGACGGAATCGATTTGAAGACGAGAGCTCGAGAACCACCGCCGACTTGACGCCGACGATCACCACCGCACCACCGTGCAAGATCGAGCTTGCCCTTAGAGATCGCCCGAGGACTAGAAAGACCGCTTGCGCTCCTTTCTCCTGAAGATCAAGAGGTTGCTCCCAGAAGATCAGTTCCCTCCGCTTTTTGGGAAACTTCTCCCTTGGGTTGGAGTTGACCGATATTGTATTTTTCTACACTCGGAATATTGTTTCCCAGAACACCTTCTTCTCCAACTAACGAGAAGCAAGGACTCAGATCTTTGAACACATAGTGAAAGTTCTGACTGGCAAGGCCCCGTGGTTTTTCCTTAACGTTTTCCACGATAACCCTGTGTTCATATCCTCCATGTGTTGATAATTTTGGGCTAATGAAGATCTCATCTACGAATAAAATTCTCTAGCATGCAACCTGCCGTCAGGGAAAAATAATTCTCCCATTGCTATATCTCCAATATGGTTGGTAAACGGGTTTGCTCCAACGCTCCTCATTCTCGTGATCAAGGATGCCATGTCTCCAACACTTCTCTACATGACTTCCTGTGAGGGTCCGCCGTGCCCCTTTGGAAGATCGCTTCAAAGGATGGAGGATTCAACAAATTCTTCGACCGCGAGAGGACCGAAAACATTCCAACACGCTGGAAGAGCCACGTTCCGCGACGGCCCTCAAAGATAATCCATTTTCTTCGAGAATGATTACCCGGAATGCCGGATCAACAAGTAGAGAACCCCTTGGCACCACATCGATGTGAATTTCGATACCGCCAGCCTACTCACCCCACAAATGGCACGTATCGGTGAAACTCCACGCCACCTTATACGCGATGAACTACGACGTGCGTGAAGAGTTCGACAAACAATCAATGATCCATTCTCCTTCTTCCAAAACTCATCCCCGCCAGAGATCATCTCGCAAATACCGATGAAGAGATTCAAGCTTCCCAAAGATGGACCCCTTACGATGGCACAACCGACGAGCATATCGATCACTTTCAACGATCATGCACATTCGGCAAATGACTCTCGTGGTCGTATTCCCGCCGACTCTCAAAGGACGTTCGATTTTGTTCTATTCGCTAAGGGGTCCGTCGATCATTTGGAGAGCTCGATTTTTGTAACGCTTCTAATAAGAGAATCATCGTGGATTCATCACATCTCCTAATCCGTAACGATGGAGAGTCCCTCAAAGAATACTTCCAGGTTCTCCTCTCAAGCGGCTGCATGTGAGTAGATCCAAACTTTTGAGGCGTGCTTCTGAGGACTCCGCCAGATACTTCTATTCATCATTAATGCGGGAGAGTCCCATTCCTATGTCGACTGTCCACGAATAGAGGCACAAATCTCACGACGCTATCTGCTCATCTCAATAGCTTGAACCACCAAGCAAGCAAAGCGAAGAAGGTTCCCAAAGGTGATGTTCAAACATCTCGTAAAAAAGAAGAGAGGAGAACCCCCAAAACCTCCTCGTCAACATGACTCAATCGAGAGGAAATATACGGCTCTCTCATGCATAACATCCTCAAGAAGAGGATAGCGTCAAGTGGCACCCCTTTAAAGCCCGGAATTGGAAATCAAGAGAAATTCGCCACTTTCACCGTAGCCGAGGGCACACCACTGAAGAGTGCCACCAACTGAAGGAGGAGATTGAAAGACTAATACGTCAGGGGTATCTAGACCATTTTATACAAAACCAACCCGGCCAAAATGCTGGGGCAACCATAGAGGAACCGCCAAGCTGGAGAGAGATAGAAACAATTGCGGAGGGCGTGTTATCTAGCCAAATATTCATTGCCTTCAAGAGCCGAGTAAGAAGTCTCGGGTTGACCATTCTATCACCTTTGATGATCTAGAGGGCCGCCAGATCCCACATCAAGATCCCCTTGTCATCGCGGGTGGTGATCCATGCTTCAATAATAAAAGGATATTGATCGACAATGGGAGTTCGGTTGATGTTCTTTTTACTCCACTTTCCTTAGCATGGGTATAGAAAGAGAGAAGCTTCAACCCGCGGCCCACTATGATTTGATAATCAACCGCTAGTGGAAGGGACAATCGCCTCTTCCGTAACTCTTGGAGAATTCCCGACATAAACCCACTTGATACAATTTGTAGTCAAGTCCGAGTCCGCATAATGCAATATTTGGGAGACCTCCGTATATTCGCAGCCACACCGCGTGCCTCACCTCAAGATGAAATTCACACCGGTGGCATCGGCGTGGTAAGTGGGAATCAATAGATAGCAAGCGCTTATATCAAGCAAGCCCAAACCATTTACGCCAAGAACCTCAACATCGAGAACTTCGACTACGAGATGAGGATGCCTCGAAAGGGCTTCTCCGCTTGAAGATGTAATTTGTCTTCCTATCTCAGAAGTTGATCCATCGTGAAAGGTGAAGGTGGGATCGTTGTCTTTACCGACAATCGAATAATGAGATTTTCTCGTAAAATCAAGATATCTTTGCCCGGAGCGCGACCGATACGGGCATTGACCCGGAAGTCATTACGCACTCCTCAAAGTTGACTCAACCGATAAAAGAACCTTCGCTTCAACGACGGGCATAGAACAAGAAATCACCAAACTTCGGAAGTCAAGTTCATTCGAGAAGTCTACTACCCCACCGGTTGGCTAACGAGTGTTAGTCAAGAAGGCCAACGTTCTGGAGAATGTGCATCGACTACACCGACTTAATGCATGCCCAAAAGATAGCTTCCCCTTCCTCGTAACCAACTAGTTGATGCGACATCGACATCAGATGCTGAGCTTCATGGATGCCTATTCTGGCTACAATCAAATCAGGATGAACAAAACAGATGAGGAAGCAACATCCTTCCAAACAGATAAGGGACTATACTGCTATCGTCATGCCATTCGACTAAAAAATCGGAGCAACATATCAACGCCTTATGAATAAGATCTTCAAGATCTTATAGGCACAATATGGAGGTGTATGTTGATGATATGTCGGTGAAGAGCTTGGAAATATCGATATTTGACCGCAATGTTGCTTTGACATTCTTCGACACTACAAGATGCGCTCAACCCAAGCAAGTGCATTTTGAGTTTCCTGGAAATTCCTAGGCTTCATGGTCACCGGGATAGAGGCCAACCCCGAAGATAAAAGCACTCAAGGACATGTCACCTCCAAGAATGATCAAGGAAGTCCAACGCTTGACGGAAGGATTGCAGCTTTATCACGATTCTTGGCCCGATCAGGAGATAAGTATCTACCATTCTTCAAAATCTTAAGGGGTGCACGAGGAAATGGATTCCAGTGGACAGATGAATGTCAGACTGCTTTTGAGCAACTTCGAGTCTATTTAGCTTCCCCCCCTCTATTATCAAAGCCTATCCAAGGAGAGAAGTACATCTATCTATCTTGCTTTTCTCATGTCGTAAGTCTGCGTCGATACGCTGAGGAGAATTCATTGCAACGACCCATTTACTATGTCGTAAAATCCTTTCGATCAAGGATGCTATCCACTAGCAGATAAGACAAATATTCTAGTGCATTCTCGCAGACAAAATCAGCATTTTCGTGCCCACACCATCAACGCCTACACTCATCTTCCATTAAGAACTATTAAAAGCCTAATGTATCCGGAAGGTTGATGAAGTGGTGGTCGAGCTTGGAGAGTTTGACATCCATTTTCTTCCACGCCGATATAAAGTCACAAGTGCTCACGACTTGTAGAATGTACCATCCCATCACCACGAACAGATCATTCATCACTCCATGACAAATCAATGGACATTATATGTTGATGGAGCTTCGTGTACTGTGGAAGGTGTGAATTTTGCTTATCTCCCCAAGTAAAATAACTTTAAAATGCTTACTAAAGTTCCCGCCACCAATAATGTCACCGAGTACGTGGCCCTCAGAGGTGACTAAGGCTCGCCATTGACCGTGGAGGTCCGTAACTTAGCCATCTACACGACTCAGCCATTGTGGCCTCTCTGTTGAAGGAGACTTTGATACACGCCATCCGCTGCCAAGATCGTTTTTTAGCAAAGTCACTTCTTGCCGTAATCGAGACCCATCGATAACTCATATTCTAAGGGGAGCGAACACGCAGATGCCCTCTCCAAGTTAGCCACAACAACGAGTGAGATCTTTTCAAGAGAAAATACATAGAGGACATCCACTTTCCCGTATTCAAGGCCCTTGGGTGATACAATCTGGAGGACCCAAAAGAATCTTCATGGATTGACCCGATCATGTCCTTTCTTCAAAGCGGGCCTTGCCAACAGACCCACCGATGCTATCTCCCACGTAGAGCAGAACTTCACCATAATCGGTGATGAACTCTACAAGCGTCCTTCTTAGGGCCCTACTTAAAGTGTCTACCACCTTCGAGGCTAACTATGCAATGCAGAGGTTCATTCAGAATTTGTGGTGAACATTTGGGAGGAAAAGCCCTCGCCTCTCAAAATCATGAGGCAAGGTTTTACCCTGAAGAAGGACGCATTGGAGTTTGTAAAGAAGTGTAACAAGTGTCGCCATATTCCAATCTCACTCATACACCATCTGTAGAACTCACCACAATCCAGAGCCCGTGGCCCTTTGCTCAATGGGGGATCGATATAATGGGACCCTTTCCCATTGCCACTGGGCAACAAAAATTCATAATCTTGGCCGTTGATTACTTCACGAAGTGGGTGGAAGTCAATGGGCCAAAAATCACCAAACAAATGCCAAGCAATTTGTCGGAAAAATATTATTTGTCGCTGCATTCCAAAGAAAAAAAATCATCACCGATAATGGGACGCAGCTCGTGAAAGACATTCACATCTTTCGCCGAGTGCATATCCGCTTAATCCATTGTATCCCATCCACGTGCAAATGGGCGACCAAGTCACCAATAGACAATACTAAAAGGGCTAAAGACACGATCAACCAATGGGGCAATGGTCAAGAACTATCCAATGTTCTGGCGCACTACATCAAGGACCCCTACCGGAGAAACATACATCGGTTTCAAACTGAGGTCGTTATTCCGACATTGGTCAGCCCTAGAACCCATAACTTTGATGCCGACAACAATGAAGATAAGCTGATTCCATCCGGATCTCCGCAAGAGACCCGACATGTCGACAATGGCTTCTATCAAGAAAGGATTGCTCGAGGTTTCAACCGGCGGGTAAAGCCACCAATATCGTTGGGGACCTCGTCGTAAGTCTCGACTCAGAAAAGGCCCACAACAAACTCTCACCCGCTTTGGGAAGGCCCGATGTGGTGGTGTCTAAAATCAAGCCCGCACGCTCAAGCTTAAGGATAGTATGGGGAAGACTCTCCCACTGGAATGCTACAAACCTCCGTAAGTACCGTGATGTATCGCCTTTTTATTCTAGTGAATGCGAAAACATTATCATCGTATGTTTGTATTGCAATTGTTGTTATCAAATTAAACATTTATCGATACTGCTTGTCGTATTTATTGTCCAACCTTGGCATCAAGGTGTTTGGATTTATGTTTCTATCTATGTTAAAGTTCTACTTATTGTGACTTTTTCTTGCTTATGCTTGCATTTTAAAACACCCGACTCAAGAGATACGCAACTATTATTGTATCTCATTCAGGGTAAGATCGATCCCCGTGGGAATTGACCGATCTTCCTATACTGTTAACATCGCCGAGTAACGCCTCGATAAACAACCTTGGATAAGTTGGCAATCCTCTATAGACCGCCTACAACTTTCTCCATAACGTTAACATCATCGAGTAAACGCCCATACACAACCTAGATAGATCGAGAGGTTCTCGAGAGAACCTCTATAAATATATTCCGCAAGTTTGTCATCAAGTAACGCCTGTAATGATCTTAGAATAGAATTATCCTAAAGGGATTCGATGATCTCTTCTACTAATCTTTATCATCGAAAGTACACTTTGACACACAACTCCTAAATATTCACAAACAATTTTGTGGATTGTTAATATTTCTGCAACATACAAGTACAATCAACCGTAAATAATATACAACCCAATGTACCGCAACATAAAGGAACTACAACTACACGCCTTTGATGGTCTCATCGAGATGATGAAGAACTATCTCGAGTCATCCTCGCTGCCGCTAGGGGTCTGGGAAGCTAGGCTAGGAGAAAGGACCTCAACACCCCTACCATGATACGCCAAGCGTGTCCCCTTCAAGAAACCTCGATGAAGCCTTCATCAACACCGCCCAAAGCCTTCACCTCTACATCATACATGGTCTCCGGCCTCAACGTGATCCAGATACTCTTGAAGGTCGTTCTTGAAGTCCTCCACGCTCGGATCTCCCGCTTCTACCCGAGATAAGTGCCTCTTTCTCCGAAAGGCGAAGCGTAACTCGGTTCTTTGCCTCAAGACTAAACCTTCTAAAAGATCTTGATCCTTTATGCAACCAACCTCGTTTCTAGCCTCCACTAATTCATCCCGAAGTCCGCTCAACTTCCCGACGAAAAAGAAAGAGAAGTCGCTGAGTCGCCAACTCGGTCCCGCACTCATCAAGTTGATTCTCCAACACGGACATCTCTTTTACTTTCTCCACATACCGCTTCTTATATTCACCATGGAGAAACTTGACCTTCAGAACTCAATTCCGCCATTCAAAGACAATGTTCATTTTGAAGTCAAGTTCTTGCTTCTTCAGTATCTAAAATAAGAAAAATTACGTTAAGCACAAGGAAATGGGAAATAAAAGATGATGAACGCAAGAAGGATTGTTACCAGTTCTTCGGCATGCTGACGACCTACGCAGGAATGATTCAACACGTCCTCAGGAATGAAGATCCTTAGGGGACGACTACTCGAAGGGCCTGACTCTTTTCGGGTATCTGATATCACCATCACCTCTTCGCTCCTTTTCCTCTTCTCTATTGGAGACGGGTCCTTCTGCTGGGAAGAAGCCGAGGACGCTGGGAGATCTGAAACCTCTTTGTTGGGCTTTCAACGAATCGCATAAGACCGCCGGATGAATAGAAAGCCCCAACAAAGATTCCTCCCGCACAAATGTTGATATATCGAATCTCAAATCAAGATCTTCAATATTCTAGAATTTCACCGCAGATATCTTCATCACCAACTCAGGGGAATGGGTAAATCTCGCCTTTTCCCCATTTCTCGAGAAGACCCCGATTCTTCACAAAAAAGAATCTTCTTGCCCAACTCTTGGGAGGATCCTTCAGGAGGTCGACTCGCAGTGATACAACCATGTGCATCGCAAGTAAACTTGCACATCCGTGCGAGGTAATCAGTAGTCAAGGTCGCACCGCGCCCACTAAAAAAGACTATAAGTCCCATCACGATCGTCATTGCCCCACGAAAAACGGGAAATGCAAACCGTGATGTCGACAAAATGGCGATCATCTCTGGGATGGGGAAACCGCAATCCCATGCCCAAACTCATCTCGTAAGTGGTGAAATACCCCGGCGGTGGAGTTTGGGCTCTATCAGACTTCTTCGGACACTTAAGAACCAAATCATTCGGAAAATAATATTTTTTCCGAAGCACGATCAATGTGTCTCCGTGATCGACTCCTAATCTTCGCCCCTCCCATTTTAGAAGGTTCCCTCGTCGCTGCCTCCGTTACAAGGGTCGGACGTGTCTCTTTCAAAAGATTCTCACCCATCTACAAACACCGGCAACTCGTACGATCGAGATGAAAATTATTCCAAGGAGAGTGCCCAAACTCCCACCAAAACTCCCACCAGGGGGAGGGCTATGCACTCTGGCTTGGTGGAGATGAGGAGGTAGAGGTTGATCCAAGAAGAGTGCCCAAACTCCCACCAGGGGGAGGGCTATGCACTCTGGCTCGGGGGTAGAGGTGGATCCAAAAAGAGTGCCCAAACTCCCACCAGGGGGAGGGCTATGCACTCTAAGAGGAGAAGAGGAGATGAGAAAAGTGTGCCTTTCCCTCTTACCTGGGTTTTATAGACCCTTCTAGGGGCAAAAAAGCGTAAGCGCCAAAACCAGCCTCAAAGCTCAAAATAGCGTTGGACCCGTGGGCCAGTCCGCCCAGCGCATAGCCCAATGTGGCGATGCCGACATGTAGCCTTCGCCATACGCAGATCAGCCGCCCTAGCCAGCAGCATCTCGGTCATACCCTGACAGGCTGTGGACAGCGGGTTATACCATGGTCCGCAGGTCAGCCCCGCGGTCCGCGACCCGGCCGTGGTCCGTCCAACCTCCGAGCGGCGATGGCATGACTGCGGTCCGCGGTCGAACGTATCCAGCGCTCGGCCCGTTGACCAGCGTCGGCGAACCAGGCCGCTGACCCGTCGCATCAGCGTCAGCTTGCGACCAGCCGGTTCGGCCGCGGCGACCGGTGCGTCTGGCGGCGCTTACCCGAGGCGCTGCGGGCGATGGGCTGCACCATGGCCAACCGTTCGCGCAGGATCGATCCGTAACCTCAAAATATCGCGCACATACTATCGCATTTGCATCGCCTTCCGCTTATAATATTGTCTTTGTTATGAAGATCTTCTCTCAAAATCGCGGTTGATGGACTCTCAAATTTCATTGAAGAATTTGCTATTTTCAAGTATTTGACATATATTTTGGATGGCGAGATAATGTCAAAAATAGAGAACACGATACATCCTCGAAATTAATCCGCGAATCTCAATGTATTTTTAGAAATGCTTTCTAATCACCGATTTCAGCAAACTTACTCAAGCGGCGTCTCGATGACGAACATAGCAACATCAAGCGTAATATCCGAGCTCGAATCGGATCAAGCTATCGAGCATGAAAATGGATCGATCGCCAAATAGTCACCAAAGCGACATATTTATAGATGGTCGGCGGCTCGTCAAAGGCGAATCCAACAAATCTAAGATCACCCAATTAGACATCATTAAGGCACCCGGATCATCAAAATACACCGTCGTCGATCATGGCCGTCCGATGGGAGTGGTTGGAGTTTTCCACTAATTTACAAGGCGCCACTCCCAAAATCTATAAATAGAGCTTCATTCTCACCTTAGGGGCCGGAATCGATTTGAAGACCAGAGCTCGAGAACCACTAGTCGACCTTGGCGACGATCTATCACCATAGGTGCCACCACACCGGTAGTGCACGAAGATCGAGCTCACCTTAGAGATAGAGGACTAGACCGATTCTGCTCCTTTCTCCGAAGATCAAGAGGTTGCTCGAAGATCGTTCTGCCGCTTTTGGGAAACTTCTCCCTTGGGTTGGAGTTGACCGATATTGTATTTTACACTCGAATATTGTTTACGCCACACCTTCTTCTCAGAACTAACGAGGACCGTATCTTTTGAACACATAGTGAAAGTTCTGGGCAAGGCCCGTGATTTTTTCCCTTAACGGGTTTTCCGTATCTGTTCATATCCCCGCTTGTGTGTTGGATAATTTTTGGGCTACGACGAAGATCTCGCATCTACCGGAATAAAATTCTCTAGCACGCAACAGGACTCCTCTTATCCTTAGTCCTAAGACACATCTAGTGATTAGGTGGACACTCAACCTAGCTCTAGAGACTTATAAGAGTTAGCCATAGGAAAAGGTCATACCTTAGGGGTGTTTGGAAAATCTGTATCTACCCTATAGCTTGGACCATTTTCCTTACTTCCTTCTTTCAAGTCAAACTCCAAATCAAATCAACATCAAACCTAAATCAATTCTAGCCTAATTGATTTTCTACAAACTCAAATCAATGTCATATGATTGAAATTCATGATTGAAATCCATGATTGAATTCCAAGTTAAAATTCCAAATTTTAATTCTTGCCTAAGTCCTTTGATTTCCCTTCATGGACTTAGCTAGATCATGCTCAAATCACTCCAAATTCATGAAATTTTCTCATAACTCAATTATATTCTCATTTATATTCATATATGTAAATGAAATATAAATTTAAATCAAATAAATCAAATCCAAAATTCAAATTTCTAATTCAAAATCCTTCTTAAGTCCTTAGTTCCCTTTGAAGGAGTTAGCCTAAATAATCTTCAAATCAATTCAAATTCATGAAATTTTCTCACAAATCATTTATTCTCTCATTTATATTCACATATATAAATGAAATATAAATTCAAATCAATCAAACTAATCCAAAATTCAAATCCAAAATTCCAAATATTTCTTAAGTCCCTTAATTTCCCTCTTAAGGACTTGGCTTAAATAAACTTCAAATCACTTCAAACTCATGAAATTTTCTCATGACCCATTTATATTCTCATTTATATTCACATATATAAATGAAATATAAATCCAAACAACCAAAACCAATTCCAAAAATCAAACTCAAATGAATATGAGGTATAGGGAATAATTTTGGGGCATTTCCCCTAAGCTATAACTTAATCCCCCTTTTTTCTTTTTTAATCCATCCTTAATTAAGGGTTAATTCACTAATTACCCCCTTTAATTAATTTCACAAAATTCTAAAACTTTTCAAAACTCAATTAATTTTTCTTGGATAAATGCTTAGGTGTTCAAGAGCTTAAGATCAATTAAGGAAATCAAAATTCAACTCATATGTGTGAGGGGTGTTTTGAAATTACTTAAGTTAAACCCCTTAGCTTAATTAATCATTAATCATGAGCTAAATTGCATTAGGCCTTTTCTTCCTAGGTGCATTGCAAATTTGAATTTCTTATGAGGCTTTATGTCATCTCATTGGCTTATAATTATATGATTAACTATGCTAAGGTGGTGTAGGTAAGGGGTAATTAACATGCTTAATTCATACCTTAACCTAATCAAAATATAAAATGAATCTAATCACCTAAAAATTGAACAAAAAATATCAAACACATGTGGGAATGGGTTAGGAACAACAAACTCACCTCACACTTTTTAAATTGAATCAAAGTCAAAAATCAAATAAAAATCACATTAAATAAACTTTGATTTGCTTTAAGCTTTCTTATTTCATAAGATTGTCATCAGGAATTAATTAAGGTGAATGAGTTTACTTGCTTTCATTACTTTAGTTCTTTCCTAACATGCTAAATGTGTGTGTCATATGATTTCATACATTCATGCTTTTCAAAAATCAAATTTAAAATGAAAATGTTTCATTTATGTCAAATTGCATGTTTTGGCTAAAGTAAGAATATGAGTGGCTATTATCACTATTAAATCCAAATTATTTTCAAAATATATGAATCAATTACCAAAACTGAAAGTGTGTTACATATATCTTACTTATGAGCTTGCATGTGAATAAAATATAAGGATTTGCTTAGTGTAGGTTTTCCTTCTCATCTCTTTTAGTATAGTTTTGAATAGGATTTGGTAAAGTGTTTAGTTCATTTGAAAAGAACACAATACTTTCCTAATTCCATTTCATATTCATTCATATACTATGACTTAAGAAGGACACCTACACTTACATATATAAATTGCATAAACAAACCAAAATAAAATAAATACCAACTTTTGCATTCTTTCTTTTCCATTTATTTCTTTTGTGCATATGTTTGTATTTAAGAAAAGTGGTATATTAGTTTGGACAACCTCGGGGTTGCGAGACTTTAAGTTATCCTAAGTAGGTCTTGTACCTTACACCCCTAGTTAACAATGACATCGTACGCACTTATGCCTTTCATACATTCATATGTGCAAGTGAAAATTGGATAAGAAACCCTTTTGCTACTTAATGAAAATCATGCATCATAAACATCCAAGTTTTCTTAAGTAACTTACTTAGCATGCATCATAAAGTGTGAAAAATATTCCCATTTGTATGTATAGATATGCTTAGGATTCATTCATATGCATGTTATACATGTTGGGAAAGAAATGAAGTGATGTATATTTTGTGAATTTAGTTCATTTTACTTAATATTAAAATGCCTTTCTTTTTGAATAGGTTTGTTTAGAGTTCATCTAAACTTAAGATTAATTAAAATATATAATAAAACATTCACTAAACCAAACATGAATCCGCTTTAGAAATTACTTAGGTTAGGGAAGGAAAGAAAAGTTCTCTTCTCTTTCCCACTCTTTATAACTTAGTAATTAATTGTAGGATTCACTTGAATCTAATCAAAATATAAAATAAAATCAACTCAAAATAATTAAATCACTTAAATGAAACTCTCCTCTAGGCTGAACATTCTTCACACATAGAAAATTCTAACTTAAAGCCATATATAAGCATACCACACAAACCTCTAAAGCACACACATTAGGCTAAGTCACCACTTCTAGCTTTAGGTGAGGGCGGTGCATGGTTTGAAGTTTGATTTTGTTTTGTGATATATGTTTTAGTCTAGATGTTAGGGTGAATGTGCATAGAATGAATGATAGGATGATTTAGTCTAATCATTTTTTTCTGCAGGGGATTGTGCTTAAGGGGAGCTGTAATAAATAAAAATATAAATACTTTTACTGTGCGGTACTTATACCCCTAGGCATAATCCAATAGGCTAGGTGGACTTAGTCACCCATGTGTGGGATGATAAGTCCAATATACATGCTTGGGATTTGTATGATTTGTTTAGCTAATCTTTATTTTGCAGGTGTTAGCTAGATTTACTTTTCCTTTTCATGTCAAATTTTGCAATTAGGATTTTGAAATGATGATTATGGGGATTAGCATGAGCATTGGTCATAAGATTACATCTTATGTACCATGTGAAGCCTTTGGAGCAACCACCTTCTAACCATCCAAAAGAAGGAACCAAAGAAAAAAAAAAGAAGAAAAGAAGAAGAAAGAAGAAAAGAAGAATGAAGAAATGAAGTTTGAAGACCCCCATAATAATGAATTCCTTGCTTAATTGTATTTAATTCATTTGTAATCTGAGCTATCTAAAGGTAGAGCTCGGCTACCCACTTTGTTTTTGGGTTTGTGTAGTGGTGCCCAACCACAAATGGCCTCTTTTTTTGCGCTAGCTTTATAAATTGATTGATAATTTGTTTAGCTTGTGCATTAAGTGGCATCCTTTTTCTAATTTCTTCCTTGCTTTATGTATGGCCTGGATGTGATAAGCTCTTAGGGAAAAATAAATCTTCTACCAAATTTAACAATTCAAAATTAAAAATAAAGAATTCATAACCTCACATAAAGCTTAGGCTAAAAATCAAGATAAAGAATTAGCAACCCCTTAATTGGATGATTATTTCTTTTACAACATCATGCACAAATACCTATTATTTTCACTCTTGATTGGAGGGCTTCCACCTTTTCCAGAGAAACTTGGCATGACCTTTGAGAGCCATGGTGGAAACACACCTCCTCCCTTCTTACTAATTTTGGCCAATAATCTCATTTCTAATGCATTAGGCATATGAATCCTATTACCCTGAGTCAAAATAATTTTCTAAAAATGAAAATAAAATTTAATATGATTTGCATTAGATTTAGGTCATTTGAAGCATATCCTTACATGATCTAGTCTCTTTAGGGAGTGAGTTTAAGGAGTTAGTCTCTTTCTAAATAAATAACTGCCTAGCTATCTTGCATAAAGCATGTGAGTTGCCTACATGAATTTAAAATTATAAGAGTTAGTTGGTGACCACCCCTAGGTAGTTATAACTCCAAGCAGTCAGGTGGTTTGTCCTCTCTTGTGGAGGCAAACTAAATACCCATTGTCGCCTTAGACTTAGGTCGTGCTTTTAATCCTTGCCAAAGCTCCCTAGATTTAGGTTCTGAGATTGCTTTTTCCCCTTTGTGGGGCATAAGTATAAACCCTCACCTCTTAGGAATTTCTATAATTTTGTGTTGTGGAATCATGCCCTAAATTTTTAATAAAAAATTCAACTCAAATAAATTAAATCAATTTCAAAAATATAAAGCCCAATAATAGGATAGTTTGAGATGTTCGCTTCATTTTCTAGCATCGTGAACCTGAAATTAAAATAAACCCTACTTTTCTTTTCCATGTAAAGTAGGGGAAGAATCTTTCATACACATGCTAACCCATTATCCTTAGGAGTCCTTGTTGAGGTGAATAGGTCCATTGTAGGGTGGTGATTTCTATCTTTCGAGATAGTACATCTCTCCTCAATGTTGTACCCAGTCACCCTCAATAAGAACATCTGCGGATCTATGTGGAGTCAAAATTACTTTAATGAAGAAGATGTATATTTCTATCTTCATTCTATCTTGCATAGAGTGAAGATGGAAGTATATATTTTTATTCTTTAGAAATCATATAAAATTTCACCACAATGTTTAATAACATAAAGACCCTTAAGGAAATTATGATTAGCCCATAAGTGTGGGAAAGTCATAAAAGGACTTAATAAATTATTTAATCTAATTAATCTTTAATCATGAGCCAATTGCATTAGGTCCTTTAGGAGCATTGCAATTTGGCTTATGATTGAATGGTTTATTAAATTAAAGAAGCATATGAAAGGGTAATTATATGGATTATTTAATGATTCAACATAATTAAATTATAAAATTACTTAGTTAACTTTCCATAAACAAATTAAATCATCAACATAAGAATGTGATAAAAATAGCAAGTGATCTCCTCTTTAAATTCAATCAAAATCCAAAATCAAAATTAATAAGAAGCTTTAGTTTTCCTTAAGTAATGTTATTTAATGTGATCGTCCTTAAGAATTAGTGTAGTTGAATGAATTGTGTAGGAATGTTTGGCTATACCTTTTCAATCACTATAAATGGTGTATGTCATGTGATATCATGTATTCATATTTTTAAAATCAAATGAAATTTACTTAAGTAAAATTGCATGTGTTGGCTTAATCTCATTATATGTGTGGCCATTATCACTATTAAATTTTAAAATTATTTTCAAATTATAAATTGATAATGAAAACTTGGAGTTATAGAAGTTATGAATATATACGGGATTTGCATGTGTTTATAGCTTAAGTATGTGAAGCGAGTGCTTTCTTTTCTACATTTATGTATGGATTTACATATATTTGAATGATGATAAGTATATAGTCTGGACATCCTGGGAATACAAGGCTTTAAGTAGCCCCAAGGAGGTCATTTGATTCTCTCACTTCCATGGTTAATAAAGGCATGCACTTATTTAATTTCATTCATATGTATATTTGTATTAGAATTTGGATAGAGCTTTACTTTGCATGCATAAATAATTCAACCAAAAATATAATCTTTTATGTGATTTTCATTCTTATAGTTATATATACATTCATACATATTTAAGAAAAGTAAGTATATAGTTTGAACATCCTGGGAATATGAGGCTTTAAGTAGCCTCGAGGAGGTCATTTGATTATCTCACTTCCCTTGCTTAAACAATGGCACGTACTTGCTTATATCTTTTATACATGTGTGTGTGTGTATTTGATTAAAGAATAAGAATTTCCTTTCTACCAAATGTATGCATTCATAATCATCTAGGCATGCCAAAATATGTTGCATGTATATGTATACTAAGTCTTAAATCATATGTATGTCATGGGTGATGAAAAGGAATGGTTCAACATATTCTATGTGATGATAATTCAACCACAGTAATCTTAAGATGCCTTTGTTGACCTCATTTTTAGAATGAGCTCTGAACCCCTCCATCTTAGACATAGGACTCCTCTTAGACTTTATGAGTTCCTTAGTCTTAAGACACATCTAGTGATTAGGTGGACACTCAACCTAGCCCTAGAGACTTAGAAGAGTTAGCCATAGGATTAGGTCATGCCTTATGGGTGTTAGGAAAATTTCTACCCTTAGCTTGAACCATTCTTCACCTTCCTTCCTTCAAGTCAAACTCGAAATCAATCTTATTTGATTTTCTCCAAACTTAAATCAATTCCATGATTGAAATCCATGACTGAAATCCATGATTGGAATCCATGATTGAAACCTATGCATGAAATTCCTAAGTCCAAAAATTGCTTAAGTCCTTAATCTCTTCTTAAGGACTTAACCAAAATCATGATCAAAACTAAATCAAATCTTTGAGATTATCTTATAATTCATTTATATTATCATTTATATTCTTATAAATGAAATATAAATTCAAACCAATCAAACTAAACTCAAAATTCAAAATCAATTCATAAACTTTTCTTAAAATCCTTCTTAAGCCCTTAATTTTCCCTTAATGGACATAGCATAAATCAACTCTAAATCACTTCAAACCACTTTCAAATAGATTTATATTCAATCATGAGTCCATATACAAGTTCAATCGAACTTAAATCAAGCTTTGACCAAGCCATTTTACCCACTTAGGCTCACTTGACCCAAAGTCATCTAGAGTAGCCAAATTTTAATCCTAACCAAATTGGATTGAATCAAACTCACCTATGTCACTCATCATGATCAGTAATCATCATGGGATGATCTATCAATCAAATTAAGTCAAACCAAGTCAAACCTAAGGGTTGACCAAGTCAACACTTAGCCCAAAATGAAACCTAACATAGCCAAATTTCACCATAGGCCAAATTGATTGAAACCATTGATCTAAGTTCATTCATGACCTATGTTTGAACTTGACCATGCAAGCATTTGAGCCTAACCTAGCCTAATTGGCCACTTGACCCAAGTTGACCCAACTTGACATAAAAAGTCAAAATGTGTCAAAACTTGATCTAAGCGAAATTGATTGAAACCAATGAGTCAAGTTCATTTCAAATCACTTGTTGAACTTGACCAAAGCCTCAATTGACCAACTAGACCTAACCTAGCCCAATTGACCTTAGACCCAACTTGACCTAAAGGGGTCATGTTAAGCCAAATTTGAACTTAACCAAAATTGATTGGAAACAAAGTTACCAATCCACTTCATATGAATAACCAAATCTAAACCTACCCTTGACCTAACCCAAATAAGTCAAATGGGTCAAATAGGTCAACTTGACCCATTTGACCTAAATGAAGTCATATGAGCCATATTCAAAACTATACCAAATTGAAGCCTATGATCATATGAACTTGACCCAGCCTTTGGTTTGACCCAATTTGACCAATTGGTCAACTTGACCCAAGTAGACCCATTTTGACCTAAATGGGTCAACATGAGCCAAACCTTATCAAATGAATTCCAAACCTCATGAAACTTGCCCAAACCTAGTTTGTTCACATACCCAACATATCTAAATTGAAAAAATAGCAAAATGATCATCTTACCCCTAGGCCATAGAACAATTTATGGACTAATCCATGGGTAATTTGGTCATACCCTCTTCATATCAACTTGATGCATTCCTAATTACTCAAGTGGAACTAATGAAGAGTGGTGCACCCAACCCAATGGGTTTGGGTTAGCCCAAATGGACCCAAGACCAAAATTGACCCCATGGGTCAAATTGGCTAATTCAAAATCCTTCCTCCACCCAATTTCATGCACATGGGAGGTTAGCAATCCACTCAGAACCTCAAACCGACCATGTGAAAAGATCTAACAGCCTAAACAAGTACTCCAAAGTGGTCAATTGGATCAAAATGGCAAAGGAGGTGTCGGTCGTCTGATTTCCATTGGGGGAGACATACTCCCCCTAATTCAATTCAAAATTATCATTCCCACCTTTGATTGAAGCTTAGTGAGTGTTAGGAAAGATCAGAGAGCCATCCTAAGCTTTCTAGGAGGGATTTGAAAAGTGATCTTCTCAGTTTTCTCCATTGAAAAATAAGGGAGCACACTTGAACTTTCAACTTCCTTTATACTCAAATCCATCCCAATTCCTCTTGCACACTCTCTTAGAGGATCAAACTGAGTGCACTCAAGCTCTCATTCAAGTTCCCCCAGCAAAGCCTCAATTGGATCAAAGCCTCAAAGGAGGTGAAGCGGTGTTGGCCCACATGAAGATCCACTTAACCCCAAGCCTAAAAATTTCAACAGGGCTTCATCTCCACTATACGAAGCTACCTCATCGAGCTCGAGTGCCGATGATCACCTCCAGTGAGGTATGGAATTTTTTGACCACCTAGCATAGGAGGTGTTGGTCTTTTGTGAAAGAAATTTTCAGGTCATGAGAAATCCACCATGGAATAGGCTTCTCTTTAGCTTTAGATGGTGTGGGAACAATCTTGTTCCAATCTGAGCTTAATCGAGCTTGGATCTTCCCTAAGATCATGGACGACCTTTGTTGAGCCTAAGGGAAGAACTAGGGAGATCCTGGCCATCCATCCACACATTTTGGATGGATGGACAAGATTATTCCCATGTTTAGAAAATGAATTATCCCTTTTAAAACTGTGGGATGATCCCTGTCCATTCAATCCTTGATCAAATGTCAGGGATCAAAGCGCGTCCCGCCATCGCGCTACCATCCGGATGTAATATTTAATTAATGGGCTCACCATGCGGTGCGTGTAAAGCGTACTGATCGTCACCGTCACATGTGCTTGATGAGGGTTAGTTAGGGAATTTAATTAATGTTAATTAATCTCTTTATCTTCAAAAATTCATATCTCCCTCAATAAAATTCAAAAAAATATAAGGTAAAATTCTATGGAAAGATAATTCAACCTAGAATATTTTAAAAATAATTTCAATAGATTTGGAAGTATCCTTTTCTTTTATTTTGGTATTTACTGGAAATATTAATTTACTAATTATCTCTTAATTAAACCTATGATTAACCCAAAACTTCTTGGGTATGTTTTAGGGGATGACCTCTGCCTCCCCTAATTTTTTTGAGATTTATTAAGGTTTTAATTGGGGAATTACATATGTGTTTCCTAATTACTCCCTTAATTTAATTAAGGATAATTAAGGTGTGATTAGAAATTTTGATCTATTATTAAGGTTGATTAAGATTAGATCCAATGGATAGGAGATCTAGGGAATAATTTTGGGGTATTTCTCCTAAGCTATTCCCTAAACCCCTTTTCTTTCCTTAATCCTCTCTTTATTAAGGGTTAATTCATTAATTATCCCTTTAATTAATTTATGAGAGTTATAAAATCTTTCAAAACTTAATTAATCTACTTTGGGTAGATGCTTAGGTGTTTAAGAGCCTAAGTTCAATTAAGGAAATTAAAACCCACTTCATATGTATGAAGAGGTGTTTTGAAAATACTTAAGTTAAACCCCTTAGCTTAATTAACTATTAATCATGAGCCAAACTGCATTAGGCCCTCTTCTTCCTAGTGCATTGCAAGTTTAAATTCCTTGTGAGTTTTTATGTCATCTCATTGGCTCATAATTACTTGGTTAACTATGCTAAGGTGGTGTAGGTAAGGGTTAATTAACTTGCTTAATTCATACATTAACCTAATTAATACATAAAAATGAATCTAATCATCTAAAAATTAAAAAAATATTAAACACATGTAGGAATGGGTTAGGAACAACAAACCAATCCACATTGTCAAAATTAAATTAAACTTAAAATTAAACAAAAATCACATTGAATAAACTTTGATTTATTTTAAGCCTTCTTATTCCATAAGAATGTCTTTAGGATTTAATTAAACTGAACGTGTTTACATGCTTTCATTGCTTTGATTCTTTCCCCAATATGTTAAATTTGTATGTCATGTGGTTTCATGCATCCATATTTTTTAAATTAAAATTAAAAAAAATGAAATTGTTTACTTTATTTCAAATTTGCATGTGTTGGCTAAAGTAGAATATGAGTGGTTATTATCACTATTAAATTCAAATTTTTTCAAAACATATAAATCAATTATCAAATCTGAAAGTGTGCTACTTATAGTTTAATTATAAGCTTGCATGTGAAAGAGTATAAAGGCTTAGCATAGCTTCTCTTTTATGTTAGCATAGTTTGAATAAGGTTGGTGGTGTGGTTCATTTGAAAAGAACCTAACACTTACCTAATTCCATATCCTATTCATTCTTATGCTATCACCTAAGAAGGGTTACCTATACTTGCATACATAAATTGCATAAACAAAATGAATCAATTAATACAACTTTTGCATTCTTCTTTTCCATTTCATTTCTTTTGTACACATGTTTGTATTTAAGGAAAGTGGTATATTAGCCTGGACAACCCCGAGATTGTGAGGCTTTAAGTAGCCCTAAGTAAGTCTTGTATTTTACACCTTTGGTTAACAATGGCATTGTACTCACTTATGCCTTTCTTAATTTCAAGTGTGCATGTGAAAATTGGATAAGAAATACCTTTTCTACTTAAAGAAAATCATGCATATTAAACTTCCAAATTTCCTTAAATAAATCACTTAGCATGCATCATAAAGTGTGTTAAATATTCTCATTTGTATGTATAGATATGCTTAGGATTTATTCATATGCATGTTATATATGTTGGGAATGAAATGAAGTAATGTGTGTTTTGTGAATTTGGTTCATTTTATTTAATCTTAAAATGCCTTTCTTTTTGAATAGGTTTGTTTAGAGTTCATCTAAACTTAGGATTAATTAAAATACTTAAACAAAACATTCACTAAAAAAACTAAAATGTGAACCTACTTTAGAAATTACTTAGGTTAAGAAAGGAAAGAGAAGTCCCCTTCTTTTTCCCTCTCTTTACAACTTAGTAATTAATTGTAGGATTCACTTGAATCTAATCAAAACATGAAATAAAATCAACCCAAAATAATTACACAACTTAAATGAAACCCTCTTGTAAGTTGAACATGTTTTCACACTTAGAAAATTCTAACTTAAAGCCATAGCTATGCATACCACACAAACCTTCAAATCACACACATTAGGCTAAGTCACCACTTCTAGCTTTAGGTTAAGGCGGTGCATGGTTTGATGTTTTATTTTATTTTGTGATATATATTTTAGATGTTGGATGTTAAGATGTATAGAATGAATGGTAGGATGCTCTTAGTCTAATCATTATTTTTATGTGATTGTGCTTAAGGCTATCATAAATAAAATATAAATGCTTTTGCTTGCGGTGCTTTATACCCCTAAGCATAATCAATAGGCAGTGGACTTAGTCACCCATGTGTGGGGTGATAAGTCCAATATACATGCTTGGGATTTGTGTGTGGTTTGTTTTAATCTCTGAGTGTTAGTTAGATTTCCATTCTTTTCTTTTCATGTAAATTTATGCAATTAGGATTTTGGAATGATTGTTATATGGGGATTAGGATGAACATTGGTCATAAGATCTATCTTATGCACCATGTGAAGCCTTAGCATACCTTCCAACCATCAAAGAAGGAACCAAAAGAAGAAAGAAAGAAAAGAAGAAGAAAAGAAAAAAGAAAAAGAAGAAATAAAGCTTGAAGACCCCATAATAATGAATTCAACTTAATTATAATTTAATTCATTTGTAATCGGGTTATAAGGGTAGAGCTCGTTACCCAATTTGTTTTTTTTTGGGTTTGTGCTGGTGCAGAACGGCCTTTTATTCTTTTTATGATTAGGTTTATAAATTGATTGATGATTTATTTAGCTTTTGCATTAAGTGGTATCTTTTCCTAATTTCTTCCTTGCTTTATATATGACCTGGATGTGGATTAGGCTCTTAGGGAAAAATAAATATTTTACCCAATCTTATAACTCAAAACTAAAAATAGAGAATTCATAACCTCAGCTAAAGCTTAGGTTTAAAATCAAATAAAAGAATTTAAAACCCCTCAGCTAGATGAGTTTTTCTTTTACACTATCATGCACAATAGCATCTTATTTCACTCTTGATTGGGGGGCTTCGACATTTGCTAGAGAAACTTGGCTTGACCTTTGAGAGCCATGGTGGAAACACACCTCCTCCCTTCTCACTAATTTTGGCCAATAACTTTATTTTTCATGCATTAGGCATATGAATCCCATTAGCCTGAGTCAAAATAATTGTCCAAAAAATAAAAATAAAATGAAATTTGAATTGCATTAGATTTAGGTCATTTGAGGCATGCCCTAATATGATCTAGTCTCTTTATGGAGTGAGTTTAAGGACTTAGTCTCTTTCTAAATAATAATAGCCTAGCTATCTTGCATAAGCATAAAGACTTGCCTACATGTATTTAAAATCATAGGAGGAGTTAGTTGGCGGCCACCTCCAGGCGGTTGTAAGTCCAAGCTGTTGGGTGGTTTGTTCTCTCTTGTGGAGGCAAACAAATTACCCATTTTGCCTTAGATTTAGGTTGTGATTTTGACCCTCGCCAAAGCTCCCTATATTTAGGTTTTGAGGTTACTTCTACCCTATGTGGGCCATAAGCTTAATTCCTCACCTCTTAGGCATTTCCTTAATCTTTTATTAAGGAATCATAAGTCCTAAATTTCTAATGAAAATTCAACTCAAATAAACTAAATTAATTTCAAAAATATAATGCCCAATTATAGGATAGTGTGAGATGCTCACTAGGTTTCCTAGCATCGTAAGCATCTCCTACTTATCTTCCATTTTGGCTTCGATAATAACTCCCTCTCTTTGATCAGTCCCATTTTATCTTCAAAAATGAACTAATCGATTCATATTCCTTTCCTACTGAAATCTTTGAAGACAATAATCATTTACCTTAATCGAGTTTTCTTAAGGAATCCCATTCTTACGATAACTACTTAGCTTGCCCGGTAGAACTTAATAAACCCCTTTAAAATAAACCCTACTTTTCCATGTAAGGGAAGAATCTCTAGTACATGAGATTGAAGGGGTAGTGATTACCAGATAGCCTTCGATCACTGATAAGCACATATGTTGATCTATGTGGCATCCTAAAAAGATGAATTTCTATATTCTTGTCTTCTCTTTTCTCACCAACAGATTTTAAAGGCAACTCTCGTATAGAAATTTTTCTCCACAGATTTTTCTGGCGACTCCGCTGGGGAGGGTTCCTCTCTCCATCTTTGGTAAATGATCATTATCTTTGAGTATCGATAGTGGGTTTGTACTTTGGTATTAATCTGAGACTATCTTTCTTTCCATTGGCACTTAAGCTTATTTCATTCTTAAGTTAAGTTAGCCAACATCTTTAGGTTTTAAGACCGCACTCCTTGTTGGTCTTAAAACCCCAATTGGATTCTCTAATGGGTAAAAATAAAAAGATTTAAATAAAAAAAACATTTAAAGACTTCCTCCTTATCTTTTTTATGATAAGGAAAGGTTCATTCTAAAATAATAAAGACAAAATAAATTTTTCATAAAAAAAAAATCTTGCTTTTCAAAAAAAGCACATTTTCAAAATTGCACTTAATAAAATATTTTTCAAAAAAGTTTTATCAACCTCATTTAATAATTCCCATAACTATTACATGTAGGAATTTTCAAAAATAAAATTAGCAATCTTTTCCAAAAGTAAAAATGAACATCTTCTTTCAATTCACTTTGATGAAGATTTTATTTCCAAAATGAAATGAACAATCATATTTCCAAAAATCATGATAATAAGGTTTTCAAAAGCATATATGAATCTTTCCATTCAATATATTCACACTTATTGAATGGAAGTTTCATTTTCAAATAAAGTTAAATTTTTCAAAAGCACAAATGAACATTCCTTCAATTCATTTTTGATGAAGATTTCATTTTCCAAATAAAATGAACAATCATCTATCCAAAATCACAATAATAAAGTTTTCAAAAAGCACACATGAACCTTTCTATTCAATACACTCACACTTATTGAATGTAAGTTTCATTTCCAAATAAAATTGAAATTTTCAAGAGCACATATGAACACCTTCATTTAATATACTCAAATTTATTAAATTAAGATTTCATTTCCAACTAAAAACAACGTCATTTGTAAATCCCATTTAAACATATCCCACATATGATTAAGTTGGAATTCCTCTCTTTCAAAAATTAATAATCACACACAAAACAAAATTTCTACATTTTCATAAATAAGATTGATTCCTATTCCTACATACCCAAATTTGTTGAATGGGAGTCCTCTTTTCAAAAATCCAAAACTTAACAATCATATTTTTAAAATTTTCAAACATATTTGGAACTTCATTTAGAAAACTCAAATTTTCTAAGTGAAGTCTCCAAATCCAAAAATTTTCAAACATATTTTGAACTTCATTTAGCATACTCAAACTCGCTAAGTGAAGTCTCCAAATCCAAAAAATTTCAAAACACATTTTGGAACTTCATTTAGCATACTCAAATTTGCTAAGTGAAGTTTCCAAATTCTAAAATCAATTAGACAAAAAAAAAAGGGCAAAATCAATTGACCATTACTTTAGCATACTCAAATTTGTTAAAGGAAAAGGTCCTCAAATAAAAAAAAATCAAATTCAAACAAACATGAACCTATGGAAGCATCCTTCTTAAAATATTTGAATCCATATTTCAACATACCTAAATTTATTGAAGTTGGATTCATATTCAAAATTCATCTTTCAATCAATCTTCTCAAATCTATTTGAACCCCACTTAACACTTCCAAGTGGTTAAATGTGGGTTCAAATTTTCAAATACAAATTCAAAAATCTATAAAGATAGAAATCTGATACAAACTCATTTCCTATTGCAGATTTTTACAGTCAGTACAGTGACAGTTTAATTTTTAGTATTTTACAAGTTGTTCTGAATTGGTCGGTTCATAGAAGTTCATTTCCACCTTCCCCCATGGTATGGATTTGGCTTTGGACCAAGCCAACTTCCCCCGACTAGACCATATGCATCTGATTCACTTTGGTAGGGGATTTGAGGGAGCAAGGATTACTTGTGAGGGCACTCCCCTCACTATAGTCAGTAGGACCACAGATACCGGGCAGAAGCCGATCATCAGGATTGATCTACCCTCTGACTCTGATGTCTCCTCACTGAAGAAGAAAGTGGTGGCAGTCCCACAAGCTTCAGTTGTAGCAGTACCAGTGGTATGCGATAGTCTTGGCCCCAATTTGGTTTCTCATCTTTACCTGGGTGAGTACCCTCTCATCTGTACCCTCTAAGGGTAAGGCTCCCCTGATCTCAGGGCTTGCCTCCCTTACATTTGAGTGTGGGTCTAGCTCATACTCATCCCATCCTACCCTAACACATCGTAGAAATAAAAACTGCATGATCAAGCGGTACCACACCATCGCTATGGAGATAGAGGTAGTAGCCTGTTTAGCTATGGATGATTTCCTCATTGTTACTTCACCATTGGTTATAGTAAACTAGTTCCATCCTCTCTTTGGGTGAGAGGATGTTGGGATTCTCATCACCTCCGGTGTGCGACATCGATAGAGTTAGGGGGGTGTTGTCGACCTCGATCTATCTTACACCGGGTGGGAGCTTGGATGCTTAGAGTCTGTAACTCAATTTGACTTCGATCCATCATCCCCCACAGTGTGGGGAAGCATATTCACCAAGAGAGGGCCTGAGAGGCCCATACAACACATATTACTAGTATGGAGACGCGGAGGTTCACCGCCAATCGATAACTTCTGCTTTTATTGATTTTCTAGCTCAGTACGCTACCCGTGCTGACCATACTGACAACATCCTTCTTACTGGGACTAGTCATCATAAGAGGATAGCTCCTATGCATAGAGTCTCGGTGGTGTCTCCACACCACTCTACCCCTCGTCCGCCATCACCAGTCCAGGTTACAACATCTCATGTTCCAACAAAGGCCATGAAGGCCATATCCGAGGAGAAACGCACCCCGTTGGTGATCCAACTACGGTCAAGGGATCCTACCCCATCAACACTACCCATTGTCGTGAGGCTAAGCTCTCCTGCTCAACCTTCTACCCCAGTGGTGGTGCGGAAGGAGTGGCGACCCTAAAGCATCGTGGTTGTCCCTTCACCAACTCAGCTAGCACAGCAGGATGGAGAGATAGTGACAGTTATTTAAAAAATTGCAAATGATAGTCCAGCTGCACCAGTGATAGTGGAACATCCTAGGATTGTTACCCCTCTCATAGCTAGTAGCAGTTAGGAGTGTCATTCATCCAGTGAGTACAATCCACATAGGATTCACTCTCCAGTGATAAGCGAGGTTTGGTGTCTCTCAGTGCACGATAGTGATCACATCGGTCAGCCTAGATTATTTATACCTACTTAGATGGATCATTCTTTAGATGAGATAGTGGCACATTATTTTATGGAAAAGAAGGAGATTATGGGGTATGACTGGTCAGATGAAGAGAAAGTCAGCTTCAATCCTAACAAAGATGACTTGTTGGGAGACTCAGCTGGAGTCTACATTGTTAACACTAGAGGATCTCTTCTTAGGGAACAACAAGTCATGGAAGGTGATGAGGTTGATCAGAAGACACGACATCACCACCTCGACATCGGTTGAGGTAGAAGGATGGCAATTAATAGGATGGCATGACGATTCTGACTTTGTTAGCATTAGTGCTTCAAATAAGCCCTTTAATTCATCCTACTATAGTAAACATCAATCAGCCTGAGTTAGTGCATGTCTTGGACCCAGATAATACTTTACCTCCTGTTGAGTAAGGTAGCACTAGCATGTATAGGAAGGTTGTGGAAAGTACCTCCATAAAGAAAGACATCATCCGGCGGAAGTGAAGGAAGCTTTGGCTCAAGCACGGGGAGGATCATCGGTTCCAAAGGGTAGACCCTACCCAGAGGAGTTTGATGCTATCAATATCTCAAAAGTTTCATGCCTCCTTCCTTCAAAAGCTTTGATGGCAGTGGAAACCCGAGCGACATACACCGATTGTTTGCAAGTCAGCGGTGATGGTTTACTTTTTTGCCTTTTTGTTAGTAGCCTAGCAGGTAATTCTTTTAATTGGTATGCTGAACTACCCAACGGTTCAGTAAAGACATTTCCTGAGTTAGAGCAACTCTTCATCAAGAGATTTGCTAGAGCTGAGCAAAGGGTTATTGTAGGTGATCTCATTGTAGCACAACAACACTCCGATGAGTCCCTTGTTGATTATATTCTCCAATGGCATAACCTGAGTATGAAGTGCGAACTATAGCTATTTGAACAACATGCCATTGAATATCCATTGCCCGGTTGCCTTCATGATTAAGGGCTTCACTATCAAGACATTTGAGAAGCTAATCAACAAGGCGGCTAGTCTACAAGGAGAGGACAAACAATTGCCTTTTCAAGATCAGTTGTGTAAGCAGAACCCATAAAAGGTCTACGAGAAGAAGCGGGTGTAGCGGTGATTGATAAGGGGCGCTAGAGATTAGTCGAGAGACCATGACCTCGTAGCCTCCACCTCCTTTTCCACCACCAACACCGGCCTCCACCAGCACCTCCCACTACATACCACCACCATATCACTAAGGCACACTCATACCTACCGCAGGTTATGGTCCACCTACTCTTTTAGATAAGTTAAATAAACCTTATTCTTTTAAGAGGGGAGGATCTTTAAGAATCTCTTAAAGAAACGATTTTACTGAGCCTAGAGATCGGAGGTAGGAAAAGTCATGATCCAAACTTTTGCCCTTACTACCATGTTGGCCACATTTTGGAGGATTGCTTCACATTCAAGGACTGGCTTGAACACAATTTTAAGACCCGGTATGTGTTATCCCAAAGGAATACCTTGGAACAACCTTCCAGTTCCATCAGGGTAATCCTTGGGGATACATGTGATCCTACCAAAACCAAAAATGGTTAGGATATTTCTCTATCCAAAACCTCTAAGAAAATTATCCAGAAGATCAAGAAGCTTTTCTTGTAGGTGCTTGAGTCAGCTCAAACCTCCAACTCCAAGGAACATTTACAAGTTGTCAGCGCCAACTCTAAGAAAAGGGGAGCTCAACAGCAACAGCATGTGTCGACCCGGGATATCCCTTTAATGTAGCCACCGACCGTGTCCAACCTCCAACCCCTTAGCTTCCACACCTGACTTCTTCCATTTCATAGCTCTATTTCTTCTACTAGTAGAACTCTTATATCGGGATAAATCAAATCCTTACTTACTCATTTTACTTCTTCTACTTTGTACCTCCAAATAATTCCAAGAAATTGAAGAATAAAGCTAGTTTGAATTACATCTGTGTCACTTCTAATGGGTTATCTTCTTCTATTCCTAACGATAACTCTTCAAGTCAAAATAATTATAATAATTTTGATCTTTATCTTTTTGATTCAGAGTTGGACTTTCCAACTCTGAATACTACCGGTTCACCTCTTCAGATAGACTGGGAATCATCCGATTCTGAGGGTCCCATAGGAGAAGTTGTAGGTGAGCTTGATGTGTAGGTAGAACCTTCCATTACCCTACCACAAGAGATCACCGAAGTTAACCTCCATAATGGCAAGGTTCTACATCCTAGAGCACCTCAAGATGGGAAATAAGTCATTGGTATCAAGATCGAAGCCCTTCACAGATGCTCCACCCTTGAATATGCTTGTGGAAGACCAGTTGAAGGTAGACTACAACGTCTTTTCTCATCTAAGAAAGTTTTCATCTAAGCTTTAGCCTTATATGATGCCCTTGTCTTATCCAAAGAGATAAGGGAATCACTAATCAAGGCCCTCCTTGATCTTGAAATATGCTTAGCTCAGTTGACCACTATAGATGAGGAAGCACATTATGCAAAAGAAGCCCAAGGGATTACCTTCATAGATGAAGACCTTCTTCTGGGGAACTTGGAGCACAACCGTCCCCTCTACATCACAGTTGACATGGATAGGTTCAAACTCGCCAGGGTTCTCATGGATTCTAGTGCATCGATTAACATTATGAGTCTATAGACCCATGCTTATTTGAGGATCTACATCTCTACACTCTGAGGTGATCAGATGATGTTGAGAGGATTCAATGACCAAGGTGAGCGAGCTTTAGGTTCTATAGTGTTACCTTTGGAGATCGATGATTAGAAGACTGAAGCCAAGTTTTACATCATTGATTCGAATACTTCGTTCACTACTTTACTTAATAGGCCTTGGATACATCAAAATAAGATCATTCTATCCACCCTCCATTAGTGCATCAAGTTCATAAAAGATGGGATTGAATACTATATCAATAGAGTTGAAAAGCCATTTTCAGTGAAAGAGGTTAAGATTTATCAGGATGCGATCTACTATCTTCCTCAAAATACACTTTCTCGTGAACTTGGATTCAAATGCAAACACAAAAGAAAAGATAAAAGAAAATGAAAAGAAAAATAAAAGTCCAAGTGAACAAAAAAGGGGGATTGAAGAAGAAATAGATCCGCATATTACATTCCACCCATAGTTCATTCCATCATATGGACGTGTGGGTAGGATGGCTCAACCTCCACCAGACAGAGGCAGAGGCAGAAACAAAGGAAATTCCAGAGGTGGGAAACCCCCTAGTTGGCCTTTAGCTAATAGAAGTCATGTTCCAGTTCATAGGAGTACCCCTACTATTCACATAGACTTGGGATCTAGCTCAGAGGATGAGTCTAATGTGATTAGTATACTAGCCAACATTAGAGGTGACTTTCGATCTAGATAGAGATGAAGACCAGGCCTCCAAGTGAAGCAAAGTATTTAAATCTAGTTTATGTGAAACTATTAGGTGGAAGTTGGGAACCTTAGCTCTTACCTCACTTATATCTCAGAAAGTTGAAAGTTTGATAGTTAAGGAAGTCCCTAAGTCTTCTAGTGACATGAAGCAGAAGAAGTTCTTTTTGGGATCATCATCCTCAAGTCCTAAACTTGATGTAGAACTTGAGGAGGATACTTTTAAAGAATTAATGGAATTACTGATTAACTTTTTCTCACCTTGTGTTCAAAACCTTATACAGAAAGGTTTAGTTCTCACACGTGGTCTAAGCACAGGTCAAATTACTTCAAGAAGCTATGGAATAATACATGCGGGGAAGTATAATCAAGAGCAGGACTAGGATTCAGTATAGTGGGTCCGGTCGATGATGAAGATTACTACTTGGTTGTTACCAATCATTTGGATTATAATAGTTTCTTCTCACACAACACAAACTCTTATGAGAATGTGTATTTAGAAACCTCAGATAATTCAGATGATCTCCAAGTCAAAGAGGCACCACCAAAATTTGAAGAGGAGATTCATTCAATAATAGACAAGCTTAAAGAAATCAACCTCGAGACAGAAGAAAATTCACACCCGACATACATCAGCTCGTTGCTGCATGAAGAAGAAACCAATGACTTAGTTAGGCTATTGACTAAGTTTAAAGATTGCTTTGCTTGGAGTTATGAAGAGATGCTCATATTATCTCCTGACGTAGCAGTCCACAAGATAGCAATAGACCCTAACACTACCCCTATTAAGCAAGCTCCTAGACACATGCGATTAGAAATTAAACAATAGGTCATTTTTGAAGTCAAGAAACTGATCGATGTTGGTTTCATCAGGAAAGAAAAATATCTTACCTGGTTAGCTAGTGTCATCCCAATTAAGAAGAAGAATGGCTAAATTCACATATGCGTCAATTTTAGGGACTTAAATAAGGCATGTCCTAAGGATGAGTTTCCTCTTCCTATACCAAAATTAATGGTTGACATTACCTCATCTCATGCAATATTCTCTTTCATGGATGTATTATCTAGCTATAAAAAAATCAAGATGGCTCGTGAAGATGAAAGACATACTACTATTGAACCCCGATTGGAATCTTCTATTATAAGGTCATGTCTTTCGACTTTAAAAATGTTGTTGTTGCATACCAATGGGCCATGAATCAAATTCAATGAACTCATTCATCATCGGTTGAGTGCTACGTTGATGATCTAGTAGTCAAGAGCAGAGAAAAGGAAGGCCGCCTCTTTGACTTGAGAGTAGTTTTCAAATGGTTAAGATAATATAATCTCAAAATGATTCTTCTGAAGTGAACATTCAGAGTAGCTTCAGGAAAATTCCTTGGGTTTGTTGTTCGACACCAGGGAATAGAAATAGATCCTGAAAAGATCAAAGCTATCTTAGAAATGTCACCTCCTAAGAGTTTAACTCAACTCAAATCCTTTCAAGGATAACTAGCGTATCTAAGATGCTTTATCTCCAACCTATCGGGGAGATGTAAGCCATTCTCAACACTTGTCAAAAAAGATGCCAAGTTCAAGTGAGATATAACTTAATCAAGAGTTTTCCTAAGGAATCCCCATTCCTTAGGATATAATTAACTATGGGACTTGCCCATATAGGGAACTTAATGAACCCAGTTTTAAAATAAACCCTACTTTACATTTTCATGTAAAGTAGGGGAAGAATCTCTGGTACATATGCAGACCTAGCGTCCTTAGGAGTCCTTATTGAGGTGATTAGGTCCATTAAAGGGTAGTGATTTCTGTCTTTCAAGATAGTATATTGTTCCTCAATGACATACTCGATCATCTAAATAAGCACATATGTGGATCTGAGTGGCATCCTAAAAGACAAATTCTATATTCTTGCCTTCTCTTTTCTCACCAACAGATCCGAAAGGTGACTCTCAAATAGAAATTTTTCTCCATAGCCTTTCATGTTGAATAGGATTATTTAAGGTTAACCTAAACTTATATTTAATAAAATATTTAATAACTCATTCACTAAAAGAAACTAAATCATAAAAATGTGCTTATAAAAAAATAACTTAAGGTAGGGGTGAAGGAGGCTAAACCTTCTCCTTCTCTTTATAACACTTAAATGCTAAGTGTAAATCAAATGAAACAAAACAAAATGTAAATTAAAACTCACCAAACCTCTAAACAACTTAAAATCAAATCACTAATCATGTTAACTTAAATAATTCCAAATCTTAGAAAATTATAATTCAAAAGCCTAGCTAAGACATACCACATAAAGCCTAAGCACACACATTAGAATGCTAAGTCACCACTTCTAGCTTTAGGTTAGGATAGTGCACGTAATGGTGATGTGCTTTTCATTATGATGTAATATTTTAGAGTGGATGTTAGGAATGTAGATTGTAGATTGTATGTTAGACCATTGATAGCTTAATATTATTTTTTTACATGAGATTGCGCTTGAGGGGTCGCTCAAAAATAAATATAAATATTTTGCTTGCAGGTTGCTTTTTCCCCTAAGCATAATCCACATTAGGACAGGTGGGCTTGGTTACCCATGTGTAGGGTGCTAAGTCCAAATTATGAAATATAACTGCTTGGGATTGTATGTATGTTTAGCTAATATATATTTTGCAAGTGTAGTTAGATTTACTTTTTCCTTAAAATGTAATTTTTGTAATAAGAGTTATGATTAGTGCTATTGAGATTAGGATGAGTAGTGGCTAGATGTCTTAGTCTTAGGGTGCCCTGTCATGCCTTAGAGCAAAATCATATCAAGAGAAGGAAGAAAGAATAAAGAAGAAATGAAGGAAGAAGACCCCCATAGCATGTATTCAATTTCAATTATAATTATTCTTTTAATCTGGGTTGTATAAAGGTAGAGCTTGGCTACCCATTTTCTCTCTTTTTAGGGGTGTAAAATGGCCTCTTATTCTTTCACGGTAGTTTATAAAATGATTGATGTTGTGTTTAGCTTGTGCACTATAATAGTAAGATTTTCATAGTTTCTTCAAGCTTGATGTTTGAATGTGTGGCTTGGATGCGGTAGGCTCTTAGGATAAAATAAATTTTTTTATCCAATTAATAACTCATAATTAAATTGTAAAATAACCCTCAACCTCATTTTAAAGCCTAGGATATAAATAAGATAATTAAAAGATTTAACAACTCCTTAGCTAAATATTGTATGTCTCACATCATGCATGACATCTTCTACCACTCTTGCAAAAATGAGGGCCTCCATTTCAGTACTTTAGGGACCACTTGACCAATGAGAGCAACCCCTTATGATGGATCTTAACCCTATTTCTCTTTTGATTTGACCAATAACCAAATTTTATCATGCATTTAGGCATAAAAAATTCTAAAGCCTTTGTCCAAAATATTGTGTCAAGATTACATAAAAATTATAAAATTTTACATTTTTAGACTAAGTCATATGCTCATGCCAATCATGATATAGTCTCTTAAGGAGTGAGTTTAGGACTCTAGTCTCTTTCCAAATTAGCTAACAAGCCTAACCATTTTATAATTTTATAAGACCGACTACATGATTTTAAATTGTAGGAGGTGTTAGCTAGCAGCCACTCCAGGCAGTTATAAGTTTAGAAGAGTTAGAAGGGTTTATCCTCGCTTGTGGAGATAGACCCTTATATCCCCTTATGCTTAGATTTAGGTCATGCTTTTAGCTTGTGCTAAAGCTCCCTTGATTTAGGATTCGAGGTTGTTTGTTTCCCTTGGGCTACAAACATAAATCCTCACCTCTTAGGCATTTCCACAATCTTGTGTTGATGGATTATAAGCCCTAGCAAACAAATAAAATTTTAACTCAAATAAAATTTCAACTCAAACAAAATAAATCATCTCACTTTCAAACATATAAAGTCTTACCATAGGGTAGATTAGAATGCTCATTAGGCTTCATAGTATCATGAGCATTTCCTACTTATTTTCTTTTAGATTCCAAAATAAGTCTTCCAATTGAATGATCCCATTTGATTTTCCAAATAATCAATCCTTTGATAGTCTTAACCTTGAAATCTTTGGAAATAATAATTGACTACTTAAATCGAGAGTGTTCTTAGGAAATCCCATTTCCTAGGATGTAATTAACTATGGTGGCTTGCCTCCATAAAGAACTTAAGAACCTGGCATAAAATAAACCCTGGTTTACTTTTTCATGTAAAGTAGGGGAAAGATCACTAGTACATACGAAGACTCATCATGCCTTCGGAGTTTTATTAGGTGATTAGGTCGAATGTAGGGTGATGTTTCCATCTTTCAAGATGGTACATTATACCTCAATGTTATACTTGATCACTTCAATAAGCATCCCCTAAGAACTATGTGGTGTCCACCCAACATCTAAAATAAAACACCACACTTCTCTCTAGTTAACATTTTTATTATGCCTCTTAGAAGGGTGGTGAGCAGGAAGAAGGCACCTAGCGATGCCAAAAGATTCATTAGTGCTGATGGCAAGGAGTGGTATCAACATGCCCTCATCTACAAATATTTGATCATATAGAGGAGCATCCATGATCTCGGTGGTAGTGTCGAATGGGTGATCGTGAGTGGCTAGGCAGCTACATAATGACGTGTATTGTCCGGTGGTGGCGTGTTCTTTCTAATCAAAAGTCGGGATAACAAATCATATGTTCGGGGGAAATTAGTAAGTTTTGATGTTATTAACGCATATTACAGTCTCCAAGATATTGATTTATATCATAATTTTACTTATTATAATGATTATCCTAATTTTGATGAGATCCTTTATTTTCTTTCTAACAAAATGCAAATGTGCAATGGATACAATGGGAAGAAAAAACTATCAACTTTCTTGCAGTCTCACTACTGAATCTAAGGCTTAACATTTTTTTTTTGCCAAGCTTATACCCACTGGTAACATTACTAAGGTTACCAGATGGAGTTGTTTTAAATTTTTCTATCTAAAGGGGATTTACAATATCAAGAAGCGTGGATAGGTTATGAACTTAAGAAAAAAGGGTGCCCCATGATCGACCCAAATCTTCTAATTCCCTAGCAGAGTAAGTCTAAGAAATTGGAAATCAGGTTATGAACTTAAGAAAAAAGGGTGGACAGGAGTAGTTGTAGGCAGGAGGCTCTGAAGTGTAAGTTCGATCATCATATGGATCATTAGCAGATGCATTTCTTCACATGGCCCAGTTTAACACTGCACTGATCAATATATCCAAGAGTAGCAATCTCATAGATCTAAACTAGGTCACCTTCCCTACGGTGCCTCTGTATCAACCTTATGTAATTACCCCATAGGTATCTGGCCTAGAGGAGGAAGAAGAGTGTGACGAGTACGATTATTAGATTCTCCTATCTTTTTTACTCCCCTCTTTTTTATAATTTGTAATTTTCTTTGAATTTAGCAATAAAATTTCTTTTGTATTATTTTGTGTTATATGCTCATATATGATTAGTTTTGTTGATTTATCACTACAGGATTTAAATAAAAAAAATATTTGAACACATTTATAAAAATGAAATATGAGTGAGTCTTGGTGATATAAATAGAATAAAAAAAACCTGAGAGCTTAGTGATGCGACACTATCCTTATGGCACCATGACGTTTGGGTGATATTATGCGCCTTAGCAAAAAACTTTCTAAGTCATTTTTACTTGTCTTATGTAGATATAGTGCCAAGGTGCTATGGCGCTAAGGGATATTATGCATTTTCTTTATCAAAAAATATTTGAAGTCATATTTCTCGTGCCAACTGAGCATGGCGTTGTGGCGCATATGTTATGTCATTGAGGTGTTGGAGAGATTTGGTAACTCACCGAAGTGCTGGTCCTCGGGTATAGTGCGCTACCCTTTATAAAAAGAATACCCGAGAGCACAACACTATGGAGCTGATATTCAGCGTCGAGGCGCTGTGAGTCAGAAATTGAGTTTCTTGTTAGATTTTAGAAATTTTTTTTAAAATTTTGGCAGCAAATTTCCTTAACAGTGCTAGATTTCAAAATCATAGTGTGAAGCACTCTTCTCTTTTATTTCATATCGAAGATCAACGGAGGGGAGGGATTTTTATATCACACCGGAATGAAGTTCAACTACGAAGGTCTTCAAATCTCCAATTTTCTTTTCCTCGCCGGATCCAAGACCAACGAGGAGAATATAATTTAAATGCTTTTGTAAAAAAAATAGCATAATATTTCACCTGAAGTTAACAGAGGATCTTAGAACAAAGAAGATTGACGAGAGCACGAATATAGTGTTGAATTGTAGTGAGAGTAGGAGTGGTTGAAGAGAGAGAGAGAGAGAGAGAGAAGAGGAAGCAGTGGACTGTTCTCTCTCAATATTCAGTATAACACCTCTACGCCAAGATTACAGCACCACGGTGTTGTACCTTAATTTTAACAGCTGACTTGAGTAGTTATCCTTCTAGAAGGGTAGGGTAGCGCCTCGGCTCCATGAACACAATGCTACGGAACTATAGCTAGAAGAATAAAATTATTATATCTTTCTACATATATTTTTAGGTGAACAATATTACTATATTATAGATTAAAATTATAAGTTAATCAATTATAAAAATTGCATCAACTTCAGCTAACATTCTTTTGTTGAATGGATTCAGATCCTTATTACGCTAGTTACAAAAAAATATTGTTGTCAACATTGGGTATCTTATAATAATACCAAAGTAAGACTCCAATAGTATGAATTCCTAGATATTATAGAGCACGCCATTATCATTAATCTCAATATATACTCTTATACCTAGTGGCAATTTTGAATATCTACACAAGTTGTATGACATTTATTGTAAATGTCTCCATTCATATATATATATATATATATATATATATATATATATATATATATATATATATATATATATATATATATATATATATATATATATATATATATATATATATATATATATATATATATATATATATATATATATATATTATAATGAATTTTCTAAAAAAAGTTAATTATGATACCAAAATATGGACTAAGTCAAAAAAATTACATATAAATAAGCCAAATTTCATCATCTAAAGTGGAGCCTATTATCTGCAATAATGAAATGATTGTTGTCGTAATTTTTAGTTGTCAATATACTCACCAACCTGTAAACTAGATGAGCAGATGTAGAGTTTGTTTAAGGCTACTAGATCCACTTATGGATATAACTTTTTAGCTCACCATAATAAAGCACTTCATATCATTCCTACAAATAAAAAATGTGATAATATAAGGTATTTATAAATAAATATTAATATGATGCATTTTTAAAAGTAACAATAATAAAAGTGAGTGTTGATAACTTAAATAAAACAAGTTGTTTACTAAAACTGGCTTTAAAAGACTGAAATAAACTAGCCTCTTCCCTCCCTATTAGATGTTGTACTTGAATCAAAGACATCTCTTGTTTGAATTTTACAATAAAATTAAAAGTTAATTTTTTGGTATCTTGGATGAAGAATTTAGGCTCCACTTATACAAAAAATAAATGAATCATATTTCAATTTCTTGGGAATAAATTAAGTTATATATATTGCAATTGCAAGTATAGCTTAGTGGTTAAAGCTTTTGTTATACAAAAGATTGGCTCAGGTTCGAATCCTCCCTTTTACAAATTTTTTAGATTATTGCATTTCGAGTCATTTTGAGCTGATACCAACCATTTCAAATAATTTGAGCTGAACATGAATAGTGAAAATTCGAGCCATTTCAAACATGAGCCGAACACGAACAAAGCAAATTTCAAGCAGTGAACATGAACAAGGGTTTTTCATTTCATCATGCTCGTTTACACCCTAAAAGAGAGAATTCATTTTAATTGAGTTAAAATTTTATTAGAAAGATAAGGCTTATAATCCATCAACACAAGATTATGAAAATGTTTAAGAGGTGAGGATTTATACTCGTAGCACAAAAAAAATAAGCAACCTTGAACCTTAAATCTATAGTGCTTTAGCACAGGCTAAGAGCTTGACCTAAATATAAATGGAAAGAGGGATATAATAGTTTACCTCCACAAGAAAAGATAAACTAATCTGACTCTTCTCGACTTACAACCGCCTAGAGTGGCCACCAGCTAACACCTCCTATGCTTTAAACCCATGTAGGCTGGTCTTATGTAATTGCAAGATAGATGAGCTATTATTTAATTTGGAAAGGACTAGAGTCATAAACTCACTCCCTAATAGACTAGATCATGACTGGTATGAAATCATGATTTAAACTAAATACAAAATTTACAAATTTGTATATCATTTTGACACAATCTTTTGGACAAAGGCTTGAGATAACTATGCCTAAATGCGTGATAAAATTAGATTATTGGCTAAATCAGTGGGAGTTGTTATCCATTAGAAGGGATGTCCTCATAAGTCAAGCATTCCCCTATCATGTAAGAGTGGAGACCATCCATAATCAAGAGTGAGGCAAGATGCTATGCATGATTGTTAGAACATACATCATTCAGCTAAGGGGTTTCGAAATCTTTTAATTATATTGATTATAGCCTAGGCTTTAAAATGAGGTTTTGAATTATTTTAAAATTAATTTATGAGTTATTAATGGGAATAAAAAATTTAATTTTATCCTAAAGAGTCTACTGCATCCAGGCCACACATTCAAACATCAAGCTTAAGAAACTAATGAAAATCATACCATTTCTATTGTATAATTTAAACATAACAATCAAATATTCATAGATTTTGTAACATAATAAGAGGTCAGTGCAGGTACCACCGTACACTTTAAAAAAGAAAAAAATTTAGGTAGCCGAGCTCTACCCTTATATAACCCAAATTACAAGAAAATATTACATTAACAATTAAATTATATGTTATGGGGGTCTTCATTCCTTATTTTATTTCCTTCATTTGACTTGATTTTGCTCCAAGGCTTCAAGGACTCCTAGGACCTTTCCTTCTAGCCATTGCTCATCCTAAACCACATAGCATTAATCCTACACCTATTACAAAATTTCATGTATGAAAAAAATGAAATCGAACTACACCTACAAAATAGATGTTAGCTAAACAATCATTCAAACCCAAGAAACCATATTCTATAAATTTGGACTTAACACCCTAAACATGGGTAACTAAGCCCACCCATCCTAATGTGGATTATGCAAAGGGGCATAAGCAACCTGCAAGTAGAAGCATTAATATTTATTATTACAGCAGTCCCTTTAGCATAATCTCCTGCATAAAACAACATTAGGCTAACAATATCCTAACATCCAGTCTACGCATAACAATCCTAACATCTAGTCTAAAATATTATATCACAAAATAAAATACCACATCACAACATACACCATCCTAACTTTGAGCTAGAAGTGGTGACTTAGTATTCTAATGTGTGTACTTTGGTTTAGTGTGATATGTCTTAGCTAAGCTTTAGGATTATAATTATCTAGATTTTAGAATTATTTAAATTAACCATGAAGGATGGTTTCACTTTAAATTGTTAAGAAGATTAGTGGATTTTAATTTATATCTTCTTCTTTTTTCATTTGATATTTACTTAGCATTTAAGTGTTGTAAAGAGAAGAAAGAAGCATACCCTCTTCATCCCTATCCAAAGTTATTTTCTAAAGGCATGTTATTAAAATTTTGGTTTCCCTTAGTGAATGTCTTATTAAATATTTTCTTAATCCTAAGTTTGGGTTTATCTTAAAGAATTTTATTTAAACATGAAAGACATCTTAAAATTAATAGAATTGAATCACTATCACATGGAAGATGTTGCATTATTCCTTTTCATCATCAATATCATATTTAATTTTGAACTTAGCATACCCATACATGTAATATATTTTTGGCACACTTAAATATATATATATATATATATATATATATATATATATATATATATATATATATATATATATATATATATATATATATATATATATATATATATATATATATATATATATATATATATGGATTTCATTCCTTAGCTAAGTACCCACAGACATGTGTTAAAGATTTAAGCAAGTATGTTCCATTGTTTAAACCAGGGAAGTGAGATGATCTAAGACCTCCTTGGGACTACTTAAAGCTTTGTATTCCCGGGATGTCTATCCGGGATGTCTAGACTATATACTTGCTATCTTAAATACACATGATTGTATACACATCCATGAGAATGAACATCATGCAAAAGATTGTATTTTAGTAAATTATTTACTCATGTAAAGTAAAGTTATATAAAAATTCTAATACAAGTACACATAATAATGAAATTAAATAAGTTTGGGCCTTTGTTAACTAGGGAAGTGAGGTAATCTAATACCTTTGTGGGGCTACGTAAAGCTTTGTATTCCCGGGATGTCCAGACTATATACTTGTTAATATTCAAACATATGTAAACACATACATAAATCATAAAGATAAAACAATACTTTAACATGTTTAGGTTATAACCATATGTAAATCATATGTAATATTTATAGCTAATATCAATTTGAAAATAGCCACTCTATATAATAGAATTAATTCAATACATGCAACTTTATATTCATAAGTATATTCATTTAATTATTTGATTTGAAAATATGAATACATGATATAAATGGCATACCAAACTTATGATGATTTAGAAGAAATATTGAATACTTCCACATAATCCATTCAACTACATTAATTCCTAAGGACAATAACCTTAAATAAAATTATTTAAGATCAACCAAAGTTTTTTATTAAATTTAATTTTGGATTTGAGTTATTGAACTTAAAGAGGAGAAATAATATTTGATGTTTTTCCCCATCCCATGTGAGTGACTTAATTAATTTAAAATATAATTAAGTGACTTTTATGGATAAATTAAGTTTGAATAATTAAGCAAATGATTTAATTTTTCCTTTCCTATGCTTCTTTAATTTAATTAACCACTTAACCATGACCCTCCAATGATATGAAAATGAGAAATTAAAATTGTAATGCACTTAGGGACATTATACAATGAGGCTCATAATTAAATATTAATTGAATTAAAGAAGAATCTAATTAAGTACTTATATGATTCCCCCACACTCATGGGTTAACCATAATTTTTTTAAGGGTCTTTATACTATTGAACACATAAAGAGGAACCCATAAATTCGATTTAGGTTATCTAAAGCAATCATAATTTTAATTTGGTTTAATTTCATTATTAATTATTTAATCATTCCTTAATTAATCCATAAGTTAATTAACCCTCTTAAATGAAATGAATTTAGGGAAATAATTAGGAAAGAGGTCCTAATCATTCCCCTTCATCATTTCATTATTAACAATGATTAATTATAATTAATAATCAAAATTTTGCTATTTAACAATTTTAATAATTATTAAATTAATTCAGAAGGATAATTAAGGTTAAAATTCTAAATTCTCTTAATTACCAAGCTAATAAATCTCGAGAAAATTATAGGAGGCAAAGGACATCCTAAGGAATCAACACACCTAGTTTGAAATCAAATGGCCAAATAATTAGGCTTAATTAAGATAATTAAGAAAACTTCAAATTCTAATTAAGCATTATTCATTGATTAAACCTTAGGTATTTTATTTTTATTAAATTTTTCTCTATTTACCCTATCCAAAATAAGTTTACACATATTTTTAGAATCTTTTTACAATTAGTTATAATTTTTCAAAGATCTAAGTAATTAATCATATTTTTAATCTCTAATTAATCCACTAACCCATCGGCGCCATGCTTAAGCTGACGTGGTGTCACTTTCCAAGTGGTGCCACGGGATAGGCCACTTAAATCGTCCCCCTGTGGTGGTTGAGTCAGTGCAGCGGACGCACTTTCATCCCAGTCATCTAATCTCGGATCGGACGATAGAGATTAATCTCGTGAAATATAAAGGATTAAATTGAGATTTCTAGCGGATTAAATTACATTCGTCTATTTTAATCACAGGAAATGGACAACGGATGATCCTTCATCCCATGAGTGATGGAAGATGGACACCTTCTGCCCTCCTTCACTCGATCCAAGCTCGTCGAAGCTCATGAGGCATCAGGATCGACTCAAAAATGTTCTAGAAGAGATCTAAGGAGATCATACGGTAGAAATCGCATGAAATTATAAAATCTTTCATAAAACACCAACTCTAATGGATTTTCTATGGTTTGCGAGAATTTACCTTATTGGAGCTCAAGATCGAGAGTCCAACGACTGAGCTAGCTTCGTCTTGAAGAAACGAATCTATTGAGGACCTCGTAAGTTGTCTCCCCGTCGATAGCTCTGTGGACCAAACGCGTCGCAATAGTCACTGAAGTTGGTCTAGGAGTGGTTTTTAGTGCTATAATCGATTGATAATCGATTCATTTTGGCTTGCTGAAGCTTGAGAAAGATATGGGAAGAGTTAATTAAAGTTTTGTTGAGGTTTGAGTGGGGTTGGACGGACAGAGGGCTCAGTTTCGTTCGGCTTTGGTCTCGCCAGCAATAGGGAGCACGGGAGGGTTCGAGGACGCTTTGGGGTTGCTCACAAACTTTTAAGGATGCTATATGTTTGAAGTGGATGGGAAGGGGTATACCCTCCTTTCCCAAACAATCTGACTGCTGAAATTATTTAAACTTTTGGCGGCGTCTAGCGTGTGGCGAAGGTGTGATGGCAGTGGAGGGTCTTGAGTGGCTAAAAGCATGGCATGGGTTGATGTAGTGTGTACCTCCTCCCCCAAGTGTGCTAATGGAAATCCATGGGTTAGCTCACCCTTTCATGATCCATGTTTAAACCCAATCAGCTTTGGTCCAGGTGGGTCAGTGGTCCATGTATCCAAAATAAGCTAAGGGGGCTGGCAAGGGTTGATGGCTAGGTGAGACAATCCAAATGGGGATTTTGTTTCATTTGGATGGGTTTTGGCCTAATTCGGGTCAACCATGGGTTGGGTTCATTTGGGATGACCCATGGGAACCCAAGGATGGGTCATGCCAAGTTTGGTTGGGTTTGGACTTCATTTGAATGAGTTTGGCTCAATTTGACCCATATGGGTCAAATTGGGTTCAATTTGGTAGGTTGACCAATTGGTCAAATTGAATCAACCCAAGGATTGAATGTGTTCGAATGATGATTTGGAATATTTTGATTCAATTAGTTTGATTTGATTTGAAATGGATTTGGATTTGGCTCATATGGGTTAATATGGGTCAAATGGGTTAAGTTGATCAATTTGGTCAAAGTGGCCAAATTGGCTTGGGTAGAAGGTTAACTTAGGCTCAATTGAGGATTTGAGAATGATTGTAGGTATTAGTTTGAATTGATTTGGATTTGAGAATGATTTTGCTCAATTTGACCCTTTAGGTCAATTTGTGCTAAATGGGTCAATTGAGTTGGTTTGATCAAATTAGGTTCAATTAATGCTTGGATCATGTTCAACAATCAACTTGTGATTGATTAGAGACATTGGTTTTAATGAATTGGATTTAGAATGAGGTTTGCTCAATTTAGCCCTTTAGGTCAAATTGGGTCAACCTTGGTCAAGAGGCAAAATTGGCTTAGTTAGATCCAATTGGTGGTCAAATCATATTCAATACTCAATTTATGATTAATTGGAGATATTAGTTTCAATCATTTGATTTTAGAATGAAGTTTGGTTCAATTTTGTTCATATAGGCTAATTGGGTCAACTTATGTCAAGTGATCAAATTATTTTGGTTTGACTTAATTGATTATAACTGATTAATCAAGGAAGATCAACAATCATTGTAGAAGAGGTTGAATGGGTTTATTCAATCCTATTTGAGTTGGATTGAGGTTTGGGTCAAATTTGTCCTTCAGGCCACTTTGGATCAAGTAAACTAAATGGGTTCAATTGAGTTGAATTATGTTGGATTGAGTTTGATGATTGATTTAGGACTGATTGATGGCTTTGATTGCAATTGATTTGAGTTTAATTTGGTTTTGACTCATTTGGACCCTTTGGGTCAAACGGGCCAATTTGGGTTGATTGAATTGATTTAGCTCAATTGGTTTGGTTGTAGGTATTGAAAGGGTTTGAAATATAGATTTGAATAGTTGGAGTGCTTCTATGAAGTTCAATTAAATTTGGCTCAATTGAATGAGCTTTGGGTTTGATCCATAGGATGATGGTGGAATTGGTTTTGGTTAAGGGTTAAGTTAGTTTGGCTTGGAGCTTGGATATGAATCAAAATCCAATTAAGGTTCATTGTACTTGCTTGGGATTTGATTTTGGATAAGTGGGTAAGCATAGGTCATAGTTTAGGCCATAGGATAGGTCGAACCTATTTGTCCTAGGGTATGACCTAAGCTCGGTGTATGCCTTCTTATATCTCTAGGTTTGGGTTTAGTATTCCCTTAATCACTAGAAGTATCCTTTGACTAGGGAAATTCAAGTGTCTAGAAGATTCCTAAATTTAAGATAGAAAGGATGAATCCTCACTCCAAAAGTGAGATCAACAATCTCAAAATAAATTTAACTTTCTTAATTTATTTTAATCTTCATGTGACTAATATTTAAAGTCAACATCAAAGAACTACACACAATAATAAAAGGTTATCCTTGGTTCCTTATAAACAAAAGCAATTTACATTTCCAACCAATGTGAGACTAAATGAAAGAAGGTTGTTGCTCTGTTAAATATAATTCAATATGAATGGTATACCTTAAATTTGTTAATTTGGGTTAAGTAACCCAATTAGGAGTCAATTGAGTTTAGATTTTGATACAAATGTGTTTTATTTTGTGTTTGGTAAAAATCCATTGGGTTCAGCAGTGTCTAAATTCATTCAACCCATTTGGCTAAGTAAGTCTTTGTGAGACACATTAGCCTAAATTAGGTTAAATCCTAAGATTTTTATTTCAATTTAGCTTTAGATTTGAATTCCATTTTATTTGATTCTAAATTCTGTATGTTTTAGTTTTGGCTTTCAGTTAACTACTGAGGATCTATCTTAAGTGCCTAAGTAAGAAAATCCTTAGTCTATAATTAGAATCCTAAACCCTAGAATGAGGTGGGTATTAAAAGAATTATTCTGAGATAAATAGTACTATATACACGCATCTTACAATAAGCTTTAACTTTATTAATTTATTTTAATATCATATCATTAATATATTAAACTCAACATGACAAAACTACACACAACAATAAAGGATTATCCTTGGCTCCTTATAAGCAAAAAAAGTTTAAGATTTCCAACCAATGTGGGACTAAATGAAAGAAGTTTGTTGCCATATTAAATATAATGGCGTATGAATGGTATTTGGGGCCACTATTAAAGTTTAAAAAGTTTTTACAATTATATTCTTTATATTTTAACATGTCATTATTATAAATTATATTTAATATTTTTATAATAACATTAAATCATAAAAATTTGTTTTTAAAAAAATTTCTTATTATTATATTTTTATTATAAATTACATTTATATTTATATTATAATTTTTTATTTGTTAAAAATATTTAATTTGCATCTATTGTTATTTATAGCTCATATATATTTATACATATTAATGGTAATTAAATTTACAAATTACTTGGAGTGATCCATTCCATATAAATTATTTTAAAAAAATTATCTTGTAAAAAATTTTGGAGAATGGATAAAGAGGAGTATGATCTTTTATTATCTTTTAAGACAAAAAAGAAGTTAATATATAAATTATGAACAAAGATAATTTATATATATTTAATCCTAAGGAGATTAGAAAAAAGTAAAATGTTAGGTTGTAACTTTCACAATCTTATATATTTATAATTTTTTATTATAAATCTAGTGATTTTATTGCTAATTTTTTTATATTTTTCTCTAAAAATATTAATATTATATATTTTAATTCATTTAATATTCATTTTTATTATTTAATTATTTACTATTTAATTATTCAATAATTTTTCCACCTTGTGAAGATGGGCTAGTTCTACTCTTGTATACATAAGAACTAAACATCTTGATGAGTCGAACCTATCATCACAAAAAGTGACCTGATTCAAGTCAAAATAAGCTCAAATCTATCTCTTGATGATGTAATTGAAAACTTTGAAGTATTAATTGAATGGTCGGATGATCATCGAAACTGCCATACTTATAATTGAATTGAGCAACTAGACAAGAGGAATCTAACGTCCTCAAGATCACTTAAATTTGAGATAATTAAGGCACTTAAATGTCAAAAGAATTATTTATGATTGAGAGAATTAATTTGAACCAATCAAATGGAGTGTTTTGAATTTTTTTACTAAATATACTTAAATTATTCTCTTAAATCTTTATAAATAGAACGTCATTCTTACCATGGAGTTAGAGAGAAAACTAAGGACTAAACATAAGAGCTAAATGTTAGTTAATATAATCAATTATTGACCACCACCAATAATTATTGACGATCACCACCAGTAGTCATTACAACTTGGTCATCGTCAAATTGCTATTATTGTCTAACTATTATACAACTTACAACTTTGTAATGACACCTTCTTTAGTTAAAGAGAAGAATGAAATTCTACAACATTAGCCAAATAGTAGATTATTTTGATTGGGCCAGCCCCAATAGCTTTTCCATCTTTAGGTTTTTCTACATAAAAATTCTAGTATCTCTTGTTATTTTTTTTATTATCATTATGTGTGCTAGATTTTCATACGAAGCTAGGATATATATACATATATATATATTACATGCTAAAAAACCAGTTGCGGTAGAATAAAAGTTTACGCCTTAGCTTTATTGTGGAATTCAACACACACACAGATGTTTGATGAATAAACAAGAAATTCCAAGATTTTTTACGTGGAAAAACCCCAGGAAGAGGGTAAAAAATCACGGGGCCTAGCCCAATAAAAATTTTTCACTACATATCTATTTCGGAGTACAAAGTTTTCTTGATACGGGATTACAAAATTGTATATGAGAAACCAAAATGAGAATCCGAATCAAATAAGATTATCTGAAATGGTTAAGCTATAATAGTTGTTGGTGAGCGGTGATGGTGAAATGGCGGCGTTCAGCGGGCGATCGTGGTAGTGGTGATAGCCGGAGGTGGAGATGGCGGCGATGGTCGAGCGATAATGATGTGATGATCGATGGTGATATGGTTGGCGGTGGTAGCGGCCGGCGATAATTGGCGGCGGCAATGGCGTGTCGAGGATGGTAATGGCGGTGAGGCCTGGTAGTGGCCGACGATGGCGGTTGTGGTTAGCGGCAGCGGTGGCGCGGCGATAATATGGTGGCACGATTATGCTTGGAGGATCTTCAAGCCTTAGAGCTCTTTCTTCTCTTTTGTTTTGACCTCCCCTCATGTGAAGAATGAGGAGTTATTTATAGATTAAGGTAGCGTTTATAAATACATGCAAAATCAAACCACTCAGACGGAAATGATTCCTTGATCATCGATGTATTTTAAGTATTTGAATGCTCAAATGAAGTCAAAATTAGGAGATTTTAGGCTTGTTAGATAGATTTCGTTAAGGCGCTCGATTTATATGCTACATATTTAGGAGGCGATTGATATCACAAAGTTTTCAATTATATTTTAAGCTTGATGCGGGTTACACTTGACTGGAATAAGATTGCTTTCGATATCAAGATTCGTCAACTAGTAGAATCTTGATGTCATATATTTTATTTTTGGATGACATTACTTATTTCATCCAAAAATATAAAATAACTACTTATTATTACGATTTGTAATTTAATATATATATATGTGTTAATTTATTTATTAACTAACTAATTATTAATGCTTATTTATTTGATTATTATATATATCGACATTTAGTCTTGAAAGAGATGGGTTTTTTTATTCTAAATGTCATAATGAGAAAAGTGAGTTTTTTTTAAAATTAAAAGTCATAATGAGAAGAAAGTTTTTTTTTAATTAAATGTCATAATGAGAAGAGGGTTTTATAAATAAATAAATAAATGCCATAATGAGGAGAGAGTTTTTTTCTAATTAAATGTCATAATGAGGAGAGGGCTTTTTTTCTCATTAAATGTCATAATGATGACATGAGGTCTTTTTAAATGTATTCTCTCTTTCCCCCTACAGTGGATCTATAAAAACCCCCCTATGGTCAAATAAGGAGACACAACTCCCATATGCTCTAGTGTTCTTCTACGTTGGATGAGAAATTATCTAAGGGCTAGAGTAAAAAGGTTTTTTTTCTTTGTTTTGTTAGCGAAGTTATGACCTTCTTCTTAAGAGAAGGTCATTCGCTTTGCTGATCAAGGCCCTTAGCTCATACGGCGAGGCTCCGATTTTCCCTCGAAAGAGGCGTTAAGTATCCTCATCGGACCGACCGGGTTTGAAGACGATCAAGGCCTGTAGTTTATATGACGAGGCTCCAGTTTTCCCTCTAAAGAGGTGTTAACTATTCTCGTCGGACCGGCGGGTTTGGCGATCAAGGCGTTTCATGCTGACGCTCTAGTTTTCCCTTGAAAGAGGCATCAATTGTTCTCGTGGACCAATCGGGTTTGGAGGAGATCAAGGCCCATAGTTCATATGGTGAGGCTCCGATTTTTCCTTGAAAGAGGTGTCAACTATCCTCGTCAGACCGACAGGGTTTGAAGGCGATTAAGGCCCATAGTTCGTATGGCGATGCTCCGATTTTCCCTCGAAAGAGGCATCAACTGTCGTCGTCGGACCAACCGGGTTTGATGGCGATCAAGGCCCATAGTTCATAAGGCGAGGCTCATTTTCCTAGAAAGAGGCATCAATTATCCTCATCGATGGGTTTGGAGGCGATCAAGGCATGTTCATATCGAGGCTCGGTTTTCGAAAGAGTGTCAATCATGTCAGATCAACCGGGTTTGGAGGCGTTCAAGGCCCGTAGTTCATACGGCAAGGCTCCGATTATCTCTTGAAAGAAGTTTCAACTATCCTCATAAGACTGACCGAGTTTGGAGGCGTTCAAGGCCCGTAGTTTCTACTTCTTCTTGTAGAAAATTGAATTTCTTGAAACTCCAATGGATGATTTAACAGTTGACAACTGCCAAGATGGCAGTGAAACGTCTGTTAGGAACCATCCTTAGAATAACTCAGAAAGTCTGGCAGATAATCTCAGAGTATCATTCTCCATGATGTTACTTGATCCTGTTAACTTGTATGGAATCGCTGAAGATTTTTGACTCATCTGAGGTTATTTGTCAAAGTGTTACTTGATGAAATTAACTTGCATAGAAGAGGTCGAATCGAATCCATTGAGGATTTTTGACCAATCCGAGGTTATTTATCAAAGTGTTACTTGATGATGTTAACTTGTATGGAAGAGGTTAAATAGAATCCGCTGAGAATTTTTGACCCATCCGAGGTTGTTTCTCAAAATATTACTTGATGACGTTAACCTGTATGGAAGAGGTCGAATTGAATTCACTGAGGATTTTTAACTTATCTGAGGTTGTTTATTAGAGAATTACTCAATGACGTTAACTGTATTGAAGAGATCGAATTGAATCTGCTGAGGATTTTTGACCCATCCGAGGTTGTTTGTCGAGTGTTCGATGGCGTTAACTGTTTGGAAAAGATCAATTGAATCACGAGGATTTTTACCCATCGAGGTTGTTTATCGGAGTCTTTGCTCGATGGAAGGAGTAGTCGAGTTTTGACCAATCCGAGGTTATTTGTCAGAGTCTTCGCTTGATGATGTTAACTTGTGTGGAGTAGGTGTGAAGTTTTGACCTATCCGTGGTTGTTTGTTAGAGTCTTTACTCGATGACATTAACCTGTGTGGAGTAGGTATGAAGTTTTGACATATCTAAGGTTGTTTGCCAGAGTCTTTTCTCGATGACATTAACCTATAGGATGTAGGTGCGAAGTTTTGACCAATCTGAGGTTGTTTGTTAGAGTCTTCGCTCGATGATGTTAACCTGTGTAAAATGGGTCAAATCAAAATATTTGTTTGAGCTTTGTAGCCAAAGTTGCTCCTTGACCTTTTCCTTTCTCATTATTATTACTGACTTGCATCTCGAACTACTAATCAATTAGATATCCAGAATATTGATTTGGATAATCTTTTGAGATTAAGATTTGCCCCCCAGTCTCTAACAAAAGTTGAAGAATCTAAGTTTGATGAATCTTCATTATTCTTATGTGTTCCCGAGAGTAAGATTTTCTTCACTATAGGTGTCGAACATAAATCAGTTATACCGTGAAGATGTAAAGGAAATGCTCCACAGGGCGCCTACGTCTTTAGAAAACCAATTGCGGTAAAATAAAAGTTTACGCCTTAGCTTTGTTGTGGAATCCAGCACACACACAAATGTTTGAAGAATAAATAAGAAACTCTATGATCTTTTACGTGAAAAAATCCTGGGAAGAGGGTAAGAAACCACGGGGCTAATAAAATTTTCACTATACATCCTTTGAAGTATAAAGTTTTCGTCTGGGATTACAGTGTATATGAAAGCTTAAATGAATCGGAATCAAATAACAATAGCTATCTGGCGTGATTAAAATACATGCTGATTGTTGGTGGCAGTTGGTGATAGTGAACAGTGGCGGTCAGCGGTTGACAACAACGGTCGATGGTTGTGATGACCGGCGGAGATGGTCGGCTATGATGGCCGATGGCAGTCGGCGGTGGTGACCAGCATGATAATTATGACAATGATGATCGATGGTGATAGTTGGCATGGCGGCGGCGGTTTGGCATCGGTGGCGGTGACGGCGGCAGTGGTCAGCGTGAGGCCCGGCATGGCCGATGCGGTGGCGGTATTGGCGGCCCGGCGGTCGGGTCGAGTGGTGGCACAATTATGCTTGGAGGATCTTCAAGCCTTAGAGCTCTCTCTTCTCTTTTGTTTGCCTCCCTCCTCATGTGAAGAATGAGGAGTTATTAATAGATTAGAAGAGTGATGTTTATGTAAGTGCGTGCAAAATCCAAACCTCTATCGACGGCTTGAAATGATTCCTTCAATCATCTGATATATTTTAAGTATTTTAATGCTCAAATGAAGTCAAAATTAGGAGATCTTAGGCTTGTTAGATCTAGCTTGTCAAGACGCTCGATTTGACTATAAACATTCCATATTTAGGAGCTGATTGATATCACAAAGTTTTCAATTATATTTTAAGCGCTTGATGTGGGTTACTCTGGACTCAAAATCATATTGCTTTCAACATCAAGATTCGTGCTTCAATTAGTGAAGTTTTCAATGCCATATCAATTCAATATATATATATATATATATAATATAATATAATATAATATAATATAATAAACGTGCTTGTGATTCTCCCAATATTTAATCTTAGTCATTCATTTTAATTTGATTTGATGAATTCAATCATAGTTATACAACATATAAATTTTAGAATAATTAATTATAAAAAGATAATGTTACATTAATTAATAATAATTAATACATTATTTAAATATGGTGGCTCTAATTATTTAATATGTAATGTTGCTATTTGGTTTCTCGAAATTCTGCCCTTCGCAAATTCCAAATTCCTCTACTTAATATCATGCGAATATTTAATATTTCTCGGTTCCATGATTCTCCTTGGATCCACAGTTCAAACGGAAGACTAGATAATAAAAAATAAAAAATCTTAGGAATATGGAAGATGAAAACCTTAAAATGTTTCCACCGTATAAATTAATTATTAATCAATATATTCTTTAAATAATCTGGCTCTAATAATTTAATTGTATGTACGTTATTTAATTTCACAAGTTTCTGTCCTTTGCTAATTCCCAATTCCTTTAATTTATAATGTGATCCATGTGAAGATGCTTCAATAACTTTTGAATTTTGGTAAACAAATGAAATTGCTTCCATCCTAAAGAAGATGGAAAGCCTTAAATTGAGCCTACTATATCAATTAATTATTAATTAATCTCTAATTCTAAATCACTTTAATTAATAACATAGAACTACTTCCATGAGAAATTTCTTTAATTAATAATTAAACAAATGAAACAACTTCCATCCTTAAAACAAAATAGGGAATTACTAAATTTAAATACCTTAAGTGTAACACAAAACCCAATACTAAATCCTTTTTTGTTTTAAATTTATTTACTTCTTCGACCATGTTGCTCTAATTTTGTCGTCATTTATTTGCTGAAATTCATAAATTTTTAAACTTTGGCCATTTTTAATAGTATACATGTAAATTATCATTTATTAATTTGTTTCTGAAATTTGTAATTATTATGATTAGAATATATTATCTACATAAAAATTAACAAAATTAATTAATTTTTTTAATTAAAATAAGGTCATCTATAATTTAAAGCACTTTATAAATCGAAAAAAATTGAACATAAATTATACTTAAAATTTTTATTTAAAATTGTGGTACAATATTCTAAATTGCAATATTTAACTATTTGAAATAATTTTTCAAAATTTTCTCTCTTTCATATTTTATTTATTTTAATTATTTTCTTTTTTTTTTTTTTTTTTTATTTTTTTTTTAATTGTTTATTTAATTTTTTTGAATATTTTTTTCCTTCTGTAATAATTAACTTCTTATTTTTAATATTACTTTTTACCCTATATTTTTTTTTTGCCTAAAATTTTATTTTTAATGCTTCATTTTAGAAAGTTTCCATTTCCATTTTTTTCATTTGCTTCTTCCTTTTTTTTATAGAAATTTTGTTCTTAATATTAAAAATTCAAGTATTTAATGCATTTATTTTTTAATTGTTTTAAAATAAACATTTATTTTTTATATCATTTTTTTTTTTATCATAATTATTTATTTTATTCATAATTTATTTATTTTAATTAATTGATTTTTTTTTTTTTTTTGTAATTAAATTAAAATTTTTTTTAAATCTTTGTCTTAATATTAAACTAAAATATTTTTTAACTATTTAGAAATAATGCGTAAAAAATTTCAAATATCTCTTAGAACACATAAGTTAAGCAAATAACTATTTTACATGTTAATTTTAAATAAAATTTAAAACAACCTGACTGTAAGTAACTATTGTTCTATTTTTTTTGATAAAAAATAAATTAATTGATAGCATTTTATCAATCCTTCTAAAAACTTTCTGTTTGTATCAATATCTTTTACTTATTGAAGGATCGTTGAAGTTTTTTTTTGCCTTCAATCAAATAAAATATCGTGGCAGTAAGGGTTTCCCCACCTTCTCCGCTTTGTTTTTGCCATGCGAAGAACTGGCTTAGCGTACTTGTGCTTGAGAAAAATACAAGCTTTCAATATAGAAGAAAGAGAATTTAACAATGGTTTATTTGACCTTTAACGAGAGTTTTAACTATCATAAAGAGCATAAAAACGATTTTAAAATCACTGCAATTCCGCCATCATTTATTTCTACCACAGCGTTAAAATCGATGAGGAAATTTTTAGTAGTGATTCTTTGTGGTAGTTTAAACCATTGTAATATACAAAAAATGCAATGGTTTTAACCACTGCAAAATCTATGAATCGTCGTAGTTAAACCGCCATAAACTTTACAAATTTTTTTATAAAATTCTTACCCATACATTTTTTTTCTAATTAGATTAACACAACTGATGTACCCAAAACATAAAAACATACTTTAAAATTTAAAGTATTACAATTTTTAGAAAGCATTAAGAAAGGCATTTTTATAGGCTTTTTTGCTGTTTTGACCGATGTTACATCACAACAATAAATTCATATATAAATCAGTCAATAATACATGAAAACTTGCTGTCCTTCGAACGAAAGTCTGCTTATATAAATGATTAGATAATGTAATATTTAGAAATGCAAATTACTTATAATAAATACAGCTACTAATAATAAATAAAGTGTCAAATTACATACCAGGAGATTAAGAAGTGCTAATTTAACAAATAAACAGTTAAATACAAGAACTTATTCTGCAGCAAAAATAATAGAAAGAGCATGAAGCAATTAACAGCACATGCTTGAGTAAATCCTCTTCTGGCATCAATCTTCATAAGATAGTTTATTACCTCCCTACTAATAAAAATTTACTTATCATTAATAATATTATAAAAATTAAAATTATGATAAAAAAATTTAACTTTAGAAATTATTTATCATGTAAAACCTTCTGAAGGAGAAAATGTCTCTGAAATTATTGTATAAATTGTCTTATTTTATCATGCAGTGAGCTCACCTTTTATCCTAGACCTTATTAATTGCATCTCTTCTTCATATCTAGTAAAACAAGCAAAATTATTGTCTCTGTTATTTTCACCTTTAATGGTGGTACTGTGAGGAAAGTATAGAGTTACAGTGGTTCCAAACCCTTTATATTCGTACTCTTTCAAGATGTCAGAATCCATGATCATCATGAGCACCCTTTCATTTGTCTATGCATTCCCATCCTCAATTGTTAACCATTATTTTGCAAGAAATTAAGTTATTAATTTCATCGAAGTGAAATATTTGAGTTAATATTACCTATCTAAGTCTAGCACCCTTAGACGATCATGGCCCATCCTTATGTTTTATGATGATTTAAGTTTAAAAGACTTATTAATTCTAGTCAAAGCTTAAAATATTTCTTTTTTAGTTTATAATTGTGTTATTGTATTATATCCATTCAATTTCTTTAGTAGACGGTAATTTTTTTACAAATTGATACCCTCAACGAATTTTTATTTTTAGATATATATATTGAAATAATAATAAATGATGCCGACTAACTAATATGAGGCCTGTACATTATTTTTAAGAAAATTATATATATATATATATATATATATATATATATATATATATATTATAAGTTATTGTCATTAATTAATAAATAATTATTTTTTAAGAAAGTAATTAATCTTTTATATTTTCCACTAATCCTGAGACTACTGTTATTTTTGAAAATAAAGTAATCAGTTGAGGTGATGATCTTACATTCTAAATATAGGAATAAAAAATGGATTATTATAACACCCAGTAAACGGAGAAGCATGGATGTCTTTTAATGCTCTCGATAACCTAATTTTGCTTCAAATCCACAGAATACTTGTCTTGGTTCTGTTGCTGATGGTTTCAATTGTTTTAAGCTCATGAGTACTCTATATAGTATTTGGTTCATGGCTTTGGTTCATTATAATCTGCCTCCTAGAGTTAGAATGGAACAATCTTCTTTTATTCTATACATGATTATATCAGAAGTGAAAATTTTGGGTGATATTATTGTTTATCTACAATGTCATGAAGCTCAATGCTATTACAGAAGGATTAATGAATGTCAAATTTTATCATGAGTTGAAAATTTATTATTCACTTTTAATAAAACTATGGTCCTGTGGAGAATATTTTGATACCAGCAATTTTTTTCCCCCGGTATGTTAAATTCTATGATATTTTTCATATTTCCCTGTAGTGCAATTAGCTTCTTGAGCACAAATCCATGCCTTAATTCTTAATATTGGCTTGTACATTCCTAAGACCATTTGGTCCTTCTACATGCGTTTTTTTTCTTGGATCCTTCTCCATATCATGATGTTCTCCTTTACTAAACGTAGTTAGCATCCACTATAATTCCTGAGCTAGCTAGGAAGCTTCCTCTCATGTCTTCTTGTCGAATGCAACCACTACTGCAATATTTATACGTAGTTGTGTATGTTCCTCCTAATCCATCTTCTTCTTCTTACCCAATGGAGCACCGCATCCTCATCCTACTACTTCTTCTTCATCTTGTGCAAAGTTCTCATTCTCAGCTTCTCTCCATAGTCGATGAGTTACATGGAACGCAAATATACATCATCAGCGTGGAGAAACATGAGAAACACGAGCTCCTCAGCGATAGAGATCTCGAGAGCTTTCACCTCTCCTTCCTACCAAATTCTACGCTCGATTCTGGTGCGCCACGGCTGCTCTACTCCTATCATCACGTCCTCAGTGGCTTCGCCGCCCGCCTCACTCCCGAAGAGCTGGAGATCGTCAAGTCAAAACCCGGCTTCCTGTATGCGCAGCTCAATCGTTACTACCAGCTCGCGACAACCTATACACCAAGGTAGGGGTCTTTCAAAAAGTCAGAAGAATAATTGTTGGAGTTCTTTCATTTGAGCCCGGATATTCTACTGATAGAAAACTTTTTTCCCAAACTAAATTGAGTTTTAAAGGCGATTTTTAGTGCTATTATGTGTGGGATAATTTGTTTGGCGTGTCGATAGGCAGCTTCCAACGTGGCAGCCAAATTTGTTTGCAAATTTTGTTCTTAAACAAAAGTTAAGCTAGTCGGAGAGATCTCGCCTTAGAGCACATGTTTTGTAATTTTATGTTAAAATTTTTCTATATTCAGAAACTAAATAATTTTTTATTATTTTGATCGTCACCGAAAATGAAGCGCGAATCTGGCGTATTTTTAATCTTCGATCTAATCACCGATTTGACAAGCTTCTGATCAAGCGGCCGTCTCGATGAGCGACATGCCATCAGCATGATGCATCCAGAACTTCGAATCGACCGTATCGAGCATGAAAATGGATCACGATCCGCCAAATGGTCACCAAAGCGACATATTTATAGTCGGTCGGCGGCTCGTCAAGGCGAATCCAAGCGAATCAAGATCACCCAATTCGACATCATTAAGGCACCCGGATCATCAAAATACACCGTCGAGGGATCGCCTTGGCGTCCGTCGGATGGTTATGGGAGTGGTTGAAGTTTTCCGCAATTTACAAGGCACGCCACTCCCAAAATCTATAAATAGAGCTTCATTCTCACCTTAAGGGAGGAATCGATTTGAAGACCGAGCTCACGAGAACCACCGGTCGACCTTGGCAGGCGATCTATCACCTTGCCACCACCAGTAGTGCACGAAGATCGGGGGGCTTAGGAGATCGCCCCAGGACTAGAAAAGACCGGTTGCTCCTTTCTCACGAAGATCAGAGGTTGCTCCCGGAAGATCGGTTCTGCCGCTTTTGGGAAACTTCTCCCTTGGGTTGGAGTTGAGATCTTGTATTTTCTACACTTTCGGAATATTGTTTAGCCCACAGCAAACACCTTCTTCTCAAACTAACGAAGCAAGGACACATCTTTTGAACACATAGTGAAAGTTCTGACCAGGCAGCAAGGCCAGTGGTTTTCTTAGCGGGTTTTCGCGTATAATCACGTGTTCATATCCCTGCTTGTATGTTGGATAACTACGAAGATCTCGCATCTACCGGAATAAAATTCAAGACGCAAAGCGCGCCCTGGAAACTCGCCCCATTGCTATATCTCCAATATTAAACGGGTTTCTCCCAACGCTCCTCATTCTCGGGATCAAGGACGCCAAGTCTCCAACACTTCTACATAATGACGTCCCGTGAGGGTCCGCCCCTCTTTGGAAGATCAGCTCAAAGGATGGAGGATTCCCGAACGAAATTCTTCGACTCTGCGAGGACCCAAGAACGCTTCCAACACTGGAAGAGCCGCAGGTTCCGTGACGGCCCTCGATAATCAGATTTTCTTCCGAGAATGATTACGGAATGCGGATCAACAAGTAGAGAACCCCTTGGCACCACATCCGAACTTCGGATACCGCCACTCTACTCAATCGGCTCAGATCGGTGAAACTCCACGCCACCTTATACGCGATGAACTACGACGGCAGTGAAGAGTTCCCAAAACAATCAAATGATCCATTCTCCCGCTTCTTCCAAAACTTCGCCCGCCACGAGATCATCTCGCAATACCCGATTCGACAGATTCAAGCTTCCCAAAGATGGACCACGATGGCACAACCGATCCATACGAGCATATCGATCACTTCGAATGCACGCATTGCAAATGCGTAAATGACTCTCTCAGGTCGTATTCCCGACTCTCAAAGGATAGCTCGATTGGTTCTATTCGCCGCTAAAGTCCCATCATTTGGAGATCGCGATTTTTTGTAGAGCCTCGAACAAGAGAATCATCGTGGATTCATCACATCTCCTGAATCCGTAACGATGGAGAATCCTCAAAGAATACTTCCAGGTTCTCCTCAAGCCCGAAAAGATACCGTGAGTAGATCCAACTTTTGAGGGCGTGCTTCTGAGGACGCCAGATACTTCTATTCATCATTAATGGGACGAGATCCATTCCTATGTCGACTGGTCCACAATAGAGGCACAAATCGGCACAAGCTATCGGTTTCATCGAATGCAGAACCACCCAAAGCGGAAGAAGGTTCCCAAAGGTGATGTTCAAACATCTAAAAAAAGAAGAGAAAAGAACCTCCCCAAAACCTCCTCGGAGCGACCTGATGACTTAATCGAGAGGAAATATACGGCTCAACACGCCATGCGAACATCCTCCTATTCAGAAGAGGATAGCGTCCGCGACCTTTAAAGCCTGGAATTGGAAATCAAGAGAAATTGCCACTTTCACCGAGTGCCACCAACCAAGGAGGAGAAAGACCGATACGCCGTGGGTATCTTCGTTTATACAAAACCAACTCGTCCAAAAATGCTGGGGCAACCAGCTGTAGGAACCGCCAAGCTCGGAGATAGAAACAATCGGGAGGGCGGTGTATCTAGCCAAATATTCATTGCCTTTCAAGAGCGAGTCAAGAAGTCTCGGGTTGACCATTCTATCATCTTTGATGATTTAGATCTAGAGGCTTCAGATCCCACATCAAGATCCCCTTGTCACATCGTGGGTCGGTGATCCATGCTTCAATATTAAAAGGATATTGATCGACAATGGGAGTTCTGATGTTCTTTTTTACTCCACTTTCCTTAGCATGGGTATAAAAGAGAAAGCTTCAACCCGCGGTCATGTATGGATTTGATAATCGACCCGATAGTGGAAGGGACAATCGCCTTCCGTAACTCTTGGAGAATTTCCAGACGCAACCCACTTGATACAATTTATTGTAGTCAAGTCCGAGTCCGCTGCATAATGCAATATTTGGGAGACCTCTCCGTATATTCGCGCCACATCCTGCCTCACCTCAAGATGAAATTCACACACCGGTATCGGCATGGTGGGGAATCAAAAGACAAGCGCATTATATCAAGCAAGCCCAGCCATTTACGTTAGTAACCCTCAACATCGAGAACTTCGACCTACGATGAGGAAGGGCTTCTCATTGAAGATGTAATTTGTCTTCCTATCTAAGTTGATCCATCGCAAAAGGTGAAGGTGGGATCGTGTCGTCACCGATCAAATCAATACATAGATTTTCCGTAAAATCAAGATATCTTTGGAGCGCATCGATATCTCGGCATTGTCACGCGACTCCCTCAAAGTTGACTCAACCTACAAGCCGGATATGAAGAAAAGAACCTTCGCAACGACAGTCATAGAACAAGAAATTACCAAACTGGAAGTCAAGTTCATTCGAAGTCTACTACCCCACGGTTGGCTAACATGTTAGTCATAAAGGCCCTCCTCGGAGAATGTGCATCACTACACGACCTTGATCGCATGCCCAAAAGATAGCTTCCCCTTCCTCGTATCGACCAACTAGTTGATGCGACATCGACATCGATGTCGAAGCTTCATGGATGCCTATTCGCTACAATCAACCCGTGGATAGGTCAAAAGGTAGTGGACTTCACGACCTCTTCCATACAGGTTAACATCGCCGAAGAACGCCTCGATAAACAACCTTGGATAAGTTGGCAATCCTCTATCTACAACTTTCTCCATAATAGTTAACATCATCGAAAACGCTCATACACAACCTCGGATAGGTCAAAATCCCCGATTCAATTGATCTTCTTACAGTTAACATCGTCGAGTAACGCTCTGATAAACAACCTTGGATAAGTTGGCAATCCTCTATAGACACAACTTTCTCCATAAGTTAACATCATCGAGTAAACGCCCGATACACAACCTAGATAGATCGAGAGGTTACGAGAGAACCTCTATAAATATATTCCGCAAGTTTCATCGTAGAACGCTCGATAAACAACCTTGGATAAGTTGGCAATCCTATAGACGCACAACTTTCTCCATAACAAAGTTAACATCATCGAAACCATAAACAACCTCGGATAGGTCAAAATCATTCAACTCACCTCTTCCAGGTTAATGTCATCGAGTCACGCTCTGACAAACAACCTCGGATAGGTCAAAATCCTTAGATTCAACTTCGACCTCTTCCATACGTTAACGCCATCGAAGTCACGCCCAAAACAACCTGGATAGGTTAAAATCCTCGCCGATTCAACTTCGACCTCTTCAAAGTTAACGCCATCGAGTCACGCTCGACAAACAACCTCGGATAGGTCAAAATCCTCGGAATTAATTGACCTCTTCCATAGGTTATCACCAGTAACGCTCGATAAACAACTTGGATAAGTTGGCAATCCTCTATGACGCCCATAACAGTTAACATCATCGGTAAACGCCATAAACAACCTCGATAGGTCAAAAGGTCCTTAGTGGACTTCCCGACCTCTTCCATAGGTTAACATCGTCAGTAACGCCTCGATAAACAACCTTGGATAAGTTGGCAATCCTCTATAGGCGCTACAACTTTCTCCATAAGTTAACATCATCGAGTAAACGCCCGATAAAACCTCGGATAGGTCAAAATCTAGCGGATTCAACTCGACCTCTTCCATAGCAACGCCATCGAAGTCACTCGAAACAACCTTGATAGTCAAAATCCTCGGATGATTTAACCTCTTCCAGAGGCTAACGCCATCGCACTCGAAAATGCCTGATAGTCAAAGATCCCGCCGGTAACACCGCGGACTACCGTCGCGCTTGACGCCGATCATCACCGTAATTTCGCGATCAAACATCGCCGCCGGTCATCCTCCGATTACGACGTTGCCATGCTGACTACGCTGCCGGCCGCCGCCAGACCCCTGTCGGCCGCTAACCACTTCGCTGTGACTGCCAGCCATCCGGTGCTTACGCTGACTACACCGGTTTTGGTCACCACTATCGGCTGATCATCCTCGCTGATTACAGCCGCAGCTCACGCGGCCTCGGTACTGACTTCCCCGTTTGCGCTTACTACTGCCGGCTTACACTTTAATTGTAATTTTGGTCACACCATCATCGCCGGTTATCCCGCTGAACGGCGCAACCACTGCTGACCATCGTTGCCATTCGCTCGATTCTTCCGCTGCTGATTAACGACGCCGCCGCGCTTTGCTGCGGTCTTACCGATTCCCTCATCGGTTGCTTACTACTTTGCCGGTCACGCTGCCACACCACCGGTTCGTTATCACCACCATCATCGCCGGTATCTCGCTGACTGGATGCTATTCGACTACGGCTGCTTGACTGCCGCTAACCACTGGCCGCAACCATCAGTGGTCCGGCCATCACGTGCCATTACGACCACTATCACAACCGCGGTCACCACCATGGTTGCCGGTCATCTCGCTACTATCATGCGCCACATGCTGACTACGCGCATATCGCCAACCACCCTCGTCCGCCTCCACAATGTCTCTTTCAAAAGATTCTCACCCATCTACAAACACCTAAACTCACGATCGAGATGAAAATTATTCCAAGGAGAATGCCCAAACTCCCACCGGGGAGGGCTATGCACTCGACTTGAGACTGTGGTGAGGTTGATCCAAGAAGTGCCCAAACTCCCACCGGAGGGGCTATGCACTGGTTTGGTGGAGATGAAGAGGTAAGGTTGATCCAAGAAGAGTGCCCAAACTCCCACCGTGGGAGGGCATGCACTCTGGGGTAAGGTGGATCCAAAAAGAGTGCCCAAACTCCCACCAGGGGGAGGGCTATGCACTCTAAGAGGAGTAGAGGTGGATCCAAAAAGAGTGCCCAAACTCTCACCAGGGGGAGGGCTATGCACTCTAAGAGGAGAAGGGGAGATGAGAAAAGTGTGCCTTCTCCCTTAGCCCTGGGGTTTTATAGACTCTCAGGGGCAAAGCGTAAAAAAACCGCTCAGAAAGCAAATCAAAAGCCGTCTGGCCAGCTTCTGGTTGCCTTCAGCCTCATGGCCTCATGAGCTGCATGGCTAGCGCCCTTCAGTGTGGTTGAAGCACGGTCGGCTCCATGGGCGCAACGCCCATGGTGAACTGCATCGGGTGAATCGCCGCCAGACTGGCCATAAGCGACGCTGACATGCCCGCTGCATGAATGGGCCAACCATAGCGCCTGCTGGCCAAATTACAGCAAATATCCGGTTTCAGGCCGACTGACCAGCGATCCGACCATCAAATTCAGCCTGCCCGAGCCCGCTGAGCCCCAATCAGTCATTATGTACATGGCAGGCGCTGTGCGCATACGCCAAGGCTGCCTGGCGCTCGCCATGCGACGGCACCTGAACTCGCTCCCGATCCAATTAAATCTCGCTACCGCTACATCTTACACATATTTGCGTGCATCGCTTCCAGTTATAATATTGTGTTATGAAGACTGCTCTCTCAAAATGCGCTTGATGGACTCTCAAATTTCATTGGAATTTGCTATTTTCAAGTATTTGACATATATTTTGGATGATCAGAGATGTCACCCAAAAATAGAACCGATCGAGAAAAATTAATCGATGGCATGAATCTCAAGGCATTTTCGAAATGCTTCGATCTAATCACCGATTTCAGTTTACAAATCAAACCGGCCTCCGATCGAACATAGCAACATCAAGCTCGATCCAATCAATCAATCGAGCTATCAAGAGCATGAAAATGGATCCGATCCGCCAAATGGTCACCAAAGCGACATATTTATATGATCGCGGCTCGTCAAGACGAATCCAATCAGATCACCCAATTCGACATCATTAAGGCACCCAGATCATCAAAATACACCGTCTGATCGAGGGGATCGCACTGGGCCGTCCGATCGGAGTGGTTATGGGAGTGGTTGGAGTTTTCCACAAATTTACAAGGCGCCACTCCCAAAAAATCTATAAATAGAGCTTCATTCTCACCTTAAAGGACGAATCGATGTGAGAACCACCACCGACTCGACGCCACGCATCTATCACCACCACCACCAAGTGTTCAAGATCGAGAGTCGCCTTAGGAGAGATCGCCTGAGGGACTAGAAAAGACTGCCGCCCTTTCTCCTCGAAGATCAAGAGGTTGCTCCCGGAAGATCGCCTCGCTTTTGGGAAACTTCTCCTCGGGTTGGAGTTGACCGATCTCATTTTTCTACACTCTAATATTGTTTCCTGTAAACACCTTCTTCTCCAAACTAACGAAGCAATGACCAGTATCTTTTGAACACATGAAAGTTCTACAGGCAAGGCCCGTGGTTTTCTCTTAACGGGTTTTCCATTATAATCCTGTTCATATCCCCGCTTGTGTGTTGGATAATTTTTGGGCTACGACGAAGATCTCGCATCTACCGGAATAAAATTCTCTAGCACGCAACAATTTTATATGAAGATATTTTCAAAATTCATATGAATAATTTATGAACTAATATATTTTAAATTTTATATGTTTTATATAAATTAATTTATCTGTAATTACTAGATCATATTAAACATTGTTGACCTGGTTACATTTGTTATTAACAATTTATTTTATTTTTTAAAATTTATGCGAATTAATTATTTTGAAACTCTTAAATTTATTAATCAGTAAATTCATAAATAATCAATATTATATTTATTATCTAATGAAATTAGAAGTTAATTTTTTATAGTTGAATAAAAACACTCATAAATTTTAAAACAATGTTATGTAAATATAACATAAATTTAAAATATAAAAAAAAATTTAAGTTTAATTAATTATTTTATAGATGCAAAATAGTTAAATGTAAATTATAATCATAATCATAATTTTCACCTAAAAAATTTTGGTGCACTATAAGTTGAAAATAAGATTTTTATTTTTTGGGGTAGAAAAATCACAAAAATTATGAATCGAACACATGGCCTTACTGAAAAAACTTCTCTACCTCGCTGATCCCATCTCATATTTTTTATTTACAAGAAAATACAAAAACAACCAAGTCGCTCCTAGAGGGTCAATTAGAATTGCCTTGTTAGCATGCCAAGTTGCCTCAAATGGGAGCGGCTGGTATGTTCTTAAATTTTTGCTCATGATTTTTTTTTGTTAAATTAATCAATTAATATGGTCATTTTATATTTTTAGCAAATTAATAATGAATGTTTTACTTGCCAAAATTTTAACACGAAGTCAACACACAGGTGTTGTATGCATAATGAAATTTGTGAGAGTAAAATGTTTTAAATTTATGTGAGTAATAGCTAATATTTTTACACCTAAGGAAACATAAATTCTTACGTGTATGACATGCTATATGTAAGAAGAAATACATACAAGAAAATGGTGTGACATTTATGAAAGAAACAATAGAGACTATGATGACTAAATTGGGAAGGAGTATTTCTAATCTACAACATATAATTTAATTAGTAGGCATTAGTTTAAATTTGATACCCTTAATTGTCTTAATAGGTATCTTGGATTGACAACAAATAATGCATGGGGATACACCATGATGGGCCAAGGTCTCATTATTGGCATACTCGATACTGGCATCAAGGCTAGCCATCCTTCATTCAATGACGTAAACATGCCACCACCACCACCTGCCACAAAATGGAAGGGTAGTTGCTTCCAAGGCTTTGCATGCAACAAAAAAATTATTGGAGCAAAGGCATTCTTTAATGGGACCAACCCTTCCCCTAGGGACACCGATGGGCATGGGACTCACGTGGCAAGCACTGCAGCTGGCAACTTTGTGAGGAATGCAAATGTTCTTGGAATGGCAAAGGGTGATGCATCTGGCATGGCACCCATGGCTCATCTCTCCATTTACAAAGTTTGCTTTCCATCGGTTGTGGATATAGTGAGGTACTTGCGCTATTGATCGGGAATAAAAGATGGAGTGGATATAATATCGTGTCTATCAGCATAATGCAAGCTTTTATGAAGATGCAATTACTTTGGGATCTTGGGCTGCAATACAATATGGAATCATTCCTGTCACAATAGCTGGAAATGATGGACCTAAGACCACCACACTTAGTCATAGTGCGCCATGGTTGTTGACTGTTGGTGCATCAACCACTGATCGAAAAGTAGCCTCCATTGTAGAGCTGGGAAATGGCAGGACGCTTCTTGGACAGTCAGCATACCAACCGAAGTCTTGGGATTCTAATATCATGTGGCAACTTGAGTATCCTGGCAAGTATGGTGGTGATGCCAATGCCACTTGTTGTGTGCCTAGTGCATTAGCTAGCTTGAACTTAAGAGGTAATAATCTATCATGATATCAAAATTATTAATCTAAGATGATTATATCGATCATTGTTAAATGCATCATGCATTATTAGGTAATTAAAAATCTTTTATTTTGTTAATTAACATGACCACATATGTCTTAAAATTGTGTCAATTTTATGAACATTAGAAGTATTACTTTTAGAAATATAATTTATAAGAAAAAAATCTCTTTAATCACAAGATAATATACTTAAAACTATTATTTAAAAAAATGTCATGCTGATAATATAAAATAATTTTATTATTTAAGAATAAATATGCTGCTCGTCTAATAAATTTTTATCTGGTACTCATCTATTTTTGTTTCAAGGAGTAAAGTTTCTTACGATCATAAAGTCAAATTTTTTACAATTTGTCAGAAAGTACTAAGGTGTAAACTCCTAGCTAGACTGGATAACAATCTTGTAATGATTGCTCATAGAAAATTTTATGATCATTTCCCACCAAAAAGAAACTTTTATTTCCAGAGAATAGAACTTTCAATTCAAAATGTCTGATATAATAAAAATTTACCTGTTGAAAGATATGACAGCGCTTGGACATTAATATAAGAACGAAGAGGGGGAAATTATTCTTATTATAAAAGTAATTATTATATTTGTATAAAATTTACTTTCAGGATAACACAAAATATTAAAAAATATACTTTTTTTTTTTTTTTGGAAAAGAGTATTTTTTTCCCGCCCACCTGTGGCAGATGCATAAGAACCTCCCCAGAACGAAAATGTATGGGGCAAAGCCCAAGCTTATATTATTATTTCTTTTTTTTTTTAGATAAATCATTCTCTCTTTCAAGGATCATAAGAATACTCTATATTCTTACATTCAAATTCTGTTTACAGGTAAAATTGTGATATGTGAGGCTTGCATAGTTAAGGACGAGGAGAGAGATGCCGCATATAAAGCCGGTGCACAGGGCATGATTGTATACCTACCAAGGACACACTGCTTCTTCTCCACCTCATGTTCTCCCAGCATCTAGCGTCGGCTACTTAGCCGCATTAGAAATATTGGACTATTACTTCAAAAATCAAGCCAATGCATATGCCGCCATACGCTTCAACAGCACTCAATTTGGATTCATACCCTCACCAGCCGTCGCATCCTTCTCCTCCCGCGGCCCGAGCCGCATGAATGGGGGGATCATCAAACCTGACGTGCTCGCCCCAGGAGTCAACATCCTAGCCGCCTGGCACACAGACGTCGGCCCGAATCCCAACCCACTTGCGACCCACACCTTCAATTTTGACAGCGGAACCTCCATGGCCGCGCCTCACGTAGCCGGGATTGTGGCATTGGTGAAGAGCAAACACCTGGGGTGGACTCCAGCAGAGATTATATCAGCGATCGTGACAAGCGCAGATGACTCGTGGACAGCTGCAGGTGACCTGATTGTCGACGATAGCTCGAACGATACTGCAGGGATATACGCAACAGGAGCTGGACAGGTGAACCCGCTCAAGGCAATGGACCCAGGCCTTGTGTTTGGGCTCACCTTTAACGACTACATAGGATATCTCTGTGGACTTGGATACAATGATACTGAGATGGCGTGGATAGTGGGGTGGCAGATAAGTTGCACTGGGTTTAAGAGTCTTACGGCGGAAGAACTTAATTACCCGTCGATTGCTGTGAATTTGACACAGGTGCCAACGATACAAAAGGTGAGAAGGACTGCAAAGAATGTGGGGAATCCGACAGAGGAGTACAAAGCCAAGATTACGGAGCCAGTGGGGATAAGTGTTTATCTATCAACCTATACATTTAAATTTACAAGGTTGAATCAGGAGATAAACTATGAAATCAACTTTCTGTTGAATGGGGCTTATCCAAGCCAGGAGAGTGACATGATAAGAAGAGGGAAGATTGTATGGGATTCAGGCAAACACGTGGTTACCACACCTTTCGCTGTTAGATTCACATAATTGATTGGTTCATACATGCAATCTCTATATATGTAATGATGATAAGTGCAATAAATCAATGTCTGAGGGTGAAATGAAATGTTACATAAAAAGGATTTATAATACAACAAAAAGGCTAATATGCATTGGCACTTAATTGAATAAAATTTTTATGTATTCATTGGCTTAGAGTATGAAGTATAGTTATCTTCGCTCTTTTTTTTCCTTCATATCTAAAAAACATTCATATAGTCCTTAGATATGTTTTGTAGGTGTGATGATATTCTATTCAGGAGGAAGTCTTCTTCTTTTTGGGAGTTTTCAATTGGTTCATAAACAACACATATACTCGAGCTTCAACTAAGAGTGATCGTTATTAAGAACTGATATGTATGGGCATATAATTTTAATTCATTAGATTTTTGAACAAAAAGAGTCCATTAGTATAGACTCATATACATAGACACATAATTTTAATTCATTGGATTCCTACTTAATCATTGGTGCTGTTTTTATTTAAAATTTTTATTTTTCTTAAAAATATTATATTCAAACATGTCTTCCTTTTTAAAAAATTTTAGCTCATCTATCCAGAATCATAGATAAAAGTAAATTTTACTCTTTGAATTCTTTGATCCTGAAATTTTATTTGTTAAAAACATGCATAATGTAATCAAGCATATCTCTTAACATAAATTATATAACCTAACAATAATCGATTAGTTGATTTGCAAATCACGACATTAAATTGAGCCTTTAAGAAGTTAAGAGGCAAAGAAAAGAAATAAAAGTAGAAGCAGCAATACTACTATTCATTACATTACTACCACAACATTACATTGAGCTAGAGCTATATTTATACAGATAGATGGGAGAAAGTTTGTTATAGAATGAATAGTGATTAGGGGATGATTCTGATTGTGTGGCAGATGTGAAGCTTAGCTATTATCAAGGATAGAGAATGTGTTGTGTCCATTTAATATGACCACTTGAGATAGTTATGGTAAGCAAACATCGCCCCACAAGTTGACTGTTTCAGAAGAGAGAGTCAACTTGGAGAAAAGCTGGTGATGTCGCTATGAAGTTAGCGGTTTGGTAAATGGATCTGCTACTTGATCATGAGTGTTGATACGATGGAGTGTAATATGGTTGTTGCTGAGGCATTCTCGAATATAGTGACAAGTCTATTTCAACATGCTTTGTTCTAGCACAAAGGATTGGATTGTTCACCAAAGCAATAGCCAAAGTATTGTCACAGAAGAGTGTTGTAGGTTAAGTGACTGAAAGACAAAAATCTTGCAAAATTCATCGATGCCAAACTATGACCACTGCTGCAGTGGCTAGAGATTAATATTTGGCTTCAACTGAAGAGTGTGTAATATTAGTTTGCTTTTTAACTGACCAAGAGATTAGATTTTACCAAAAAAAGGCACAATATCCTTATGTGGATTTGTAGCTAATGGGATCACCAGTCCAATTAGAGTTAGCATAAGCTATTAGATGGAGTGAGACTTTGTAAATGGGAACTCCCAGTTGTTTAGTGCCTTGAACATATTGGAGAGTTCATTTCAGGTTTAAGAAGTGTCTCTGTAGAAGAGTATGCATAAATTGGTAGGCTTTGTTGACAACAAATTGGAGATCATGATGAGTAAGGATAAGGTATTGTAGGGATCTAATGAGATGTCAGTAGTAAGTGGGATCAGTGTATAGGAGAGTCAAAAGGAGAGGTGGACGGTTTGAGAGACAGTAGTGTGGCAAGAGGTTTGCAATTGGACATACCAGCTTTGTGGAGAATTTATTGAACATATGCTCTTTGATTGAGGTGAAATCCATAATTGTTTTTGGTGACTATTATGTCGAGAAAGGAATTAAGATGTCCAAGGTTCTTCATATAAAATCTTGTGTTCAACTGCTCGAGTATGTGGTTGATTAGAGTGGTGTCATTGTCGAATAGTAGAATATCATCAACATAGACAAGGTAGTAAATTTGTGTGACTGTCTGATGGAGGCAAAAGAGAGAGGGGGTTAACAAAATTGGTATGAAGCCAATTGTGTGAGGTAGGATGAGAGTGTAGCAAACCACTATCTAGGGACTTGTATCAAGCATTAGATTTGTCTTTTTAAGTTAACATACATAGTTTGGATGAGTTTTGCTAATGAAGTCCGATGTGTCGCAACACAACCCAATGTAAATCGTCATATTAAGGCAAGCCACAACATATTAAGATGTAATAGTTAATTAAATATCCAAGATCTATTTGGAAGAAATTTTCTTTTTATTCAATTTTACAAATACAGAACCACTGCGATCATCAAAATATCATAAAATAAAAATAGTCACATCAAATCATATCACAAATGTACATCAAATAACAATCATGATTTGATTCTTTCACCACAAAATATGTATATTATCATGATTGTCAAATGAATATATCTAAAGTAGGAACATACTTAAGGTTAGGCTCTCAACAATAACCAAAAGCCTCTACTCAACTTGAGCCTTATCCTTTCTTGAATTAACACATGTGAATAAAACAAAAATGACCACAGCTCAGTAGGCTACACAAAATCTATTACAATTTTCAATACACAAAATATAAAAGAATAGATATTTGCTAAAAATATCATTTTATAAATAATAAGATGTGCCTTAAATGAATTAAGATAATATTTTAACAAATCACACGTTGTGTCTATCAAGTACAGTGCCAGTATAAAAATTAATATATATTATAAGCATACATTAAGAAATAGTCTAAGCAACATGATTTCAAAAATAAAATAAGGCAACATAAAATAAAAATTCATTTTTTTATTTAGATTGTTTATAATTTTTTCTTCGCCCCTTATGCCTCAACATCCACTTATACCTCCACTTGTTTATTTTTCCCCTTTTCCCTTTACATCTCCTCTTTCGCATATACCACCACTTGTTCACGTTTGTTCAATCACATAAAATGCATAGATGGATAATTTTATAAGTGTCATACCCTTATAACTCCACTTGAATCACCATATACATCTTCCCCACTCTTTTCCTCTTTTTACATATATACTTTAGTACTTAAGCATTGGATATTATCATTTCTACGTAAATATCTATGTGTACAACTAATAGTAGGAATTATATGTAAATTTATGTGCTTACATCAACAATCACAATTTACAAATTTATTTATATGCAATATTTATAATAATATTTTGAAGATTTTTTTATAGTAATTTTTATAGGCTCAATATACTCATAAAAATACACAAAATATTATATAACAAAAAATACCTAGTGAAAACTATATATTTTTTTATGTCAATATGTCCATCACAATTCATAGAAATTTGAAGTAGGTAAATAATTTTCCCAACTAGCCTGATGAATGAAATCAACTCTATGACCACCCCAGGACCACACTTTCTCTCTCCTTCTTTCTCTTTGTCTCTCTCTCTCTCTATCTCTCTCTCTCTCTCCCTATAACTTTTCTCTATTTGGAAAAAAATGTGAGAATGAGTGGGGTGAGATATTTAATAAGAAAATATATTTTTTTTATAATGGAGATAATTGTAATTATGAAATTTATTATATTTTGATTATAATTTTACATAAAATCTTTTATACTTTGAAATACAAGAGTCTAAAATTTATAAAAAAATTAATCAATAAAACCAACATCATGTGTATAATACTCTTGTGAAAATAGTTTTGAAAATGGATAAGAGATGGTAGACCATTTTTACAAGTACAAATTTCTTAATGAAGATTATTTCAATTAGAAATATTTTATTTTCATACTTATGATACTCAAAAAAATAGATTAAAAAATATGTTTAAAATAAAGTCAAGAGTGCTTTTGAATCGAGCATAAACCACATCTCGAAAAATTAATTAAATACAATAAGGTAAATCTCAACGTGCTAAAATTCTATCCAATCAAAATTATGAAAAATCCACGAATAAACTAAACAAAAATTTAACTCCAAAATTCAAAGAAAATTAGTAAACACAATGTAAATATGCAAGGCTTACCAAGTCAAATTACTATAGAACTAGTTGTCATAATCTCCCATCCTTAAGAAATTGTCATCCTCGACATTCATAATTAATTAGTTGTCAAATAAATATGGGTAAAGCTGTCTCATATCTATTTATTTTCTCAAGTGGCTTCTCTTTATGATTTATGCTTCCACTAAACTTTGACCATAGGGATCTACTTATTCCTCAATTATCTCACATCATACGCAAAATACACTAAGTTTTCTCTACATAGGTCAAATTAGGTCTTATCTCAACCTTATCTTCAGGAACTCTACGATCAACATTAGTAACCCACTTTATTAATATAAATTCATGAAAATTATTGTGCACATTTGACATATGATCGAGAAGCAATAATCTGTAAACAAAATGGCTAACTCTACCGATTACCTCAAAAGGTCCAATAAATCTTGAATTTAGCTTCCCTTCTCTTCCAAATCTACTCACATTTCATAGGGCTGACTTTCAGAGATACAAAATCATCCACCTGAAATTTAACTGCTTGATGCTTGGGATCATAATACTTTCTTTAGCTATCCTGTGTTTCTTTCAACCTATCTCTGATCAATTTGATCTTTTGAGTGGCATCATTTTCTAACTCAGGTCTTAATAATCTTCTCTCACCTACCTCTATTCAAGATAAAGGCATCCTGCACCTCCTACCATATAATGCCTCACATGGAACCATATCAATACTCAACTGGAAGTTGTTTTTATAAACAAATTCAAGCAAAGGTATATGATTCTCCCAACTCCCTCCAAAGACAAGTACACCTAATCTCAATAGATCTTCCAACACCTAAATAATCCTCTCAGACTAATCATCTATTTGTGGATAAAGAGCTATATTGAAGCTTAACTTAATCCCAGACATTTCTAAATACCTCGCCATACAATCACGATAAAAAATGATAACATTCGATATTCCATGCAATCTAAAATCTCATGAATATATAAATGTGTCAACTTCTCAATAAAATCTATTTGTCACATAGGAAGAAAATGTGTTGACTTCATCAATCAATTAACCACAATCCATACTACATCATAACTTTGTCTGGATCTCAAAACACTCAGCTAAATTCATGGTAACCTCCTCCCATTTTCACTCAGGAATAGAAACTGGTTGCAATAAACCACTTCGTCTCTGATGCTCTACTTTTACCATATGACATGTCTGCCACATTGAAACAAACTCTGCCACTTCACGCTTTAACCCAGGCCACCAAAATATTGGCTTCAAGTCATGATACATTTTATTACTCCTTGAGTGAATAGTGTATCCAGAATAATGGGCCTCATGTAATATCTCTCTTCTCAAACCACCACTAGCAAAAACCCAAAGTCGATGGCCATAAGTCAATACCCCCATGATCATCAACATGTAGCTTGGCTCTCCTCATTGACTGAATCTAGTCAAGTAATCTCGTATATTCATCATCAAATTTCTGAGCTTCCTTAATCCTCTCATATTAAGAAGCCTGAATAATTATCTATGATAGAAATCTTGTATCCACATTAGCTGAACAAATAACTTTTAATTTTAATTTCTAAAATTCTCGAACTAGTGCTTCATTTGATGTAATCATACAAGTTGCAACATGAATGGACTTCCTACTTAAAGCATTAGTAACCACATTCGCCATTCCAAGTTGATGTAAAATACTCATGTCATAATTCTTTATCAGCTCTAACCACCTCCTCTACCTCAAGTTCAGCTCCTTCTAGATGAAGATGTACTTCAAGCTCTGATGATCTATATAAATTTCACATCTCACTCCATAAAAATAATTTATCTAAAATTTTAAAGCAATACAATAGCTGCCAACTTCAAATCATAAGTAGGATAATTTTTCTCATGTGGCTACATCTGTCTAGATGTATAAGCAATAACTCTCCCATTTTGTTGCAGTACACAACTCAATCCTCTCAAAGAAGAATCTAAATACACTTAAAAATCCTCAACATCAAATAGAATTATTAGAATAAGTGTTAAAATTTTGAAAACTTGGAATATAGTTGATGTTGTCTCAATGTCTTCAACACCAATCTCAAATGAGAAGCATGATCATCCTCAGATTTAGGTTACACCAATTTATCATCAATAAAAATAATAATAAACTTATCTAGATATACCTTGAAAACATAGTTCATCAAATCTATAAATACATCTAGGCATTAGTCACACCAAAAAGTATGAATTAAAACTCATAATGGCCATAATAGATACTGAAAGCTACCTTCATAACATCTTCCTCATTCACCCTCAACTGATGATATCCAGACCTCAAATTTATCTTTAAAATTATAAAAGCAGCTTCTAGCTGATCAAACAAATCATCAATTTTGGGCAAATAATGCTTATTCTTGATAGTCGCCTTATTCAATTCCCTAATCGATACACATACGCATTGTGCTATCCTTCTTTCTTATAAATAACATAGGGCCACCCCGCAAAGCCTTTATCCAGTAACTCCTATAATTGAACCTTCAACTCCTATAATTCTTTAGGTGCCATTTTATAAAGCATTCACAATAAAAGATGTACTAGGTACTACATCAATACAAAACTCTGCCTCTTTCTTAGGAGGTAAACTCATCAACTCTTATGAAAATACATCCAAAAATTCTCTCGTCATAAGAACATCTTCAATAGAAACTGGAGTTTTACTCTCATTTCTTACATAAGTAAAAGATACATATCTTCCCTTCCTTCATAATTTATCAACCTAGAAAGCTGATATCAAAGATGATAGAACACCTCTAGCACCTTGAAAATAAAATATTTTACTAGCAACACATAAGGCTACTCTCTTCCGACTGCAATCAATATAAGCTTCATATATACTCAACCAATTCATATCCAAGATAATATCAAACTCAGTCAAAGGTAATATAATCAGCTCAGCTCCAACTTTCTATATGAAATCTCAATATCACAATTACAAGCTTGAGTAGGAATTAAATAATCTCTAGTGAGTAAAAGAATAGATAGACCAGACAATGAGGCAATAGGAAGTACATTCAAATAAGTAAGAAATATATTAGATATAGAAGAATGACTTGCACCAAAATCAAATAAAATTTTATAAGGCTGTGTAGAAATGAAAGTTGTATATGTCACAACATCGGGTGCAACCTTAGCCTCCTATTGAGTCAAATTATATACTCTAAGCTAAGCTGGAGTATTAGCAACTGAAGTAACTGACCCTTATTGACTCTCTCCCACTTGCCTTCAAGTTAATCTCTCACCACTTCTACTAGATGATCCATCATTGAAAGCTCTTGATGGAATTATCCTATGTTGTCTATCATATCTCTGATCTACTTGAACATCTGGTATGCTCTCTAGGAACACCAAGTTATCCTGTGGCTAAATTGACACTTGACATACAACCAATAAAATTAATAGCACCGACCATGATGCCTTTTGTAGTAGATATTGGAGAACCACTCATAGAAATAGATGAACTCCTACTCCCAAAAGATGCATAACCTCTCTTAGAGTCATATGGCCCAAACCATCTCTTCTTCCCATTAGGCACCACTCCTAGAAGACTCCCTCCAAATCTCTTTTGAGTCATATCTAAATGTTATTGAGTCGATATTAAATCATTCTCTATTAATCTTACCCTCTTAACTAGCTCACTAAAATCTATGATACAAAATGAAACTAATGGAGCCTCAGATTGTCCCTCAATCCTTTTAGAAAGTGACAACATTTTTTCTCAAAAGTGCTAACTAACTGTGGGCTCTAAAAATTTACCACTGACCTCTCACATTGAAGAGAGTATGATTTATGCATCGATGAAATTTCAGAAGGTAGATGTAGATAAGACACTACCCAGAGATTTTGCCCTAATTTTGTGAGGACTTTAGATCTGGTTCCAGGTTTCTTATAGGCGCAAGCACCTATAGTTAATTACCCCTCCCAATGCTGAGAGAGAACTTTCGATTAAGGCTAGTCATTAAGTTGCTAAATGCGCAGTGTTTAGTAGCAGCATATGGAGTTTAAAATTTAGTCTTATGAAATTCATTATATTAACTTAAAATGGATGGTTGGAGGAATGATGACGTGCTCGCTCTAGATCCTATGGTTTCATCATCCCGGGCTATCATGATCTTTAGTCTACTTAGTTAGAGGAGGTTGTCAACCCAACTTGACCGAAGGATCCTTATCAACAGTCATGGGTTGCATCATCCAAGAAATCATTGTAGACCTAGGATGGTGTTTGTCTAAGGAGACATGCTTAAGTCTACCTTAGTTGATAAAGGGCTTTTTGCGCTATGATTCACATCTCAAGGTATAGAATCATTGGGGAGCATACGAGCTACAGTATTGACCGTAATATAATTGTATCATTTGATGACAATCACCCGATCAGAGGAGTCTGGTTATAACTGCATCATAGGTGGAGTCTACTGGCCAAACCACATAGACAGATGACACAGGTCACATCCTTACTAGTATGAGATTGATTCAGAGTAAATATAGAAATACAATTGATTTGACATGGGCTCCTTTATGAGCTAGAGTTTTCTTAATTTATCACCTTTAACAAATATTTGCGAAAAGTGGATTGAATGGAGTTTGCTTTAAGTATTTAAGGATTGAATTTCATTTAACTATTAATAGCTCAGTGATATATTAGATTTTGCATTTGGATTTATACTCAATTTAAGTTAATTTAATCTAAAATTAAAATCACATTTTTGATAGAAGTATCCACTACGGTTGAAATCTCCATTCAACACAGCCATCAACGAGATTTATGAGTTTGCTTGATCATTTAATTAATTATTTCAAATCTTGTCGACTCTATTAGTTTAATAATAAAGTATCGGATCTACTGTCATATGGCAGAATTAGCTACTCAAATATTTTATTAAGTTGAAATTTTTATAATAATTAAATTTTTAAGTTTTGTTAACACTAGTCTAAGACCAACCAGAAGCAACCCACGAGACACTTGAATCTAAACATTTAGCATTGTGTCGAGGCCCATGCAGGTATTTAAAAATTTTGATAATTTTATTTCTGAATTATGATATTAATTCCATATTTATTTAATCTCAACTTAGCCTGCACAGCCTTTTTAGACATTAAAATTTGTACTTTAAATCTCTATATTCGAGCACATGCAGGTGCTTTTTTTAGCTTAGATAATTTTATCTAATCAATGAAATCATTGATTTTGAAAATCATAATTAGAATAAGAATTTATTAATTTTTGGATTGAAGGAATCTCCTTCATTCGTGTAGAATTTAATTTAGTGTTTCCTTCTATCTACTTATACGAAGGATTTTAGATTCAATGGCGATTGTGGAGCAGAATTACATTTATATCTGCCCTCAAAATATTGTATCTTTGCTTGCATTAAACTTATTTGTTGAATCTTTAAACTTGGATAGTTGATTCATGGTCATTAATGAACAATTAAAATTTTGTGAGATTCACTTAGCTGCTTCACCTATTTTAACTTGTTCGATACAAGTCAAAACATAACTCATTCGCTCGTTAAAAAACCCTTCTTATGTTAGTTAACAAGCTATTTGGGTTTACCAAAAATCTTTGTTCGTACTTCTTAATTAAAATGTGCTATGAATCATTTTAAAGCTCTTTTTTGTGACTTTTACCCATTAGATGTACTATATATCAATTTCATCGTTCAATGAACTAGCTACAGTGTAAGTCCTCAGTGTATGTCCTCTTATGAATTTCATCTAGATCCTATTAGTTTTGAAGATAAACACTTAGATATATCACAAATCTCATTGTGTTTCAAATTTAATTTTAAATGCAAGATCCAAATGGTTCTTTTAAAGGCTACATTCATGAGTGATCATGAGTTGCCTAATTGAATCTGTGCTTATTAAAAAGTTACCAAATTTCTTGCATACTTTGTTCTCAATTTGATATTCAATTGGAATCCTTACTTCAATTGACATCAAATGTGATTATTCAAGTCTTCAATAATTGGAATCCTTACTTTGTTCTCAATCTAGATCCTATTACTTCAATTGACATCAAATGTGACATCTAATATTTTTTGGGTCTGCCCGTCACACCCTGATGAGCGTGATAGTTGGTGTTTTGAAGCACCTCAACATATTTTCATCTCGCCAACTCATGATGAGCATGATGAGGCCTTCAAACATGCATAAAACAAAATATAATACAATTTTCACACACATATCATTTTCATAACTTTAGCAATTAGACAATAATGACAATCAACTTGAAGAGTTTGGCTGATTTGAAGATTTCAGTAATCAGAGATTTATTTTATTTTATTTTATTTCAAGTGTGAGTGACAAGCTTGAGAACAGATAGAGATTTCAGCTTGTGCTTGAGAACAGATAAAGATTTCAATAATCAGAGATTTCAACTTGTTGGTGGCGGCGGCCGGGACCAGAAGTTGAAATCATCTCAGAGGCCTATACTAAGATGGGGAAAGTAAGTGGGGACCCGACACATGTAGGTGATGAATGTGGCGTTAGGCTCCATCGAGATTAGTCATGATATCCCCACTCACAAGATAGGTGGGGTGTTGGGTGTATACCCATTGCAAGAAAAAAAAAAAAAAAAAAAAAATAGAGGCCGACTTATAGTTGGGATGTGTGTAGCTCGGAGGAGTTTCAAAGAGTGCCGGAACTGCTCGGCTCTTGTATCCAGGATCATGGAAGGAGAGACGGACATGGACTTCAGTTGATCGGCTTGCGTTGTGTGGATCTACGTGAGTGAAGTTCAGTTGTTGCTAAACATCTCGATCTTGACGTAGTTTGGGAAGGATGGATGTTAGAGGTTGGAGTGGTGGTTGTTCGTGAGAATGGTTTACTGGAATTCGAGAAGAGGGGAGAGGCAATCCTGTGCGGCTGTGTGTTTGACTGGAGGAGGAATCAGGAAGACGGGAAGAAGTTTGGAGAAGGGTTTTCGGATGGGGACTTATTGTTTGATAAGAGACGAGGGATAATGGGAAGGGAGTGGATTGCGACTTGTGGTTGAGGCCATCGGATCGGATGGGAGCCTTCGCCCAAAAGCTTGCGGCTCTAGGTTTAAATGGTGACGGGAGAAGATCGCACGCTTGCAACTTGAAGGAAATCAAACCAGAGCCACGAGCGTTTGAGGGATCCTCAATCAGATGGGGGGCCGAAGGATTCGTTCAGTTTTACCCTAAATGAATGAGAGCAGGAACGGTTCTTGCCGTTCGAGTGTGGTTGAATGTAGACGGGGGGAGAAATGGAATGGAGAGATTGAGGGCTTGAGGAGAATCAACCGAGAGAGTCTCGGCTTGGAGGAATCGAACGAGAGCAGCACATGAGAAGGGAAGGGATTTTGGATCGAGCCTTTTGCGCATGTCAGGCGAGACGAACCAGAGAGCGGGAGTTCGACCTTTTGTGGAAGACAAACCGAAGAGACTATAAATTATTTTGGTAATTTTATTTTACTATTTTTTTATATGAGGTGGCAAACGATATAGCATGTAGTGTGTGATTATATGGAGGCTTTGAATTTGATTATATATAGGGGGTGAACCAATCTCAAAAAAGGTTCCTACATCTAATGTCTAGCTAATGGAGGTACAAACTAATCTCTAAATGTATCAATAAACTGCTTCCAAATGATCTCAACATGTAGCTTGCCTTAAAATTTCTTCTTTTACTAGCCTAGCGACTAGTGCCCAACTTCACTATCTAATAAATACACAACTAGGCGGTACCTTATGATTCCCTGAACACTACATGCTATCAAAAGATTTCTCTAATTTGAGTAATTAGTTCAATTGAATGAGCTTTGGGTTTGATCCATAGGATGATGGAGGAATTGGTTTAAGTTAAGGGTTAAGTTAGTTTGGCTTGTAACTTGGATATGAATCAAAATCAAATTAAGGTTGATTGTACTGGCTTGGGATTTGATTTTGGATAAGTGGATAAGCATAGGTCATAGTTTAGGCCATAGGATAGGTCGAACCTATTTGTCCTAGGGTATGACCTAAGCTCGGGGTATGCCTTCTTATGTCTCTAGGGTTGGGTTTAGTATTCCTTTAATCACTAGAAGTGTCATTTGACTAGAGAAATCCAAGTGTCTAGAAGATTCCTAAGTTTAAAATAGGAAGGATGAATTCTCACTCCAAAAGTGAGATCAACAATCTCAAAATAAATTTAACTTTCTTAATTTATTTTAATCTTCATGTGACTAATATTTAAAGTCAACATCAAAGAACTACACACAATAATAAAAGGTTATCCTTGGTTCCTTATAAACAAAAGCAATTTACATTTCCAACCAATGTGAGACTAAGTGAAAGAAGGTTGTTGCTCTGTTAAATATAATTCAATATGAATGGTATGCCTTAAATTTGTTAATTTGGGTTAAGTAACCTGATTAGGAGTTAATTGAGTTTATATTTTGATACAAATGTGTTTTACTTTGAGTTTGGTTAAAATCCATTGGGTTTAGCAGTGTCTAAATTCATTCAACCCATTTGGCTAAGTTAAGTCTTTGTGAGACACATTAGCCTAAATTAGGTTAAATCCTAAGATTTTTATTTCAATTTAGCTTTAGATTTGAATTTTGAATTCCATCTTATTTGATTCTAAATTCTATTTGTTTTAGTTTTGGCTTTCAGTTAACTATTGAGGATCTATCTTAAGTGCCTAAGTAAGAAAATCCTTAGTCTATAATTAGAATCCTAAACCCTAGAATGAGGTGGGTATTAGACTCATCCAGAAATGAGGTCAACCAATCCATTGTCCACTCTCAAATTTGGTTTAAAAAATAATTACCACAATTCTCCTCATGTCACTCGTTGAGAAAAAAAAATTAATCTGAGATAAATAGTATTATATACACATCTTACAATAAGCTTATTCAGGAGTATGATCTTTTATTATCTTTTAAGACAAAAAAGAAGTTAATATATAAATTATGAACAAAGATAATTTATATATATTTAATCCTAAGGAGATTAGAAAAATGTAAAATGTTAGGTTGTAACTTTCACAATCTTATATATTTATAATTTTTTATTATAAATCTAGTGATTTTATTGCTAGTTTTTTTATATTTTTCTCTAAAAATATTAATATTATATATTTTAATTCATTTAATATTCATTTTGATTATTTAATTATTTAATATTTAATTATTCAATAATTTGTCCACCTTGCGAAGATGGGCTAGTTCTACTCTTGTATACATAAGAACTAAACATCTTGATGAGTTGAACCTATCATCACAAAAAGTGACTTGATTCAAGTCCAAATAAGCTCAAATCTATCTCTTGACAATGTAATTGAAAACTTTGAAGTATTAATTGAATGGTCGGATGATCATTGAAACTGACATACTTATAATTGAATTGAGCAACTAGACAAGAGGAATCTAACGTCCTCAAGATCACTTAAATTTGAGATAATTAAGGCACTTAAATGTCAAAAGAATAATTTATGATTGAGAGAATTAATTTGAACCATCAAATGGAGTGTTTTGAATTTTTTTTACTAAATATACTAAAATTATTCTCTTAAATCTTTATAAATAGAACGTCATTATTACCATGGAGTTAGAGAGAAAACTAAGGACTAAACATAAGAGCTAAATGTTAGCCAATATAATCAGCAATTATTGACCACCACCAATAATTGTTGACGATCACCACTAGTAGTCATTACAACTTGGTCATCGTCAAATTGCTATTATTGTCTAACTTTTATACTACTTACAACTTTGTAATGACACCTTTTTTAGTTAAAGAGAAGAATGAAATTCTACAACATTAGCCAAATAGTATATTATTTTGATTGGGCCAGCCCCAATAACTTTTCCATCTTTAGGTTTTTCTATATAAAAATTCTAGTATCTCTTGTTATTTTTTTTTATTATCATTATGTGTGCTAGATTTTCATACGAAGCTAGGATATAGATATATATATATTGCGTGCTAGAAAACTAGTTGCGGTAGAACAAAAGTTTACACCTTAGCTTTATTGTGGAATCCAGCACACACACAGATGTTTGAAGAATAAACAAGAAACTCCAAGATTTTTTACGCAAAAAAATCCCAGGAAGAGGGTAAAAAATCACGGGGCCTAGCCCAGTAAAAATGTTTCGGAGTATAAAGTTTTCCTGATACAGGATTATAGAATTATATATGAGAAAGCCTGATAATGGGAATCCCAGAATCAAGTAACAACAGTATGGCAGTGGTTGTTTGTAAGTGTTGGTAGCGGTTAGTGATGGTGAATGGCGGTCGGCGGTAGCGATAACATCGGCGGTTGTGATGACCGGCGGAGATGGCCGGCAACGATGGCCGGCGATAGTGGTGGTGGTGACCGACGGTGGTGGTCGATGACAATGATGATCGATGGTGATGGTTGACGGTGGCGGCGACCGGCGATGATTGGCGGCGGCGGTGGATGACCAGACGATCGGCGGCGGTGAGACCTAGCGGTGGCGGCGGTGGATGGCGGAGTGGGTGGCGATCGGCGGCTGAGTGGTGGCACGATTATGCTTGGAGGATCTTCAAGCCTTAGAGCTTTCTCTTATCTTTTGCTTCAGCCTCCCCCCTCACGTGAAGAATGAGGAGTTATTTATAGATTAGAGGAGTGACGTTTCTGTAAATACATGCAAAATTCAAACCACTCCATCGGACAGCTCGAAATGATTCCTTCGATCATCTGATGTATTTTAAGTATTTGAATGCTCAAATGAAGTCAAAATTAGGAGATCTTAAGTTTGTTAGATCTGGCTCGTCAAGACGCTCGATTTGACTATAAACACTCCATATTTAGGAGCCGATTGATATCATAAAGTTTTCAATTATATTTTAAGCGTTTGATCTGGGTTACTCTTGACTTAGAATAAGATTGCTTTCGACATCAAGATTCGTGCTTCAACTAGTAGAATCTTCAATGCCATATCAGTTCTATTTTTGGATGACATTACTTATTTCATCCAAAAATATAAAATAACTTTACTTATTATTACGATTTGTAATTTAATATGTTATATGTGTTAATTTATTTATTAACTAACTAATTATTAATGTTTATTTGTTGGATTATTATATATATGGACATTTAGTCTTGAAAGAGATGGGTTTTTTTATTCTAAATGTCATAATGAGGAAAGTGAGTTTTTTTTTAATTAAAAGTCATAATGACGAGAAAGCTTTTTTTTAATTAAATGTCATAATGAAAAGAGAGTTTTTTTAAAAAAAAATTAAATGCCATAATGAGGAGAGGGTTTTTTTCCTCATTAAATGTCATAATGATGAGATGGGGCTTTTTTAAATTTATTCTCTCTTTCCCCCTATAGTGGATCTATAAAAACCCCCCTATGGTCAAGTAAGGAGACAAAACTCCCATATGCTCTAGTGTTCTTCTACGCTGGATGAGAAATTATCTAAGGGCTAGAGTAAAAAGTTTTTTTTTTCTTTCTTTTGTCAGTGAAGTTCTGACCTTCTTCTTAAGAGAAGGTCATTCACTTTACTGATCAAGGCCCGTAGCTCATACGGCGAGGCTCCAATTTTCCTTCGAAAGAGGCGTCAACTATCCTCGTCAGACCGACCGGGTTTGAAGGCGATCAAGGCCCGTAGTTCATATGGCGAGGCTCCGGTTTTCCCTCGAAAGAGGCATCAACTGTCCTCGTCGGACCGATCGGGTTTGGAGGCGATCAAGGCCCATAGTTCATACGTGAGGCTCCGATTTTCCCTTGAAAGAGGCATCAACTATCCTCGTCGGACCGACCGGGTTTGAAGGCGATCAAGGCCCATAGTTCATATGGCGAGGCTCCGATTTTCCCTCGAAAGAGGTATCAACTGTCCTCGTCGGACCGACCGTGTTTGAAGGCGATCAAGGCCCGTAGTTCATACGGCGAGGCTCCGATTTTCCCTCTAAAGAGGTGTCAATTGTTCTCGTCGAACCGACCGGATTTGGAGGCAATCAAGGCCCTGTTGACCTACAACTATGTGTCATTTAAAATTAAGTAAATGACATAGAGGTTAAATGCCCTAATCACAATCGAAATCAATTAAATTCAATTCGATTTGAAAATTTGACTTCATAATGTGCCGAAAAGCATCAAAATTAATTAAATGGGAAAGTATCAAATCAATTAAGGATCAATCAAATAATTAAAATCAAATTTTTAATGAAATTACACGCATATCAAAGTCGGGAAGCCCCGACAATGTCTAAACGACCTCCGATCCCGAAATCGATCGCGCCGTTGCATTCGGCACAACAGAAATAACTAAAATTGACACCCATATTGCTAGGGTTTATTATTAGGATGATTCGTCAAAATTTATGTGATTAGGGCTAATTACCTTAATTATTAAATTGGTTTGCAATTAGCCTAATCACTTAATCCCGCTCAATCCCTAACCCGCTCGTTCATAATCGAGGAGGTCATTTAAAGGCTGAAACGAGGGTTATCCCGTTGACCCTCATTTTCACGATCCTTCCTCTCATTTTCGACCTTTCCCTCTCTCGGCTGAAGCTCTCGTTTCCTGCTCTCGGTCTCTCTCTCTCGAGAAATCTCTCTTGCTGCTCTCGGATCCGATCGAAGCTCTAGGGCACGGCATACTCCCACACACGGCGCTCCTTCCTCTCATGACATTTCCCTCTCGTTCTTTTCTGCTCTCGGTTTCTTTTGCTGCGCACGGCTTCCTCGTTGCTATCGGCATTTCTCCTTCTGTTTCCTGCTCCCAACCGAAGACTTCTTGAGCGGTTCTTTCATCCTCTCTTCCGTCCATCACGCACAGTGAGGAACCCGAACGGAATCGCGAGCCCTAGCCGACCCGGTCCCTTTGCATAAGCCAGCCGAAACCCCTTTCCTCCTTTCCTCTTAGCATTCGAAACCTCCAGGTCGTTTCTCTCTGACCCTAAGCTTGTTCTTATGCATTTGAGTTTCTTTGGAAGTTAGGGTTTTTGCTAAATATGCTATATCTTATGCTTGGGATTATGCTAAGAGTTTCCTTTAGGGATTTGGGATGATGTATGGCCCAAATCTCATTTTTTTTTGATTTTATGGTATTCATGCTTGCTGAAAATGCTTTGGGATGTATGTAACTTTTTTCTTTCTTCTTTGTTTTCTCTTGTCCGTGGATGCCTACATTTTCTTTAGGTGCTTGCTGAAATTGGTTTTTACCTAAGGGAGGTTGAATCAAATTTTTTTAAGGGGGTTGTGTGCTTTCTAAAAGCGGTTTTACCTAAGGGAGGTTGAATCAAAATTTTTTTTTTGTAAGGGGTATGGGTAGCTGCTTGCTATTTCCTATGGGTTTCATTTGTTTTGCCTCTTGCACATAAAATCTGAAATCAAGGAGAGATGGAGTTAAGATAGAAGTATGGGGATATGACAAGTTTAGATGTGTAGCCTAAATGTCATACTACTTGTTGTTCTTCTGGGTTCATGTCTCAATTCTTCAATTAGCTTCCTCGCTATGATACATGAAATTCTTTTATTTAGTATGGGAATGATGCAATACTTGCTGAAATTATTTTATCTAAGGGGAAATCCATTGATCGGCTTTTCTAAAGGGATAATGCATGTTGAAAATATTTTTACTAGAGAGAAATTGAATAGATTTGCTTCTAATGTGTATGATACATGCTGAAAGTATTTTTATGAAAGGCAAAAACTATTAGCTTGTTGTTTAGAGGCATAAAGCATGCTAAAATTTATTTTATGCTAGGGGAAATCAATTAGTTTGCTATCTAAAGATGTGATGCTTGCTGAAAATTTCTTTTATTTGAGCCGGAAGTTTGAAAATCGATAAGGAAGGATGTATGGCTTAAATATCATACTGCTATTTCTCCTATGAATTTCATGCTTCTACTTTGCTTCAATTGATTTCCTATAGAGGGAATATATATATATATATATATATATATATCTTTCATATGCAAGCTTGAAATTTGTGATATAAGTACTACCATGTTCTCCAACATGGTAGGAAATGCTATGCTATCAAAATTTTTGGGTGGTGTCTCCACATACACTATCTTATCTTGACATGGGGGGCGGGCCTCTCATGGCAACCCCACATGTGGAGAGGAGGCTGTTGTAATGATTATTATGCTCCTAATCAAATATACATGCAGGCAGCTTTCTTTTTTGTTTATATGCAAATGCGAGCTTTAAATTTGTGATATAAGTACTTACCATGTTCTCCAACATAGTAGGGAAATGCTAAGCTATCAAAATTTCGGCCGTGGTGTCTCACGACATACACCTATACATGTCTTTCTTGACATAGTGCCCGTCTCATGGCAACCCCACATGTGGGGGAGAGGTCATTGTTGATTATTTTGATTACTAAATGCATGCAAGCTTTAAATTTATTACTATAAGTACCTACTAATGTTTCTCCAACATGGTAGGAAAACTTGTTGCTATGCTATGCTAACCCATACATGCCTTTCTTGGCGTGGTGGACAAATAAATTTCAGTCGCAGTGTCTCACGACACCTACCATACGCGCCTTTCTTGGCATGGTGGGAAGACCTAGTCCCAGTAGCCCTATGGGATGGAGGGTAAATTTTCAAAATAAAAAGAAGGTGAAATATGTCATATATAAATGCTTATACTTTAATTTCATATACATGTGAATGCAAATTTATTGCTCTATGCTATAAGTACCCGTTTACGTTGTTCCAATACAGCGGGAAAACCTGTGATAAGTACCTGTTCACGTTGTAAGTATCTTATGAAAGGGAAATCCCCTCTAATTTATAGGCTTCCTTAGCCCTTTCCTTTTGTCATCTATTCTTATGACATCGACACGTGGCGCCCCATCATAAATTGCATGCAAGAAAACTATCTAATGTAATGCCATTTGTCATATTGCATGCATATGCATGGACATGTGGCATGCCCTTATGCATCCTTATCTCTTTCTTTGAAGAGAAAAATAAAGTCTTTGCCATATCTTCTTAATAAATTTAATGAGTATTTGTCCCCACTTGCCATGAGCTTGCATGTGGAGGTGAATTTTAATTAATCCACTTGCCTCTTTTAAATGAAATATGACATCTACTCATATTTTTTATATTCCCCTCTCCCTTATCAAGAGAAATAAATGGGCTATGGGTGATTGATCATATGGGCTTTCAAAATGGTTTATTTTAGCCCCTCTTCTTTGCTGATTTGTTACATAAAGAGAGAATTTTTAGCCTAAATCAAATGCCTAAATTCATTTTAGGCCCATTACCTTATACTTGATCATATGGGCCTTCAAAATGATTTATTTTAGCCCCTTTATGTTGGCTAATTTGCCATATAAAGAAAGGGCTCTTAGCCCAAATCAAATGCCTAAATTCATTTTAGGCCCATTACTTTATGATTGATCATATGGGCCTTCAAAATGATTTATTTTAGCCCTTTATGTTGGTCGATTTGCCATATAAAGAAAGGGCTCTTAGCCCAAATCAAATGCCTAAATTCATTTTAGGCCCATTACTTTCTGATTGATCATATGGGCCTTCAAAATGATTTATTTTAAACTTTATGTTGGTATTTGCCATATAAAGAAAGGGCTCTTAGCCCAAATCAAATGCCTAAATTCATTTTTAGGCCCATTACTTTATGATTGATCATATGGGCCTTCAAAATGATTTATTTTAGCCCCTTTATGTTTGCTGATTTGCCACATAAAGAAAGGGTTTTTAGCCCAAATCAAATGCCTAAATTCATTTTAGGCCCATTACCTTATACTTGATCATATGGGCCTTCAAAATGATTTATTTTAGCCCCTTTATGTTGGCTGATTTGCCATATAAAGAAAGGGCTCTTAGCCCAAATCAAATGCCTAAATTCATTTTTAAGCTCATTACTTTATGATTGATCATATGGGCCTTTAAAAATGATTTATTTTAGCCCCTTTATGTTTGCTGATTTGCCACATAAAGAAAGGGTTTTTAGCCCAAATCAAATGCCTAAAATCATTTTAGGCCCATTACTTTATGATTGATCGTATGGGCCTTCAAAATGATTTATTTTAGCCCCTTTATGTTTGCTGATTTGCCACATAAAGAAAGGGTTTTTAGCCTAAATCAAATGCCTAAATTCATTTTAGGCCCATTACCTATACTTGATCATATGGGCCTTCAAAATGATTTATTTTAACCCTTTATGTTGGGCGTTGCCATATAAAGAAAGGGCTCTTAGCAAATCAAGTGCCTAAATTCATTTTAGGCCCATTACTTTATGATTGATCAAATAGGTCTCCAAAATAATTTATTTCATTATACCCTTACGATTTGTGACTTAAAAGGGTTTGGCCAAAATAATATGCAAGTCATATATAAGCAGCTACATAATCCGGTTTGGTCTTCGGACCGGGTCCAGGTTAACAAAACCTAAAAATCCCGTATCAAAACTCATGCTTGCATTACAATCAAGTCAAATACAAAATGACAGATGCTATACATCCCGGTTTGGTCTTCGCGATGGGTTAACAAAACCTAAAAATGTGATATTATAAGAATTTCAAAATTAATAATATCGAAGCTAATTACGTCATATAATACAAGATATGAATCAACTCACATAGCTTTTAAAATTCAAATCGGAAGAAAAGTCCCAAACCCGATCCTCATGTATGTTAGAGTGGACAAGGTTTTGAAGGATTATACTTCTTGAGATAATGAATTTAGACCTGATCCTCTGTAGAAAATTAGACAGAGTAGATAAGGTCTATCAATTGATATTAACCCTAGAATCGAGAAGGGTAATTATAATTAGGATTTCAATGATAAATGATCATATATATTCAAATCTAAAATCAATCATAAAATGATCAAAATTCAAAGAAAATACAAAAAATATAAATAAAATGAAATGAATTATTTAAATTAAAACTTAAAATAAAAAATAAAAAAAATAAAATCAATCCACCCTCCATGATTGTTTGTCTTGGTGGCAAATTAAGAAAACTTTTGCTCACAAAGAGCAATGTCAAATTAAATACATAACTACCTTCACACTCAAATATTTCTAAAGCGTGGGGCTGGTGTCCTGTCTGCGTGGTTTTTGATATTACATAAATGGCGGTTCACGATTTGTGGTTGGTTCGTGATATATTACTAAATTAGGGTCACGGCAACCCAGTATGTTCCCCAACGGCTTTGCTCTTTGAGCGTGAAATGTAGAATATATTTGGTTGGGCAAAAGCCTATGTTAGCTAAGGTTGACTTATATTTGTCCCTTAGACAAACTCCACCCTAGTCAAGGACACCTTGGGCGGCGTAACCCATGTGTTCGGATCCCTTAGGTTGGGTCGACTACCCTCCTCGACTAGCGACGGAGATGTGACGACGGAACTACGGAACCATGGGATCTTGATGGGCGTCATCGTTCCCCACAAAAGTTTTAAATTAAAATAATAAATTTCATAAGTTCTAAACTCCTCTCCAATTATATACTGCGTTCTTTAAGATTCATTGACTAGCCATCGAAAGTGCTCTGGGAGGGTAATTAACTATAGGAGCTTGCTTTATAGGAAACACGAAACCAGATATAAAAGTTCTCACCAAATGAGAGCGAAATCTCTGGTAATGTCTTATATCTATTCATTCTTCGAAATTATCACCGACACTTAAACAACTCTTCTTTTTCTGAAAGATGTCGATGGCGAATTTTCGGATCTCACAGATTTCTGGCGACTCCGTTGGGGAAAGGTTTAGATTTCTATCTTTGGCTAGTCAAATCTAAGTTATAATTGCAATGGAGTATAAAAAAAAAGAATGAAATGAAAATAAAATGGGAAATGATAAGTTAAACTTGACAACTTAAAAGTTTGCTACTCAAAGTCTTAAGTCATTTGAGATTTTATTTAGTGTATATGCTTAGTATGCTTTATCTTATCGTCCCCATATTTTTGTAAGTAAGGTGATAGTGCAGTTATTTTTAATTTCTAATTTTTACCTTTAAACCTCCAGAATGGCACTACAGAACACAGTTGTCATTGTTACTCTCGGCAGTGATGCCAACATCCGTTGTCATCATCAATCTTTGGAAAGCAAGACTACCATCGGTTTGGTGGCGTGGATTTCTGACCATCTTGAATGAGCGAAAGTTGCTAGGCCTCTCGACTTGCGAAGTGCAAACTCATCACACTACGCCATGTGCGGCAATCTGAAAAGGCCGTAAAGTGACCCTACTGGTAGGGTCACTTAAAACAATCGATCTTTGAGAGGCTCGGCCTCTTGGAGACACCAATCATGAAGAGGGTTGTTATTGGTGGACTCTCTTTTGTCCCTCGAATAATACAATCGCCGGTGAACCATTCGCCGGGAGGCAAGATCTAAAGCTTCTTCATGAAGCAAGCTTAGCAATGAAGAAAAAGAAATCTTGAGTGCTCAACACTTATAATGCGGCCCGGTACAACCAATTATGGAAGCGGTGAGTGTTCCCACCCATCGATTTGATAACCTTAAGTGGGTTAAACGGAGCACTCTTGGTCACTCAAGTCCTTTTTGGACCCCCCATAGCGTCAGTTCCAGCTCCCCAGAGGAAACCCAAAACTATCACCAGGTGCATGGTTCTCCAAGTTGCCAAGGAGAGAGGGCGATGAAAAAGATAAATAGCTTAGGATGCTAGCTCCTCTAAGGAGACCTCATCCCAAACTCAATGCCGGGATCGACAAATCCATGTCCCACGGTGAACATCGGTGTGACACTTGGACCAGCGTGTCGAGAATCCACCAAAGGTCGGGAAAGGTAGGATATGGAGGCTAGGCCTCAAAAAAGTACTTTAGAGCAAAGACATGGCGTGACATCGGTGTGAATTCCAGATCCGCTCAAATCTATCGTGATGGGAGCCAAAAGAGGGAATGATAAAGAATATGACGATAGACACCTTGGAGAATCCTCCGGGGATCCATCATCAATCAACTCCATCTCATCAAGAGGAGGTTAACTTGATCAAGCCCTCTAAGAAATTTTGATTCCATCGAAAGTTCATTGGAGCATGTCATCGTGTCCAAGAGGACTAAGAAGAAGAAGAGGAGGAGGCAATGGCTGAAGTAGTGTATACAACAAGTCGGTGAGCATCTGTAATATCAAAACTGCATACCTCCCCTCAAAGAACAATAAAATGTTCAAATAGAGGAAGCATCCTCTGAGTCTTCAGGAGAGGAACAACAACAAGAAGAAGAAGAAAGGGAAGAAAATCTCACCTTTACCGATACTACCACTTTGGCAGAAGCGCAGAGACAAATTTAGTGCCAGATGAAAGCCAAAGATAAAGAAATCGCTCAGTTGAATATGAAAATGAGCGAAATGATGATGCAAATGACTGCGATGATGCAGTTAATGCAAGGAATATTATGACAGTGTCCAACATCCCCAAATAATCATCAAGCCTCCAGCCTGACAATCCTCCAATAAATTTGATCTCACATGCTTCAAGGGTCCAAATTGAGCTGCGAGGATTGAATAAATGAGTCATCGACAGCAACTTCTCGAATATACAAACTATATCAAGTGGACCTCTCAACTTGATATCTTGAATGAGAAGATCAAAGTTTTATAGCTGTGCGAGCAAAAAAAATTAAGCAAAGTGCCCATATCGGAGTATGATCAAATTCCATACCCAAAGGGATATTCAATGCCAAAGTTTAATCTCTTTGGCGAAAATGGTAATCTAAATAACATCTAGCCCAATTCAAAGCATCTGTGGCAACACAAAGGATGATTATTATTATTCCAATTATTAGTAGTTTAACTTGCTTTGAATGGTATCGAGTTATCAAATGACTCAATCAAGACTTTTTGAACTTGAAAACATGTTCATTAAAAGGTTTACTAGCGCGATCAAAAGACAACAATTCGATCTTGCCTTGAGAAGAGGAAGAAAAGGAGTGAGTTCTGCGATATATTACAGCGTTGGTGAAATATGAGTATGAAATGTGAACAACAATTGGAAGAAGAACACGTGCAACGATGGGCAACATCGATGATAAGATGGCATCTTATCTTTGCATGGCTTCAATTACCACATTTCAAGAGCTACTTGATAGGGTGGCTAAATTTGAGAAATTAAATTTTTCACGCTCCGATGGCCAGTAAGATAAATTCAAAAGAGCAAAAGCTCTAGACCCAAAGAAAGGTGAAACGCATTTCACCTCATACAAGAAGGATACAGGTAAGCGGTTAGTCTATAACGTAGACAAAGAAAGGCTACACTCATCAAAAAAGACGTCATTCAATCACTCCACAACCCAAGCTCATACTTGGAGGTAATGATGTACCTCAGGTGTAGTGAAGGCGGCGACCAAAGCAAATAAAAAAAGCGAATGACTCAATGGCGACCTAAAAGAAAAAACAAAGAGTATTCTTTTAAGAGGAAAGTGTGGCCAAATTGTTTAAACATGCACTCAAAGTAGGCCTACCGAGTGTAAAAGACAAGAGGTTTGACAAGCGATAATCCTAACTACTTGTCCATATCATGGTGCTCGCCATCTATTGAAGATTGTTACATATTCAAAGATTGGCTAGAGTGAAAATATAAATGGAGAATTCACATTATCGACGATTATTGGTGCGTCAGAAGAAAGAATCCACAAAGTAATCACCTCATCTCCGACTATCAAGCAATGATAAAGGCAAAGAAGGCGTCGATGATGAAGGATGGCAGCCTCTAAAAAAGTAAAATGTTAAAACAATTGGAAGGCGTTCAGGTATTTGGAAATCACCACTTGAGCCTGAGTTGAGACGAAACCTAAGCTATGGGAAGGCTAGTTCATCTCACGAAAGACAGTCTAGCCAAATACCGCAAGGGAAGGCTAAGAAACCTACCAAACGAAAAAATAAATTAAATAAAAAGAAGAAGATAGTAACGCAAAATGTTACCACTATTATTGATGGTCATAATTTAACGCAAAAGATCATCAATAATGTGAAAAATTATATACAATCAGCAAGACGACCTATCACGCTTGCAGAATTCATTACAAATCTTCAGATCAATGAAGAAGCAGTGGAAGAAGCTGAAGAACTTCCTCGAAGTCTTGCTTGATGATGCATGAAGTTGTGACTTAGAGGAACTCTGTTTCCCAAATGAAGATGAACGAGCTCACCATGTCAACAAACATAAAAAAATAAAATTGGCGATTAAATCTTAGTCTATCATTAACGGCGGAGATCTGAAGCAACTGAGTTATCTGAAGATCAAGATGCAAATGAAGTAGCTCAAGTACAGTTGAGAAGTGGTCGAGTGCTACCATCCCAACAGAGGAAAGAGCTAATGAATAAAGATAAAGGAAAAGAAATTGAAGTCAATGAAAGAGTTATCCCTAAGGATTCAAATAAGAAGCCTTCATCAAAAGGGATCGACTACAATATTCTATCCCATCTAAGGAAAAATTCGGCTTAGTGTATCTGAAGCACTTCTAATGAAGATCTCAGTACTTAATTGAAGCTCTCAAAGAGGGAAAATTTGAAGCATATATTTTTGAGCGTCTAACGAGACCTTGCATGTTCAAGAGCCTCCAATGTCACATTTTTAGAAGATGATCTAATGGGGCTGCAGAGCACAATCGCCCTCACATATTACGGTGAAAGTGATGAAATTATAATACCATGGATCTTAATTGATCCGGTTCCTCCATGAATCTTATGAACTTGAGAACTCTTAGATGGCTATCTCTAGATGTACAACATCCGGAGATAAAGTCATGGTTCAAGGTTTCAATGAGAAGGGAGACGAAAACTATCGGGTCATTCGTCCTTCCTCTTAAATTTGGAGACCTCTACATAGAAGCTAAATTTCATGTGATCGATGCAAATACTTCATTCAGAGCCCTTCTGGGTCGACCATGGCTTCATAAGTATGGTATTGTCCTATCTACATTGCATCAATGTATGAAATATACAAAGGATGGAGAAGAATGCCAAATTGTGGGTGACATGCAACCTTTTGCGGTGCATGAAATGAAGATTTATCAAGATGCCAGTTATTTCCTTCTGAGGGAATCAAAGCTAACAAAACAACTAGCAAATACTGCATCTACTTCAAAACCCATAAAAGAACAAGTTAAGAAGAAGGGAGAAGATAAAATGAATAAAGGAAAAGAGGTTGTTCCAAATATTCCTAGGGATATAAAGAACAGGTCCAAAATCAATAACGCTGTCCCTCATCTAGGTAGTGATACTGAAGAAGAAGATGAATGTGTTCCTTCTAAATCCAAAGGTCACATGACTCTTTGAGTAAAGCCGAAGAAGATATTTTGACTCGATTATGAGTTTGAATGCTTTTGAAGGTAAGGTGCAATGCCTACTTTAAAACAATCATAGATCCATTCGGGAGACTACACTCGTAGTCACTCATCCTCTCAACATTTTAAAGAAATCACCCCTCGAAACTCACAAAGTCGAGGCGGTGACCTTCTATGTACCTCCTCTCCACGGAAAATGCAGTGGAAGCCTATTTTATAAATCAGGGGTGTCAAGAAGAGATCCGATTGGGTAATGCAACTATCTGAAGAAGAAGAAGCTATGCCCACAAGGATACCAAAATATTACTCTCCAAAGATGCAAAATCTGATGCGCAAGCATGGGTCTAGGCTGGAGCAAGTAAGCAAAGGACTAAGCTCTTTGAAATGATGTGGTACCCAAAAGGTTCTCAAACCATTGGTAAGAGAAATAAACACACTACCAAAGGCCTTGGTTTCATCCAAGACAACGGTCACAAGAATATACACATTGCTTACTTGAGGAATAGTAGAGTGATGATGAAGATGAGAATGTCATTCTTAATGTTAGTCTCACAAATAATGAAGAAGTAGAAGCCAGACCGGCAAGAGCTTGAAGATGGTGGGGAGGAAGCTACTATGGATGAACTTAAAGAAATTAATTTGGGAACTGAGGAGGATCCTCGCCCAACGTTCATCAGTGCTCTACTTCCTGAAGATAAAGTGGAAGAATTAAAAACCTTGCTCTGTGAATTCAGGGACTGCTTTGCTTGGACATATGCTAAAATGTCAGGCTTATCCCCTGATATAGCAGTTCACAAACTAGCAATTAAGCCAGATGTATCACCAGTCAAGCAAGCCTCTGGGCTAATGAGATCGAAGGTTGAAGAACAGGTAATTACAGAAACCAAGAAGCTCATTGAAATTTGGTTTTATTCGAAAAATACGGATAGCTAATATTGTCCCATGAAAAGAAGAATAATGGATTCATATTCGATATCGACTTGAGGATTTAAACAAAGCATGTCCAAAGGATGACTTTCGCTTCGTATCGAGCTATTAGTGGATAACACTTCAAACCACGACATGTTCTCATTTATGGGATCAGTTACAATCAAATCAAGATGGCTCCGAAGATGAAAGCATACCTCATTCGGGGCCAATTGGCATATATTGCTACGTCATGCCCTTCGGCTTGAAGAATCGAGCTACATACCAAAGCTATGACACGAATCTTTGACAGTTGATTCATCAAAAGTAGAGTGCTATGTTGATGACCTCGTTGTCAAGTATAGATCATAAAGATCATCTCGATGATTTAAGGATCATCCTTTGAAAGAATCGAAAATATGATCTCAAGATGAATCCTCTCAAGTCTCTTTGGAGTTTCTTGGAAAGTTCCTTGGTGTGGAGGATTGAAATCGATCCCAACAAAATCAAAGCGATTGTCGAAATGCCTCCTCCAAGGAGTCTTCTCAACTTAGCTCCATACAGGACATCTCATTCATTAGAAGATTTATATCAAATCTGAGATGTCGACCATTAATGAAGAAAGATACTCCTTTCAAGTGGGATGAAGAATGTCAAGAGGCCTTGACGGTATCAAAATATCTGTTGAACCCACCCATTCTTGCAGCTCGAAAGCCTCTCATCTTGTACACAAACCGGAGGAATCTCTAGGTGCTTTGTTGGCATAATGAGGAAGGAGAATGCTCTATACTATATTAGTGAAGACTAATAGGAGCGAAGCGTTATTCTCCAATTGAGAAGCATTGTTTGGCGTTAATTTTTCTTTGCCCAAAAGCTACGTCATTACATGCTATCTCATAAAATTACCCTTATCTCAAGGATCGATCCGTTGAAGTTCTTGATGACAAGACCATAGCGTTGGCCAGTCGCAGCACGATGGGCTGTCCTTTTATATTTGATATTACATATGCGAAGCGGTGAAGGGCAAATTCGCCTTGCTCATCCCATACTGGTAGACTCATTGCTTAACGATGATCTTTATGATGAGCAAATCATGCACATATATGAAAATGAAAAGCAACAAATGTGGGAATTGTATTTTGATGGAGCTTCGTCCATTAGATACACTCAACCCTCAAATCTCCCAAAGGCTCAAGCCGGTATCGGTCTCATCTTGATCACACCTGAAGGTGGCATACTGAGACATTCTTATAAATTAACTCAACCCCGAACCAACAACGAAGCAGAATATGAAGCGTTGGTGGCGGGTTTAGGAAGCCATTTCCATGGGAGTCCAAATGCAAATTTATGGCGATTCTCAACTCATCATTAATCAAGTGTTGGGCCTTTACAAAATCAACAAGCTTGAATTGGCTCTTATCACAAACTCGAGCTTATGAAGCAAATTCCAAATGTCATTATGACTCGAGTCTCCAGAGCTAGGAATAGCAAAGCAGATTGCTTAGCTAAATTAGCTAAAGAAATGGCAAGTATGGATGACGATGACTACATACTAATCAGTGTTTGCACTCGTCGAGTCCTAGAGCCAATAAATTTAAGATCCCCTGGAAGATGGGTCATCAAACATAAGTCAGCAGGGTGCAGCTCATGTTGCTCCTTACACTCCCTTACAAATTACTTCTCAAAGTCAACAAGACAAGCTTCAAACCATTCCAGATGAAAGACTTCAACGAGGAAGTGCTAAAACCACACAATGAAATCCTTATAGTAGAAGAGAAGGAAGGCGGAGACAACCCTTTTCTAGGAAGGCAAATTGCCAAGTAATAAGTCGATAAAACTTGAGAAAAGGCTTATATATGCTTATGTTGGCAATACTACGTATCGTAGATCCTTCAAGAGATGTGTGCGATGTTTGGGAATAGAAGAAGCCAACAAAGTAATTGTTGAAATCCATCAAGGACTTTATGGTGCACACCAATCAAGTCCTAAAATGGCTTTCAAAATTAAAAGAATTGGATACTATTCGCCGTCTATGGTAAAAGATTGTATCAATCATGCCAAGAGATGCCATGAATGCTAGGTCCACGGTAACATAATTCATCAACCTCCAAATCCGTTGCATCCAACGATAGCATCTTGGTCGTTTGAGTGCTGGGGGATAGATGTAATTGGACTAATTGATCCGCCATCATCAGCTGGTCAATACTTCATCTTAACAGCCACTGATTACTTCTCCAAGTGGGCTAAAGCTGCACCATTTAAAGAAGTTACAGCTGAACAGGTGACTAACTTCTTTACCCACAATATTATCTATAGATTTGGTGTACCACGCCGAATCATCTCAGATAACGGTTCAGCCTTCAAAAGTACTAAAGTTTATAAATTTTCTGATCGACATAAGATTGATTGGCGATATTCGTCAATTTATAATCCGAGAGCAAATGGCTTGGCTGAGGCATTTAATAAAACACTAGTCAAATTGCTTAGAAAAATTCTCACAAGAAATAAAAGGGAGTGGCATACTAAGCTTGTGGAAGCGTTATGGGCTTACCGTACCACTTACAAAACTCCTACAAAGTCTACCCCCTATGCACTAGTGTTTGGGGCTGAAGCAGTTTTGCCACTCGAAGTTGAACTACCTTCGCTCCAAGTAGCCATTCAACAAAATCTCACCCAAGATGAGAATGCTCGTCTACGGATGGAAGAGCTTGATGCGATGAGGTGGGGCTCCAAGCTCGACAAAATCTAGAAGTTTCTCGGCGAAGATGTCCGGCATTCGATCATACTGATGCGTCCTCGAGCTTTTGAAGGAGAATTGGTTGGTGTGTTGAAGACCAATCATTCCTCATCGAATTGGCGAATTTGAACCTAATTGGGAAGGACCTTTTGTTATTGAAAAGGTATATCAAGAACTCATCGTTGACTTCAAGGTGAAAGACCAATGCCGCCAATCAACGATTGCATTTAAAGAAATATTACACATGAAAGTGTGATTGGACAAATCTGCATTTGATAATCTTTATTGTCAAACACTTATGAAAATTTTCATTGGAAATTCTCTTGTAACACAAGAATGCATTTCCAAAATAAAATAAAATCCCCTATTAGGCAGGGGCATTTTTTTAATTTTATAGTAAAGTATCCAGCGTTCTAGTTAAGGCAGGGGCCTTTCTTTCTCTTTGGGTTGACATCGTGCAGTGCGAGATCTCCACATACATACTCAAATTATGTATTCAAATTTTCAAATTTAAAAGTCTTGACCAAAGAAAAAATTTTCAAGTCTGTGACTTCAACAAACCAAGTTGGAAGGTTTTCCATCCCACTTCAAATCTAAAGGCTCGAGTTGGTGTATAAGGTCGGACTCAACATGCCCAAATATGGTCGAAGTGGTACGGTCTACTCCACGCCACAAAGGTCGTAGTAAGAGATCCCCATCTAGTTAGCAGAGGATAAAATCCTTCATCAATTGCTCAAGTCCGACTCAAGTGGGTGTATAAGGTCTGGATTCAACACGCCAAAAATATGGTAGTCGACAGTCTGCTTACTCAACACGCCACAAAGGCGTAGTAAGGGATCCTCCCTACGTTAGTTCAAAGACAAGAGCATCCAAATCCCCAAATCTCTCCAACTTGGTGAGTTCAGTGACCCGGCGGGAAATTATCCCTATTGGTGGTAAAGTCATCTTTCAAAATTCTACAACAAACAAAGATATCCTTTTCGTGAAGGCACTAAGCCGAAGTTTGGAATCAAATACAAACGTAAAATCTCAACTCCTTCAGTCTATCAATGCAGAAAGCAAAGACCGAAGGAAATTCTTCTTCAGTAAGTCCAATCAAGCAAAAAGCAGGGGACCGAAGAAGCTATCCCAATGTTCGTATAAAGCTAAATGCTGAACTAAGGGAGTTTTGTCATCAAGATGTCCATTACATGTGCAAAGCACAGGACTGATGACTCTTTGCCATTGATCCAACACAAGCTCTGAGAGCTGGGTCGTCGGCATTTATCCTTCTACAAGCCCGCGAAAGCAGAAAGCTAGGGCAGAAGGTAATTTGTATCGGTGAATCTCGAGATGATTCGTGACTTTCTCCCATCGATCCATCAAGGCATGAGGCCGTGATAAAGGAGGCACAAGATACTGAAACCTCGATGAAATCTTCAACAAGTCTGTCAAAGCACAAAGCATGGGACCGAAGACATTTCTCCTCATAAACTCCATCAAGTCCATCAAGGCAGCCTGGCAGGAGGAAAATGCAAATCCCAAAGTTGAGATGAAGTCTTCAACAAGTCAGCATAAAGCAGGAGGGATGTTTCTCATCACGACTCCATCAAGTCCACCAAGGCACAAAGCCAGGACAGGAGAAAAATACAAATCCTAAATCCTCAAGATGAAATCTTCAACAAGTCCGTCAAAGCACAGGATCGAAGACATTCTCATCTCATCAACTCCATCAAGTCCGCTAAGGCACAAAGCCAAGACAGGAGGAGAAAATTTAAATTTCAAACTCTCAGGAGGAAGTCTTCAACAAGTCCGCCAAAGCAGAAAACATAGGGACCGAAGACATTCCAAATTCTCTTGACAAGTTGATGATGACAAGTCAAAGCATCTCTTTCATCTAGTCAACCAAGCACAAAGCATTGGACTAACGACAACAAATACCGGTTCAACAAGCTATTGTAGCTGAACCGATGAAATGCAAATGCTTGTCCAACCCGAGTTATACTTTTTCGAGACAGCGTATTATCGAGTTGTAGAAATTACAACTTAAGCATGACATCCAAGCAAATCTCTTGGAGATCCGCAGGTCAACGTGTACAACAAACACGGCTCCATGCGCACCATGTTTGTTGGGGCATTGACCTACAATATGTCATTTAAAATTAAGTAAATGACATAGAGGTTAAATCTAATCCGAAATCAATTAAATTCAATTCGATTTGAAAATTCAACATCATAATGCGCCGAAAAGCATCAAAATTAATTAAAAGGAAAGTATCAAATCAATTAAGGATCAATCAAATAATTAAAATCAAATTTTTAATGAAATTACATGCATATCGAAGTCGAAGCCCGATAATCTAACGACCTCGATCCGTCGATCGTTGCATTCGTGAAATAACTAAAATTGACACCCATATTGCTAGGGTTTATTATTAGGATGATTCGTCAAAATTTATGTGGTTAGGGCTAATTACCTTAATTATTAAATTGGTTTGCAATTAGCCTAATCACTTAATCCCACTAATCCCAAAAAGCTCGTTGAATCAGAGAGGAGGTCGGCTCTAAAGGCTGAAACGAGGGTTATCCCAGGTTGACCCTCATTTTTCACGATCCTTCCTCTCATTTTCGACCTTTCCCTCTCTTTTGACTCTCGTTTCTCTCGTCTCTCTCGGCGATCTCTTTTTGCTCTGATCCGATCGAAGCTCTAGGGCACGGCATACTCCCGCACGACGCTCCTTCCTCTCATGACATTTCCTCTCGTTCTTTTGCTCGGTTTCCACTTTGCTTCCTCGTTGTTATCGGCATTTCTCCTTCTTTTCTGCTCCCAACCAAGACTTCTTGGCGGTTCTTTCATCCTCTTCATCCGAGTGAGGAACCCGAGCGAATCATGAGCCTAACCCCGGTCCCTTTGCATAAGCCAAACCCTTTCCTCCTTTCCTCTTAGCATTGAAACCTCCGTGGTTCTCTCGACCCTAAGCTTGTTCTTATGCATTTGAGTTTCTTTGGAAGTTAGGGTTTTTGCTAAATATGCTATATCTTATGCTTGGGATTATGCTAAGAGTTTCCTTTAGGGATTTGGGATGATGTATGGCCCAAATCTCATTTTTTTGGATTTTATGGTATTCATGCTTGCTGAAAAATGCTTTGGGATAATGTATGGCCCAACTTTTTTTCTTTCTTGCTATTTTCTCTTGTCCGTGGATGCCTACATTTTCTTTAGGTGCTCACTGAAATTGGTTTTTACCTAAGAGAGGTTGAATCAAATTTTTTTTAAGGGGGTTGTGTGCTTTCTGAAAGTGGTTTTACCTAAGGGAGGTTGAATCAAATTTTTTTTTTTGTAAGGGGTATGGGTAGCTACTTGCTATTTCCTATGGGTTTCATTTGTTTTGCCTCTTGCACATAAAATCTGAAATCAAGGAGAGATGGAGTTAAGATAGAAGTATGGGGATATGACAAGTTTAGATGTGTAGCCTAAATGTCATACTACTTGTCACATTCCTCTTGAATCAGATCCTTTTGATCATTTGGTGAAGTTCTTGGAATCAGAAGAAAAGTTCCATAGATTTGTTGCAAAACTCTCTTCTCTCCATGGTGCGGGGTGGCCGGCGGTCACCTCCTCCTACAAGGGGCAAGGCGGCTAGGAGGGAGGGCCGAGAAGGTGGCAAGAAAGAGAGGGGATATGGCAAGGATGTGCTAGGGATGGATATGGGTTCTCTTGCAAGAGACGGTCGGTTTGGTGATAAAGTTGATCTTGGAAAGCATGGGGAAGGTGGCGACCTCTCCAAAGACCCTACAAGGCTTCTCCGGCAACAGGAGGTGCTCGGTTTGGCAAGTGGTGATGCTGATTTGGCCGGAGAAATGGATTTTGAAAAATCCATGTCCTCATCTTGTTCACTCTGCAGCGCAGAGACTCTGCGGTTTTCCAGTAGTGGGTGGCTGCGGAGAGCGAGACAAGTGGTCTGGAGAGCCTACCAGTGGGAGGAGCGCGGCAATAGCCTGTCACTTGATCGTGATGGGAGAGGGCGCGCATTTGAAGGCGGGTCGCAATTGCGCACGCGGCGAGAGCTTCGTTCTGAGATTGCTGGCAGGCGTCTGCGTTGATTCGAGGAGCCGGCGGAGGAGGCAGCGTGCGGCGTGACGCCAATCTGTTCACTCTGCTGCGGGAGGAAGCCAGCAGATGCCATCAGAGCATTGTTCACTGACTACTGGAGGAAGCCAGGACAAGCCGCCAAACCATCCGAGCACTATTCACTCATCGGATTTCGCACCTTTGGCTAGACATGCTGAAATGGCCGATCAAGTGGCCAATGGGGATGATGATATGGATGATGGTGAAGACCAAGCTGGCCTTGTTAAGGCCAACAACACACACAAGGGCAAAACCGAAAGCATGGAGGGGCTTCAACTTGGCCAAGGTATGTTCTATAATGAGCATGATATGGGTGATATTAGGGCTTGTTGCCCGGGCCATATGGATAATTTTTCAGGTGGGGATCATGCTGAATACCCAAGGGAAGGGGGGGAGGCTGACCAAGATGTCTCTATGGATGATGACATTGCTCCAAGACAATGCACACAAGGTGTTTGCACAAATGCCAAGGAGAACCCGAGCACCTTTGTTTGGGGTGTGCTTCAAGGATTGAACAAAGGGAAGGGCAAGGCTACTACCAACCCCTTGTTTGAAGACAATAGCCTCCCTAGAGAGGCTCTTCCTAGAACTTCAAATGGTGCTAGCTCTCGGCCAAGGGAGGGCAATGATCAAGCTAACCCTTGGAAGAAGAAGGACTATGTTAAATTGGGGCCTGTTGATAAAAATGCAGCACTCATGGAGGATGGCATTACTATTCAGCTGGATGACCAAGGCTGTGGATGACAATCAAGTGAAGCTTGAAAGAGCACTTGTTGGAAAGGTGTTGGGGAGACCACCCTATTTCTACCTTAACTGGCACTGAGGAAGTGGAGTAGATGGGAGGCTTTCAAATTGATCATGGTTGCTCCAGATTGCTTTGTCTGCATCTTTGAAACTACTGAGGCTAGAGATGTAGTTCTAATGAATGGGCCTTGGTTCGTTGCGGGAAATGTCATTGGGTTGGATAAGTGGACTCCCACTTTCAATCCCAAATCTTTTGATGGGCTCTCCTCTCCGATCTGGGTATGCTTCCCTAACCTCCCCTTACTTTACTGGGACAATACTAATATTGTTAGGATCGCTTCCTTCATTGGAGAGCCACTGTGGGTGGACCACCCAACAAACTCATGGGGGCAAAGCATGTTTGCCAGAGTATGCATCAGCTTGATCTTTCACAAAACTCCACAGGTTTGGATCCATGGAAGAAACGGAAGGTTTTCCAAGCGGGTTGAGTATGAGGGGATTACTCAACTCTATTTTGCTTGTGGAAAGGTGGGACACAAGGTTGATTCTTGTCCCACCAAGGGAGTTCCTCCGTTCTACCACTAATGGTAAGATTTCCTCTCCTTCTCTGTTGGACTATTGTGCGAGTCTGCGAACAGCCCACTGCTATTTGAAGGGGAATGTAGCACTACTAATCAAAATCCTACCAATGGAAAAATCGAGACACAGACTACTTCACCACCATTACCTACAAGGAGTCCACTTCTTACGTCAATGGGTGTCTTGGTCACCTGAGAAGAGAGCTAACAACAAGCGGCAGGTAACTTAAAAAGAAGGAAGGTGGGAAGCAAGGCCATGGGGTGGCCAACATAGCTACTCAACCCAGGAAGAGCTCCTCTTCAAGGAGCACCTTCAGCAGTCCCTCCCTCAGAGCCTCCTCGACTCCTATATTCCAAGCCAAAGCCACAGTGGAGAAGCTCAAAAAGCTAGTGAGGGAGAAGACAACCACCCAACCTACCACAAGGTCTAAGGTGTCTCAGGCCCACTTTGAGAGGGAGTTGCAGAATTTGGGGCCAATTGAGGCCAACTCAAAGAAGAGGAAAAAGATATACACTAAATCACCCGCCGGGGGGGGGGGATAAATCCCCCATGGTGCACTACTAATCAAAATCCTACCAATGGAAAAATCGAGACACACAGACTACTTCACCACCATTACCACCTGACAGGAGTCCACTTCTTTGTATGGTCAATGGGTCTTGGTCAGAAGAAGAGAGCTAACAACAAGCGGCAGATTAACAAGAAGGAAGGTGGGAAGCAAGGCCATAGGAGTGGCCAACCTATAGCTACTCAACCCCCGGGAAGAGCTCCTCTTCAAGGAGCACCTTCAGTCCCTCCCTGCTCAAGCCTCCTCGACTCCTATATTCCAAGCCAAAGCCACAGTGGAGAAGCTCAAAAAGCTAGTGAGGGAGAAGACAACCACCCAACCTACCACAAGGTCTAAGGTGTCTCAGGCCCACTTTGAGAGGGAGAATTTGCATTGGGAGCCAATTCAAAGAAGAGGAAAAGATATACACTAAATCACGCATGGATAAATCCCCATGGTGACTTAATGTTTAATGTCATCGATTTTGTTTTGGAATTGTAGGGTGCCGCAAGAAGACTATGGGAAACTACCTACGCCACCTTATTGATGGTAACGATCTCAGCATTATTGGCTTACTTGAAACCAGGATTGAGTACATCTCAAGACATGAAGTGGACAAAATGGCCGGGATCAACTGATAGTTTTTTTGTAAACCCTCAAATGGGTTTTCTGGAGGCATTATCATCCTTTGGAGAAAGGATATTGTGGACTTCTCCTCTCTGGTTATTTCTGACCAACTTGTTTTGGGCATCTGTTCCTTGCCCAATGACATTAGGTGGACTATTGGTTGGGTCTATGCCAACAAGAGTTATCTTTGCGGAGATCTCCGGCAAACCATCAAGGACAATGTGGATCTTCAAGCTCCCATGGCTATTGGGGTGACTTTAGTATTATCTTGGCTCAAAGTGACAAGAAGGGTGGGAGGCCCTTTCATTACACACTTGCACAAGAGATGGAGGGTATGGCTTTGGCAGATTTGCATGAGTTGAGTTTGTTGGCCCAAAGTTCACTTGGACCAACAACAAAGATGAGCTGTAGGATGCAGGTCCGGCATGGGGTCTTGATCAACTCTGGGCTTCTCAATTCTTGGGGATACAGGTTAAGTCACTTACCTCGCTTGATCATGCTCCTCTTCTTCTTCCTCTTTCTAGGCTGGAAGCCCCAGATGGTTAAGGTTTGAAGATACTTGGCTCTCTTATCCTTTTGGAAGAATTGGCAGAAGGAAGACTTTGGCTCAAAGGCTGCAATTCTCCATAGAAAGAGTTGTCGTACCCTACGATCTCTCTTCCATTGGAGTAAGAGTATGTTGAAGAACCTCCACTCTCTCCAGATTGACTTGGAGAAGGACATTACCTCTCTCCAAACTCTTGATTGTTCCGATGATGGACTCACTCCTACCCAAGAAGGGAGCTCCGCTCTAGGTTATTGAGCTTAACTCTACATTGGCCGTCAGACTTGGGAGACAAAGGGCTAAAGCTAGATGGCTCAAGGATGGAGATGGGAACACTCATTTTTTCCATATGGTTGCCTCGCGGTCTGGGAACAGATTCTGCTTGCAATGGGTGGAGGGAGGTATGATTGAGAACCCTTGATACGATATTTTCACTTCCTTCTTAAGACAAAATGGGTTGAGGGGATGTCTCCCTTGATGGTTGGCCTATTGCCTATAGAGAGGGGTTCCTCCGCCAAATCTCTTCTTGTGACTGATCAAGATATTTGGGAGGCAATTCATTCTATGGGGAGTAGCTTCACCTAGACTTGATGGGATCACGCCTCTTTTACAAGCATTTCGGCCTTGTGTGAAGAAGGATGTCGTTCTTCTGGAGAGTTCTTTGAACTTGATCATATAGAGGATTCATGGAAGGAGACACTTATTGTCCTCATCCCCAAAGTTGTTGGGGCTAGCACTCCTCAAATTTCAGCCCATTAGCTTTGGGCGATCTATAAAGTGGTGGCCAAGATTTTGGTGAGCAGGTTGAAGCATTTACTACCTCTCCTTGTTTCTGAAGAACAAGATGCTTTTGTGCTTGAGAGGAACATCTCTCACCATGCTCTCCTTGCCCAAGAGATCATCAATAAATTCAAGCATTCTTCTTCCCAGGTTGGTTTCATGGATTAAAGTTGATATGGAGCAAGCTATGATAAGATGGTACATTGAGCAAGATGCTCACCTTGATGGGGTTCCTTGATAGATTGACAGTGGATTCTGGTGTCACTCACCCTAGATTCTCCATCTTCGAATGGTAGAAGGTCTCCGGATTGGCCTTGAGTGTGGATTTAGGCAGTGTCCACTCTCACCTTACATTTATTCTATACTCGCTTTCTTTAGCTTTTAAGAGAGGGCCTAACCTTGTGGCAGGAGGTACCTCTATCTCTAATCTACTATCTGATGATATTGATACCTCTCAGCTTATTCTACATGCCAAGCAAATTAAAGTCATTCTTGATGATTATTGTGGTACGAGCCAATTAGATTAACGGTGCTAAGTCCATTCTCTTTAGCAAATCACTAAGAGATGGAGGACTAATCGGATTGCTAGGCTTCGGGTTGATGTCCAAGAGATGGAGTATCTTGGCCTTAAGTTGGCTATGAGGAAGCTCTACAAGCATGATTTCAGTTCCACGATTGGGCCAAAGAGAAGATTATGTCCTGGGGAACTCGACATCTCTCCTATGCAGGCCGGGCTACCCTTATTTCCTCAGCTCTTATACCAGGTTCGGTTTATCAGCTAACACATACAACTATTCCCTTGAATGTGTTGCAGGAGATTGAGCGGTTATGTAGGTCCTTCTTATGGGACAAGAGTCCGACTCAGAGGGGCATTCACTATGTCAGTTGGGGTACTATTTGCTTGCCTATTAAGCATGGGGGACTTGGTTTTCACTCTACCCCTTGGGTGGCCCTCTCAGGGGCAAGGTTGGCTTAGGATTTTCTAAGCCCACTTCATTACTTCCACTGCATTGAGGCTATGGGGAAGATATTTGGAGTGGAAGCTTGAAGAGGGGACTCAAGACTTGGGCGTCATTCTTAGTGGGGCTCAAAGTCTTGAACCTCTCATTCATTTGGAAGATTGTTGATGGCGAAAGTTCAGATTTTGGATCACACATGGTTTGATTGTTCCTTAGCAGACACTTTCTTAGACTGTAGCCTTGAGGATCAAACTATGGCACGCTTCATCCATAGGGATAGGACATGGGATATTACACAGCTAGAGCAGCATTTTGGCGAGGATCTTGTGAAGCACATTATTAAGGTGGAGCTTCATTCAGACTTAGATGAAGACAGACCAGAGCTTCTTCACCTCCCTTTGGGGAAATCTCGGCAGTGGCCTGCCCTGCCCTCTTCCCGCCCCAGGCTCTGAAGTTTGTTTGCACCTTGAGAGAAGTTTTTTGGTGGCATCACAGAATGCCTTACCAACCTACCACCTGCGGCTCCACTCTCGAGGTCTTCAGAGACTCATTGCCCACAGGCATGGAGATTGAAGACGGATCATATCCTCCTCTCTCTAACTTCCTCATCTGGTTTGTCCTCTTGGGGAGTTAACCTCCCCTCTTTCTGCTCATGATCTCATGCATTTATCGGACCACCAAGTCGAGATGGGCTTGGGGTGAGCTATTGACATGATATATCAAGTTTGGAGGACGGAATGCAAAGACACATGAAAACATGGGACACCAAAGGTCATTACTTCTATTTTGGAGACCTTTACAAATGCATCTACCTTTCTATTTTGGGGCAATGGGAGCTCCACCAGCCCCTTAGGTTGTCCACTCCCCTTTCTTGGACTCCCCCCTTCCAGGATGGCTAAAGGTGAATGTAGATGGTACTCTCCTCTCCTCTGGCTTGGCTGGCATTGGGGTTATTTTCGTGATCTTTGGTGACTTGATCAATCCAGTTTCTCCATTGGGATAGTGCTTTCATAGAGATGCATGCTATGCTTGCTGTTAAGAAGCTTGTTGACCCTTGGATGTATGATGAGTACAAGGGCATCATATTGGAGGGACAACATTAGTGTTGTCAATTTACTTGAAAGACCATGCAGACTTTCTTCTCTTCCTCAGCTCGACTTGGGCTTTCTTCTAGCCTTCCACCAAGTCCCTCACGGGACTTCAGCAAGTGGCGATCTGTGCTTTGGCTACCGGCGACTTTACTTGGTTGTCCTTAGATGTTTCTACATTACCTTCTATTTTGTTTAGTTATTTGAGGATGATAAGAAGCATGTTGCTTCTATTTAACTTCTTGTTTTAGACTCTCTAGCCTTTGCTAGTTCTTGTACTACTCTTTTACTATTATTAAATGCAATATGTAAGTTTCAAAAAAAAAATGTCATACTACTTGTTGTTCTTCTACGGGTTACATGTCTCAATTGGCTTCAATTAGCTTCCTCTCGCTATGATACATGCTGAAATTCTTTTATTTAGTATGGGAATGATGCAATACTTGCTGAAATTATTTTATCTAAGGGAAATCCATTGATCGGCTTTTCTAAAGGGATAATGCATGAAAATATTTTACTAGAGAGAAATTGAATTGATTTGCTAATGTGTATGATACATCGAAAGTATTTTATGAAAGGGGAAAACTATTAGCTTGTTGTTTAGAGGCATAAAACATGCTAAAATTTATTTTATGCAAGGGAAATCAATTAGTTTGCTATCTAAAGATGTGATGATGCTGAAAATTTCTTTTATTTGAGCCGGAAGTTTGAAAATCTGATAAAGAAGGATGTATGGCTTAAATATCATACTATTTGTTGTTCTCCTATGAATTTCATGCTTCTACTTTGCTTCAATTGACTTCCTATGAAGGGAATATATATATATCATGCCTCTTTCATATGCAAGCTTGAAATTTGTGATATAAGTACCTACCATGTTCTCCAACATGGTAGGGAAATGCTTATCTTATCAAAATTTCTAGTGGTGTCTCTCGATATACACCTATATGTCTTTCTTGACATGGTGGCGATAAGTCTCTCAATCCCACATGTGGGAGAGGGAGAATTTTGTAAATTATTATTATGCTCCTAATCAAATATACATGTAAGCAGCTTTCTTTTTTGTTTATATGCAAATGCAAGCTTTAAATTTGTGATATAAGTACCTACCATGTTCTCCAACATGGTAGGGAAATGCTATGCTATCAAAATTTTGGCCGTGGTGTCTCGACATACACTATACATGTCTTGACATGGTGGGCCAGGTCTCACCAACCCACATGTGGGGGGAGAATGTAAATTTTGATTATTTTGCTCTTAACTAAATGCATGCAAGCTTTAAATTTATTACTATAAGTACCTACTCATGTTTCTCCAACATGGTAGGGAAACTTGTTGTTATGCTATGCTAACCCATACACGCCTTTCTGGTGAAATAAATACAATTGTCTCCCTCACCCTACTTTCTTGGCGTGGTGGGAAGACCTAGTCCCCCGAAGTAGCCCCCTATGCGGGGATGACGCCGGGAGGCTGCCGAAATTTTCAAAATAAAAAGAAGGTGAAATATGTCATATATAAATGCTTATACTTTAATTTCATATACATGTGAATGCAAATTTATTTTATGCTATAAGTTTACGTTATCTTCCAATGCGTTGGAAACTGGATAAGTACTGTTCGCGTTGTTCCAACGTGCGGAAAATATAAGTACTTGCTCATGTTGTTCCAATGTGGCAAGGAAATCTTTGTCTTTGTAACCCATACCGCCTTTCTTGGCGTGGTGGGCAATAATTGTCACGGTGTCTCGACACTACCATGCCTTTCTTGGCGTGGTGGGAACTAGTCCCAGTATCCCCTATCTTTGGGATGACGGAGGAAATTTTCTTTAAAAAAAAAGGTAGAAAAAAAGAAAGGATGAAATGCTTAGGTTAACATGTTGGCTTAAAATGCCTCTTTAGGTCATATATGAATACTTATGCTTCAATCTCTATATAATGAAAGCTATCTTATTTGTGGCAAGTATGACATAAAGTGGATTCTATCTAGCTTGACATGTTATGGAATACACATTAGACATATGCTCAAACTTAAATGCCTCCCCTACTTTACTTATCATTCACACCATGATTTACATACATGAGACATAGTGAAGACTTAAAGCAAACACATATGAAATAAATTAAATCTACCATATGACATGACATATATCAAGAAGATATCAAAAAAATGGTTAAGTTAGAAAAGAAACTCACAAGTATATGTGACACTACTTAACCCTTTATGCAAGATTGAAAGAACTTAAACTTGTGGTATAAGGGACAAAGGAGAGTAGAAAATGTACCTTGTGAAAGGGAAATCCTCTTATTTATAGGCTTCAGCCCTTTCCTTTTGTCATCTATTCTTATGGCATCGACACAGTCATAAATTGCATGCAAACTATCTAATGTAATGCCATTTGTCATGTGCACATGCATGGACATGTGGCATGCCCTTCACATCCTTATCTCTTTCTTTGAAGAGGAAAATAAAGTCTCTTTGCCATATCTTCTTAATAAATTTAATGAGTATTTGTCCCCACTTGCAGCTTGCATGTCAGGAGGTGGATTTTAATTAATCCGCATACTTTTAAATGAATATGACATCTACTCATATTTTATATTCCCTCTCCTTATCAAGAGAAATAAATGGGCTATGGGTGATTGATCATATGGGCTTTTAAAAATGGTTTATTTTAGCCCCTCTTCTTTGCTGATTTATTACATAAAGAGAGAATTTTTAGCCCAAATCAAATGCCTAAATTCATTTTAGGCCCATTACCTCATACTTGATCATATGGGCCTTCAAAATGATTTATTTTAGCCCCTTTATATTGGCTGATTTGCCATATAAAGAAAGGGCTCTTAGCCCAAATCAAATGACTAAATTCATTTTAGGCCCATTACTTTATGATTGATCATATGGGCCTTCAAAATGATTTATTTTAGCCCCTTTATGTTGGCTGATTTGCCACATAAAAAAAAGGGCTCTTAGCCCAAATCAAATGCCTAAATTCATTTTTAGGCCCATTACTTTATGATTGATCATATGGGCCTTCAAAATGATTTATTTTAGCCCCTTTATGTTGGCTGATTTGCCATATAAAGAAAGGGCTCTTAGCCCAAATCAAATGCCTAAATTCATTTTAGGCCCATTACTTTATGATTGATCATATGGGCCTTCAAAATGATTTATTTTAGCCCCTTTATGTTTGCTGATTTGCCATATAAAGAAAGGATTTTTAGTTCGAATCAAATGCCTAAATTCATTTTAGGCCCATTACCTTATACTTGATCATATGGGCCTTCAAAATGATTTATTTTAGCTTTATGTTGGTGATTTACATATAAAGAAAGGGCTCTTAGCCCAAATCAAATGCCTTCATTTTAGCCCATTACTTTATGATTGATCATATGGGCCTTTAAAATGATTTATTTTAGCCCCTTTATGTTTGCTGATTTGCCACATAAAGAAAGGGTTTTTAGCCCAAATCAAATGCCTAAATTCATTTTAGGCCCATTACTATGATTGATGTATGGCCTTCAAAATGATTTATTTTTTATTTTTTGCTGATTTGCCACATAAAGAAAGAGTTTTTAGCCCAAATCAAATGCCTAAATTCATTTTAGGTCCATTACCTTATACTTGATCATATGGGCCTTCAAAATGATTTATTTTAGCCCCTTTATGTTGGCTGATTTGCCATATAAAGAAAGGGCTCTTAGCCCAAATCAAGTGCCTAAATTCATTTTAGGCCCATTACTTTATGATTGATCAAATAGGCCTCCAAAATAATTTATTTCAGCCCTATACCCTTGCTGATTTGTGACTTAAAAGGGGTTTGGCCAAAATAATATGCAAGTCATATATAAAGAACAGATGCTACATAATCCGGTTTGGTCTTGACCGTCAAGTTAACAAAACCTAAAATCTCAGATCAAAACTCATGCTTGCATTACAATCAAGTCAAATACAAAATGACAGATGCTATACTTCCCGGTTTGGTCTTCGGACCGGGTCCGGGTTAACAAAACCTAAAAATGTGATATTATAAGAATTTCAAAATTAATAATATCTCAGAAGCTAATTCTTTCATATAATACAAGATATGAATCAACTCACATAGCTTTTAAAATTCAAATCCTCAGGAAGAAAAGTCCAAAACCCGATCCTCTATGTTCAAACTAGAGTGGACAAGGTTTTGAAGGATTATACTTCTTGAGATAATGAATTTAGACCGATCCTCAGAGAAAATGGACGAGTGTAGGCTCTATCAATTGATATTAACCCTAAAATCGAGAAGGGTAATTATAATTAAGATTTTAATGATAAATGATCATATATATTCAAATCTAAAATCAATCATAAAATGATCAAAATTCAAAGAAAATACAAAAAATATAAATAAAAATGAAATGAATTATTTAAATTAAAACTTAAAAATAAAATAAAATAAAAATCAATCCACCCCTCCGCAATTGTTTGTCTTCAGGTGGCAAATTAACAAAAGCTGAAGGATCGAAGTTTGATGAATCTTCATTATTCTTATGTATTCCCGAGAGTAAGATTTTCTTCACTATATAGGTGGTCTGAACATAAAATCAGATTATCAACTATTGTGAAGATGTAAAGGGAATGTTCTCGCATACCCAAACCGCTGGTGCTAAAACCGCCATGGTAGAATAAAAGTTTACGCCTTAGCTTTGTTGTGGAATCCAACACACACAAATGTTTGAAGAATAAACAAGAAACTCCAAGATCTTTTACGTGGAAAAATCCTAGGAAGAGGGTAAGAAACCACGGGGCCTAGCCTAATAAAATTTTTTCACTATATATCTATTTCGAAGTATAAAGTTTTCCTGATACGGGATTACAGAATTGTATATGAGAAAGCTTGACAATGGGAATCCCATAATCAAATAACAATAGCTATGCGTGAAGTAGAACAATTGTTGGTGGCGCTTGGTGATGAATAATGCGGTCACATCGACGACAAAGGTCGGTGGTTGTGATGATCGACGGAGATGGTCGGCCACAATGACCGGCAGTAGTCGGCGGTGGTGACCGACGGCGATGGTCGATGACAATGATGATCGATGGTGATGGTTGACGGTGGCGGCGACCGGTAATGATTGGCGACAGCTACCGATGGCGGTGACCAGCGACAGTGGTCGGCGGTGAGGACCGGTGGTGGTGGCCGATGGTGACGGCCGGCGGTGGCTGGCTGCCGACGGCGGTGGTCGGCAACCGTCAAGTGGTGGCACAATTATGCTTGGAGGATCTTCAAGCCTTAGAGCTCTCTCTTCTCTTTTGCTTCGGCCTCCTCCTCATGTGAAGACTGATGAGTTATTTATAGATTAGAAGAGTGACGTTTCTGTTGGTACATGCAAAATCCAAACCTCTACATCGGACAGCTCGAAATGATTCCTTTGATCATCTGATATATTTTTAAGTGTTTTAGTGCTCAAATGAAGTCAAAATTAGGAGATCTTAGACTTGTTATATCCGACTTGTCAAGACGCTCTATTTGACTATAAACACTCCATATTTAGGAGCTGATTGATATCACAAAGTTTTCAATTATATTTTAAACGCTTGATGCGGGTTACTCTTGACTCAGAATCAGATTGCTTTCAACATCAAGATTCGTGCTTCAACTAGTGAAATTTTCAATGTCATGTCAATTCAAAATGTGCTTATGATTCTCCGAATATTTAATCTTAGTCATTCATTTTAATTTGATTTGATGAATTCAATCATAGTTATACAACATATAAATTTTAGAATAATTAATTATAAAAAGATAATGTTACATTAATTAATAATAATTAATGCATTATTTAAATATGGTGGCTCTAATTATTTAATATGTAATGTTGCTATTTGGTTTCTCAAAATTCTGCCCCTCGCAAATTCCAAATTCCTCTAATTAATATCATGCGAATATTTAATATTTCTCGGTTCCATGATTCTCCTTGGATCCTCAGTTCAAACGGAAGACTAGAAAATAAAAAATATAAAATCTTTGGAATATGGAAGATGAAAACCTTAAAATGATTCCACCGTACAAATTAATTATTAATTAATATATATTTTAAATAATCTGGCTCTAATAATTTAATTGTATGTACGTTATTTAATTTCACAAGTTTCTGTCCTTCTCTAATTCCAAATTCCTTTAATTTATAATGTGATCCATGTGAAGATGCTTCAACAACTTTTGAATATTGGTAAACAAATGAAACTGCTTCCATCCAAAAGAAGATAGAAAGCCTTAAATTGATTATTAATTAATCTCTATGTCTAAATCACTTTAATTAATAACATAAACTACTTCCATGTGAAATTTCTTTAATTAATCATTAAACAGATGAAACTACTTCCATCCTTAAATCAAAATAGGGAATTAATAAATTTAAATACCCTAAGTGTAACACAAAACCCAATACAAAATCCATTTTTGTAATATTGCTATATATAAATTTACTCTCGGTATTATATTATTTAAATTTATTTACATCTTTGACCATGTTGCTCTAATTTTATCTTCATTTATTTTCTTAGATCTAGTGAAATTCTTAAAATTTTAAACTTTGGGCATTTTTAATCAGAGGTTAGTATACATGTTGCGTCTTTGAAAACCGGTTAGAGAGTAAAATTTATCTTAGCTGTTGATTAGTCAAAGATACAGTAATTAAAGAAGCGACATGAGACACTCATAACGTGGAAAACCTGAGAAAACCAGGCTCAGAAAAGATTCCACTATGTATCCTTTTGTACAAAATCTTCCGTAAGATTACAATTCTCTGAAAGGGACAACTGTGTAACGATCGGTTTATAATAGTTCGATGTTGGAGATTTTGGGTAAATGGAAATCGGGTATAATTAACGATGATCTATATGCGATCTTGCTCAGGATCTTCAAACTTTAGAGCTTTCTCTTCCTCACTTCACTTTTCCTCTTCTTCCTCGATTGGACTCTTCCTCTTCTTCCTTGCTTCTTCCTTGCTTGACTTCCTTCTTCTTCACTTGCTTAGACTATTCTTCTTCTTCCTTGCTGGTCCTTGTTCTTGTTTTGACTTCCTCCTTCACTTGCTTGACTCTTCTTCTTCTTCCTTGCTTCCTTGTTCTTCTTGAGGACTTCTTTCTTCTCCTCACTTGGCTCCCCTTCACTTGAGCAGGAATGAGTGATATATAGATGGGAGGAGTATTCTAGTAAACTCATGTAAGGCATACCACTCCCCGTCGGACGGCTCAATGACTCCTTTGATCATTTGATGTATTTTGAGCATTTGGATGCCCAAATGAAGTAATTATGAGATCTTAGGCTCATAGATAGATCGTCGAGGCCGATTTGACTATAAACACTCCACATTTGAGAGCTTTTGGGATTTAATTGATGTCCAAGATTCTAATGATATTTTAAGTCTTGATCTCGATTTGTTTGTTCAAAATCATATCGCTTTCAACATCAAGATTTGTGCTTTATTTGGTGGTATTTTGAGAGTTATTCCATTTTTTGGATGACATTAGCTTAATCATCCAAAATATATGTGTCAAATGTTCAAAATAACGAATTGGAAGTTTTAAGGCGTTTAAGGGACCATGCATCGCCGTCGCGGTGTAGCGTCAGGCGTGAGCGAAGCGCTATGGAGCGTCAGATGGCGCGTCGAAGGACGGGCCGATTCGGCCGTGGGCCGCCTTGTGGCCGGCGGGTTCGCCAGCGGCCAGCTCAATACATTCGCGTATTTCATGGCCATTAGCAACGGGCCCATTCAGCGTAACGGTCGGTCGCGGCCATTCAGCGTAACGGTTGGTCAGCGGGAATCGATCCGGGTGAATGGGGCGAGGCCAGCGGTGGTTCTAGCGCCGGCTCATGCCAAGTCCATGTAGCCTCTGCAGCCTTCACTGTATAAGCCATGGTCAGTTGTAGCATGACGCCATTGGCCAGAGAAATTGGCGGTTTTGAGTTTGAATTTTTGAGGTTTTACCCTTTGCTGTTATAAATACCCCAGAGTAGAGGGAGACCTTTCCCTCTCCCTTTCTTCTTGAGTGAGGGTCCTTTGGAAATCAAGAAGCGATCAAGAGCGTTAGGAAGGCGATCAAGGCCGGTATCGTCGTGGTTCATTTACCGTCGGACCGTCCGGGTTAAAGGTTAAAGGCGATCAAGGCCCACGGTATCGTCGTGGTTTGGTTTCACCCGCGTCGGTCGTCCGGTTGAGGCGGTCAGCCACGGTATACGTCGTGGTTCCGGTTTACCCGACCACGTCGTCGTCGGTTAGGCGATCAAGGCGGTATCGTCGTGATTCCGGTTTACCGGCCGTGTCGGCGTCCAGGTTGAGGCGATCAGCCACGGTATCGTCGTGGTTCAGTTCACCGAGCGTCGTCCGTCCGGTTAGGCGATCAAGGCTACGGTATCGTCGTGGTTCGGTTCGCCACGTCGTCACCGTCCGGGGAGGCGGTCACCGATACGTCGTGGTTCGGTTCCGAGCGTCGTCACCGTCCGGTTAGGCGATCAAGGCCACGTATAATCGTGGTTCGGTTACCCGCGTCATCGTCGTTAGGAAGCGGTCAAGGCCACGGTATCGTCGTGGTTCCGGTTGAGCGTCGACCGTCGTTAGGAGGCGATCAGGCCCGGTATACGTCGTGGTTCGGTTTACCGCCACGTGCATCTCGTCCGTTAGGAGCGGTCAAGGCCCATATGTCATGGTTCCGGTTCCGACGCGTCGGACCGTCCGGTTAGGGCGATCGCCGGAGATGAGGGCGAATGTTTCGATGATAGTGGCCGGCGAGGATAACCAGTGACGATGGTGGTGGCCGGCGATTGCGGTGATGGTCGAGGCGATGGCAACAATGGTAGTCGGAGGCGGATGACGGTAGTCGGCGGCACCAGTAGTGGTTGGCGGCCGAGGGTGGTCGGCAATCGCTCCTTTCGTTAGAATATAATTGAATCCGAGGATTTTTTATTATCAGGTTATTTGTCAGTGTTATCCGATGACATTAACCTCGAGTGGTACAAAGTTTTGACCTTCTGGTTATTTTGAATATTATTCGTCGGTTCATGGAAGAGGCCGTGGGAAGTCCACCAAGGACCTGACCTTTCCGGGTTGTTGGTCGGAATAATGACGTCGGCCTGTATGGAAGAGGAAGTCCAAGGACCTGACCTTTGAGGTTGTTTGTCGAGCTTTGCTCGATACATGCCGTATGGAAGCGCAGAAGTCCACCGACGTTTGACCTTTCTGGGTTGTTTATTGAGCTTTTCGATGACCTTCTATGGAAGAGATCGCGAAGTCCACCAAGGGCGTTTGACCTTTCGGTTGTTAATCGATTTTCCCGATCGTTAACGTATGAAGGTTAATTGCGAGTAGTACGGTGGCGGCCAGCGTCGATAGTCGGTGGCGGATGAAGCGACAATGTGATAACCGGAAGATTACAGCGATAGTTAGCGGCAAATGGCGGCAGTAGTAAATGGCGGTGCTATAGTGGTTAGCGGCAAAGTGTCAGCAATATGGTTGTCGGATGGCCAGCGGCGTCGAATCAGCGAGATGAAGCACAATGGTGATCCGGCGATGCGGCGATAATTCAGCGGCATAACCGATGATGGTAGTCACGGTGGTGGCCGGCGACGATGAGGATTTTGACCCATCAAGGTTGTTTTTGTCGAGTGTTATCGATAGCTGCGAGTGGGACAAAGTTTGACCTTTCCAGGTTGTTTGTCGAGCTTTTACTCGATGACGTTTTGTATGGAAGAGATCGCAGTTGCGTTTGACCTTTCCGGTTGTTTGTCGAGCTTTGCTCGGAACCCGTATGGAAAGATCGCAGAAGTCCACCAGGGCGTTTTGACGGCGGCCGAAGTCGGTAGTTGGAGATGGCGATGATGATGGTGGCCGTGAAGGAGATTGCCGCGATGGTCGGCGATGACCAGCGGCAGTATCAGCGGCGGTAACCGACAAGGGTTGGCGGCCGAGTAGCGGCGGTAGTCGGTCCCGAGGAGATCTTTGACCTATCCAAGGTTGTTTGCAGTGTGACTTGATGGCGTTAACGTATGGAAGAGGTCCGATCAAGTCCCAGGATTGATCATGTCCCAATTGAGATGTAACATGAGTTGTATATTTCTCAGTGGGAGGAAAAGTAAAGAAAAAGCAAATCTTGTTAGAACAAAGGCTAATTCACTAGTTCAATGATATAATCATAAGACACGTAGCTTTAAGAGAAAATGACAACAACAACGCAACAACAAGCTTTAATCTAGGTGGGATTAGGTTATACAAGGATGAAATGGAGGAGATAAAAGTCATAATAATTATGCGGTAAGAGTTGATAATATTTTGAAGATTCTTAGTATTCCAAGTTGAGGTAGAGTTTTTCCTTACGGGTCCTTGAGCTTGAGCGTTCAGCTTGACCATAGCTATGACCACATACGGACCATCCCGAGAGGTGAGAGTTTATTGTGAGGGCCTTTGCTGCGACCTCGAGACTTCAAGGACCAAGTCAAACAGATATGGGACGAGGTTTCACTCTTGTTGAAGTGGCGAACTACGTTGGTGATAGGAAGCGTCCAGTAGGGCCATATCGAGTTTTGAGTAGGTCAGGTCTCGGAGTTTTTCTTCATTACTTCCATGATCAAAAAGCGGACTCTTGGACTTGGAACCCGATATCCACCGGTATGATAGCTTACGTACCAAAACACAAGTTATCGGTGTCTCACCGGTTGGTGCGTGGCGGCGTGGTGCGGTAGGCCCAAAGAACATTGGGAGCTCATCAACCCATTGCCCCCTTCTGAGGCGTGTTTTTAGTCCTTTGAGTATGGTCTATTGGTAACTTCGGTTTGCCCATTAGTTTGAGGATGTGCTACTGAATTATCGCGGTGAATGTGAAGATCTTTGCAAAAGGACGTAAAGACTTTTCCGATAAATTGAGTTCCATTGTCGTGATGATCTTTGCGGAAGACGGTCGACATATTATATTTTTCGACAAATTGTTTGGTATTTGCCTCTGTGATTTTAGCGAGTGGTTATCTACCCATTTTTTGAAGTAGTCGGCTAGAATGATTTCGTTGCCGATCTGCTATTGGAAAAGGTCCCATGATATCAATCCCCCACTGAGCAAAAGGCCATGGGCTTTGAATGGATGAGAGTTCTGCATGCGGCATGTGAGGGAGGTTAGAATGCAATTGACAACTTGCATTTCTTTTGTGAACTCCAAAGGCGTCTTGTTTCATTGTAGGCCAATAAAACCCTTGCCTCATGATTTTAAGGGCAATGCTCTTCCTCCAAGGTGTTCCCCACATATTCGAGTGAACCTCTTTTAACGCGTGTCGACTACGAAGGTGGAAGGCATTTGAGATATGGACCGAGAAAGCTTGCTTGTATAGTTCACCTCCAATAATAGCAAAGTTTGAAGCTTGTCTTGGGAGGCAGTTGCGGAAGTTGGATCTTGAAGGGTCCCTTCTTGTAGAAAAGATAGGATCGGGTTTATCCACGTTCCTTTTCCTCATCAATAGTTTGAATTATCCATGGCCCTTGGATACTAGGAAAATGTATTTCTTCAACATGCTTTCTCTTAAATAGATCTCAGTGGTAGAGGTAGCAAGCTTAAGAGCGTCGGCCAGTATTCTTCTCGTGTATGTGGATGATTTGATGTGTCTTGAAATGAGTAAGAAGAGATTTTACCAAGTGGAGATATTGCACGGTTGAGGATTATGAGTATTAAAATCTCCTCCAACTTGGGAAAAAGGCGGGAGTATGTGAATTACTAAGTTTTGGGCTTATCAATGGCGAGTCTCAACCTGCGATGAGCCTCATATTACCATGTTATTAGTTGCGGAATTTTAAGCGAAGTCCATACTCTCAGGTATTTCTTTGGGGAAACAAGTAGGATTCCCTTTTGACCAGTACTTCTGAAGCTCCATCAACATAGAGAGTCCATCGAGGAGATGAAAGACACGTGGATAGCTCTTCTAGAGTTGGGTTGGTGCATTCCACTATAAAGTCTGCAAGTATTTGAGACTTTATGGCGGGTAGAAAATTTATATCAAATTCTCCCAGTTCTGAGACCATTTGATAATCTTCCGGATGCTTGGTTTTTAAGATGGCTCTTAATGGTAAATCGGTATACCGATGGTGTGAGCTTGAAAGTATGGGCCTTAATTTTGTGAGAGAAAATTAACGCCACTTTATGCAAATGGATAACGACTTTCTATATCGAGAGAGAATTTTCTTACGTAATAATTGGTTGTTGTGCCCATCTTCTTCTCTGAGCTTATTGCGTGGGAAGAAACCAAGATATAAGTATAACGTTTCTCCTTGAATAGGTTTGGATAGTGGAGATGCTAGATATTCTTTTAGTTGCTCAAAAGCATCTTGACATTCATCGGTCCATTGAAAATTATTATTTTTAGCTCCTTCAATATTTTAAAGAATGGCAAGTATTTGTCCCCGAAGCTAGGAAGCGGGATAATGCGACAATTCGACCATTCAAGCGTTGAGCGTCTTTGATATTCTTGAGGAATCATATCTTGGAGAGCTTTGATTTTTTCGTTAGCCTCTATCCCATTGAGTTACCATAAATCCAAGAAATTTTCAGGGCGTAACCCCAAAAGCACACTTGGTTGGGTTAAGTCGTATGTTATATAGCGTCGAAGGAGGTCAAAGCATGCTTCTAAGAAATATGTTGTGACTTTTCTAAGCTTTTCACTAACATGTCATCCATACACCTCCATTGTGTGGCTAGTAGGTCTTTAAAACCTTATTCATGAGGCGTTGATAGGTAGCACCATTTTTAATCAAATGGCATGACTTGGTAACAATATAAACCTTTATATGTTTGAAAGCGCGTAGCCTCTTCATCTGGGTTCATCTTTATTTGATTGTACCGATAAGCATCAAAAAAGCGAGCATTTGATGTCGGGATGTAGCGTCCACCAATTGATCGATTCGAGGAAGAGGAAAACTATCCTTTGGGGCCTTATTAAGATCGATATAATCAACACACATCCTCCATGTTCCATTTGTTTTTTAACCATGACAACATTTGCTAGCCATGTGGGGTAATGCACTTCTCATTATGAATCCGCTTATGAGCTTGTTAACTTCTTGTTCAATAGCACGAAGCGATGGTGCAAAACTCCTTCTTTTGGATGATTGGTTTGAGCGTTGGATTAATTTTGAGGGAGTCGTGATTACATTGGGGTCGACCCGGCATATCTTTGGACTCCAAGCAAATATGTCTTGATTCTGCGTAAGAAATTTATATACTTTTCCCTTTGTTCTTAGAGTAAAGATCCCACTTACCTTGTTGTAATGGTTGGTCATCGATAATACTATTGAGAGTAAATCTTCTGAGCTTTTGAGGTACTCTTTCATCTCGAAAGTTAAGATCTTGATCTTTGAAGGTGATGGAAGGCGGTTGAGCTTGTCGAGATAACATGATTGAAATTTTGTTGATTTCCACAAACCACCCAACTCCAAGGGGTAGGAAATTTTATCTTGAGATGAGGCATGATAGACCGAAAATTGATTGGAGGGGCCTCCAGAAGATTATATGCAGAATGGACTTCACCACCATGAATTGTATTAAATGAGTCACTTGTCGAGGGAATTCTCAGGGTAGCAGGAAGAGTGATTGTCCCTTACGCGTCTTGGGTGATTATCAAACCCATATAGTCCCTGGTTGGAGCTTTTTTACTGATGTTAAGAAAAGTTGAGTAAAATAAGACATCGAGAACTCCCATTATCGATCAAAATTCTTTTAACGTTATAACAAGGATCACCGATCCTGTGATGACAAGTGGATCTTGATGAGGATATGGACTCCTTAAGTCAGTCATTGAAAGTGATGGAATGATCAATAGACTTCTTCAACTCTCGGTTCTTTGGAGGCGATGCGAGAACTTGATTATGTAGTATCGATCCTCTGCGATTGTTTGATTTCTCCAATTATTTGATGATTATTTGGTTGTTTTGTGATGATTGTCTGGTTGCCCCAAAGCGGAGGTGTGTTTGTTTGAGGTGGTTGATTCTTCACAAAAGCGGCGTAGTATCCTTGTTGAATGAGTCTCTCGATTTCTTCCTTGAGTTGTATACATGCTTGATAGTATGTCCACGGCCGATGAAAATGACAATATTGCTCGATTTCGAATTCGGTTTCAATGGATGCGGCCACTTGATATGTTCTTCATTGCGAATAGCCATCGAGGTTAACACGAGATGTGTTGGTGTGTATGTCTTTTCGGTCGAGGTTCACGTTGTTGATATGGGGGTGGAGGGAGATCATGACTACCTTGTCGCTTCTTTTGATGGGCGTCGGTCCACATTTCTGGTGTTTTGCGTTTCCCGGATATTGTTCAAATTGTTTGCGATGAGCATTAATAGCTTCATCGGGAGATTTGTGCTTCTACGATGAACTAAGTCGCATATGAGCGGACCGTGTCCGCATTAATGAATAGAAAGGCACAGACGAGTCCTCCAAGGAAAACTCCTCTTAATAGTTCGAGTCAGGTATTTGGCGAGCTTCTAAAGAGAACCTCGGAAGTATTCTTTGAGTGATTCACCCTCGTTACGTGAATCGGAAAGATGGGAGGAATCTTTAATGATTCTCGATTTGCAATGAAGCTCCACAAAGAACACGGCGAGTTCGTTAAAGGTATGGATGGATCCCTTGGAAGAGAATAGAACCAAGTGCGAGCTTGCCCTTTGAGGGTAACAGGAAAGACCTGACAAAGCAGTGTCTCAGGAGCTCGTTGGATATGCATGATAGTCCTGTAATGGTCGATGTGTTCGTGTGGGTGATTGCCCCATCGAATCAATGCTGGAAGCTTGAAACCTACGAGGAATTGGATGTCGAAGAATGGCTTTAAAGGTGAGGACTCTCATAGCGGTGTGGGTGAAGATGATTTCTATCTTGAAGGTGAAATTCATCTTGTATTAAGCGTCGTACTTACGCCGAATGTCATGATGTGGATTAATGAGATGAGCATGTGTGAAGCTATCAACAACGTCGGTGGATTAGTAGCGGTTGAGCGATGGATGAGTGGAACTAGCGGTCTCGAGGAGATCGCGTTACGGTCTCCATGCGGAGGAACTCGGTCGGGAGGATTAGCGTTTTGACCTCCTCAGCAATGACCGATCTTGGGGAGATATGTTTGTCGTAGTAGCGGTAGAGTCCTTGCAAAAGCTGGATCATCTTATTTTGAGACTCCTCCATTCGACCGGACACGATCTTCCAAAGAGATTCCGTTGCCCCTCAACTTGGCGTCCTTGGTTGAGGATGGGTTTTGAGAATGGCGGAGTTGGAAGCTCCGTTGTGCAGTGTTGTGCTATTGGCCATAACGTGGATGTTCCGGAATTGTGGTTGAAGAGTTTTACTTCCACAGTGGCAAGCTGATGCGTCTTTGGAAAACCGATTGGTAGAGTAAAATTTATACCTTAGCCTTGTTGATTAGTCCGACACACACAGGTAATTAAAGCGAACATGACACCTCAATTTTAACGTGGAAAACCTCGAAAAGGGGAAAACCACGGCTGATAAAAGATTCCACTATGTATCCTTTTAGTACAAAATCTTCCGATAACGGATTACTGATTACTTGAAAGGGACAACTATGTAACAACGATCGGTTTATAATAGTTCTTGTTGGAGATCTTGGGTAATCAGGGTATAATTAACGATGATGCTGGCGTGCGTGATCTTGCTGGGGATCTTCAACTTTAGAGCTTTCTCTTCCTCACTTCACTTTTCCTCTTCTTCCTCGATGGACTCTTCCTCTTCTTCCTTGCCTTCTTCCTTGCTTCCTTCCTTCTTCTTCACTTGCTTGGACTATTCTTCTTCTTCCTTGCTTCCTTGTTCTTGACTTGTTGTTCCTCCTTCTTCACTTGCTTGGACTCTTCTTCTTCTTCCTTGCTTTCGGGTCCTTGTTCTTCTTCCTTCTTCTTCTTTATTTCACTGCTTCTCCTCTTCACTTGGCTCCCCTTAGCTTAGCTTAGGCCCCATGTGAGGAGTGGCTGTTATAGATGGGAGGGGTATTCTAGTAAACTCATAAGGCCTCACTCCCCCGATCGGGACTCGGAATGACTCCTTTGATCATTTGATGTATTTTGAGCATTTGGATGCCCAAATGAAGTGAATTATGAGATCTTAGGCTCATTAGATCCTCGTCGAGGGCTTCGATTTGACTATAAACACTCCACATTTGAGAGCTTTTTTGGGATTTAATTGATGTCCCAAGATTCTAATGATATTTTAAGTCTTGATCTCGATTTGTTTTTGACTCAATCATAAACTCGCTTTCAAGATTTGTGCTTTGACTGGTGGTATTTTGAGAGCCATATCAATACATATAAATTGTCATTTATTAATTTGTTTGTGAAATTTATAATTATTATGATTAGAATATATTATCTGCTTAGAAATTAATAAAAGTAATTAATTTGTTTTAATTAAAATAAGGTCATCTATAATTTAAAGCACTTTATAAATCGAAAAAAATTGAACATAAATTATACTTAAAATTTTTATTTAAAAATTGTGGTACAGCTAAGCATATTAGAAACTAAAAGCAATATTTTTAACTATTTGAAATAATGCGTAAAAAAATTTCAAAATATCTGTCTTAGAACACATAAGTTGTGCAAATAACTATTTTACATATTTTAATTTTAAATAAAATTTAAAAACAACCTGACTGTAGAAGTAACTATAATTGTTCTATTTTTTGATATTTTTAATTAAATAAATTAATTGAGTCAGCATTGGAGGAGCTTGGAATCCGGGAAGCTCCTTCGTGTAAAATTAACTTTTCTATTTTAGTATCAATATAGCTTTTAGACCCTATATTGAAGGATTGTTACATCACAACAATAAATTCATATATAAATCAGTCAATAATACATGAAAACTTCCTGTCCTTTGAACGAAAGTCTGCTTATATAAATGATTAGATAATGTAATATTTAGAAATGCAAACTACTTATAATAAATACAGCTACTAATAATAAATAAAGTGTCAAATTACATACCAGGAGATTAAGAAGTGCTAATTTAACAAATAAACAGTTAAATACAAGAACTCATTCTATAGCAAAAATAATAGAAAGAGCATGAAACAATTAACAGCACATGCTTGAGTAAATCCTCTTCTGGCATCAATCTTCATAAGATAGTTTATTACCTCCCTACTAATAAAAATTTACTTATCATTAAGAATATTATAAAAATTAAAATTATGATAAAAAAATTTAACTTTAGAAATTATTTATCATGTAAAACCTTCTGAAGGAGAAAATGTCTCTGAAATTATTGTATAAATTGTCTTATTTTATCATGCAGTGAGCTCACCTTTTATCCTAGACGGTAATTTTTTTACAGATTGATACCCTCAACGAATTTTTATTTTTAGATATATATATTGAAATAATAATAAATGATGCCGACTCACTAATATGAGGCCAGTACATTATTTTTTAAGAAAATAAAATATATATTAATTATAAGTTATTGTCATTAATTAATAAATAGTTATTTTTTAAAAAAGTAATTAATTTTTTTTGGCATAATTGTCATGTGACGTGAACATTTTTGAACTTCATTAACGGTACACATTACTATTTATTTTTTACTGTCTTTTGCATTATTATTCCAACTTTCCTAAATGTTACATCCACTGATTTGCAATACCTTTTCTAATGCAAATTACATATGAAGTCTATCACCAATGATTTATTATTTTTATATGGGATCCCCATCTACAATATATTGCATTACATTGATTTCAAGACTTTCTACGTATTTCACTTCACATCTTAATTAATCATGTACTTTGAAAAATTTAGATTTGTAATGTTGGGCATACATGATAATATAGCACATCAAGAGAGAAAAGGATCTATTACAAAGTCTCAATCAAAAAAACCAAAGCAAATGAGACTAATGTCGTGATTTATGTTGTAGTATTTTATGTTTCTCCATATATTGTATTATGCGGTAAAAGATGTATTTAGTCATGTTTTAATTGTCGTACAAGAGTTGTGATTGAAATCATTAAGTGTTTACGTGTTAGAAGTATATCAACAATATAACACCTAGGCGCCAACCTTCTGGCACAATGACGATACAGTCGATTCATATTGTGGTGTCTAGACAGAGAGGTCGACACCTAAGCACTAGCTTATGGTGCCTCAATGTTGCAAGACGACGGGTTTCGAGTAATGACAACTTTTCAGTAGTTTTCTCCCTAGGGACACATCCCTTGGAGTATTGTACTTATATAAATATTTACTCTGACTTAATAGAAAACTTTTAAACTATTTTTATGTGAAAAATCTTGAGTGAAATCTCTTAGATTGGAGCTTGGTGGTTGATTGTTTGGGGGATTTGGTGATCTCTCAATGTTGTTCTATTTATTTGAGAAAAACTCCTCGCTTCCCTCCACTTTGGTGAGTGGAAGATCCTAAAGCACGCTTTCTTCCCCCATATACTCTGAAGTTCATGGTGACAGCACCACAAATTTTTTTGGTATGAGAGCTGAAGGTTTAGAGGTATGGAGAAGGTGTTTGTAAGTGTACTATATTGATTCTATGCAAGGATAGTTTTGAATTTTGGATTGTGTAATTTTTATTTATAGATGTCAGTGATTTTACTTAGTAAATGCATGCTAGACTCATGTGGTAGGCAACTCTATGAACATTTATCTTACTACAAATTAGTTGCCTTTATTTAGAAAGCCTAGCCTTTCCCTACTTAAACCTTATTTATAAATCATGATACTTGAGTGACCACTTGAGTAAGAGAGAGTACACAAAAGATAGCCAAACTTAGAATACAAACTGTATATAAAAATCAAACTCATATCTTTAAAGACCTTGTAATTGTTCCTTTTACATGTTTACTTAATATTTTGTAGTATCCAAAAGTTAATTTGTGTTTATTAAAGGCTAATTATTTTAAAATTTGTGCATCTCATTGTAATAAATTTAGCTCACATAATGCATATCTAAAATTTCATATGGAGTGACATATTTGTATTTTTTTTGTTTACATTATGCCACACAAATCTGTTAGTTTGGATCAAATAGAAGACTTAACTATGTTGGTAGATGAGATCACTACATGAAGTGAAGGAAAACTCGATCATTAGGGTAGAAGAACTTCTCATGAACCTAGCCACACAAGTTCAAACTTTGTGTACTAAGCTTTAAAACCCACCAACTATTCCATGTCTGAAAGACTAAGAACCCATAGGAGGGGAAAATGTTGAACTTCCTAATATGCCTATTGACCTAATTAGCACACATGCTCATGTATTTTCTGATTTAGTATGTATATTTGCATGTACTTTTTATAACCTTCATGAAGACATAAAAAAATAACTAGATGTTCAAAATGCTAGTATGCTAAATAAAAGAACAAAAATAAAGTTTTTAAGGAATATGAGATAAGTGATTATGTATTAGTATGAATTCGTCTTAAGAGATTTCCTTCCATCAAATATAGAAACAAGTGAGAGCTTATGGGCAATTTAAAATTATTAAGAAACATGATACTAATGTAGATGTTGTTGATTTTCCCCCTTACATATTTATTAATTTTATTTTCAATGTGAAAGATTTAATATCTTTAAAAGAGTTATCTAACTTTCAAATTTGTAGGATGCTACTTTGCAGGAGGAGATAGAAATCATTTGTAGGTGCCTAAACAACCAACATTCTTTGAAGTGGATGACATCATTACAGCTAAAGCTCCATCCGATGATAACACTATTCAGAGGTTCCTAATCAAGTGAAGAGACAAGCCCTCAAGTGAGGATAGTTTGGTGACTTTTAGTGAGCTACGAAGACTTGCCCTGCAGCTTTTGGAAGACTTCTAGAATTATAATTCTTCAGAGATGAGTTCATTGGAATTTGAGGGAATTGATGTAGCATACCAAGAGGTAAAATGATCTGTTACAAGATCTCAATCCAAAAATCAAAATTAATGAGATTTATGTTGGGTTTTATGTATTGTGGTATTTTATGTTTATGTCCCATTTATTATATTATGTAGAAAATAATATATTTAGTTGTATTTAAGTGTTATATGAGAGTCATGATTGAGATCATTAAGTGCTAAAGTGTTAGAAGTACATCAACAGTATAGCTCCTAAGCGATTTTGTGATCATTCTACTTGGGTGAGCAGAACTCCTCGCATCCCTGCCACTTTGGTGAGTGGGAGATCTTGAAGCTCTCCTTCGTCCTCCCTCCGCTGTGATGCTGGTCGTGACCACACCACACACCTTATTGTCTTCACTACAAGAAAAAATGGTTTTTAATTTTACCTTCCATAGAGGTTTAAACCGCCATAAAGATTGTAGCTATAGTTACCGCAACAAAATCATTTTTTTTTTTTGTTTTCCTCCACGAAGGCATTCCATAGCGAATTTAGAGCCAACGATGAAAATAAATAATGGCGGTTATTATTGCCAATATTTTGTATGTTACAGCAGTGTAAACCACATCTATTGTTGCATAATAGTAGTTGTTTTAACGGCCACAGAAGATCAAGATTTGCAGCGGTTTAACCGCCAAATATCTCCAGAAATGTGGCGGTAAAAACTGTCACAATTGATATAGATTTTTTTGAAATTTTTTTTTTCTTTATATCAATTCCTATCAATTAACTTTGAAATATATGTAAGCCTATTTTTGTTACTCGCAGCTCCCTGAAGTTCTTCAATTTTGTCCTTATAAATTTTAACAATTCAATTTTTTTTATCTAAATGCCTATGCTTATGCTGTTTAGATTTATCAATTGCATCATAACATCATTCAATTTCTAATAATTTTTCTAAATGTATATTTTAACAATACTTGTCATCTTATTATACTTAGCAATGTTTACAGGATTCCAATGTTGCATAATAGGAGTTGATGTTTTCATAGAGTTTGCAAGTCAAACCAAAAATTTATCAAAGAAAAAATATAATGTTCATGTAAAACATGTATTAATAGATATTTTCACACAATTAAAGAAGTCAAGAATCACTTTATCTTAAAGAGAATTTTCTCGGGATATGTTATATGAAATCTACATGGCAAAGATTAAATTACTATTTCTAAGGATATGAGAGATAAAACAGTTGATGCCTTATTTAATTTTGTATAATGTCAATTCAAGTTGACAAAAATAAAAAAAGATGCAAGAGGGAAACAAAACTATATTCTTTTATATTTTCCACTAATCCTGAGACTACTGTGATTTTTCAAAATAAAGTAATCAGTTGAGGTGATGATCTTACATTCTAAATATAGGAATAAAAAATGGATTATTATAACACCCAGTAAACGGAGAAGCATGGATGTCTTTTAATGCTCTCGATAACCTAATTTTGCTTCAAATCCACAGAATACTTGTCTTCGTTCTGTTGCTGATGGTTTCAATTGTTTTAAGCTCATGAGTACTCTATATAGTATTTGGTTCATGGCTTTGGTTCATTATAATCTGCCTCCTAGAGTTAGAATGGAACAATCTTCTTTTATTCTATACATGATTATATCAGAAGTGAAAATTTTGGGTAATGATATTATTGTTTATCTACAATGTCATGGAGCTCAATGCTATTACAGAAGGATTAATGAATGTCAAATTTTATCATGAGTTGAAAATTTATCATTCACTTTTAATAAAACTATGGTCCTGTGGAGAATATTTTGATACCAGCAATTTTTTTCCCCCGGTATGTTAAATTCTATGATATTTTTGATATTTCCCTGTAGTGCAATTAGCTTCTTGAGCACAAATCCATGCCTTAATTCTTAATATTGGCTTGTACATTCCTAAGACCATTTGGTCCTTCTACATGCGTTTTTTTCTTGGATCCTTTTCCATATCATGATGTTCTCCTTTACTAAACGTAGTTAGCATCCACTATAATTCCTGAGCTAGCTAGAAGCTTCCTCTCATGTCTTCTTGTCGAATGCAACCACTACTCCAATATTTATACGTAGTTGTGTATGTTCCTCCTAATCCATCTTCTTCTTCTTACCCAATGGAGCACCGCATCCTCATCCTACTACTTCTTCTTCATCTTGTGCAAAGTTCTCATTCTCAGCTTCTCTCCATAGTCGATGAGTTACATGGAACGCATATATACATCATCAGCGTGGAGAAACATGAGAAACACGAGCTCCTCAGCGATAGAGATCTCGAGAGCTTTCACCTCTCCTTCCTACCAAATTCTACGCTCGATTCTGGTGCGCCACGGCTGCTCTACTCCTATCATCACGTCCTCAGTGGCTTCTGCCCGCCTCACTCCCGAAGAGCTGGAGATCGTCAAGTCAAAACCCGGCTTCCTGTATGCGCAGCGCAATCGTTACTACCAGCTCGCGACAACCTATACACCAAGGTAGGGGTCTTTCAAAAAGAAGAATAATTGTTGGAGTTCTTTCATTTGAGCCCGGATATTCTACTGATAGAAAACTTTTTCCCAAACTAAATTGAGTTTTAAAGGCGATTTTTATTATTATGTGTGGGATAATTTGTTTGGCGTGTCGACAGGCAGCTTCCAACGTGGCAGCCAAATTTGTTTGCAAATTTTGTTCTTAAACAAAAGTTAAGCTAGTCGGAGAGATCTCGCCTTAGAGCACATGTTTTGTAATTTTATGTTAAAATTTTTCTATATTCAGAAACTAAATAATTTTTTATTATTTTATATGAAGATATTTTCAAAATTCATATGAATAATTTATGAACTAATATATTTTAAATTTTATATGTTTTATATAAATTAATTTATCTGTAATTACTAGATCATATTAAACATTGTTGACCTGGTTACATTTGTTATTAACAATTTATTTTATTTTTAAAATTTATGCGAATTAATTATTTTGAAACTCTTAAATTTATTAATCAGTAAATTCATAAATAATCAATATTATATTTATTATCTAATGAAATTAGATGTTAATTTTTTTATAGTTGAATAAAAACACTCATAAATTTTAAAACAATGTTATGTAAATATAACATAAATTTAAAATATAAAAATTTAGAAATTAATTATCCTCATGAATTTTTAAATAAGATTTTTTAAGTTTAATTAATTATTTTATAAATGTAAAATCGTTAAATGTAAATTATAATCATAATCATAGTTTTCACTAAAAAATTTTGGTGCACTATGAGTTGAAAATAAGATTTTTATTTTTTTGGGATAGAAAAATCACAAAAATTATGAATTGAACACATGGCCTTACTGAAAAAAACTTCTCTACCTCACTGATCCCATCTCATATTTTTTATTTACAAGAAAATATAAAAACAACCAAGTCGCTCCTAGAGGGTCAATTAGAATTGCCTTGTTAGCATGCCAAGTTGCCTCAAATGGAAGCAATTGGTATGTTCTTAAATTTTTGCTCATGATTTTTTTTTTTGTTAAATTAATTAATTAATATGGTCATTTGATATTTTTTTTAGCAAATTAATAATGAATGTTTTACTTGCCAAAATTTTAACACGAAGTCAACACACAGGTGTTGTATGCATAATAAAATTTGTGAGAGTAAATTGTTCTAAATTTATGTGAGTAATAGCTAATATTTTTACACCTAAGGAAACATAAATTCTTACGTGTATGACATGCTATATGTAAGAAGAAATACATACAAGAAAATGGTGACATTTATGAAAGAAACAATAGAGACTATGATGACTAAATTGGGAAGGAGTATTTCTAATCTACAACATATAATTTAATTAGTAGGCATTAGTTTAAATTTGATACCCTTAATTGTCTTAATAGGTATCTTGGATTGACAACAAATAATGCATGGGGATCCACCATGATGGGCCAAGGTCTCATCATTGGCATACTCGATACTGGCATCAAGGCTAGCCATCCTTCATTCAATGACATAAACATGCCACCACCACCACATACAAAATGGAAGGGTAGTTGCTTCAAGGCTTTGCATGCAACAAAAAAATTATTGGAGCAAAGGCATTCTTTAATGGGACCAACCCTTCCCCTATGGATGGGCATGGGACTCACGTGGCAAGCACTGCAGCTGGCAACTTTGTGAGGAATGCAAATGTTCTTGGAATGGCAAAGGGTGATGCATCTGGCATGGCACCCATGGCTCATCTCTCCATTTACAAAGTTTGCTTTCCAGACTACGGTTGTGGATATAGTGAGGTACTTGCTGCTATTGATCAGGGAATAAAAGATGGAGTGGATATAATATCGATGTCTATTACTGGTGAGCATAATGCAAGCTTTTATGAAGATGCAATTACTTTGGGATCTTGGGCTGCAATACAATATGGAATCATTCCTGTCACAATAGCTGGAAATGATGGACCTAAGACCACCACACTTAGTCATAGTGCGCCATGGTTGTTGATTGTTGGGGCATCAACCACTGATCGAAAAGTAGTCTCCATTGTAGAGCTGGGAAATGGCGGGGATGCTTCTTGGACGGTCGACCCCAAGTCTTGGGATTCTAATATCATGTGGCAACTTGAGTATCCTGGCAAGTATGGTGATGCCAATGCCACTTGTTGTGCCTAGTGCATTAGCTAGCTTGAACTTAAGAGGTAATAATCTATCATGATATCAAAATTATTAATCTAAGATGATTATATCGATCATTGTTAAATGCATCATGCATTATTAGGTAATTAAAAATCTTTTATTTTGTTAATTAACATGACCACATGTCTTAAAATTGTGTCAATTTTATAAACATTAGAAGTATTACTTTTAGAAATATAATTTATAAGAAAAAAATCTCTTTAATCACAAGATAATATACTTAAAACTATTATTTAAAAAAACTGTCATGCTGATAATATAAAATAATTTTATTATTTAAGAATAAATATGTTGCTCGTCTAATAAATTTTTAGCTGGTACTCATCTATTTTTGTTTCAAGGAGTAAAGTTTCTTACGATCATAAAGTCAAATTTTTTACAATTTGTCCGAAAGTACTAAGGTGTAAACTCCTAGCTAGACTGGATAACAATCTTGTAATGATTGCTCATAGAAAATTTTATGATCATTTCCCACCAAAAAAGAAACTTTTATTTCCAGAGAATAGAACTTTCAATTCAAAATGTCTGATATAATAAAAATTTACCTGTTGAAAGATATGACAGCGCTTGGACATTAATATAAGAACGAAGAGGGGGAAATTATTCTTATTATAAAAGAAGTAATTATTATATTTGTATAAAAATTTACTTTCAGGATAACACAAAATATTAAAAAATATACTTTTTTTTTTTTGGGAAAGAGTATTTTTTTTCCCGCCCACCTGTGGCAGATGCATAAGAACCTCCCCAGAACGAAAATGTATGGGGCAAAGCCCAAGCTTATATTATTATTTCTTTTTTTTTAGATAAATCATTCTCTCTTTCAAGGATCATAAGAATACTCTATGTTCTTACATTCAAATTCTGTTTACAGGTAAAATTGTGATATGTGAGGCTTGCATAGTTAAGGACGAGGAGAGAGGAGATGCCGCATATAAAGCCGGTGCACAGGGCATGATTGTATATACCTACCAAGGACACACTGCTTCTTCTCCACCTCTTGTTCTCCCAGCATCTAGCGTCGGCTACTTAGCCGCATTAGAAATTTTGGACTATTACTTCAAAAATCAAGCCAATGCATATGCCGCCATACGCTTCAACAGCACTCAATTTGGATTCATACCCTCACCAGCCGTCGCATCCTTCTCCTCCCGCGGCCCGAGCCGCATGAATGGGGATCATCAAACCTGACGTGCTCGCCCCAGGAGTCAACATCCCTAGCCGCCTGGCACACAGACGTCGGCCCGAATCCCAACCCACTTGCGACCCACACCTTGACAGCGGAACCTCCATGGCCGCGCCTCACGTAGCCGGGATTGTGGCATTGGTGAAGAGCAAACACCTGGGGTGGACTCCAGCAGAGATTATATCAGCGATCGTGACAAGCGCAGATGACTCGTGGACAGCTGCAGGTGACCTGATTGTCGACGATAGCTCGAACGATACTGCAGGGATATACGCAACAGGAGCTGGACAGGTGAACCCGCTCAAGGCAATGGACCCAGGCCTTGTGTTTGGGCTCACCTTTAACGACTACAATATCTGGACTACTGAGATGGCGTGGATAGTGGGGTGGCAGATAAGTTGCACTGGGTTTAAGAGTCTTACGGCGGAAGAACTTAATTACCCGTCGATTGCTGTGAATTTGACACAGGTGGCAACGATACAAAAGGTGAGTAGGACTGCAAAGAATGTTGGGAATCCGACAGAGGAGTACAAAGCCAAGATTACGGAGCCAGTGGGGATAAGTGTTTATCTATCAACCTATACACTTAAATTTACAAGGTTGAATCAGGAGATAAACTATGAAATCAACTTTCTGTTGAATGGGGCTTATCCAAGCCAGGGGAGTGACATGATAAGAAGAGGGAAGATTGTATGGGATTCAGGCAAACACGTGGTTACCACACCTTTCGCTGTTAGATTCACATAATTGATTGGTTCATACATGCAATCTCTATATATGTAATGATGATAAGTGCAATAAATCAATGTCTGAGGGTGAAATGAAATGTTACATAAAAAAGATTTATGATACAACAAAAAGGCTAATATGCATTGGTACTTAATTGAATAAAATTTTTATGTATTCATTGGCTTAGAGTATGAAGTATAGTTATCTTCGCTCTTTTTTTTCCTTCATATCTAAAAAACATTCATATAGTCCTTAGATATGTTTTGTAGGTGTGATGATATTCTATTAAGGAGGAAGTCTTCTTCTTTTTGGGAGTTTTCAATTGGTTCATAAACAACACATATACTCGAGCTTCAACTAAGAGTGTTCGTTACTGATATGTATGGGCATATAATTTTAATTCATTAGATTTTTGAACAAAAAGAGTCCATTAGTATAGACTCATATACATAGACACATAATTTCAATTCATTGGATTCCTACTTAATCATTGGTGCTGTTTTTATTTAAAATTTTTATTTTTCTTAAAAATATTATATACAAACATGTCTTCCTTTTTAAAAAATTTTTGCTCATCTATCCAGAATCATAGATAAAAGTAAATTTTACTCTTTGAATTCTTTGATCCTGAAATTTTATTTGTTAAAAACATGCATAATGTAATCAAGCATATCTCTTAACATAAATTATATAACCTAACAATAATCGATTAGTTGATTTGCAAATCACGACATTAAATTGAGCCTTTAAGAAGTTAAGAGGCAAAGAAAAGAAATAAAAGTAGAAGCAACAATGCTACTATTCATTACATTACTACCACAACATTACATTGAGCTAGAGCTATATTTATATAGATAGATGGGAGAAAGTTTGTTACAGAATGAATAGTGATTAGAGGATGATTCTGATCGTGTAGCAGATGTGAAGCTTAGCTATTATCAAGGATAGAAAATGTGTTGTGTCCATTTAATATGACCACTTGAGATAGTTATGGTAAGCAAACATCACCCCACAAGTTGACTGTTTCAGAAGAGAGAGTCAACTTGGAGAAAAGCAGTTGATGTCGCTATGAAGTGAGCAGTTTGGTAAATAGATCTGCTACTTGATCATGAGTGTTGATATGATGGAGTGTAATATGGTTGTTGCTGAGGCATTCTCGAATATAGTGACAAGTCAATTTCAACATGCTTTGTTCTAGCACAGAGGATTGGATTGTTCACCAAAGCAATAGCCAAAGTATTGTCACAGAAGAGTGTTGTAGGTTAAGTGACTGAAAGACAAAAATCTTGCAAATTTCATCGATGCCAAACTATGACCACTACTGCAGTGGCTAGAGATTTATATTTGGCTTCAACTGAAGAGCGTGTAATATTAGTTTGCTTTTTAACTGACGAAGAGATTAGAGTTTACCAAAAAAAGGCACAATATACTGATGTGGATTTGTGGCTAATGGGATCACCAGTCCAATTAGAGTTAGCATAAGCTATTAGATGGAGCGAGATTTTGTAAATGGGAACTCCCAGTTGTTTAGTGCCTTGAACATATTGGAGAATTCATTTCAGGTTTAAGAAGTGTCTCTGTAGAAGAGTATGCATAAATTGGCAGGCTTGGTTGACAACAAATTGGAGATCATGATGAGTAAGGATAATGTATTGAAGGGACCTAATGAGATGTCAGTAGTAAGTGGGATCAGAGTATAGGAGAGTCAAAAGGAGAGGTGGACGGTTTGAGAGACAGTGGTGTGACAAGAGGTTTGCAATTGGACATACCAGCTTTGTGGAGAATTTATTGAACATATGCTCTTTGATTGAGGTGAAGTCCATAATTGTTTTTCGGTGACTATTATGTCGAGAAATTTTCTTTTTCTTCAATTTTACAAATACAGAACCACTGCGATCATCAAAATATCATAAAATAAAAATAGTCACATCAAATTATATCACAAATGTACATCAAATAACAATCATGATATGATTCTTTCACCACAAAATATGTATATTATCATGATTGTCAAATGAATATATCTAAAGTAGGAACATACTTAAGGTTAGGCTCTCAATAATAACCAAAAGCCTCAACTCAACTTGAGCCTTACCCTTTCTTGAAATAACACATGTGAATAAAACAAAGATGACCATAGCTCAGTAGGCTACACAAAATCTATTACAATTTTTAATACACAAAATATTAAAGAATAAATATTTGCTAAAAATATCATTTTATAAATAATAAAATGTGCCTTAAATGAATTAAGATAATATTTTAACAAATCACACGTTGTGTCTATCAAGTATAGTGTCAGTATAAAAATTAATATATATTATAAGCATACATCAAGAAATAGTCTAAGCAACATGATTTCAAAAATAAAATAAACAACATAAAATAATAATTCATTTTTTTATTTAGATTGTTTATAATGTTTTCTTCGCCCCTTATGCCTCAACATCCACTTATACCTCCACTTGTTTATTTTTCCCCTTTGCCCTTTACATCTCCTCTTTCACTTATGCCACCACTTGTTCACGTTTGTTCAATCACATAAAATGCATAGATGGATAATTTTATAAGTGTGCATACCCTTATAACTCCACTTGAGTGCACATAACATACAGTCATCCCGCCACCTGCACTTCCCCACCCTTTTCCTCTTTTTACATATATACTTTAGTACTTAAGCATTGGATATTATCATTTTTAGCATATGCAAGCATCATCAAACATGTCGTAGAAATATGTAAATATCTATGTGTACAACTAATAGTAGGAATTATATATAAATTTATGTGCTTACATCAACAATCACAATTTACAAATTTATTTATATGCAATATTTATAATAATATTTTGAAGGTTTTTTTATAGTAATTTTTATCAGGCTCAATGTACTCATAAAAATACACATAATATTATATAACAAAAAATAACTAGTGAAAACTTTATTTTTTTATGTCAATATGTCCAACACAGTTCATAGAAATTTGAAGTAGGTAAATAATTTTCCCAACTAGCCTAATGAATGAAATCAACTCTATTACCACCCCCGGACCACACTTTCTCTCTCCTTCTTTCTCTTTGTCCCTCTCTCTCTCTATCTCTCTCTCTCTCTCTCTCCCTATAAATTTTCTCTATTTGGAAAAAAATGTGAGAATGAGTGGGGCGAGATATTTAATAAGAAAATATTTTTTTTTATAATGGGTATAATTGAAATTATGAAAATTATTATATTTTGATTATAATTTTACATAAACTCTTTTATACTTTGAAATACAAGAGTCTAAAATTTATAAAAAATTAATCAATAAAACCAACATCATGTGTATAATACTCTTGTGAAAATGGCTTTGAAAATGGATACCAGATGGTAGCAAAAAAGTCCATTTTTACAAGTACAAATTTCTTAATGAAGATTATTTCAATTAGAAATATTTTATTTTCATACTTATGATACTCATAAAAATAGATTAAAAAATATGTTTTAAATAAAGTCAAGAGTGCTTTTGAATCGAGCATAAACCACATCTCGAAAAATTAATTAAATACAGTAAGGTAAATCTCAACGTGTTAAAATTCTATCCAATCAAAATTATGAAAAATCCACGAATAAACTAAAAAAAAATTTAACTCCAAGATTCAAATAAAATTAGTAAACACAATGTAAATATGCAAGTCTTACCAAGTCAAATTACTATAGAACTAGTTGTCATAATCTCCCATCCTTATGAAATTGTCATCCTAGACATTCATAATTGATTAGTTGTCAAATAAATATGGATAAAGCTGTCTCATATCTATTTATTTTTTTCAAGTGGCTTCTCTTTATGATTTATGCTTCCACTAAACTTTGACCATAGGGATCTACTTATTCCTCAATTATCTCACATCATACGCAAAATACACTAAGTTTTCTCTACATAGGTCAAATTAGGTCTTATCTCAACCTTATCTTTCGGAACTCTACGATCAACATTAGTAACCCACTTTATTAAGATAAATTCATGAAAATTATTGTGCACATTTGACATATGATCGAGCATCAATAATCTGTAAGCAAAATGGCTAACTCTACCGATTACCTCAAAAGGTCCAATAAATCTTGAATTTAGCTTCCCTTCTCTTCCAAATCTACTCACATTTCATAGGGCTGACTTTCAGAGATACAAAATCATCCACCTAAAATTTAACTGCTTGATGCTTGGGATCATAATACTTTCTTTAGCTATCCTGTGTTTCTTTCAACCTATCTCTGATCAATCTGATCTTTCGAGTGGCATCATTTTCTAACGTGTCTTAATCTTCTCACCTACCTCTATTCAAGATAAAGGCATCCTGCACCTCCTACCATATAATGTCTCACATGGAACCATATCAATACTCAACTGAAAGTTGTTTTATAAACAAATTCAAGCAAAGGTATATGATTCTCCCAACTCCCTCCAAAGTCAAGTACACATAATCTCAATAGATCTTCCAACACCTAAATAATCCTCTCGGACTAATCATCTATCTGTGGATAAAGAGCTGTATTGAAGCTTAACTTAATCCTAGACCTTTCTAAATACCTCGTCATACAATCACGATAAAAAATGATAACATTCGATATTCCATGCAATCTAAAATCTCATGAATATATAAATGTGTCAACCTCTCAATAGAATCTATTTGTCTCAAAGGAAGAAAATGTGTTGACTTCATCAATCGATCAACCACAATCCATACTACATCATAACTTTATCTGGATCTCAAAAAACTCAACTAAATTCATGGTAACCTCCTCCCATTTTCACTCAGGAATAGATAATGGTTGCAATAAACCACTTTGTCTCTGATGCTCTACTTTTACCATATGACATGTCTGCCACATTGAAACAAACTCTGCCACTTCACGCTTTAACCCAGGCCACCAAAATATTAGCTTCAGGTCATGATACATTTTATTACTCCTTGGGTGAATAGTGTATCCAGAATAATGGGCCTCATGTAATATCTCTCTTCTCAAACCACCACTAGCAAAAACCCAAAGTCGATGGCCATAAGTCAATACCCCCATGATCATCAACATGTAGCTTGGCTCTCCTCATTGACTGAATCTAGTCAAGTAATCTCGTATACTCATCATCAAATTTCTGAGCTTCCTTAATCCTCTCTTATTAAGAAGCTTGAATAATTATCTATGATAGAAATCTTGTATCTACATTAGTTGAACAAATAACATTTAATTTTAATTTCTAAAATTCTCGAACTAGTGCTTCATTTGATGTAATCATACAACATGAATGGAATTCCTACTTAATGCATTAGTAACCAAATTCACCATTCCAAGTTGATGTAAAATACTCATGTCATAATTCTTTATCAGCTCTAACCACCTCCTCTACCTCAAGTTCAACTCCTTCTAGATGAAGATGTACTTCAAGCTCTGATGATCTATATAAGTTTCACATCTCACTCCATAAAAATAATTTATCTAAAATTTTAAAGCAAATACAATAGCTGCCAACTTCAAATCATAAGTAGGATAAATTTTCTCATGTGGCTACATCTGTCTAGATGTATAAGCAATAACTCTCCCATTTTGTTGCAGTACACAACTCAATACTCTCAAAGAAGAATCTAAATACACTTACAAATCCTCAACATCAAATAAAATTATTAGAATAAGTGCTAAAATTTTGAAAACTTGGCATATAGTTGATGTTGTCTCAATGTCTTCAACACCAATCTCAAATGAGAAGCATAATCATCCTCAGATTTAGATTACACCAATTTATCATCAATAAAAATAATAATAAACTGATCTAGATATACCTTGAAAACATAGTTCATCAAATCTATAAATACATCTAGGCATTAGTCACACCAAAAAGTATGAATTAAAACTCATAATGACCATAATAGGTACTGAAAGCTACCTTCATAACATCTTCCTCATTCACCCTCAACTGATGATATCCAGACCTCAAATTTATCTTTAAAATTATAAAAGCACCTTCTAGCTGATTAAACAAATCATCAATTTTGGGCAAATAATGCTTATTCTTGATAGTCCCCTTATTTAATTCCCTAATCGATACACATACGCATTGTGCTATCCTTCCTTCTTATAAATAACATAGGGCCACCCACAAAGCCTTTATCTAGTAACTCCTATAATTGAACCTTCAACTCCTGTAATTCTTTAGGTGCCATTTTATAAGGAGCATTCACAATAAAAGATTTACTAGGTACTACGTCAATACAAAACTCTACCTCTTTCTTAGGAGGTAAACTCATCAACTCATATGAAAATACAGCCAAAAATTCTCTCACCGTAAGAACAACTTCAATAGAAACTAGAGTTTTACTCTCATCTCTTACATAAGTAAAAGATACATCACTTCCCTTCCTTCATAATTTATCAACCTGGAAAGCTGATATCAAAGATGATAGAACACCTCTAGCACCTTGAAAATAAAATATTTCACTAGCAACACATAAGGCTACTCTCTTCCGACTACAACCAATATAAGCTTCATATATACTCAACCAATTCATATCCAAGATAATATCAAACTCAGTCAAAGGTAATATAATCAGCTCAGACTCCAACTTTCTATATGAAATCTCAATATCACAATTACAAGCTTGAGTAGGAATTAAATAATCTCTAGTGAGTAAAAGAATAGATAGACCAGGCAATGAGGCAATAGGAAGTACATTCAAATAAGTAAGAAATATATTGGATATAAAAGAATGACTTGCACTAGAATCAAATAAAATTTTATAAGGCTGTGTAGAAATGAAAGTTGTACATGTCACAACATCGGGTGCAACCTTAGCCTCCTATTGAGTCAAATTATATACTCTAAGCTGAGCTGGAGTATTAGCAACTGAAGTAACTGACCCTTACTGACTCTCTCCCACTTGCCTTCAAGTTAACCTCTCACCACTTCTACTAGATGATCCATCATTGAAAGCACTTGATGGAATTATCCTATGTTGTCTATCATATCTCTGATCTACTTGAACATCTGGTATGCTCTCTAGGAACACCGAGTTATCCTATGGCTAAATTGACCACACTTGACATACTGCCAATAAAATTAATAGCACCGACCATGATGCCTCTTGCCACATAAAGTACATATTAGAGCACCACTCACAGAAATAGATGAACTCCTACTCCCCAAAGATGCATAACCTCTCTTAGAGTCATATGGCCCAAACCATCTCTTCTTCCCATTAGGAACCACTCCTTGAAGACTCCCTCCAAATCTCTTTTGAGTCATATCTAAATGTTATTGAGTCGATATTAAATCATTCTCTATTATTCTTACCCTCTTAACTAGCTCACTAAAATCTATGATATAAAATGAAACTAATGGAGCCTCAAATTGTCCCTCAATCCTTTTAGAAAGTGACAACATTTTTTCTCAAAAGTGCTAACTAACTGTGGGCTCTGAAAATTTGCCATTGACCTCTCACATTGAAGAGAGTATGATTTATGCATCGATAAAATTTCAGAAGGTAGATGAAATAGTAGATAAGACACTACCCAAAGATTTTACCCTCATTTTGTGAAGACTTTAGATCTGGTTCTAGATTTCCTATAGGCACAAGCACTTATAGTTAATTACCCCTCTCAATGTTGAGAGAGAACTTTCGATTAAAGCTAGTCATTAAGTTGCTAAATGCGCAGTGTTTAGTAGCAGCATATGGAGTTTAAAATTTAGTCTTATGAAATTCATTATATTAACTTAAAGCGATGGTTGGAGGAATGATGACGTGATCGATCTAGATCCCATGGTTCCGTCATCCCGGGCTGTCATGGTCTTTAGTCTACTTAGTCAGAGGAGGTAGTCGACCCAACTTGACCGAAGGATCCTTATCAATAGTCATGAGTTGCATCATCCAAAAAATCCTTGTAGACCTAGGGTGGTGTTTGTCTAAAGAGACATGCTTAAGTCTACCTTAGTTGATAGAGAGCTTTTTGCCCTATGATTCACATCTCAAGGTACAGAACCATTGGGGAGCATATGAGCTACAGTCTTGACCATAATATAATTGTATCATTTGATGACAATCACCCGATCAGAGGACTCTGGTTATAACTACATCATATGTGGAGTCTACTGGTCAAACCACGCAGATAGATGACACATGTCACATCCTTACTAGCATGAGATTGATTCAGAATGAATGTAAATACAATTGATTTGACATGGGCTCCTTTATGAGCTAGAGTTTTCTTAATTCATCACCTTTAACAAACATTTGAAAAGTGGATTGAATGAAGTTTGCTTTAAGTATTTAAAGATTGAATTTATTTAACTATTAATAGCTCAGTGATATATTAGATTTCACATTTGGATTTATACTCAATTTAAGTTAATTTAAGCTAAAATTAAAATCACATTTTTGATAGAAGTATCCACTACCATTGAAATCTCCATTCAACACAGCCATCAGCGAGATTTATGAGTTCTCTTGATCATTTAATTTATTATTTTATATCTTGTCGACTCTATTAGTTTAATAATAGAGGATCGGATCTACTGTCATATGATAAAATTAGCTTCTCAAATATTTTATTAAGTTGAAATTCTTATAATAATTAGATTTTTAAGTTTTGTTAACCTGGACCTAGTCCTAAGACCAAACTGAGAAACAACCCACACAGCATCCTCAGACACTTGAATCTAAACATTCAGCATTGTGTTGGGGCCCATGCAGGTATTTAGAAATTTAGATAAATTATGAGATTAATTCCATATTTATTTAATCTTAACTTAGCCTGCGCATTCTTTTTAGACATTAAAACTTGTACATTAAATCTCTATATTTGAGCACACGCAGGTGCTTTTTTAGCTTGGATAATTTTATCTAATCAATGAAATCATTGATTTTGAAAATCATAATTAGAATAAGAATTTATTAATTTTTGGATTGAAGGAATCTCTTTCATTCGTGTAGAATTTAATTTAATATCGTCTTCTATCTACTTATACGAAGGATTGCAGATTCGATGGCGATTGTGGAGCAGAATTACATTTATATCTGCCCTCAAAATATTGTATCTTTGCTTGCATTAAACTTATTTGTTGAATCTCTAAACTTGGATAGTTGATTCATGGTCATTAATGAACAATTAAAATTTTGTGAGATTCACTTAAGCTGCTTCACCTATTTTAACTTGTTCGATACAAGTCAAAACATAACTAATTCACTCGTTAAAAAACCCTTCTTATGTTAGTTAACAAGCTATTTGGGTTTACCAAAAATCTTTGTTTGTATTTCTTAATTAAAATGTGCTATGAATCATTTTAAATCTCTTTTTTTGTGACTTTTACCCATTAGATGTACTATATATCAATTTCATCGTTAAATGAATTAGCTATGTAAGTCCTCAATGTATGTCCTCTAATGAATTTCATCTGGATCCTATTAGTTTTGAAGATAAACACTTAGATATATCACAAATCTCATTGTGTTTCAAATTTAATTTTAAATGCAAGATCCAAATGGTTCTTTTAAAGGCTACATTTATGAGTGATCATGAGTTGCCTAATTGAATCTGTGCTTATAAAAAAGCTACCAAATTTCTTGTATACTTTGTTCTCAATTTGATATTCAATTGAAATCCTTACTTTAATTGACATCAAATATGATTATTCAAGTCTTCAATTAATATTTTTTATATTGATTACTTGTTCATGACTTTAACACTTTGAATATTCAAAGAGAAGCTTTATTCACATAAAAAGGCTTCAAATCCAATATGAATTTATCTTTAATTCCACATCAAGTTTCATATTTATTTAATAACTTGACTTCAAATTTATCATGAGTTTTTTGTGAGTTTAGTATTAGCCTCTCCAAGTTTCAATTAAAACTTGTTTAGCTTTGAGAAATTTGAAAGAAAGAGAACTCACTTTACCATGGAATTAAGTTTTAACAAGCATGGGTCCCATAGTGATCCTTTTCAACTTTATAAATAATGCTAAGGAGAGGATCTTTACATTTCATTCTACTTTCTTGAGTAAATGTTTTGAGATCCTTAACGAGAGGGAGAGACAAGGAAGAGAATTTGCTGTTCATTTTCATAATTATCATGTATTTTTATTTAATTTAGGTTTAGGTGATTTTCATTTAAATTTTTTTAAGTCTTGAATTTTAGTCCAAATTTCGATAACATTTTGACATAAAGGTGCAACATCTAATAATTTTTGGGTCTGCCCATCACACCCTGATGAGCGTGATAGTTGGTGTTTTGCAGCACCTCGACATATTTTCATCTCGCCAAGTCATGATGAGCATGACGGGGCCTTCAAACATGCATAAAACAAAATATAATACAATTTTCACACACATATCATTTTCATAACTTTAGCAATTAGACAATAATGACAATCAACTTGAAGAGATTGGCTGATTTGAAGATTTCAGTAATCAGAGATTTATTTTATTTTATTTAATTTTATTTCAAGTGTGAGTGACAAGCTTGAGAACAGATAGAGATTTCAGCTTGTGCTTGAGAACAGATAAAGATTTCAATAATCAGAGATTTCATCTTGTTGGGCGAAGTAGGAACCTGACCAGTTGAATCATCTCCGGTGAGGCTATACCTAAGGTGGGGAAAGTAAGTGGGGACCCGACACATGGTGATGAATGTGACGCTAGGCTCCTGTGAGATTAGTCACAATGATATCTCCACTCACAAGATGGGTGGGGTGTTGGGTGGATACCCATTGCAAAAAAAAAAAAAAAAAAAAAGAGAGGCCGACTTATAGTTGGGATGTGTAGCTCGGAGGAGTTTCAAAGAGGCTGGAACTGCTCGGCTCTTGTATCCAGGATCATGGAAGGAGAGACTCAGTTGATCGCTTGTGGATCTACGTGAGTGAAGTTTGCTAAATATCTCGATCTTGATGTAGTTTGGGAAGGATGGTTGAGTTGAGTTCGTGAGAATGGTTTACTGGAATTGAGAAGAGAGAGGCAATCCTGCAGCTGTGTTTGACTGGAGGAGGAATCAGGAAGACGGAACAAGTTTGGAGAAGGGTTTTCGGATGGGGACTTATTGATATAAGAGAGAAGGATAATGGATCGACTTGTGGTTGAGGCCATCGGATCGGATGGGAGCCTCTCCAAAAGCTTGCGGCTCTAGGTTTAAATGGTGACGGGAGAAGATCGCCGCTTGAAGGAAATCAAACCAGAGCCACCAGCGTTTGAGGGATCCTCAATCAAACAAATTCGTTCAATTTTACCCTAAATGAATGAGAGCAGGAACGGTTCTTGCCGTTCGAGTGTGGTTGAATGTAGACGGGGGAGAAATCGAATGGAGAGATTGAGGGCACCGAAGAGCCTATAAATTATTTTGGTAATTTTATTTTATTTTTTTATATGAAGTGGCAAACGATATAGCATGTAGTTTGTGATTATATGGAGGCTTTGAAATTTGATTTTATAGGGGACTCCACCTCATAATGCATTATCATCTAGTTCCCTTGAACCAATCTCAAAAAAGGTTCCTACATCTAATCTCTAGCTAATGGAGGTACAAACTAATCTCTAAATGTATCAATAAACTGCTTCCAAATGATCTCAGTATGTAGCTTGCCTTAAAGTTTCTTCTTTTACTAGCTAATGGACTCCACCTCATAATGCATTATCATCTAGTTCCCTTGAACCAATCTCAAAAAAGGTTCCTACATCTAATCTCTAGCTAATGGAGGTACAAACTAATCTCTAAATGTATCAATAAACTGCTTCTAAATGATCTCAGTATGTAGCTTGCCTTAAAATTTCTTCTTTTACTAGCCTAGCCACTAGTGCCCAGCCTCACTATCTAATAAATACACAACTAGACGGTTCCTTATGATTCCCTGAACACTACATGTTATCAAAAGATTTCTCTAATTTGAATAATTAGTCTTCAGCAACTTGAGGCTCAATTACTCCCTTGAAATGAGGTGTCTTTTCTCTTAAGAATAACTATAAATCTCTATCTCCCTCCTCTACTCTTGAAGTAAATATTCTACTCAAACTAAATCATTAAATCTGCTGTCATAGCTCCAACTGTACTTGTAAAACACCAATCTGGCTAGAACTTTATCCATTTGTCACATCCTAACTTAATTCATGCTATTTCAATACTTACACTTGATATGCACATACAATAATTTAACTTAATACACATAAAAGAAGGGAAGAAAATAAAATAACCTGAAGCTACCCAAATTTCTACCACACATCTATTAATCATTCCTATGGCTCTGGTTTCAAATCAATTCTTCCAAATCCATTGCTCTGATAGCACCTTACATAACTGTCACAACATAACACAATGTAAACCATTATATCAAGGAGGGCCACATCATATTAAAATTTAATAGTTAATTAAATACCCAAGATCTATTTAGAAGGAATATTCTTTTTATTCATTTTTACAAACACAGATCCACTACTATTATAAAAAATATCATAAAATAAAAGTAGTCACATCAAATCATATCACAAATGTACATCAAAATAACAATCATGGTATGATTCTTCCACCAACAAAGTTTGTATATTATCATGATTGTTGAAATAATATATTTAAAGCAGAAATATACATATGGTCAGGCTCTCAACAGTAATCGCAAACCTCTACTCAATTTGAGCCTTACTCTTTTCTAAAGTAATACATGTGAATACAACAAGGGTGAGCAACCATCGATCAATAGCTACACAAAATCTGCTATAATTTTTAATATATAAAATATAAAATAATATAATTAACACTACCTTTGTTGGTCCCAAGTATGGAGGTGAAAAGTGGAGGTAGTCGACACCCAGCATAAAACTTGTCCAAATAATCATGACATGAATCCTTTAAAACATTATTTTAATGTTAGGGTGTCCCTGTGAATATGTATGACCAATATAATGAAAAGTGTGCAAGACTACATGGTGATCGAAAATTTAAATAAGCAAGGGTTTCCACATTATGGATAGATGTGGGCAAAGAAGTTAGTCCATGAAACTAGAATTAGGTTAGAAACTTGGAATATAGGTACTCTTATAGGGAAATTAATGGAACTAATAGATATTATAGTTCATAAAAAGATAAATATTTTATGTGTTTAAGAAACTAAATGGGTTGGGGAGAAGGCCAAGGAGATTAATAGTTTAGGTTTTAAATTTTGGTATTCAATAGAAGTCAAATTAGAAATGGTGTATGTGTGATTATAGATAAAAATTTGAAGGATAATGTTATAAATATTAATAGATGTGGAGATAGAATTATAGCTTTAGAGATTATTTTTATACTAAGATTATCAAAGTTATAATTATTTATGCGCCTCAAGTAGGTTTGGATGTAGGCTTAAAAGAAAAATTTTGGAATGAATTAGAGGGATTAATACAAAAGATACCTCTTGAAGAAAAAATATTTATTGGAGGAGATTTAAATGGAAATGTTTGTAGAGTGGCAGAAGATTTTAAAAGTATTCACGATAGTTATGGATTTGGAGTGACTAATGAAGAAGGTAGGACTATATTAGATTTTGCTTTAGCCTAAGATTTTGTAGTTGCTAATATTTTATTTAAGAAAAGAGATGAGCATATTATTACTTATAAAAATGGATCTAGTAAAACAAAAATTGATTATTTTTTGATAAGAAAAATAGATCATTTAGATTATAAAGATTGTAAAGTCATTCCAAGTGAAAATTTGAGTACCCAACATCAATTAGTAGTTTTAGATTTTAAGATGAAAGATTGGATGATGAAAAATAAATCAAATTATTATCCTCATATTAAAAAGGTGCACTTAAAGAACACTAGTAAAATTATTTTTAAGAGCAAGCTACAGAGCTTAGAATTTGGGATGTTCATAAGGAAGCTAATATTATGTGAGAAAAAGTAACAAGTGAAATTAAGCAAGTTGCAAAAATTATGCTGGGAGAATCAAAAAGAAAAGCTTCTTTTATTAAAGTAGTTGGTGGAGTCACAATGTGAAAGAAAAGATAAGAAATAAGAAGCATTATTATAAAACTTGGTTTAGGTGTAAAAACTCAAAGAATTGGGAAATATATAAACTGGTCTGTAGAGATTCTAAGAAAGCAATATATGATGCAAAAAAAATTAACTTTCAGTGATTTATACAATATATTAGATACTAAAGAAGGTCAATCGTCTCTCTCTTGTTCCTGGAAAACCTAGCGCGTTCCTGGCGGCTCTCGTGTTCTGCTTGCTTCCGGCTGCGATCAACCGCATTTTGGTATTGATCTCTCCCCTGCTCTAGCCGGTAATGTAAATCGCCTCTCTTTGGATGGCGGAAATGGTTTTTTTCGCTCTTACTCCGGATATAAACCACCCCGGTACGCTCGATCCTTTATCCTTACCTGCGGCTTCTGTTAAATCTTTCAAGGATGCTCTCTCTGGTAAATCTGTTTCCCCTACTGCTTCGGTTAAACTACTGTCTACTGATTTCCGTGGTATGCCTACCATAATGTGTTCAGATTCTGATGTGGAAATTCTTGCTAAGCCATTTGAATTCTCGTTGGTGGGTAAATTCACCCTTAAATGCGAACTTAGAAAATATTCTCCTTTTTCACGCACGAAACTGGGCACTTTTACTGTGGGATTGATCGATCCTAGGCATGTGCTAATTCAATTATCAAATGACTTGGATTATTCAAGAGTTTTTGCACGTCATTCTTATTTTGTTTTTAATTGCCAAATGCGACTTCTTAAGTGGACACCTAGTTTTGATATTAAAGAAGAATCACCAATTGTTCCTATTTGGCTTGCTTTGCCCAACATGCGCATACACTTTGTTACACATCAGGTATTGTTTGCTGTGGGGGCTATCTTTGGACGGCCTCTTCAAATTGATCAAGCTACGGCGGTGAGATCCCGACCCTCGGTAGCACGGATACTTGTTGAAGTTGATATACCTAAAAAACATCCAAAAGAAGTTTGGATTGGATCTGAAAAAATGGGTTATAATCAAAAGGTAGAATTTGAAAACTTTCCCTCTTTCTGTACACACTGCAAAATCCATGGGCATGAACATACAGATTGTTTTATTTTACATCCACATCTCAAAAAAAATAAACTTCCTATCCCTACTATTTCGGTTACTAAGGAGCAGCCCACTAAAATGGCCTATGTGCCAAAAGTAAACCAAAATAATCCTCCTCCACAAAATCCCTCTTTATCTCTTGAATTGCAAAAGGAAACTAATCGTGTGAACAATGACATTGATGACATAGTTGGTTATGGGAACTTAGAAAATATTCCTATTACTATTCCCAATGGTAACATGCATGCTCATATAACTAATAAGCCAAAATAAAGAAATTCTGCTGAACTTAGGCTTGGGAACATCATCTCGTGAAAAATCATAATTTGGATCAAAAAATATATAAACTAGATCATTAATCTAGAAAAGAAGATGAAACAATCCTCCCTCCCCTAACACTTTGAATGGCCAAAATGATAGAATAATTAACCGATCTCGATATGGAAGAAGGGAAAATTACCATCACGATTGAAACTTTGGATCACACTAACTATTCTTTTTCTGAGACACCTTAGACAAGACATTTTCAAACGTTCTAAAGAAAAGAAAACACTCAAAAAAATAAAATAGCACTAAAAATGTAAATCACAAGATCTTCATCAACTCAACATCAATAATTTCCTTTTTCCTCATTCTCACCCAATTTTTTTTTCCAATCCATTCATTATGATTAATTTTATCATTTGGAACATTCGGTATTGGGACTAGTTCGCAATCGAGTTAGAAGCCTTTGTCGCACTCATAACATATCTCTCCTTACTATCACCGAACCACTTATCCACTCTTCTAAGATTGTATCTACCGCTAGAACACTAGGTTTTCCTAACTTTTTTTACAACATTAACAACAAAATTTGGTTGTTTTGGAATAACTCTATCAACATCAATATCCTTGACAACAAACAACAATTGATTAATGCCCATATTTCTGTGGGTGATTTCACCGTTCTTTTTATTTATGCATGTAATAGAGCGGTAGGAACATCCTATGGAATAATTTAAGATCTTTAGCTTCCTCTCACTCAACCGGTTGGTGAGATTTCAACATCCTCTCTCTACTTCGAAAGAAGGGGAGGGTCCTCACCTAATCCCTATGGAAGATTTTGCTAACATGATTCTTGACCGTAATCTCGATATAGGTTTTCGGTTCCAACTACGTGGAACAACTCTAGACTTTGGCAACGCCTTGATCGTACCCTTTTAACCATCTTTGGATTGATCAATGGATCAATACCTCAGAGAACACTTAAGTAGAACTGCCATCACGCCTCTTCTCGACATCGTGAAAATTTCCCATGTTTCAATACCCGCATCTGTCCCCTTTCGTTTCCAAAATATGTGGTTGCAACATAATGACTTTATGTCTATTGTTTCGACTAATTGGACGGCCCCTATTCATCCTGATAACTCCATTAAAGGCATGATCCATTTTGGCTTAAACTTAAAAGATTAAAACAAACTCAACTGGAATAAACATCATTTTAAAAACCTTTTGCAAATCTTAAAACTATGGAAGATCTTGTTTGCTCTCTTGAAGAAGCTGCTGCACTAATAAAATGATGAACTCATCAAGCTAGAGATAACTTGATTAAATATCAAAACATGGAGGAAACTTATTAAAAAAGTTGCTACTAAACATATTGGATAAAACATAAAATATTTCCACGCTTTTTCAACAAAAGAAAAGTTCTAAACTCTATTAATAAAATTAAAACAATAATGATACTTGGATATCGGATAAAAATGATATTAAAGACTCGGTTATCCAACATTTTCAAAGTTTGTTAAACAACAACATTAACACAGAATTTATCTCAAATCCTCCAAGATTACTTCTGACCAAAACATCTCTCTTATTGGGTGTCCGACGGAAACTGAAATTAGTACTGTTCTCCAAAGCATGAATTGATTCGCTTCGCCCGATGGATACACAACTATATTCTTTCAGTTGTTGGTCCATTATTAAGTCAATCTAATTATTATTGACTTTTCAATGGCAACCCCTTTCCTAGATCCTTCTCTAGTACCTCCATTATTCTTATCCCTAAAAAACCACCAAAAACTTGGAATGACTTTAGACCCATTAGTCTTTGCACCTTCTTTAACAAACTAATTGCCAAAATAATAATATACCCAATAATATTCTCAACTAATTGATAATATTTTAGCTGAATGAATAATTTAGAATATAGCTGAAACATCAAAAATGACACAAACTCTCTGAATTTTCTTTTGGACATTCTAAACTTTTCAAATCTCATAAACTTTTATTCTCAAAAGAATTTATTCATATCATTAAATGTCACTAATGTTTGGTTCTTCATATCATTAATGGAGAATTTTCTTCACTTCTAAACATGGCTTACGCCAAGAGATCCATTATCTCCCTTGCTTTTATTATCCGTAGATTACTTAATGACCTATTCTATAATAAACCAAGTATGATTTACAAAACTCAAGGTGGATTTCCTATTACTCATCTTTGCTTTTGACGATTTTATCATTTTCGCAATGCTTCTATACCTCAAAACCATTATGAAATTCTTTAACAAATTTGGCAAAGAAAGTGGTCTCCTCCTTAACAAAAAAATGTTGTTTCATAACCGCTAATAAAATCACCAATAATAGGATTAATCATATAACGAGGATCACTAACTTTCATCAACAACAACTTCCGATCAATTATCTAGGTACCTCTTTTCAAAGGTCATAAAAGATCTTATCTTTTGATTAATTAATCCACAAAATATCCAACCGTATCTCCTCTTGGGAATACCATTTTCATCCTTTGAGGGAGGTTAACCTCGATTAAGAGTACCCTTAAATGCCTCGATGCCTTTATCTTATTCAAACTATCGCTCCAACCAACTTTGCATTAATAGAATTGAGAGGTTAATTAATAAATTTTTTTGGGGTCTAATACCTCTTCCTCAAAAATACCGTCCTCTTGGCACAAAATCTGCATTTTGAGGAAGGTGGTCTTGATTGTAAATCTATCAAAGACACCATCATCGCATTCTCATATAAACTTTGGTGGAATTTTAGAAGCAACAATAGCCTTTGGGCTAACTTCATGACAAACAAATACGTCTAAGCACCCATTGCTCTTATAAAATAACGCTTCTCCCATTTGGAAAAGACTTTGTAATATCAAATGGAAGGCGGAATCTTTAATTTTTTGGGGCATTAACTCTGGCAACTCCTTCTTCTGGCAAGATAAGCGGCTTGGAAATAATTCTTTTCGATGAATTAATTTCTCATGTTCTATTGATACCATCAAAGTCAAATCTTTCGAATAATAATAGATGGAACTTTTCATGCTCATCGATTATATCCCTTCTTCTTTTAGACAAACTCAATAATATACACATTACACCCAACAAAAGACCATTCTCTTTAAACTCTCTCTCAATGGCGAATTCAATTTTAAAATGTTTGGCTTATGATCAAAGAAACTTCGTGATTATTCCAAAGTGTATGCTCAACTTTGGCATAACAATATCCCACCTCATACTCCATTCTTACTTGGCGTATCTTAAAAAACTTTGTCCCTATTGACTCCTTGATGTGGGGTAAAGGTTTTATCTTAAAATCAAAATGTCATTGTTGCTCCCATATTGAAAATGTTAATCACCAATTTGTGAATGGAGCGATTGCCTCTAAACTTTGGCTTTGTGCGATAATCTATTCTCCATTGACAAATTCAATGGCTTACTATTTATCCTCGAGATATATTTTGAAAACAATATCAAAGGTCATATTAAAAATGTTACTTCTATCATTATTATCTGGTTCATTTGGATGGCTAGAAATGATGGCAAGCATAACGATATAACTATGAATCATTTCAAGATAATTGCCAAAACTAAATTCAAAATCCATGATTTATTTAAAGCCAAACTTATTAAATATAAACATTTTAAAGGGTGTAAATTTGTAGCCTCAAAATTGGGTTTGCAATTGCCAGATATAAATACTACTAATCAAGCCAAAATACTTTATTGGGCCAAACCTCATGATAATGTCATCAAAATTAACACCGATGGAGCTGTATCTCCTAATGCTTCTGGATGTGGTGGCATCTTTAGAAATTTCAAGGGTGATGTCCTCTTGGCCTTTGCTAATCCTCTTATTACTAACTCAGTTCCTTTTGTTGAACTTACGACAGTTTATAATGCTCTTGACATTTTCTTACAGAAAGGTTGGCTTAATATCTGGCTTGAAGTGGATGCCTTACTACTAATCGATCTCCTGCAGTCTGAAAAAAATGGCAATGCTGAATTATACTATTTACTCAAGCGAACTAAAACTTTGCTCAATCAATTTTGTTACAAAATCACTCATATATGGAGGGAAGGAAATGCTTGTACTGATTACCTTACTACTTAGGAACTAGATTGAATGGGCCCATTAATTTTGATAAACATTCTATTCCTAAACACTTACAAGGATTGGTTAACCTGGACAAGACGGGTTTGCCTTACATTAGATCTTAATATTATTTGTAAGACATTGCATCTTATCTTCATATTTGTCAGAATGATGAAGCACCTTATGTGCTACTTGCTTTTGTTGATCTGCTGGAATCGGTTCCCCCCTATCTCTAATGGGGAATTTAATTTCTACTGTTATAATTGTTTGCATTTCAAAAGGCCTTGTTGCCTTTTTTCATTGAGTTCTTGGGTTGAGTTGCTCGATTTCAATCTTGTATTGGTTTTGCTATTTTTAATCTCACGGATGGAAAATTATGTCTTGTGAGTAATTTTTCCCATGTTTTCTCGGTGGTTCTTTCCTTTCGGTGACTATGGTGCACATAATGTCCTGCTATCGGATCGATTTGATCGGATTATCAATGACACGATTGTCGCTATTGGCTCCTCTAAATGCATTTCTTGGGTGTTTATTTTGGTTGATTGTTACAATTGGCTTCATCTCATTAGCCTTTGCCTTTTTTCACTCAAAGGTTCTTTGGGTTGTGTTTGGCTTTAATTTCATTAATGTGTTGGTTTTTTTGTTTTCTCATCTCACGGTTGGAAAAATCTGTCCTGGCTACGAATAACTCTTCCCCTATTTTTTGCTTGTGGTTGATGTTCCCTTCAGGTGACTATGGAATACTACTTGTCTTATTCTCGGTTCATTTTTGATCATCTCAATGGCACCCGAATCTTCTTGTGGTCTCTAAATGCATTTTTTGGGTGTTTATTTTGGATGGTTGTAGTTCATTCCCTCTGTTGAGATATGATGCCTTCCTTTACTATTGCTCTCCCAAGGACATTTATAAGGGGATGGCTTCCTAGGACGTTTTCTGCACTGATATAATCTTTTACATATCATGTGATTGGGATGGTGTTAATTATAAGATCTTTGACTTTTTTAATAGGTTTTCATACTTGTCTCCTCGTAATTTCTTATGGAGGGATTATATGATCTATTTTCTTTCACGCTAGCTGTCATGTGATTACTAAGTTGGCTCAATCTCTTAGGTCTATGTATTCTCATGTCAAGATGGCTATATTGATGATAATTTTCTTGAATGAGACTCCTCATCCTTGACTCTTAGCTACCTATATAATTTTGATATGAATTTGATTAGGTTTTGCGGTTATAAAGCTCACATGAATATCAACAACCGGATGTTTCCTTCTCTCGTTTGTTGGCTATGATGGCGTGATGATCTCACTTCCAATTGGTTGGTAGTAGCTCATGTGATGTAACCCTTCTGAAGTTTGGATGCTCATACTTGCATCTGCCCCATCAGGATGTGATTGAGCCCGAGCCTTCTCTATCACATTTCCTTACTATCACTCTCATACTATGTTGTTTTCCTCTACTTGTTGTCTGTATTACCTTATCTGTTATATCTTTTTGCTGCTCTCTCCCTCTTTTGCAGGTCTGCTCCAGATTATCATGTACTCCCATTTCCTCCAGAGCATTGGCTTTATTCCTTTTTTACCTTATTAGGTCAATCATCATGTACCCTTTAACTGTTTTAATGCTTTCTTATGATCTTGATGTACTTAGATGGGGATTTACTCCTTAGTCGATTGTAGCTCTTTGAGTAGTTCGAGTTTACCCCCTTTTAAGGATCTTGTAACCTTTTTTTTGTGGCAATAAAATACCCCCGTATCATGGGGTTTCCCCAAAAAAAAATAGATACTAAAGAAGGTAAAAGATGTATGTATAAGTTAGTCAACCAAAGATATAAGAGAAGTAAAGATCTAGTTCAAGTGAGGTGTATTAAAGATGATAATCATAAAGTGCTTTCTTAAAAAAGGATATTGAAAATAGGTGGATGAGATATTTTGATAAACTTTTCAATGAAGGATCTAAAAATATGATTGATATTAACAACCTTAATAACCTAAAAAAATAGAGAATTTTGTTTTATCATCGTATTAGTAAATTTGAAATTAGAGAAGCTTTAAAGAAAATGAAATGTGAGAAAATAGTAGGACCTGATGATATTCCAATAGAAGTGTGGAAATATTTAGGAGATCAAGGAATTTACTACCTTACAAATCTTTTTAATATAATTTTAAAGACTAAAAAGATGTTAGATGAGTGGAGAAAGTGTTTGTTGGTACCTATATTTAAGAATAAAGGGGATGCAAAAGAGTGTGCAAATTATAGAGGAATTAAGTTAATGTTTCATACACTAAAATTATGGGAGAGAGTAATTGAGCATAGGTTATGATGTGATACAAAAGTTTCTCATAATCAGTTTAGTTTCATGTCAGATAGATCTACTATGGATGATATACATTTGTTAAGAGGTTTGATGGAGAAGTATAGAGAAAGTAAGGAGGATCTACATATGATGTTTATTGATTTAGAGAAAGATTATGAGAAAGCTTAGAGATTTTCTTTGGGGAGTTCTAGAAAAGAAATGAGTTAATATTGGCTATATTCAAGTCATTAAGTATATGTATACTAGAGCTGTTACTTGTGTCCAAACTAAAGGAGGATTTATAAAATATTTTCCTATTTCAATTGGATTACATCAAGGATCAGCTTTAAGCCATTATCTTTTTTTCTTTAGTTATGGATGTTCTTACTAAGCATTTACAGGAAGATGTACCTTAGTGTATGTTTTTTACTGATGACATTCTTCTTGTTGATAAGACTAGAGAGGGAGTCCAAGAGAAGCTTGAATTATGGAGGTCAACCTTAGATTTTAAAGGTTTTTGTTTAAGTAGATCTTAAATTGAATATGTGGAGTGTAATTTTAGTTGTAGAATTTCTAGTGGCACTGTTGTGACATTAGGTGAACAAGTCATTAAAAAGACTAAGTGATTCAGATATTTAGGCTTTATTGTTCAAAATGATGGTGAAATAGATAAAGATTTTATTAGTAGAATTCAAGTTGGATGGTTGAAGTGGAGGAATGCATCTGGCCTATTATGTGATAGAAAAGTATTGCTTAAACTTAAAAGAAAATTTTATAAGATGGTGGTAAGACCTGTAATGATTTATGGTGAAAAATGTTGGCCAATAAAAGAGAAGCATAAACTAAGTTAAGTGTTGTAGAGATGAGGATGCTCAGGTGGATGAGTGGCTTTACTCTAAGAGATAAAATACGAAATGAGTATGTTCAGGGAAAAGATGGAGTGGCTCCAGTGGCAGATAAGATTGGAGAGAGTCACCTTAGATGGTTTGGCTACATAAAGCGTTGGCGCTCTGATGACTTGGTTAGGAGAGTAGATGCATTATATTTGCTTTATGTTAAGAAAGGTAGAGGAAGACCTAAGATGTATAAAAAATGACCTTAGTATACTTGAATTAAATGAGAATTTAACACATAATAGGACACAATAGAAATGAAGGATTCATGTAGCCGATGCCACTTAGTGGGATAAAAAGGCTTGTTGTTGTAAAATAGAAAATAATAGATATTTACCAAAAATATCATTTTATAAATAAAAAATTGTACCTTAAATGAATTAAAGTAAAATTTCAAAATTCACACATTATGTCTATCAAAGTATATTATAAGCATAAAAACTAATATCTATCATAAGCATACATCAAGAAAAAGTGTAAGCAACATAATGTTAGAAATTAAGTAAGATAATATAAAATAATAATTAATTTCTTTATTTAGACTATTTTATAGTTTTTTCTTCGTTTATTATACCTCTACTGTCACTTATACCACCACTTATTCATATATCCTCTTTGCACCTATATCTCTACTTTCACTTATACCCCCACTTGTTCACATCTATTCAAGCCTATAAAATGCACAGATGGATAATTTTATATGTGCACAAACTCTTATAACTCAACTTGAATGTATATAACATACAATCATCCAACAACCTACACTTCCCCACCTTTTACCCCTTTTGCATATATACTTTGTTACTTAAGCATTGGATATTATCATTTCAGCATATATAAACATCATCAAATATATTGTAGAAATATATAAATATCAGTGCATACAACTAATATTAGAAATTACAAGTAATTATATGTTGCTGCATCAACAATCACAATTTACTAAGTCATTTATATGCAATATCTAGAACAATATTTTGAAGCTTTTCTTATTTTATAGTAATTTTTTTCTAGCTCAATATACTCATAAAAATACATAAATTATTATATAATAAAAAATACGCAGTGAATTTTTTTATATATAATATTTCCATCATAGCTCATTCTATAACATATCAAAAGTTACATGATGAAAAGTTTATAAATCTTTGTAGATTTGAATTTTAATTAAATGCAATTAAACAAAATGCCAAAAAAAATATACACACAAGTGATGAAATTGAAATCTAAAGTGTGTAAACAGTAGCCTACCTAGAGCTAAATAATTTTTCCAATTGGCCCGACCAACAAAATCGACTCTACAACCCCCAGATCACTCTTTCTCTCTCCTCCTCTCTTTCTCTCCTCTCTCTCTCTCTCTCTCTCTCTAAATTTCTTCTCTATTTGGGAAAATGTGAGAATGAATGGGGTGAGATATTTAATAAGAAAAAATATAATTTTTTTTAAAAGTTATAATTATAATTATAAAAATTATTATATTAATTATAATTTTACATAAATTCTTTTATACATTGAAATATAAAAGTCTAAAAATTATAAAAAATAATCAATAAATTCAACATCATGTGTATAACACTCTAGTAAAAATGGTTTAGAAAACAAACACCAGATGGTAGCAAAAAATCTATTTTTATAAGGAGATACAAATTTCTTAAGGAAGACAATTCTAATATGAAACCTTTTATTTTTGTACTTATGATGCTCATAAAAATAGATAAAATTATGTTTAAAATAAATTCAAGAGTGCTCTAGAATGTGGTGAAGATGGTTTTTAAATTAGGGATAAAACACAGTTCAAAAAATTAATTAAATACAGTAAGGTAAATTTTGACGTGTTAAAATTTTGTCCAACCAAAATTACAAAAAATTTACGAATAAACTAAACATAAAATTAACTCTAAAATTCAAAGAAACAATGGACATAAAAAAAATATGCAAGACTTACTATGCCAGATTATAATATAACCAATTGTCACATGAGGGTTGCTTTATATAAATCATTTCATGAAGGTGACCATGGAGAAAAGCATTGGAGATGTTGAGGTAGAGGATTTGCTAGTTCTATGTAAGCACAATTATAAGGACAACATGAATAGTAAGAATTTTGGCAACATGTCTGAATGCCTCCTTATAGTCAAAGCCATACTTAAGCGATGAGATGTGCTATGTGCTGAGAGATGGATCTATCAAGATTTAGTTTGGTTTTGTAGGTCCATCAATAGCTAAGTACATTTTGATGTGGAGATGGTGGTATAAGTATCCAAGTATGTTGGGTCTGAAGTGCTTCAAATTCCTCATTCATTGTCTTTTCTAGTGGATATGTTGACTTGCAAATAGTTGGTGAGGGAATGAATGAGGTTTAGAATATGGTGAGGTTAAGGTGACTTGTTTTTATATCTCATTTACATTGGATGGGTCCATAGGTGAGTTGATTTTTCTATGGAGGGAAAGGAAGGAAAGTTAGAATGAGGGATAGGTTGTGAGTTGGAAGGTTGTGTATGTATGTGGTTGGGAGGTAGAGGATTTATAGGGGGAGGTCTTAACTAGGAAAGGTATGAGAATTGGATCATCAAAAGCTAGAACTAATAGTAAGGGGAGTAGACAGAGTTGGTGGTGAGGATGAAGATAACATGTCGAGAAATGTGCATTTTATGGTTTTATGAATCAAAATAGATATAACCTTTTTATGCAGATGCATAACCCAGGTAAATGCATTTTTTGGTTGGAGGTGAGGTTGAATCCAAGGGAAGCACTGAGAGCTAAATATTTTGAGATGGCTATAGGTGGGTTCTTAATTGTAAAGAAGTTGATAGGAAGAGGTGGGTAGGGTGTTGTCATATGGTAATCAGTTAATGTGATAGCATGCAGTAAGAAGTGCAAGAGCCCAAAACTGAGAGGGAAGAGATGCTTCTATAAGAAGTGTTTGAGTTATTTGTTTAAGAAGTTGATGTTTTCTTTTGGCTATACCATTTTATTATGGGGTATATGTGTAGGTATACTTATGTGGAATAAGATTTGTCATGTCTATACCAACACTTAGTAGCTGTGTGACCTTATTTGTTGAATATTTGGTAGATTATAATGCAGTTGAAATTAGATCTAAGAATGATCTGATTGAAGTAATTATAATGATATTTATTACTTCAAGTATGCAATGATGTTCTTCCTTTAAAGTTGGAGAAGTTTCTACCTCTCCCACATCCTCATGTTGTTGTGAGAGCAATTATTATTTGAAGTGAGTTTGTGGATAGAGATAATATTATAAGCAAGATTTGGGACATGTTGCAGATGTGAGAGTGATAACTTATGATATGGGGTGGGAAGAAGAGCTTTACTAGTGTAAGTAATGGGTGGGTAGACTCTGCCCATTGCCAAATGTTACATTACTATCTCCATTATACTCTTTTTTATTGGAAAGCAAAGTTCTATTTAAGGTTAGGTGAACAATTACATAACTATTCAGGTGTTAGCTACTATTTAAATTGAACTAAGTATTAGTAATCAGTGTAGTAGATATCCTATTTATTATCCATGGTGGTATTTTTTTTTCTAATATCTATTACTCATGTAATAACCATAACCTACTGACATTAATCAATATTTTGGGAATTAAGACCAAATTTAGACAAAACCATTCATTTCTTATATAAATGAGTTATGTAAAAATTATTATTTTTGAACATCCCAAAAAACTTAGTGCAATATTTTATGGAAATCATTCTTTTAACTGCAATGGTTGTTCTTTAAAGATAAGGAGAGACAACTTTGACTTACAATTTACATGACAAAGAAAGTTATCTATGTTTAATCCTAAACTGTCAATGGTCTCACACCACCTAAGTAGAAACTATAAGAGGAAGAGAGAAAAAAAATCTAAAGAGACAAAGAGGGAATTAGAGGGAAATCTCAAAGAGCCAAATCTTTGAATAAGGAGAAAAAGATTTGATCCCTTTGATAAATGTTAAATTTTTGAAAATTTCATGTATTTAGATGTCTTTGCCATATTTCTATATGTTAAATTGTATTTATTTTAAGTATATTTTGAAAATAGGAAATTTAGTCAAAACACCTAGGTGTTGCCAAAGCAGTGTCGCGATGCTAAAAATGGCCGAATTTTGAGCAATTTGAAAGTAAGGCCAGTGCCTATGAGCTATAATAGCAGTGTCATGGTGTTGGATCAAGTTCATTTTGGGTTATTTTGAGAGCAAGCTCAGCATTGCAGTCATAGACCGAAGGCAATAATATGAAGCAAAGGCAGCAAACATAGCGTTGCAGCACCCGGTTAACAGTGCCATAGAACTACACCCCAATAGAATAGATTCATGTCATTTCAGCAATGGTTTCAAGCAATTTTTTTGGGAGTTTTAACATGAACTGAAGGATTATTGGCCAGGGTTGCTATTAGGCTATAAATAGGGAAAATTCCTAGTGTTGGAGAGTTTTTTTAATTTTTAAGAGTTTTTGGCAAGTGGTGGAGTGTAGTGTGAGTGTGTGCGAGTTTTTGTAAAGCACTTGGAGAGAGACACTCAGAGTGTTGTGAGAGTATTACGTGAGTAGTGTGATAGTGTGTTCTTCTTAAGCAAGTGTTGAAGAAGGAGATCTAAAGCAAATATTTTTACCAGGGGATATTGGTTATTTCCACAATAGTAGTTGATGATCGCAAAGAGTGGACTTAGAAGTCTTACTCGGTGTACTCTTTTCTTTCTTTTTTGGTTATCCTATGTCTTATTTTATAATGTTTATTGAGTTTTCTTTCTTCTTTACTATGAAGCACTAATCTTATAAAGTGATATGAATTTATGTGAATTTTTGGATGGTTTGTATTATATTAAGCTACATTTGTGCATTAATATAAGAAAATTATTCATGATTTTCATAAAATTTGGGTTTTTATTTTCTCCACACTTTATTTACTTGTGATCTGGCCAATTAAAAAGTTAAAATTAAGTGTGATCTAAAGATATCGATAGAGTCCCAAAAGAATAATTAGGAAAAAAGAAAACATATGTACTAAATAGCCATTAATATGCTAAATAGTCCTGAAGTGCTAAATGGCTATTAAACATATGCCTATTTTTAGGATTCATAATTATTTCAATGGGAAATATGGGTAATACGACCAATCATACTTTACTCGACACTAGGAAAAAAATTGACTAAATGGATTGGTTTGGTTATACTTGTCAAGACATAAAAGGTATAACATTTCACTCTTGAATGACATTTCAAGCTTAAAATAAATCCACTACTTAGTTTAATATAATACATAATCTATAAATTCTAAAAATTCACAGTGATATCTTCAAAATTAAGAACAACAACTATATTTTTCATAAAATATAAAAATTAGTCTTTTTAATAAAAATATTTTCTTTGTAAAATATTATATAGTTATTTGACTTAATCACTTTATATTTTGTTCGATAAAAATTAAGTTTAATAATAAGGTTAGTATTTAACTTAATATAAAATTTTTCACTTTAATTCTCATGGAAACATTACTTTACTCATTTTATATTATTTGATGCGACATGTGCACTTGCGTATAAGGGAAAAGATTAATCACCATTGCACCATGAGGGTATTTCCTTAAATATAGATTAGGATCAACTCCTAGGTTTAGGATTCTTCTAGACACTTATGTTTCCTTAATGCTAGGACACTTCTAGTGACTAAAGGGACACTAAACCTAGGCTTAGAGACTTGTAGGGCATAACCTTAGGCTTAGAGCTTACCTTAAGACAAGTAGGCTTCTCTTACACTAAGGCCTAAAATGACACTCATACCTATCAATCACTTTAAATCTAAATAAAATGTTTAAAACCTCAATCTTAAGCCAATCAATTGACCATGATTGAATTTAATTTGCAATCCAAGCTCTGAGCCAATTTAGCTTCTTAAGTCAAGTTAGCCCACTTCAACCCTATAACTCAATTCATACCAACCCAAGCGAACCAAGATCAATTCAATTCTCTCAATTATCCTAACCATCCAATGGATCATTTAAAACTATTCCAACATTTACAATCAAGCCAACTAAACCAATTAGACTTAAGTGACCAAAGTTAGCCCATTTGACCTAAAAGGTTTGAATGAGTCAAAACCCAATCGAACTCAAGTCAATTATATCCAAAGCTACCAATCAACTTCAAATTCATCATTGAATACACTCCAACCATCTATAACCTCAATTAGTCTAAATTGACTTGACTAAACAACTTAACCTAATTGACTAAAAAGGCCAAATTGGACCAAAACATATTTTAAGCCAAATTAATTACAATCAATGACTCCCATCAACCATAAATTGAGTATTCAACATGACTCAACCACAACATAACCAAGCCGATTTGGCCTCTTGACCCAAGTTGGCCCAATTTGACCTAAATGGCCAAGTTGAGATAAATCAAATCCTAAACAAAATCATTTGAAATAAATACTTCTAACCAATCACTAATTGAATATTGAACATGATCCAACCTTCAATTGGACCCAATTTGGTCAGCCCAACCCAATTCTCCTACTTACCCCAATTTGACCTAAATGGTCAAATTATTGAAGCCAATTTGACCAATTTGGTCAAACTAATCAACATGACCCATTTGACCCAGATAAAATCATATGAACCAAATCCAAATTTAACTCAAATTGAACCAAATCATTTTCACTAATTCATTCCAAATGACCTATTAAACTTTACCAAACTCCCACTTTGACCCAATTTGGTCAAAATGGTCAACTTAGCCCAACATGACCCATTTGACATACATGAGTCAAATTGAGCCAAACCCAAACAAACTAAGCATGAATTATCCTTGGGCACCATGGGCCTGCCCAAGTGGGCCCAACCCATGGTGAACACGGGTTAAGTTCAACCCATTGAACCAAGCCCTCCAAATGAGACAAAATCTACATTGGGATGGGTTCTCCAACTCCTTATCTCTTGGTAGCCACCTTTAGCCTTTCTTGGATAGAGGACCACTAACTCAACCTAGTATATATACGTAGACTCATATACCCTAGGAGTCCTTATTCGGTGATTAAGTTCATTGTAGGATGATATTTCTATGTTTCGAGATAATACATCATGTGTTAATGTCTCTCCTGATCACTTCAATAACTATGCCCTTAAATCTGTGTGGTATCCCTACGACTCCAAATTAAACACCATAAATTTTTCTGGTGACTCTACTGGGATTATTCCTCTCTCTATCTTTAGTAGCCAATCATTATCTCTAACATTGATAGTGGACTTATATTTTTATGTAAGTCCAAGATTATCATTCTTTTCGTTGGGCACCTCGCCTATTTCATCCTTAGGTAAGAGTGGCCAATATCCTTTAGGTTTCAGAACCTCACTCCAGTTGGTTCTAAAACCCCTACTAGACCTCTAATAGGGAAAAAAAGAATTAACCAAAAAAATTTTCAAATAAATAAATAAACCCAATTTAAAACATTCAAGAACCTCTTACCATAAGCATGGCAAAGTAAGGTTCATCTTCCATCTCAAAATTCATTTGAGCTCACTCTTGGTGAAGTTCAAATTAAAAAAAATATCTCCCCTCAAAATTATAAATCTCTCTGAAATCTATATAGACCCCATATAATTAGATGAGGGTTTCAACTTAATGTCAAGACAAAGAAAACAACAACTAAAATAAAGTCTAATCTTATGCCTTTTTTTCTCCAGCAATAGAAAGAAATCGCCAATCCTTCTTCCTTTCAAGCAGTTAGTCATTATATCTTCTGAAAAGCTCATCTTTTTCTATGCTTCGGGTGTGGATTTGGCCATGGATCAGGCCATACTCACCTCTGCCCAAGTCATCAAGTTTGGTCTTAGATTTGAACACTTTAAAATCACTTGTGATGGTCCTACCCTCAATACAATGAGTTGGGACAAGGTGGCTGATAAGAAGCCACTTCTACAGTTTGATTTACAGTTAGATACCAAGTTTTCATTACAAAAGATGAAAGCCTTAGAGATTCCCACACCATGAGCACCACTTGTGCCTGCGAGAACCTCCGTTAGGACTAGTATAGCCTTTACTGTAGCCCCAATCTTTAAGGGGAAGTCTATCCTATGACATTGTTTCCCCTGCCTTCAAGGTCAGTACTAGTTTCCACCATGCCTTTAACTAAGACTTAGCACCATAACAAGAATAGAAAGATCAAGAGGTATTATGAGCACATAGCCAAGGAGGTTGAGCAAGCCTCCCTTAGAGCTAAAGAGGGATCCATTCGTGAGACCTCTCCCCTTTTTTGTGATAATAGGTTTTACCTCCTCTCAGTTGCAGACGGAGAGGAGGATGTAAGAAAAATAACTACATCACCCCCACACCATATCGAGTATGATACATTAGATAGGAATAGGAGAAGACCCTATGCTAGCCTTAGGTCCGTGCTCAGGCAAGTTGGGAGGGCACATGGATGATTTAAATCTGTAACCTTGCATGATTTGAGATGGGTCATCCTTAGGAGTGTTGAGGATTATATCTAAAGAGAGAGGGCCATAAAGGCCAGGATTGCTTCCTAAGCTAGCAAAAGAGGTAAGAGGAGGTTCTCCATGAAGTCGGTGGCCTTAGTATTGATTGACCACCTTGATCAATGAGCTGATAGAGTTGATCATTTAGACCGAATAGTCCTTTTTGGTTCTAGCCATAGGAGGAGACCTTCGGCGGAGAAGCAGCTAATGTCATCATCACCACTCTGCTCCACTCGCCAAACACCATCACTAGTTCTTGTCTCACCATCTGAGGTTCCTACCAAGTATCATAAGTTAACATTTGGAGATAATTCATCCCCCTTGGTGATACGACTACATCCCAAGGACCACACTTCATCCACCTTGCCAATTGATGCAAGGCCAAGCTCTCCCGATCAACCTCCTGTCTCAATAGTAGGGAGGAAAGAGTGGTGACCCAAGAGTGTCATAGTTGCTCCACCATCCCTATAAGAGAAGGAGGAAGAAGGTAATTCCAAGTTGGCTCCTATGATTGTTGAACTAGTCATAGCTAGCACCCCTCTCATCCAAGACATATAGTGCATCACCTCTTTGGAGCACAGTCCAACAGTGAGTCATCAACCAATATATGTCCTAGTAGTCCTGGGTATAGTAGATGACTGATCTTTGAAAGAGATATTGGAGGATGATTGTGTCATAGTGAGGCAGATATTGGAGATGACCACTCTGATCAAGAGGAGGACATGGTAAATTTTAATGCCAATGGGGATGACTTTCTAAATGATGTACTAGAGGTCCACATAGTTGATACCCAGGAGTCTTTGCATAGAGAGCAGCCTAGCTAAGAAGCTCAAGGCATTGTAGTTGAGGAAGTTAAGGCATCAGACTCAACTCAATGCTTTCTCCAACAAATTAAACTCAAGGATGATCATATTGATAGAATGCAAAAGAGAGTAGAGAAGGTGACAACAGTAGTGTTAGCATTGTAGAATCAAACACTTATCCCCCAACCCACTCCAATGGAGGCCGATAAACCTGAGTTTGTACACTTCCTATATCATTGTTAGAGCACCACTCTAATGGATGAGGATATCAGTTCCCTTCATAGGAAGATAGCTGATAGCACCTCCATTCATGAGAAGGATATCAAACACATGATAAAGCAACAAGTGAAGGAAGTGTTGGCACAAGCCTAAGGGGCTTATTGATTCCAAAGGGTTGACCTTACCTGGAGGAATTTGGCGTAGTTCAATACCCCAAGGGTTTTGTACTACCATACCTCAAAGTATTTGATGACAGTGGGAACTCTAGGTAGCATATAGCACACTTCAGGGCTAGTTATTGCAACATCGATGGTAGCGATGTCCTACTCTTCAGGCAGTTTATCAATAGCCTTTCTAGAGTTACTTTTGATTGGTACACCAAACTCTCCAATGGTTCTATGAAATATTTTATGGAGTTACAATAGATTTTTATTAAAATATTTGTAGGAGCTCAGTAATGAGTAACTGTATGAGAACTTATTATAGAAAAACAAAAATATAATGAGTCCCTTGTTGATTATATTCTCAGGTGGCGAGGCTTCACTAGCAAGACATTTGAGAAGCTAATTAGCAAGGTAGCCAATCTACAAGATGAAGCCAAGTAGTTACCCTTCTCAAACCAATCATGTAAGCCCAAGGCTTAGAAGATATTTGAGAAGAAGCCATATTAGATAAGGGGAAACAGCCAGTGAGAGCACAGTTTGAGAGGCCCAGAGCTCAATAGCCTCTGCTTTCACCTCCTCTTCCACCATAATGGCCATGTTAACAACCTACACAATAGTTGTACCAATATTCATCACCAGGTAGCTATTACTCACCCACTCTTACTGATAAATTAAACAAGCCATATTCATTCAAGAGGCAGGTAGTCAGAAAATTCTCTAAAAATCTTTTTAAGAAGTCAGACTTCCAACTGCTAGAGCCTAGAAAGCCAGAGGAAATGGGTAAGAGTGATGATCCTATACTGCCCCTACCACCGCATGCTAGACCATGTTATAGAGGATTGCTTCGCATTCAAGGATTGACTTAAGCGTAGCTATAAGTCAGGAGCTATAATGATCCCCAAAGAATACTTAGTAGAATAACCTTCTAGTTTCATTAAAGTAATTTTTGGGGAGACATCTGATCTTCTTAAGATAAAAGATGGTTGTGATATCTCCTTATCTCATACCTCTAAAAATATTATCTCTAAAATCAAAAAACTTTTTCTGCAAGTGTCTAACTCAGTTTAGACTTCCAACACCAAGAAAGGTCTGCCAATTATGAGGGACAACTTAGAGAGAGTAGAAGCTTAGCAATAGTAATGGCCACCATATGCCCAGGATAGTTCCACAACACCACCACCAACCGATTCTAGCATTCTCTCTTCCACTATTGCAGCTACCACATCTACTAGCTCCACCACCACCACCAGCAAGAGTATTGTATCCATGGATGGGGCACTAAGCCACTCAAGCCACTTACTTTGCATTACTTTTATCATGTACCTCCCAAATTAAAGAAATCAATGAAAAAGATTAATTATGCTTACATCTTGTCTACTTTTGATGACCTCAGTGTTTTCATTCCTATTGATAGCTCTCCATGTCACAATAATAATGATTTAAATGATTCTGATCAATTCTACTCATATTCAAAAATAGATTGCTCTTTTTGAATCTCCAGGGTTCACCACTTGAGATAGATTTAGAGTCATCCGACTCTGAGGATCCTTTAAGAGAAGCTGTAGGTATACCCGATAAGTAGGTAGAACTTTTTACAATCTCAACATCACAAGAAGTCATTAAAGTTAACCTTCGCAGCCACAAAGTTTTACCTCCTAGGATAGTACCTCAAGATAAGAGTAAACAAGTCATTGATCAGATACCCCTCCGCAAGATGCTCCACCCTTGGATATGCTTGTCGATGACCAACTTAAAGTTGATTACAACATCCTGGCATATCTTAAAAAGTTATCAACTAAGCTAAGCATATACGATTCCCTTATTTTATCCAAAGAAATAAGAGAGTCATTAATCAAAGTATTGCTTGACCTTGAGATATGCTTAGCTCAAATGGCTGCTACTAATCTAGCTCGAGAGGAGGAATATTTTTTAAAAGATGTCCTAGGAGTCACCATCTCATTTGAAGACTTACTACTAGGGATAATAGATCACAACCATCCCCTCTACATTACAGTGGATGTTGGTAAGTTCAGATTATCCAGAGTGTTGGTTAATTTGGGTGCATCAGTGAATATCATAAGTCTAAGAACCCTTACTTACTTGAGAATTGACATCTCTAAACTTTAATTTCAAGATATGATATTAAAAGGATTCAGTGAACAAGGCGAGAGGGCCTTAGGATGCATAATGCTACCATTGAAAGTAGATGATTGGAAGATTGAGGCCAAGTTTCACATAATAGACTTAGATACATCTTTCAATGCTTGCCAGAGTGACCCTGGATTCATGAGATTAAAATGCTTCCATCTTCTTTACATCAATTCATCAAGTTTGGCAAGGATGGGATTAAATATTATATCAAAGGACTCAAGCCATTTGTAGTGCATGAGGTAGGGATTTATGAGGATGCGGTCCATTATCTCCCTAAGAAACAAAATGTCTTCTCTGATGAACTTAGTCAAAATAAAAAAGAAAAAAGAAAATAAAAGAATGAGAAGAAGATATTAGGAAAGAAATAGAGCCTAAGATTAGATTCCATCCACAGTTCGTCACTCCATTCGAACAAGTGGGTAGGATGACTTGACCTCTACTAGGACAAGGAAGAGGCAAGTCTAGAGGATATCCTAGAGATGGTAGACCTTCATACTTACCACCTACTAGGGGATTTATTTTAGCATCTATAGCCATCTATATAGACTAGTTCGAGCAGTCCTATGTAGTGAGCACACACTAACTCGCACAGGTAGACCTTATTGGAGGTGAGACTTGAGCCTGAGAGTGATGAAGACAGGGTCCTCAAGCAAAGCATTAGTGTATCTGAATCCTCTTTATGTGAAATTGTCAGACAACATGTGAGCACCTTAACTCTAATCGCACTATCCTCATAAAAAGATGAGAGTTTGGTAGTTAAGGAAGCTCATAAAATATATGCAAATGCTAAACCTTAGAGATTTTATCTAGGAACAACATCCTCAATCTAAGAAGTTGATGTAAATCTTGAGAATAAATCATTTAATGAATTAATAGAATTACCATTTCATTAGTACTCGCCTTGTGTTTTAAATTTGGCAAAGAAAGGTTTAATTTCACATGAATGGTCTAAGCACAAGTCAGAGTACTTTGAAAAGCTATGGGACAATAAATGCAAGAACTCTCAATCAAGACCAAAACTAGGCTTCGACATAGTAGGCCTAGTAAAGGATGATAATTATTGTTTAGTCATCACCAATCATCTGGAATCTGATAGGTTCTTTTCAAACCATACTAATTCATATGAAGAGATGTATTTAGAAACTTCAGATGATCCAGATGATTTTCAAGTCAAAGATGAACCCCCATAATGTAAAGAAGAAATCAAATTAACTATCAATAAGCTCAAAGAAATTAACTTTGGCAATGAAGATAATCCATGCCCAAAATACATCAGTTCTTTATTAAATAAATCTAAAACCAATGACTTAGTTATGCTACTCACTGAGTTTAAGGACTGCTTCACATGGAGCTATGAAGAAATGCCTTGATTAGCTCTAGAAGTCATAGTTCATAAGCTAGTAATACAGTTTAATGTTAACCTCGTCAGGCAAGCTCCTCGACACATGCGATTGGACATTGAACAATAAGTTATTTTCAAAGTCAATAAATTGATCAATCTTGTTTTCAACAGGGAAGAAAAATACCCTACCTGGTTGGCCAATGTTGTCCTAGTTAAATGAAGAATGGTCAAATTCGCATATGGCCAATTTTAGCAATCTAAATAAGATTAAGTCCAAAAGATGAATTTCTACTACCAATACTAGAACTAATGATGGGCATTGCCTCATCTCATGTGTCTTCTCTTTCATGGATGGTTCATCTGGATATAATTAAATCAAGATGGCACCTAAAGATGAAAAGAGCACTGCCTTCAGAATCTAGATCAGAATCTATTATTATAAGGTCATGCCTTTCGGCCTCAAAAATACTAGTGCCATATATTAGTAGGTCATGACTTGAATGTTCAATAAACTCATTCACCACCAAGTAGAGTGCTATGTTGATAATATCATGATCAAAAGCAAAGAAAAAGAAGATCATCTCTTTGACTTGCGAGTAGTTTTTGAGCAATTGAGGTAATACAACCTTAAAATGAACCCTCTAAAGTGTACATTTGGTGTAACTTTAGGAAAGTTTCTGGGGTTTGTTCTCCAACATTACAGGTTTGAGATTGATCTAGAGAAGATCAAAGTGATATTTGAAATGCCACCCCTAAAAACCTAACTCAACTGAGATCATTCTAAGGGAGGTTAACGTATCTAAGATGCTTTATATCCAACCTATCAGGTAGATGTTAATCAATCTTAACACTAGTCAAGAAAGATACCAAATTCAAGTGGGATGATAGATGTCGACATGCATTTGAAAGTATCAAGTAATACCTCATAACGCTACCAGTTCTAGTTGCCCCTATCCCGGGCTAACCCCTCAAACTTTACACTACTGCATTGGACAACTCCCTTGGTATTTTGTTGGCCCATACTAATAATGAGGGAAAGAGAATATGTTATACTATCTCAATCATCATTTGATACCTGTTGAGGAGAACTATCCACCCATTGAGAAGTTTTTTCTAGCTTTGATCTTTGTAGCTCAATAGATATGACATTATATGCTTTCTCACAATATCTCATGACACAATATGCTTTATATCCAACCCTAAACTTAATTTCTAGAGTCAATCCACCAATATCTCATGACACAACTGACACTATCCAGATGGTTGACACAGTGGTTCATGATTTTATCATAGTTTGACATCAAGTTCGTACCCCTTCACACAGTGAAAGGGCAAGCACTTGCAGACTTCTTTCCAACACCCTCTCCTTGTAGATTCCCCTCTTAGTGATGATCTTCCCATTGAATAGATCATGAATCTAAGGGATGAAAACACCTACCATTGGGAGATGTATTTTTGATGGTGTGACTTCCTCTCAAACAAGAAAAGAACCATAATCTACTCTTTCAGTTAATGAAGGGTAGAGAAAGTCCTCCTAACACTATATCATGATATGATGAGATTCTAATATCATATGTCTAAATCCTGCATCAAAATTGAAGTCAAATATGAGGCTCTAATCATTGGTTTAGAGTTAGCCATCTCCTTAGGCATCCAAAGGATTAGTATATTTAGGTATTCACAGCTAGTGGTCAACCAAATTGCTGAGTGGCTCTAAAGCCCAAACTCCATCACTACCATAAGTACACTATGGAGTTACTTGCTTGGATCCTAGAGGTCACAATCTATAAGATCCCTCAAGGAGAAAATGTCATAGTGGATGCCTTAGTCAAGCTTGCCAAAGAGTTGGCATGTCTGAAAGATGAATCCATATAAATAGAGGTTCATAATAGACAGATTCTACCATATATTGATGTTGAACTTATCAACAAATATATCCTTAAAGGGGAGGTTTCCATTGCCAAAAAGGATGAAGAGATATATTGGAGGAAACCCTTCATTGATTACCTAAATAAAGGCAAACTACCTCAGGATAAATCTCAAGCCCACCAAGTCTAGTAAAGAGCACTCTCCTATGCTCACATTGATGGTGCCTTATACTGGTAGACCTTCGATCATATATGGTTACACTATTTAGGAAAATATAAAGCCCTTAAGATTATGACCGAGGTGCATTCAGAATTATGTGGGGCTCGCTAGTTTGGTCCCAAGATGAAGGCTAAAATTAAGAGGCTTGGGTACTACTGGCTGACGATGATCACAGATTGCATAGATGTAGCCAAATGTTGCCAACAGTGTCAAGTGCATGGAGTAATTCTACATCAATCACTGAACATTCTACACCCTACTATAGCTTCATGGCCATTTAAGTTTTGGGATAGTGACATAGTGGGTCCGATGGATCCTCCATCGTCCAAGGGTCACAGGTTCATCCTAGCAGCTACAGATTATTTCTCCAAGTGGGCAGAGGTAATTTCACTCAAGAAAGTCAAACTGTGCTCTAGTGTTTTAGGAACCATATTATATATAGATTTAGAATACCCTGTCAAATCATATCCAATAATGGTACCACCTTCAAAAGAACCAAGATCAACAACTTCACCCAAAGACACAACATATACTGGACATATTCTATCATCTACTATCCGCTGGCTAATGGTTTACAAAAACTTTCAATAAAACTCTCTTCCAAATACTCAAGAAGATGCTCAATAATAATAAATAGCAGTGGCATAAGCAATTAGTTGATGCTTTGTGGGCTTACTGCACCACCTATAGAACTCGAACACAATCCACCCCGTTCTCCTTAGTGTATGGGTTCGAAGTCATTCTTCCCTTAAAGGTCCAACTCCCATCTTTAAGGATAGTTATGGGTGGTAAAATTATAATTGAGCAAAAAAATAAGCTACGGTTGGAAGAGCTTAAAGGTGTAGAAGAGAGACGCCTGCGAGCATGCCAAAATCTCAAGCTATATAAGGCTAGAATGATTCAAGATCATAACAAGGTGGTCTGCCTTAAAGATTTTTGGGTTCGAGAGCTTCTTTTAATTATAAGGAGACCAATTGTGGCTCATCTTAAGATAAGAAGCAAGTTTGAACCTACTTGAGAAGGTCCTTTCACCATAGAAAAGGCCTACCAAGGTGGCTCCTACCAACCAATCAACCATAAAGGCGAAGACCTGATGCTTCCAATCAATGGGCTTTATCTAAAGAAATATTATGCATAAGTAATATTTTGAATAATCTCCTTATCAATAAGAATTTCATTTGACCAAATTATTCCTCAAATTTGAATGTCTTCGATTAATAAACTCTCGATGTGTCTAGGATAGGTATAAGAGAACCTAAGTGGCATTACTCTTATTAGCACAACACAAACATCAATCACAAACACAAATTTAATTATTTTGGGCTACTTTAAGTTGAGATAAGACCCTCAGTGGCCCTCACTTAGTTGTCCTTCTAGATCGAGTTCGACTCACTACTTGACCAGTGGGTCACCCCAACGGTTGCCCTTGCTTTGAAGATGTGAGTCCCCGTACTTTCTTCTTAGCTTGACTGTTACAAATAGATGAGCCCCTTTATTAATTTAATACAGTCTATTATGCAACCAGTAGACCATCTAATGGTTGATCATATTTTTAGAGATGTGAGCCCCCAAGCTTTCTCTTTGAGTTGACTCTCATATGCTGATTGGGTTTGAATATATTTTGAGGATTAGGGTAAGACCCCTAGTGGCTCTTCTTCTTCTGAATACTTTAAGCTTGGGTTCAGTCTTCCTTTGTGACTCCTCACTTAGTTGTCACCCTAGGTTGGATAGTAGTTATCTAACTTATGATAAACTATCCCGATAATCATTTTTGCTTAGGAAGATGTGAGTCTTAGATGCTTTCTTCCTATATTGATCATCACAAACTAATAGGCACCTTAAGTCGACTGGTGTTCACTTTGCTGGCATCAACCCACCTGGTGGATAACACTGCTCAGGCAGATGGAAGTGCTCGCGCTTTCTCTTTGTGTCAGCCACCATATACCTGCATGCTTTATGTTTCAGGGACTAAGATAAAACCCCCAAAGGCACCTTCCCTATAGGAATTCTATTTATATTACATCTTATCTAGACATTACCCACATTACTACCATATTGCACAATTTCCTTCTCCTAGTAGCCGCCCCTTTAGTTGGATAGTGTCATTCTACGGATACACAGACTATTATTTGAGCTAGTAAATATGAGAAAGGCCAAAGCCCATGGCTCTTTCTTAGTGTGGCCCATCGCAAACCAACAGGGTCCATACTAAAAAAATAAAAAATTGAAATCCCTTATGGATTAAGGTAAGATCCCCAGTTGCACCTTTCCCAAGTATGCATCATATCTTTTGGGAAATGATAGTAAAACACCATATAGGAATCACCTTTACTATTTAAGCTGAGATAGGACTCCCATCGACCCTCGGTTAGTAGTCTCCCTATGTCGGGTTCAAGTTGCTGCATGATCAATAGGTCACCCCGGTGGTTGATTCCACTTTGGAAGATGTGAGTCCCCAAGCTTTCTAAGTTAGCCATGACAAACTGATGGGCAACCCATAAGTTGGATAGTCTCTATTATATGGTTGGTAGACTGCTCCTTTGAGTCAGTAAGTCTAAGGTAAGTCCACGCTTCTATTATCTTCCTTAGTATGATTCATCTTTGTGATGAAAATATTCTCACCTTCATCTGTCCTCTTTGAAGAGGATAAATGAAAATAGAAATATACGCCTTATTGGGATATCACATAGATCCGCAGATATTCTTATTAAGGGTGATCAGGTATGACATTGAGGAGAGGTGTACTATCTTAAAAGATAGAAGTCACCACCCTAAAATGGACCTAATCACCTCAACAAGGACTCCTAAGGATAATGGGTTTGTATATGTACCAAAGATTCTTTCCCTACTTTACATGGAAAAGTAAAGTAAGGTTTATTTTAAATTGGGTTCGTTAAGTTCCCTACAGGGGCAAGCCCTCATAGTTAATTACATCCTAAGGGATGGGATCCCTTTGGAATACTTTTAATTAAGGTAAATGATCATTGTCTCCAAAGATTTCAATCGGTAGGACTATCAATCGATTAATTTATTTTAGAAGATCAAATGTGATTGATCAAAAAAAGAGGGAGTTATTATCAAAGCCAAAAGGAGATAAGTAGGAGATGCCCACGATGCTAGGAAACATAGTGAGCATCTCAGACTATCTTATGGTTGGATTTTACATTTTTGAAATTGATTTAATTTGTTTGAGTTGAATTTTTCATTAGAAATTTAGGACTTTGATTCCATAACACAAGATTATGGAAATGCCTAAGAGGTGATGATTTATGCTTATGGCCTACAAAAGGGAGAATCAACCTCAGAACCTAAATCTAGGGAGCTTTGGCGAGGGCCAAAAGCATAACCTAAATCTAAGGAAAAAATGGGGATTTGGCTTGCCTCCATAAGAAAGGAAAAGCCACCCGACTGCTTGGACTTACAACTGCCTAGGGGTGGCTACCGACTAGCTCCTCCTACAATTTTATATGCCTAATGCTAGATTGAAAATATACTCAAGAAGTTTGAGATTAATTAGTAGATTAATTAGGGAGTAATTATCAAATTAAGGTTTCTAATAAAATCCAAAATTAGAGAAAGATAAAACTCAAAATCCATTAAAACTAATTTTAGATTATTCTAGATTGAATTATCATATAGTAAAAATTTACCTCATATTTTTTGATTTTTCTTTAGAGAGATATGCATTTTTAAAGTTTAAAGAATTAATTAGAATTAAATAAACATTAATTAATCCCTTAATCTAATCGGTGTGCCACACAATGGCTGACTCAGATGTGCTTTCCACATGTCGAGCACTGAATGGTGACTTAAACGTCACATCATAGTGCCGCATGGTGGGGGTGCTATGCGCTTTAGCCTCAGCCGTCCAATCAAGGATCGGATGATTGAGATTAAACCTGCCATTCCAAAGGGATTAAATCTGATCTAAGCATGTGTTTAATCTTGGTCGTCCATCAAAAATGTGTGGATGGATGGCCAAAGATCATTGTTGTTCTTCCCTGAGGAATAATAAAGATCATCCTCTTTCAAAGGGGAGATCCGAGCTCGATTGAGCTCGGATTGGAATGAAATCTTGCACACACCATCTAATCCTAATGGCAAGCATATCTAATGGTCAAAATCACATGCCATTAAAATTTCTTTCACAAAGGACCAACACACATTGAGCTTAGTGATTGAAAAATGCCATACTTCACTGATGCTCAATTCTCTTGGTGGAGCGTCTTCTGGTTGAGACGAAGCTGTGGTGAAAGTATTAGATCTTGAAGTTAAGTGGAATGCTCTATGAACAACCCCTCCTTAGCTCCCTTGCGACTTTGATGGAATTAGATCTCCCCTTGCCTTTGGAACTTGAGAGAGAGCTTGGGCAAGCTCGACTTGGCCCTCTGGTGGAGTATGCAAAGAGAATTGACTTCGATTGGAGTGCAGAGGAAGTTTACAATTCAATGGACCTCCCTTATTTTCAAAGGATGAAAATTGAGAAATGCCAAATTCAATCTCCCTCTAGGAAGCTTAGGAACTCTTGCTAATAACTCCTATCACCCTCCCTTATTCAATCGACAGTGAGGAAGTGAGAATTGAAGTGAATTAGGGGGAGTATATCTCCCCTTATGGCAATCGAATGACCAAAGCTTTATTTTCCATTTTGATCCAATTTCCAAGATTAAAAGGGCTGTTTGAGCTGTTAGAAGTTTGCACATGGTCTGTTTGGGCTAGGGAGTGGAGTGGTAACCTCCCATGTGCTTCAAAAAGAGTGGGAGCATGATTCCCACAAAGCCAATTTGAGTCAAGTGCTTGATTTTGGATTTGGGTCAAGTTGGGCTGACCCAAACCCATTGGGTTGGGTGCACCACCCTCCATAGGGTTTACTTGACCTATTAAGAAGTTATCAAGTAGGTATGAAAAGGACTTGACCAAACTCCTAGGGGTAGAATGGTCATTTAGATGATTTTGAATTTGGATATGTTGGGTATGTTGAGAAAATGGGTTTGGCCAAATTTCATTGGATTTGGAGTTCATTTGATATGGTTTGGCTCATGTTGACCCATTTAGGTCAAAATGGGTCAACTTGGGTCAAGTTGACCAATTGGTCAAATTGATCAAACCAAGGGTTGGGTCAAGTTTATATGATCATTTGAAATGTTTAATGGCTTTGGTTTGATTCAATTTGGTTTAGGTTTAAGTTTGGCTCATATCACTTCATTTAGGTCAAATGGATAAAGTTGACCAATTTGACCCATTTGACCTATTTGAGCTAGGTCATGAGTAGGTTTAGATTTGGTTAGTCATATGAAGTGGATTAGTATTTTTGTTTCCAATCAATTTTGGTTAAGTTTGAATTTGGCTCAACATGACCCTTTAGGTCAAGTTAGGTTCAAGGTCAATTGGGCTAGGTTAGGTCTAGTTGGCCAATTGAGGCTTTGATCAAGTTCAACATGTGATTTGGAATAAACTTGATCCATTGGTTTCAATCAATCTGGCTTAGATCAAGTTTTCACACATTTTGACTTTTTAGGTCAAGTTGGGTCAACTTAGGTCAAGTGGCCAATTAGGCTAGGTTAGGCTCAAATATTGACTTGGTCAAGTTCAAACATAGTTCATGAATAAACTTATATCATTGGTTTCAATTCAATTTGGCCTATGGTGGATTTTGGCTATGTTGAGTTTCATTTTGGCTAAGTGTTGACCTAGTCAACCCTTAGGTTTGACTTGGTTTGACCTAATTTGATTGATTGATCATCTCATGATGATTGTTGATCATGATGAGAGGCATATGTGAGTTTGATTCAATCCAATTTCATTATGATTAGAATTTAGCTCATAAGGGTACTTTAGGTCACTTTGGGTCAAGTGAGCCTAAGTGGGTCAAATGGCTTGGTCAAAGCTTGATTTGAGTTTGATTGAACTCCTATATGGACTTATGATTGAAATATAAATCCATTTGCAAGTGGTTTGAAGTCGAAGGTTTTGATTCATTTGACAATTTCATATTCAAAGGAAGAACATGAATGTATTTTGGCTTGACTTTTGAGTTGAGTTTTGGTTTAGTGACTGAAATTTGTATTTATATTTGGATTCATAATTGTAGGGTTGATTGAATCATGAAGGAAAATTAAGAGTTTGGCTTGATTTGAAATTGATTTGGCTAAGTTTAAGATTTTGACTTGAAAGGCTTAGGTTGGATTTTGGATAGATTTGAGTTTGATTTTTGGAATATGTTTAGATTGTTTGAATTTATATTTCATTTATATATGTGAATATAAATGAGAATATAAATGGGTTATGAGAAAATTTGATGAATTTGAAGTGATTTAGGCTAAGTCCTTAAGAGAGGATTAAGGAACTTAGAAAAGATTTGGAATTTTTGAAGTTGAATTTTTGAATTTGGTTTGATTAATTTATATTTATATTTCATTTATGTATGTAAATATAAATGATAATATAGATGAGTTATGAGAAAATCCCATGATTTTGAATTGATTTGAACATGATTTAGGCTAAGTCCTTCAGAGGGATATTAAGGACTTAAGAAGGATTTTAAATTTGGAATTTAATTTTGGATTTGATTTGATTGATTTGTATTTATATTTCATTTAAGGGCCCTTTCTCCTAATTAATTCCAAATGTATTCCATTAATAAATTTAATTAACATGTTGTAATTAAGGATAAATTAAGAAAATAATAATTAAATTCAAATGAAATCAACTAAAATAATTCAAGCACCAACCCATTAATCCCTTTATGTGTTTAATAACATAAAATCATTAAAGAAATTATGATTTCCCAATTAGAGTGAGGAAATCATAAAAGTATTTAGCTTAAATATATTTTTTAATTAAATTAACTCTTAAGCATGAGCCTAATTGCATTAGATCTCTTTAGGTGCATTGCTGATTTTATTTTCCCAAAGCATATCATTGAAGGCTCATAATTAAGTGGTTATTTAAGTTAAAGAGGCTTTGAAAGGGTAATCAAATTGATGTAATTAATAGATTGAATCTAATCAATTCATAAAACATATTTAATTTCTTTCCTTCAACCTATTAAATAACCAATATGGGATGGAGTGAATCTTAAGTACCATTTCTCCTCTTTAAATTTTAATAACCTGAACATTAAAATTAGACCTTGAAGAAACTTTGATTATGCATAATGAATGTTTATTTAACTTGATTGTCCTTGGATTTTATGAAATCAAGTATGTTATATGGTGATATTTGATTATTTTCTTTCAATTATCATAAATGTGTATCTCATTTGCTTCATGTATTCGTGTTTTAAAATAAAAATAAATAAAAGAATATGATTGTATTCAAATTACATGAGTTGGATAAATGCCATTATGTGGTGTGGTTATTATCACTAATAAATCCCAAACCATTTTGAAACTTTAAGTTAATGATGAATCAAATTATTTGAAACTTAAATCAATACTTATTGCAAATACTTAATGTAATGCTCTCTTATTTGTAATTAAAAGATGGCAATTGATTGTTTTGTTCTTATGTTCTATGTATATGTTTATATGCATTTGAATTACCTAGTATATAGTTTGGACATCCCGAGAATACAAGGCTTTAAGTAGCCCCAAGGAGGTCTTAGATAATCTCACTTATGTGGTTTAATAATGGCACGTACTTGCTTAATTTCATTTATATGTATGCATGTGTTAAAATTTAAAGTAAAACCCCTTTCTCTATGTCATTAAACTTTACATAAATAAAGGATTTTTATACACAACCTTTTTATGATTTTGTTTCTATACTTATGTATAAGCTTATATGTATTCGAATTAGTGAGTATATAGTTTAGACATCTCTAGAATATAAGGCTTTAAGCAACCCCAAGGAGGTTTTAAATAATCTCACTTCACTGGTTTAATAATGGCATGTACTTGCTTAATTTCATTTATATATATGCATATGTTAGAATATAAAGTAAAACCCCTTTCTTTATGCCATTAAACTTTACATAAATAAAGGATTTTTATACACAACCTTTGCATAAATTTGTTTCTTATGTGTATTTGGATTGGCAAGTATATAGTCTGGACATCCCGAGAATATGAGGCTTTAAGCAGCCATAAGGAGGTCTTAGATAATCTCACTTTCATGATTTAACAATGACACGTACTTGTTTAATTTCCTAATAAATATTTACATATGTTTAAATATGAGATGAATCTCCCTTTCTTATCAAATTCATACATCAACATTCATTAAGTGTGCAAAAATATGGGTATATTGCATGTATATGTATATACTAAATTAAATATTAAAAAAATTAAAAATGAAAGGAAGTCGATATTATTGATAATGAAAGATAGTAGTGAAATATTGCTCATGTTATGCTGACTTAATTTCATTGATCTTAAGATGCCTTTCATGTTTGAATAAGAATAATTAAGGCTAATATAAACTTAGGCTAAATTAAATTCATAAGTGGTTCATTAAAGAATTAAAGCTATAATAATCTATCTTTAGAAATAAACTAAGGCTAGGGATTAAAGTATTAAGTCTCTCTCCTCTCTTCATAATGATTAAATCTTAAATAAGTACTAAACAAAATAAAACACATAAGCTAAAATACAATCAAGCCACTAAAAGACTTAAAGTGAAACCAACCTTAAAGGGGTAATTTAATCAATTCTAAGACTATAGAAAATCTAATTCTAAAGACCAACCAAGACATACCACACTAAGCCTTAGCACACATATTAGAATACTAAGTCACTGACCTTAGTATTAGGTTAGGTCGGTGTATGTTATAGTGTTATATTTTATTTTGTGATATAATAATTTTTAGACTGGATATTAGGATTGTTTTACGCATAGACTGGATGTTAGGTCTTTATTAGCTTAATAATATCCTATGTAGGGGATTGTACTTGAGGGACTATTATAATAATAAATGAATGTAAATATTTTTGCTTGTAGGTGCTGCTTATGTCTCTAAGTATAATCCAATTAGGATAGGTGGGCTTGGTTACCCAAGTGTAGGGTGCTAAGTCCAAATATGTGAAATATAATTGCTTGGTTTATATGTTTATTTAACTAACATCTATTTTATAGGTGTAGTTAGATTTCATTTTTCATGAAAATATAATTTTATAATAAGATTAGGATTAGTGCTATGGGGTTAAAGATGAGTAGTGGCTAGAAGATAAAAACTTGGGAGGCCATATGGATCCTAAAGTAAACAAATCCAAAGAAGAACGCAAGAATTGAAGACTTCCATAGCATTTATTTCAATTGTAATGTATAAGGGTCTAGAGCTCAACTACCCAACTCTTTCTCTTTTTTGAGGTGTAAAGTGGTACCTAGCAGCATTGACCTTTTATTCTTTTACGAAATTCAAATGCTTGGTTGTTGTGTCTAGTTTGTGTAATAGAAATGGTATACTTTCCTTTGGTTTCTTAAAGTTTGATGATTTGATATGTGGCCTAGATGTGATAGACTTTTTATGATAAAATTAAATTTTTTACCCTCACTAAATAACTCATAATTAAGCTATAATGTAATTCATAACATCATCTTAAAGCCTAGGCTTTTAATCAAGATTATAAAATATTTAGCAACCCCTTAATTGAATGATTATATGCTATAACAACATGCATATTGTATTATCTCACTTTTGAATAGAGAGGATCTCCACTCTTGCATGATAAGGACATGCTGGAATTTTGAGAGCGGTCCCTTGTAGTGGAGAACACCTCTTTCTCGCTAATTTAGCTCATAACTCAATTACATCATGCATGTAAGTATAATTATCCCAAGCCTTGGTAAAAAATAAATGTGTCAAAATGGTTTAAAATTTTATAAATTTTGAATTAGTCTAAGTCATGTTTTCATACCAATCATGATTTATCCTATTATGGAGTGAGTTTAGGACTCTAGATTCTTTCCTAATTAGGCCCACATGGTCTTAAAATCATAAGAGGTGTTAGCTGACGGTAACTCTAAGTGGTTGTATGTCCAAAAGAGTCGAGATTTGTTCACCCTCTCTTGTGGAGGTAAACCATTATATCCCATTTTTCTCGAATAGAATTAGGTCGAGCTCTTAGAAAGCACTTTAGATTTAGGTTCTGCGGTGGGTTGTTTTTCTTTTTCTTTATGTATAAGTCATCACCTCTTAGGTATTTCCACAATCTTGTGTTGTTGTCCATAAGTCCTAGCATTCTAATAAAATTTTAACATAAGACAAAATGAATTCCCTCTTTAAAAGATATAAAGCCTCATTATAAGCTTGATTGGAGCATTCACTAGGCTTCCTAGTATCTTGGGTGCTCCCTACTTATCCTCCTATGGACTTCATAAGTAAGTCTTCCCATTTGAACTCTTCCTATTTGATTTTCAAAAATAACCAATCCTTTGATAGTCTAGCCTTAAAATCTTTGGAGATATTTATTGACTATTTTAATCAAGAGTGTTTCTTAGGAAATTATGATTCTTTAGGATTTAATTAATGGTGGAAGCTTTCTTTCATAGGTAGCTAAAGAACCCAATATAAAATAAAACCTACTTTACTTATCCATGTAAAGTAGGAGAAAGATCTCTGGTATGTATATGAAGACTGATCTATCTTAGAGTCCTTATTTGGTGATTAGGTCCATTATAGGATGATGTTTTTATCTTTAGAAATAATATACCATACCTTAATGTCATACTCAGTCACTTCAATAAGTACCCCCTAAGATCTGTGTGGTGTCCCTACCACTCCAAGTTAAAACACCACAGTTGTGTAGCTAGTAACGTAGTTATGTACATCATTTCATTAAATTTTGATGGTTGTGGTCTATTGTGCCAAAATCAGATATTCTTAGAACATTCTTGTTGAACTATGAAAGGTGTTAAACCTGGTCTAAATACAATTTAACTAGACAATCTATATGCTTGAAGAAGCTCTATGCAAATGTTCCACATTTAAAGGACCTTAATAAACTACATACTCATAAATATTTACTTTTAACATTTTATTCATATATATTTTCTTTGATGTTGAAACATTATATTTGGAATAAAACACAACCTAAAGGCTCTATTGTAGAAGGTTATATTATAGACTAAACTTTTCTCTACTATAGATATCTTTAAGAGATTGAGCACTAATAACTTGTGTAGGTTTTGAAGCATTAGTATTGGAAAAGGTGCACATTGATTTTTATTATGCCATTATTATGTAATTGCTTCTTTTTTAGAGCAATTTGTTGAGAAAAAAAAAAGAAAGATAAAAGGCTCATCTTACCACTAAAGATGTTTGAAAACTTATAAATGATGATCGTAATGTTTGATTTTTCTAGAAGGCTAGATATATTATAAAATGTAATTTAATATTTAATATTTGAATTATCAAATTATTTTAATAATGATTTGAGGTATGTTGTGTGAAGACTATGCTGATTCTTTTAGTATATCAAGGCTCTTGCTATAGAACCTAATAAACAAGTGGAGAGTTTCAAAAGCTAGAATATCAAATAATTTAAATTCTACAAAGACTTTTTAATGAGTAGGATAACTCAAAATTGTTTAGTTGTCAATACAATAAATGGGGAGGTTAAATTTTTATTCATAATTAATGGATATATTTAGTTTAAAATACTTCAACTTCTTTAGAGTAGTGTTATTGAAAGATGAAGAAGCTAGCTGATTCATCTTTATTGGAAACCTTAAATGATGAATTTGGCTTTGCTCTTATCAATTTCTCTTAAAGGTTGTAATTAGTTTGAAATATTTCACATGTAGTGTTAAATAAATGTAGGAATTTAAAATGTATGTGCATGAATGGATGAAAAAAAATATTTTGTTGATTTATTTGGAATTCACCTTTTAGTTATTTTTACTGTATCTAAAATTGTTGAAATCAAGAAATTATTGAATACACTTCATCACCTTCCCCACCAACGTTTACCACCCTCCCACCACCACTAGTCTCTCATTGTAATCACTATCGCTAGCCTCCTGTCGACGCCTGTCATTGCCACCCATCATTAGCACCTCCTATGACCAAATATCTCTTAATCATTTGAGGAAATATAAAAAGTATGATCTTCACCATGATGGCCATCAAAGAAGTGGATGGATAAGTTTAAAGAGTCCTAGAGAGATTACAAAATATACATGAAGCCAAACTTGTGAAGGCCCAAGGGCATTGACTCCCATGTGAGGAGTAAGTTTAGAGAATGCACTTTGATGCCCAAACTTTATTATGGCTCTAGAAAAAAATATAAATATTATTTTTCTAACAAGTTTAAAAATTTTGTGTTCACAATTTTGTTGAACTAGAAGTACTTAAAATACACAACAGGACTTACTATGTTGAGATTATAAAAATGTGCAACTATAAAAAAAAAGATATCTTGGAGCTAGAAATATAAGTTAAAATTATAACCATTGGAAAACATATCAAACTATGCACTCAAAATGATGTGTAGTGAACCTTTGTTATTTCAACTATTTGTTGAACTATTCTATTTATTATTCCTTAAACCGAAGTACTATCTTGTTTTTGCATGGCAAGAAGTTTATTTTGTAGTTGTAACCATATATTTGAATAATATTTTACTTTAATTTTATCTTATCTTGTATATAAATTGCTTTAAATTTAAAAATAGACTTATATATTTTTAGATAATCCTAGATGATTTAAGAATGCTAATGTACTTCAAGGTTTCAGATAACTTGTGGTACTTTGATACTCTCTAAAATCTTTTCAATTCTTAATATTAAAACATAAATGTGTTAAATATATTACTAAATTATTCAAATTATTAATGATTTAAACTCAAAAAATTATGATTAATGAACTTAAACATTTTATTTTCTCACTTTAACTTGAACAATAAACACTTAATAAGATGGCTATTCACACAAGATTGCAAATATTATATATCAGTAAAGGTATAACTTTTGGCATCATAGGATTATAAAATAATTAGAATTACATTTTTTATTACTTGCTTAAGCGATGTATTTATGAGTAGATAACACTATTTGGCTATAAATTTATGTAATAGAATAAAGATATTTTTAGTAAGATTCTTTATACCTTGATTAATTAAATTGATTTTGTCTTGGATTTGACATCATAAAGTTTTAACTTGTGGAATCCTCAATTAATATCCCTTTGGCTTTTCATTTATTTGTTTATATAATAATTCTTTGTTTGTTTTTGGGAGAGTTCTCTTCCAAAAAAAATTTTAATACTCCTCATGGCTAAAGCTGCAAAGACTAATTGGGGCATGTCTCACTAGTTGTCAAATATAACATGAAGTCAATATGATCAAAGTTTAAATTTACTGATAACATCACATGCTAAGTTGTTAAAACTGTAGACTTTTTAAACTATCTAAAGAATGATGAGTTGTGCTTCTATAGATATCAGTTCAAACTTAATCTAGAAGTTCATTTTTTTCTGAGAGTAATTTGAATCTTACATTTCATTGCTTGTCTCCAACACAAGTGATACCAAACTCTTCTATAGTTTAGTTTATTTTTTTAAGTTTTTGTGAAAGGTAAGCTTAATCTTGAATATTTTTAGATTTTGTTCGCAATAAAAACCATCAAAAAAGATATTTTAATTTTCTCTTCCAAATGCATAAACTTGGTAGTAATAGAAAATAAATTTATGGTTTTGAAAAAGTATGTCTTTACGAATTCAACTAAAGGATGATTGATTAGGACTAGACTAAGTTGGATTTTGTAGGGCTATGAGTTAAAGGCATCATAGTTGTCTAAAAGACTCCAAGTTGTTCATGAATATATGAAATCATTAGTTAGATTGTGTGTATTACACTTTTAAGGGTTATATCAATCTAAATAATCTTTTTTAATTGTTCATAAAGAGTCTGAGTAATTATTATTTTAAATTCCTTATGAAATTTATATGCATTATATTTTATTTGGTTGTTTATCTTTAATTACATTTATTTTTTTCAAATCTCTATGGATAACTTTTATATGGCTGACTTGGATGATGCAGCAAAGTGCGAATTAAATGGCTTATTTAATGATATTTTTATAGACTACTAACTCACCCCCAAAGAAGAAAAGGAAAGTTATCTTGGATGAGAAAGAAGAGGAATTCAAGAAGGTTGGACCAAGCCACAATGAGTGACTAAAGAAGAAGAAACCTGTGCTCCCACTTTTGAAGCTACAACTCCACTATCAACCTCATAAGTAGTGACAAAATTTTATGAAAAAGTTTAAGTCATAACATTGATTAAGATGGAGAAACAAAAAATGGTTAAGAGGGCTTAAGAGCCTATCTATGGACTTTGAGCACAAGTTAACTATGTAATGAGAAGTCACTTGAACTACACAAAACTTGAGGTGCTTCAAAAAGAAAGTCTTGCCTCCTTAAATATTGCAAGGAGTAGTTGGCACTTCACTAATTCAATTTTAACAAATAGTGAAGTTATTATTTTAAATCTAGCGAAATGATATTTGAGATTCGACTTCCCTTTAATTATCTATAATGGGCATTATGAATTTTAGGGTATGTTATCTAGATACAGAAGGTGTTTATTTATTTGATGGAGATGTTCTTGGGTTAATTAGGGGTGAGAAAATTTTGTTTTGTGTTCTCTCCTATGTAATGAAGATCCTTTAATAAAGCTTGATGAGGGAAAATAAAATCAATGTTGATGTTATAAGTTGATGAAGTTGAAAATAAAATAGATGTTTTATTAGATGTGTTCCATGATTTCTTGTTTGTAAGGTGATATTCCATTTTATTAAGTTGATTGAAAGTGAGAAAGTTTTGCTGCTTGTCATGCATTATGCCCTTCCTTTCATGTGAATGATAAATTGCTATTTCTTTCTCTCAATATTATGAACACTCTCTATATCTAAATAGATATTGAACCCAAATTTATCTATGGGTGACACCAATGCTTTACCAATAGAAACAGATCAATTTAGGGAAAAACATTTATTAGAAAAGAGAGAGAAGATCAAGATTTTTTTTTTTTTGTCAAAAGAATAAAATGGTGACCACCAATTTGTATGCTTGGGTGAGGCACAATGTTAAAAAAATGTTATATTTAAGAAATCCAAAAAAAATTGCATAACAAGGTTTAACTACTACTTGCTTTAAAAATACATAAAGAAGTCATATTGAGTTATAAGTAAAAGATGAGGTAAGGTGAAGTCACTTAGCAACTTCATTTAAATTTGTTGAATTATGGTAAAATATTTGGTGGCTTCATTTTAGGCTATCAAATTGATTTGAATTTTTAGTTAATTCATCTAGCTCAATAGCTTTGGACAACTTGAAGTTGTTAACAAGATTAATATATACTTACATGACTTTCATCTTATGTAAATTTATGTTATTTTCCCTAGCCCACTTATCATGAACTAAATCTATTTTGATCAGCAATTGGTTTAACCTAACCTATCCAAATTTTGTTGTACAAAAAAAAAATTATTTTTATTTATGCATTATATATGTTAAAATTGGGTCAAGCTATTGAACCAAAATAGTGATATTCATATATATGTCTGTATGAGTGCAATTTGGATTCCCAAAAACACTTTATGAATTCAAGAAGTTTTATATACTAAATAAATAAAATAATTACTCTTAGCAATATTAAATTAATCTAATTAAAATTCATTTATCATATTATAATAATATTTATTCCAAACATTTAATCATTAAGGGTGTAATGAGATTAACTTTAAGTTAAAATTATTTTGACCAATTTTGCATGGAGCTATCCTTAGCTATAATTCATTCTCATCTCAATTTATATTAATCTAATATTGTGTTATTCTAGCCAAAAACTTGTTCAACTTTAGTACATGTATATAGACATAATAGAACAAGTGGTAAACATGCCCAAATTAAAGGATATCTCACCGAAGCCTCAATGAACTTAAGATGAACCAAGCTAAACCCACTATGACTAACTTTAGAAATACTCACACTAGAGATCACTTGCCCAATTTAAGGTGAACTCATCTGAATCAAAATTGACTTTCTTTAAGTCTCCAAGGAACAAGTCGATTTCACTTTATAACATCAAGTTTTACTATATAATTTTTTTATATCAAGGTGAACTCATCTGAATGCAAAATGAGTATGTTCGGGAAAAAGTTGGAGTAGCTCCAGTGGTAGATAAGATTAGGGAGAGTCACCTTAGATGGTTTGACCACATAAAGCGTCCGCCGTTCGATGACCCGATTAGGAGAGTAGATGCATTATATTTGCCTTATGTTAAGAAAGGTAGAGGTAGACCTAAAAAGACTTGGTTAAGATGTATAAAAAATGATCTTAGTATACTTGAATTAAATGAGAATTTGACACATAATAGGACACAATGGAGACAAAGGATTCATGTAGCCTACCCCACCTAGTGGGATTAAGGCTTGTTGTTGTCTTTATGTAACCATTCTTGTTGCACTTGAGCCATGAGTTAAACATATAAATAAAAGGTCACAAGATACTTGTTGACCTCACTTTTGAAGTGAGATTGACTACCCATTTCTTAGACCTAGGATTCACCTAGGCACTAAGACATTACTAGTACGAGGACACTCTCAATGATTAGGAGAATACTAATCCTAAGCCTAAGGACTCATAGGGGTCGACCCTAGGGCTAGACCTTGACTTAAGATAAGTAAGGCCCCACCTACCCTAAACCCAATCAAACCAATATCTCAAACCTAAACCAAATGACTATAAACCAAACCTCAACCAATAACAATTTATCATATGCTCAATGTGACCCATCATGGTTTTATTTGGATAAGTGACCAAGTTGACCTAACTTAGCTCATTTGGATTCAAGAGGGCCAAATCCAGAATCAACCTTAATCCAATTGAAATCCAACTCATCCAAACTCATTTGAATCTTAATTGAGCTTGATTGAACATTGACTTTAATCCAATTGAATCAAACTAGGCCAAGTTGACCCTTAACCCAAATTGATCCATTTGAACTCCATACAGCCAAAACGCAATTCAATTTAATTCAAGCCAAATTAATTTGATCCAGGTCTCATGATTGTTCCAAACATTCAATCAAACATTCTAATCAAACAAATTGGTTCATTTGACCCAAGTTGACTCATTTGACCTAATGAGTTCAAATGAGTCAAAATTTAATTTAATTTAAATTGATTGTAATCAAGGTCATCAATCAACTCTAAATTCATTATTGATCACCTCTCAACATTCAATTGGTCCCAATTGAATCCAATAAAGCTAGTTGGTTCAAATTTTAATCCAACCCAAATTTAGTCAAACCAGTACATCTAACCTTTTCGAATTGATTGGTGATCATCATTGATCATCTAATTGTAAAATAATTGAATCAAACTAAGTTAATTTGATCACTTAACCTAAGTTAACCCAAGTTGACCTAATTTGACCTAAGGGCCAAATTAGGTCAAACCTCATTCTGATTCAAATTGATTGCGACCAATGCTCTTTCAATCATTAATTAAAGCCAATTTGACCAAACTAACTCAATTGACTCATAGCCCAATTTGACATAAAGGATCAAATTGAACCAAAATTTATCCTAATTCAATTTAATTTAAGCTAACACCTACAATCATTCTCAAATGATCAATCAAACATGAGTCAACCTTTTATCCAACCCAATTTGACCAAATTGGCTAACTTGACCTATTTAGCCTAAATGGACCCATATGAGCCAAATCCAAATCCACTTTAAATTGGATCAAACCAATTGCACCAACCCATCCTAAATGATCATTTGAACATAATCTAATTTCCTTTTAGCCCAATTTGGGCAATTTGTCAACCTAACCCATTTGAACTCATGTTGACCTATATGGGTCAAATTGAGCCAAACATAACCAAACCAAGTCCAGCCTAACTAAACTTGGAATGGCTCACCTTTAGGTCCCTATTGAGCTGCCCAAGTGAATCCAACCCATGGTGAACTTAGTTCAGCCTAAACCAAGTGAACTAAGGGTTCCAAATAAAATAATATTAAAAAATAAGAAGGTTCAATCCCCCCCCCCCCTTAATTTGGGCGACCATCTTAGCATTTATTTGGGTTCAACTATTAACCAAGGTGAGGTCCTTTTCATTTTGGCTGACCCTTTGTTCAGCAAAAGAGACTTGTTCCCATCACCACTAGCCACCAAACTTTACCAACCACTAGAAGACCTCCACCTCATCAGTCCCATGCAATTTCCAGTCACCCCTACTACCTGGTCAACTTCCATAGCTTAAACTAACCTCTTTCATTAGTTCTCACATGAGGAATAGGGTATTCACCTCCTCCCCCACTCAAACTCTACAGAGACATTCCTCAGAGCCCCGAGCAGTCCCCAAGCATCCCAGAGCTCCACATGCCCTCAACCATCGGTGAAATCAGCTCCTCCCTCAGCCCAAGCCTCCACTCCATCCAACCTCACCAAACCCAAATTAAACTTTTCCACACCTTCCTTTCACTCCAATGAATCGATTCTTACTCAATTCAATCACTGGAAGATAAAGTTTGATCAACTCTGTTAAGTTTTATGGTGGCACTTGGTCTAGAAGATAATAGAGGAGGCGACTCACGAGCTTCTCTGCAAAGCTTCCCCACTTCAAGGTGAAGCTACTTGAGTTTATGAACTACTAGTCTTAAGCTCCGATGAGGATTAAAATTAGAGATATAGAGTTTAAGATGACCAGTGGATATAAGGCATAGACTTGGGAGGCCCTATGAAGCCTAGAGTATTCTAATCCAGGGAGTGAAGGTGAAAAGGAAGAATTGAAGACCCCCATAGCTTCTTTTCCTTTGCAAATTCAATTATAATATGGGTTGTCTAAGGGTAGAGCTCGGCTACCCAATTTCTTTCCTTTTCTATAGTGTTCGGCAGTACCCGGCCGCACCAGCCATTTATTCTTTCAAGCGATTAATGCTTGATTATTGTGTTTATATTGATTTTGCAATAGAAATGGCATGCTTTTTGTAGGTTTCTTAAAGTGTGATTATTTGTTGTGTGGCTTGGATGCGATAAGCTCTTTAGAAAAATTTAATTTTTCTACCCTAACTAATAACTTTATTTAAATTTTAACCAATTCATAGCTTTATTTTAAAGCCTAAATCCTATGATTTTAATCAAGAAATAAAAGCTTTGATAACTCCTTAGCTGAATGGTTGTATGTTATAACAACATGCATACATATTGTTTTTCTTTTGTAAATAGGGGGTCTCCATTCTTGCACGATAAAGGATAGGCTTGACCTGTGCGAATAATCCTTTATAGTGGAGAACACCACTTCTCTCTGATTTAGCCCATAATCTATTTTCATCATGCAATAAGGCATAAATCCTCCCAAGACTTAGTCTAAAATTGATGGGTTAAAAATGAAATAAAAATTATAATTCTATTACATTAGTCCAAGTCATTATTTTTATACCAATCATGATCTAGTCTCTTAGGGAATGAGCTTAGGTCTCTAGATCATTTCCTAATTAATAATAACTCAACTATATTGCACTTACATAAAATTGGCCTACATAGTTTTAAATCATAGAAGTTGTTAGCTAGCAGCCACTCGAGACAGTTGTAAGTCTAGAAGAGCCTGGATTGGTCCACTCTCTCTAGTGGAAGTGGACCAATATATCCCACCTTCCTCGAATAGATTTAGGTCACTCTTAGCTTATTCTAGGGCACCTTAGATGTAGGTTCAGAGGCTGCTTATTTCTCTTTTGCTATAAGTATAAGTTCTAAACTCTTAGGCATTTCCATAATCTTGTGTTGTTGGAATCTAAGTCCCAGCTTTCTAATAAAATTTTAACTCAAATCATTATACTTTCTTTCCTTCAAAAATATAAAGCCTTATCATAGGATAAATTGAAGCACTCACTAGGCCTCCTAGCATCTTGCATGCTTCTGACTTATTTTCCTTTGAAATCCATGAAGAACTCTTCTCACTTGAGTCTTTTTCTAATAATTGCCAATTCTTTAATATCAATCTGTGAAATCTTTGGAGACATTAGTTGACTACTTTAATTGAGAGTGTTCTTAGAAAATCTCTATTTCTTAGGATATAATTAATTATGAAAGCTTGCCTTCGTAGGGAACTAAATAACTCAGCAAAAAAGAAACCTCACTTTACTTATCCATGTAAAGTGGGGGAAATATCTCTAGTATAGACTTATTTTTCTTTGAAATCCATGAAGAACTCTTCTCACTTGAGTCTCTTTCCAATAATTGTCAATTCTTTAATATCAATCTTTGAAATCTTTGGAGACATTAGTTGACTACTTTAATTGAGAGTGTTCTTAGAAAATCTCTATTTCTTAGGATATAATTAACTATGAAAGCTTTCCTCCATAGGGAACTAAAGAGCTCGGCAAAAAATAAACTTGACTTTACTTATCCATGTAAAGTGGGGGAAATATCTCTAGTGTATACATGGACTCATCTATCTTAGGAGTCTTTATTAGGTGATTAAGTCCATTATAGGGTAATGTTTCTATATTTTGAGATAGTATATCATCCTTTAATATCATACTCGATCATTTTAATAAGCACCCCCTAAGATCTGTATGGTGTCCCTACAAATCCAAACAAAAATCATCACAAATTTTTTTAGCGACTCAGTTGGGGAGTGTTCCTCTCTCCATCTTTAGTAGTCAACCATTTTTCTTCAAATATCGATAGTGGATTTATATCTTGTATAAGCACAAGACTACCTTTCCTTCATTGGTTGTCTTTCACATTTCATCCTTGGACAAGTTTCCAACATCTCCTTAGTTCTAAAACCTCTTTCTAGTAGGTTCTAGAACCAATATTAGACCCCCAATAAAATGGATTGAATTCAAAAGAATTATATATAAATCATGCAACTTCAAATGAAATCATCAAGTCTTTGAGCCTATTGTTATAACCAAATTTGACAAAATCAAGTTAATTGATCATTCCAAAAAAAAATTCATTGAACTTATTTTATAATGAAGTTCAAAATAAAAGTCTCTCTCTCAAATAAAATCTCTCCAAAAGTAAGAACCCCATCTAGCACAATCAAATTTGTTGGATAAGGTTCAAATTTAAGCTCACTCAAACTAAGAAAATAAATTAATCACAATAACACATTGCCATCTTTTCAAATAGAGATAAAGTCTCAATCTCTTCATTTATAAGCAACAATAACATCAACATGTCATCCGAGAAGCTCATATTCTTCTTTGCTTCTTGTGTAGATTTTCCATAGATCAGGTCATACTCACCATGACCCCTATCATCAAGTTTGGTATGGGCTTTAAACATTTTAAGGTCACATGTAACGACCTTACCCTCAATAATATCAATAGGGAGGAGGTGGTTGATAAGTGTTGACCTCATTTTTGGATGAGGCTAACATCATTTCTAAAATTAGTAATTAGGACACCTAATCTTAGATTAGAAACCTTCTAATTAAGTGCTTAAGACACTACACGTAGTGATCTAGTGCATCTTCCTTGGGTTTGATCTAACCTAATGGATTTAAGCAGATTCAACCTAAATTCCAAACTTGAGTTAAATCAAAATAAATCCTAATAAACCAAAATAAAATTGAATTAAATCAAATGAATGAATCCAAATCTAAATCAAAGTCAATCTAGTCAACCCTTTTGACATGAGTTTGCCTTATGTGGGTCTCACCAAGTCAAAGGTCAACCCACAAAATTTGTCCAAATAAAATTATTCCAAATAATCCAAAATGGTAAAATAAACATTTTCAATCATGAATCTAAAGAAATTTAAATTTATTTAGGCCTTACTTAGGTTAATTAGACCACTTGGTCTAAATGAACCTAAATGAGTCCCATTAGGTTCAAACTCAAATCAAACTGAAATCAACTCAATTTGAGTACCCAAAATCATTTAAAAATAATAATCAAACTTAATCCAACCCATTATTGAGTTTAATTTGACCAATTTGATCATTTGACCCAAATGAACCCAAGCTTAACCCACTAAGCCCAATTTGGGTCGAATGAATCCAAATTAAAATAAAATTGAAATCAAATGGAATTAATCACTGTAAATTATCTCACATATGTGATTAGACATTATTTGGAGTCTACATAAAATTCAATTAAGCCAAATTGGTCATTTGATCCCAATTGGAATCAAGCTTAATCCATTTAAGCCTAAATAGGTTAAAGTGAAATGAAATTCAAAATTAATTCAAAACCTAAAGGAATTAATCAAATTAAAACTAGATAAATATCAATTAATGATAATTAAATCCAAAATTAAATGAATTAAATCAAAATAAATAAAGTCAAAACACTTTGAATCCAAATGGCATGAATTGGGTTCAAACCTCTAATCCAAGTCAAATGGATTTGGATTTAAACTCAAACTCACATTGGGTTTGGTTTGGGCAACCAAACACTAGCCTAAGGGTTGGTGGTGATGCCAAAAGCCATAAATGAAAAGTCAAAGGGAGATTAGTTGTTATAAATCAAGTAAAGATACCGTATGGATTCTTCTTCCTCCCATCATCCAAACTCCCTTGGATTTTACTCAATCATCTTGACCACCTCTTGGTGGATGTTTCCAAGGGTTGGAATCAAGTGGCCAACCCATAAGCAAAGGAAGACTTGGCTTCTTCCATGAGGGATAGCAAGAAGAGAAAATGAAGTAAAAAATGAGAGACTCCCAAGAAGGAAAGCTCTTGGCCAAGGAGGAAAAGGGGAGGAAATGACTTTCTCTCCTCAAACTTCTCATCCAAACACACTCATAGGACTAAGAGGAAATAAACTCACACTCTGGCCAAACACCTCATAGCTGGTGGTCGGATTCTGACCGCTTATGGCTCACCATACATGGCTCTCAGCCATGTATGGAAAGAGAAAGAGAGGCTCTCTTCTCTCCATCTTTTCATACCAAAACATTCACAAGGTGAAGATAAGGCAATTCAAAGAATTCCCCAAACCTCTTGCTACTGGAAAGCTAGAATTTTGCCAAAACCAGTGGCCAACCTCTCGGCCTCTTATGGAAAAAAAGGAGAGGGCATCCATTTTATGCCTAATTGGCATTCCCAATGTGCTATAGAGGTCGAGGCAACCTCAAATGAACCTTCACCGAATCTTAGCGCCACCGATGAACCATAGAATGGTCAAACTCAATGAGAAACGGTTGATTCTTGGTCTCCACAGCAATTCATGGGGAGGCAAAGCCTGAATCTCTTTCCAGAGCTTTGCCAAGATAGCTCGAAGGTGTACAAACTACCACCACCATCGAGACCAAATGCCAGAGAGCTATGCTTCAAACTGACCTCTATAGCATCTAGATTTTGTTCTTTATAAAGGGAAGATGATCCCCAAGAGTATCAAATTGTATAGATCAAATACAAATTGATCCTTGATCATTTTGCAATCAAAATTGCATTAAAATTTATCAAGGATCATCAAAAATCTACGGGATTCAACGGATAGCATCCGTCTCTCATTGCATAGAACAGGGAACAATCTCTGCCATCCGTTCCTTCTATTTGCAATGGACGGTCGAGATCTAATCGAACAGTTTGATTAAATCCCTATAGGAAACCATGGGAAAAATCGGGATCATCAGATTAAACAAGATCAGTCCCCTATGGCCGCCGCTTTTGGCGCAGGATCCATATGGCCCAATGGTGCCACACCATGTGGCAATGGCCCCACTTTAGTGCCGCCATTTAAAATGAGTTTTTCTCATTTTAAAATATTAAAAAATATTAAAATTGTGAGAAACTTCAAAAGTTATAATAAATAAAATACAAAGTTAAAAAAAATGCAAAATGAGGGCTTTATGGATTCATCCTTATGAGTAGAATCCATTAAACTCAAAATCCCTAAATAATTTTGGGTAAATTGGGATTAATTTGACTTAAGATGAGATTAATAAAACCTAAATTAATCACAAACTATTAATCCAGCTGAAATGAAAATTTGGAGAACTGAAATTGATATTAAATTCTCCATTAAAATGCACATTAGAAAAAAAAATCATAATTTATCTCTAGTAAATCAAAAGATATTAAATTTCAAACTCCAAACTTCAATTTTAATAAAATAAATTATTTTTAAATAAAATAAATCATAAAAATTGATAATAAACCCCATTGAACTTAAACGCATCAATGAAACCCATTGAAACTTAATAAATCACAAAATGGCCTAATTTGGTAATTAATTGAATTAATTAATTCAAATAATTAACATAAACTTAGAAGAATCATAATAAATCAACCAAAACTCTAAAAATTTTAAATGAACCCTTTATAGATGCATCTTTCACAAAGTAATTTAAGAAAAATAAAACCTCTAAGTGATTTGTCTTAAATTACACTAATTTAGATTTTTAATGAAATAATTAAAACTTTAATTACACCCTAATCATGTATTTGATTGAAATGAAACTTTGAAAATAACACATTGGTAAAGAACCCCACTTGCCATTAAAATTTCAAACTCAATTGACCTCTGGATTGGATTTCCAAGTCTCTAAGTCAATATAAATTAAATAATAAATTAAAAAAATTCATAAAATCACAAAATTAATTAAAAGTAATTTGAAGCACCTTCACCAACAACAAAACATTTAAGAATAATTTTCCAACAATCTAAATCAATGAATTTGATCACTTAAGTACCTAAGGTTTAATGAAAATAATAATGAATAATAAGTTTAATTAAACCTTAAGGCTAATAAATTCATAATCAACCAATTAAGAAAATTCTAATCTATATAGTCAATGCAAACTAAAAATGGATTAAAATAATAACCTAAATGTGTTAGGTTAAATAATTCAACCACATGAATTTAATAAAAATTAACATAATTCAAACTAAACATTAATGAAATAAATGTTAAACCAATTCAATCCAAATAAAACAAATCAAATTGAAAATAATCTAAACCAAGAATGAAAAATAAATCAAATCAACAGAAATTAAAAGAAGAATTAAATTTCAGAAGAGTTGAAATTACAAACTTAATTCAAATCAAATCATCTAAATGAATCTAAAAGGAGCTAATTAAGATACTTAAGGATCTTAGTTAGGCCTTTGGAATGAACCTTAATCTTATGGTGAAAACTTAATTCTATTAGGATTTAGGATGTTGAATAGAATGGGTTCTGCCCGAAAGTTGAATCTATTTTATTCTTCATTCTTGAAAACATAAACTTCACTTTAACGTAAAAATTAATTTGAAAATAAAAATAAAATCACAAGTCATTAAATCATTTGAATTGAAATCATCCAAAGGTAAAAATAAACAAACTTTAAAATCCAAAATAAAACTTGAACTAAAAGGGCTTAGCAAAGTCTTGCCACACAAGCCTATTTCCTTCACGTACTAGATCATTAGGTCAAAGACCCCTAAACTTAGGTTAGGTTGATCTAAGATACTCTATTTTATTCTATTATACTCTATGTTATGATGTGATGCTTGTCTTGTGTTGTACTATTTTAGACTGCATGTCTAGGATTATTTACCCATTAGATTAGATGGTAGGACATTCTTTTTAGAACTAATGCTGTCTTCTATATGGGTTGTGCTAAATAGGACTACCATCATAAATAAATTAAAAAATTAATATTCGCTTGCAGGTGTTGAATAGTCCCTTAGCATAGCCCAATAGGACAAGTGGGCTTAGCATGCAACTAATGTTAAGCCTGTATGTTTATAAAATATAATTATTGCGTGTTATTTATATTTTCCAACATTTATTTTGTAAGGCTTAGGATTTATTTTTGAATTTGAAATGTAAAATTTGAGCTTAGAATTACATTAAGATCTATAAAGTTTAGGAGTAACAGGAGCTTACCCTACCAGAAGATGGGTGTAGAGGTCCCCTATGAAGCCCAATGGTAGTCCTTAAAGAAAGAAATGATCTTAAAAAGAAGACCCACATATCTAAGCTGTAGTTCTAGGATGGGTTGTATAAGAGTAGGGCTCAGTTGCCCATTTTCTCTTTCTTCTAAGGTGTACAATGATACATGTTCGCATTAGCCTTTCTTTAATTTAAAATTGGCTTGATTTATTTTAGGTGCGCAATAGAATCAACCTGCTTTTTTAGGTTTCTTTCTGTGTTGTATTTTGAATGATAAATGCTTAGATGATAAGGCTCTTAGAAAAAGTAAATTTTCTACCCAACTTAAATCTAATTAACTTAAACATAAAAATAAAGAAATTTGAAACTTCATATAAATTAAAGACCTAAGAATAACCAAAAATCAACTAGAAATAATTAGCTCTTGCAAATCATGCAATCATATTACTCTCAACTCTTGAATTGGGTAGTTCACCCATTACACATAAAGAGCATCTGACTTATGAGGATGACCACATTCTTGGAGAAGTCCGCATTTTTTTATTGATTTGGCTCATAACCAATTCTAATTGCATGACATTTAAGCATAAAAATGCATACCCCAAAGCATTAAATGAATCATGAGTCAAAACATTTTAAAAACTAAAAAATGTGCATTAGTTAGGTGAATTTCATACCCTATATGATCTTAGGGATTATAGAGTGAGTTTAGGTTCTTAGATTCTTTCCTAAAATATAATAGCCCAGCCATCTTGCATTTATGAGACTTGACATCATAGATTTAAAATGCACTTAGGTGATGTTAGTTTCTAGCCCTTCTAGGTAGGTTGTAAGTTCAAAAGAGTCAGAGATAGGTTTACTCCCTCAAGTGAGAGGAATGATCAATAATTCCCAAAGTGAAACTAGGTCGAGCATCTGACTTGTGTTAGAAGCACATATAGACTTAGGCTCTAAAGCATCCTCCTCAAAGTAAGTCTTCAACCCTAGGCATTTCTATAGTCTTGTGCTGTTAGAATCTAAGTCCTGGATTTTTAAGAAATTGTTAACTCATAATCTAAATTAAATCCTAAAATTTAAAGCCCAGTGATATGATAGTTGAAATACCTACTAGACATCCCACTATCAATAAGCATTTCCTACTTAATCTCATTTAGCCTCCTAAAAAAAACTCTTTCTACTTTGGATCATTCCTAATTGAATTTTTTCATTTATCATTTTTTTATAACCAACTTAGAAGTCTATAGAAATAATAACATATTTCTTTAATCGATAGTATTCTTAGGAAAAGATCCCTTATTCTTAAAATATAATTAACTATAAGTGTTTGCCTTTACAGGGATCCATGGACCCAGTTTAAAATAAACCTTGTTCTACTTTTCAAGTAATTCAGGGGAAAACTCTATGGTACATGAAAGACTCATTAGTCTTAGGAGTCTTTTATTAAATGATTTAATCCATAATAGAATAACATGTTTATCTTTTGAGATAATATTTTTACTTCTTAATGACATATTTGATCATCCAAATAAGAAATTCTTAAGTCCTATGTGGTATCATAAATTTTTCCCACAACAAAAAGTTGCTCTTATAGTTTGACTTTGAGTCTAACATTGAGTTCCCATCCTTGAAGTGGAAAGTCATAGAGGTTCTCCTACTACAAGTCTCAGTTGTGTTCACCACTGAGTTGCTATGATTAACACTGTCATTATGATAGCCTTGACCTCTAAAAGGAAGGCATTGCTTGCATTGGAGGTTATCTGTTTCGTATTTGAGATCGATACTAGCTCCTATTGTGTCCCTCTGACTAAGACCCAATGTCGCAATAAGAACTATAAGATAAAGAGGTATTGTGAACACATGGCTATGGAAATTTTTTCATCATCCCATATAGTTGAGGATGGTTCCTCTTGTGATACCTCTCCCCTCCTTTGAGGTAGCTAGTTTCACTCTCTTTCAACTTCAGAGGGAGAGGAGGATGTCAGGAGGATAGCAACATCACCCACATGACCCATTGAGTATGAGACACAAAATACAAAGAGAAGAAATCCCTATGTTAGTCTGAGGTCTGTGCTTAGGATAGTTGGGAGAATACATGCATGTTCAGAGTCTTCTATGATCCATGACCTTAGATATTTAATCCCTATGAGCGTTAGGGATTAGATTCATAGAGAGAGGGCCATGGATTGCAAGATAGCAGCCCAACCACGCAAGAGATATAAAATGATGTTTTCTAGGCAGTCGACAGCCTTAGCGTTAGTAGACCATCATCTTGATCAACGAGCTAATAGAGCTGATTGCTCATATAAGATAATTCTTATTAGTTTCGATCAGAGGAGGAAATTCTTGCTAAACATGTCACTGTTTGCACCACCATCACCTTGGCACTGCTTGACTCACCGTCCACTATCACCTGTTCATGTCACACCATCAAAAGTCTCAACTAAATACCAAAAAGTTGCATCTAGGAAGAAGTCTCTATCCTTGGTGATACGATTATAACCTAAGGGCCACATATCTACTCACACTAATGATGTGAGGTCGAGCTCTCTTAGTCAGCCTTCCACATCATCTGTGGAGAAGAAGAAGTTGTGGCCTAAGAGCATTGACATCGCCTCACCAACCTAGTGGGAGGAAGTCCCTATGTTAGTTGAGCCAATCATGGTCAACACCACGTCAAGCTAGGATGTTCAGTATACTTCCCTTATGGGTGGCCATGTTGTAGAGGATCATCACCCTAGATACATCTCTATAGATCCTAAGAACATAAATGGCCACTCTTTTTAAAGAGATCTTAGTAGAGTATAAGGCAACCAACAAAGACATAGAGAAGGAAGACAATGATGAAGGAAGAATTAACTTTGACATGGAGGAGGATGTCCTACTAGATGACTCAACAACAATCCACATGGTAGAGACTAGAACATCTACCCGTAGAGAGCAGCACCATAGCATTGAGGCACAAAGAGTTATATTTAAGGAAGGAAAGGCATCAAACTCAACTCAGTGCCTTTTGCATCAACTCAAACTGAAAAATGACCAGATTGTTCAGATGAAAAAGAGAGTTGAGGAGTTAATGTTAGTAGTGTTGGCTCTCCAAGCTCAGGTACCAACACCCCAGTCCACCCTTATGGAGACATATAAGCCCAAGTTAGTTCACATGATTGATCATCCTAAAAGCACCACTTATTTAGAAGAAGACACTAGCATCCTTCATAGAAAAGGGGCAAATAGCATGACTATCTAAGAGAAAGATATCAAATAGATGGTGGAATAATAAGTATAGGAAGCATTGCCAGAATCCCAAGGGTAACCCTACTCGAAAGAATTTAATGTGGTCCAATACCTCAAGTGTTTTGTGCTGCCGCCTTATGGTGTTTTAATTTGGAGTCATTGGGACACGACACATATCTTAGAGGGTACTTATTGAAGTGATTGGGGATGACATTAAGGTATGATGTACTACCTCAAAATATGGAAACATCACCCAATAATGGACCTAATCGCCTAATGAGGAATCCTAAGGCAAATGGGTGTTTGTACATACTAGAGATCTTTCCCCTACTTTACATGGAAAAGTAAAGTAGAGTTTATTTTATGTTGGGTTCTTTAATTCCCTATGAAATCAAGTTTTTATAGTTAATTACATCCTAAGAAATGAGATTTCTTAAGAAAACTCTCAATTAAAGTAGTCAATCATAATTCTAAAGATTTCAAGGTTAGACTATCAATAAATTGGCTATTTTTGGAAATCAAGTGGAAAGTTCAATTTGGGAAACTTATTTTTGGAATCTAGAGAAAGATAAGTAGGGAGTACTCATGATACTAGGAAGCCTTGTGAGCACTCCAATCTATCCTATAATATGGCTTTATATCTTTGAATGATAGAGTTTATTTTAATTTGAGTTGAAATTTTATTAGAATACTAGGGATTATAATCTATCGGCACAAGATCGTGAAAATGCCTATGAAGTGAGGATTTATATCAGTAACAAGAAGGAAACAAGCCACCTCGAATGCTAATCTAGGGTTCTTTGGCACAAGCTAGAGCTCGACCTAAATCTAAATGGAAATAGGACACAATAATTTTCTTCCACAAGAGAGGGTAAACTCATCCGGCTTCTAGACTTACAACTGCCTAGAGTGGCCGCCAGCTAACACCTCTTACACTTCAAAACCATGTAGGTCAGTCTTATGTAATTGCAAGATTGCTAGGTTATTATTTAATTGTGAAGGAAACTAGAGTTCTAAACTCACTCCCTAAGAGACTAAATCATGACTAGTATGAGATTATGGCTTAGACTAAATGCAAAATTTACAAATTTTTATATCATTTTTGACACAATATTTTAGATAAAGGTTTGGGATAGTTATGCCTAAATGCATGCTGAAATATAATTATTGGCTAAATCAGCGGGAGGAGATGTTCTCCACTGTAAGGGATGCCCTCATAGGTCAAGCATTCCCCTATCATGTAAGAGTGGAGACCCTCCCTATACAAGAAAGTGATAATATGATATGAATGATATTAGAACATACATCATTCAGCTATGGGGTTGCTAAATATTTTAATTATTTTATTTGTAGCCTAGGCTTTAAAGTGAGATTATGAGTTGAATTAAAATTTAGTTAAGAGTAATTAATTGGGGTAGAAAAATTAGTTCTATCCTAAAGAGCCTACTGCATCCAGGACACACATTCAAACATCAATCTTGAAGAAATCTATGAAAATCATGTTGTTATATTGTGCAATCTAAACACAACAAACAATCGTTCACAAATTCTATAAAATAATAAAAGGCTAGTGCGGCCGGGTACCGTCGTACACCCCAAAAAAAGAAATTAGGTAATCGAGCTCAACTCTTATACAACCCGGATTATAAAAGAATATTACATTTACAATCAAATTAGATGTTAAGGGGGTCTTCATTCTTTGCTTTTATTTCCTTCATTTGACTTGATTTTGCTTCAAGACTTCGCAAGGCCTCCCAAGACTTTGCCTTCTAGCCACTGCTCATCCTAAACCCCATAGCACTAATCCTAATCCTATTGCAAATTTACATATTTGGGAAATAAAATCTAACTACACCTATAAAATGGATATTAGCTAAGCAATCATTCAAACCCAAGCAATTATAGTTTATAAATTTGGACTTAGCACCCTGCTCATTAGTAACCAAGCCCGCGTGTCCTCAAATGGATTATGCTTAGGGGCATAAGAAAACTGCAATTATAAGCATTTATGTTTATGATTACAACAGCCCCTTTAGCACAATCTCCTATAGAAAATAATAATAGGTTAACAACATCCTAACATCCAGTCTATGCTTTACAATCCTAACATCTAGTCGAAAATATTACATCATAAATTAAAATACAACAACATTACATACACCATCCTAACCTTAAGGCTAGAAGTGGGACTTAGCATTCTAATGTGTATGCTTAGGTTTAGTGTGGAATGTCTTAGCTAGGCTTTACAATTATAATTATCTAAGTTTGAAATGTTAAATTTATACATGAGGATGGTTTCACTTCAACTCATTAAGAGGATTTATGAATTTTAATTTGTATTTTATTATATTTATTATGATATTTACTTAGCATATAAATATTATAAAGAGAAGAAAGAGGCTTAACCTCCGTCATCCCTATCCTAAGTTATTTTTTAAAGCTTGTTATTATAATTTACTTTCCTTTAGTGAATGATTTATCAAATGTTTTATTCATCCTATGTTGACCTCACTTTTCGAGTGAGGACTCAATCTTCCCATCTTAAACCTAGGAGTTTTCAAGACACTAAGATTTTCTTAGCCATAAGATACTTCTAGCAATTAGGTGAACACTTGACTTAAGCCTAGATACTTAGAAGGGTTAATCATAGGATTAGGTTTGGCTTTAAGACTTAGGAAAATTCACCTACCCTATAGCCTAAACCCAATCTATGTTCACCTTCTCAAACCCAAACCAAATTCAATTCAAATATCAATACCAAAACTAAATCCAAACCAAATGATTGAAACCTATAATCAAATCCAAACTCAAAATCCTTCTTATGCCCTATGATTTTATCCTATGGACTTAGCCTTAACCAAATCCAAATCGATCCAAATTCAATTGATTTTCTCACAGATCAATTCAACCCTTTAATCAATTTAACAAATTCAAATCCAAACTCAACTTCAAATTATGATCCAAACCAAAACAAAATCAAATCAAAATCCTTCATAAGCCCTTTGATTCAATCATATGGACCTAGCAAAGTCTCATTCAAATCAAGTCAAATTCAATTTATTTTTTCATGAATCAATTATCCCTTCAATCATCTTTCCAAATATAAATCAAAACTACATTCAAATGAGCTTAATCAAAGTCAAATCAAATCAAAACCCAAACATAAGCCATATGATTCAATTCCATGGACTTAGCCAAATTTCCATTCAAATCAATTTAAATTCAATTGCTTTCTCATGAATCTACTACTTCTTCAACCATCTTCCCAAATATAAATGAAATCTACAATCATTAAGCCTAACAAAAATTAATCCAAATCAAGCCTAACCTAACCCATTTAACTTGAAATATTCAAATGGACCAAAACCCATTTGAACCCAAATTGATTGCAACCAAAGCTATATGTAAATCCCAAATCCATATATAAACTCAACTAAATCCAAATAAAACCAAAATCAAGCCGATTGACCCACTTAGGCTCACTTGACCCAAATGACCTAAAGGACCCATTTGAGCCAAACTTCAATCCAACCCAAATTAGATTGAACTAAGCTTACCAAAACCCCATGTCATGATTGTTGATCACCCTAGGTTGATCAATTATCATAAATTGGGTCAAACTAAGTCAACCTGGTTATTTAATCAAGTTAACCCTTTTAACCCATATGAACCCAAACTAGCCAAATCTCAACCTAAGCCAAATAAATTGAAACCAATGATTCATACCAACCTAAAATTAATATTTGAACATAACTTGACCTTCTATTGAGCCAAACAAAATCCAATTGACCCTCTTGACCCAAGTTCACCCAAATTGACCTAAAAGGATAAATTGGGTCAAATCAAAATGTAAACCAAATTGATCACAACCAATGGCTCAAGCTCATTCTAAATTGATTGTTAAATTTGACCAAAGCCCCAATTGAAACCAATTTGACCAATTGAACCCAATTGACTCATTTAGCCCAATTGACCTAAAGGATCAATTTGGCCTAAATCATAACCAAATCAAAATTAATTGAAATTGAAACTTACACTCATCTTCAATTGGTCAATCAAACCTAAATCAACACCTAACTCAAGCTAATTTGGCCAATTGGGTCAAATTGGTCAACTTGACCCATTTGACCCATATGACTTCAAATGATCCAAAATCAAATCAAAGCCAAATTGATTCAAACCAATTGAATCAAAACATCTAAAGTCATCATTTGAACCTAACCAAGGCCTTAGTTTGACCCAATTTGACCAATTGGTCAACCTAACCCAACCTAGCCCAACTTGACCCATGAGTCAAACCCACTTGAACTAAGCCAAAACCCATTAAAACCTGACCCAACCCACCTTTGGTCAACCCCAAATCAACCCAACATGAATTGGGCTCAACCTAAAGCAAATATCCCTTAGATTCTCCTCTTCACATTGGATTTTGCCTAAATTGGTAAGTCAACTCCCATCCTCTCTCCTTGGCAACCTTCCAGGACCCAATTTGGGGTTTAACCTAATTGCGTAACCTAGCCCAAGTGGGATAGGTTAGCCTTGGACCAAAGGGAGGTGAGTTAACTCACCTCCCCACCATGTTCGAACCCACGGATCCAAGGAGGAAGGCACCTTGAGCCACCAACCAAGCATCCCACCAACCCAATCAAGCACATGGACTAGGCATCGACCAGTTTGGCGCCCTATCAGTGGCTAGCCAGCTGAAAATCAAGAGACAATACCATCCATATGATCCAAGTGAGGGGGGATATACCCCCCCCCCCCCCTCATTTTGATCCAAAATGCATGCATTCACTCTCAGAGTGCTTTTAAAGATTGTTTCAAAGTCCCCAGAGCTCTCCTCAAGCACCCCAAGCCTTCCCATTGCCAGATTTTCTCAAATTGAAATAGGACATCCTCCCATTCAACCCAACTCCCTCAAATCTCCACCAAATCCAATTTCCTTGCACCCACACCTTTCCTATCCTTCATCGAGCAAGAATGAATTGCCTCTCAAGCTTCTCGACCATCGAAGGTGCCAGTTTGATCAATGCCAACCTCTATAGTGATGTTTCATGGTCCACCGAGTGAAGGAGAAGGAATTGGCTTGCGTACTGACTAGTAGGGTTTTGTCTTCACTAGATAAAGCATCTTGAATCAATTTTTCATCCAGTCTCTAGCTCGGATGAGGTAATTCTTCAAAATAGAGCTTTAGAAAATTTTCATTTGTATTTTGTGAAGGAACGTTGCATTCCATGTGATCATAGCCATTGGATCCCTTTGAATCCTTCGTGTGAAGGTGTGGGATTGATCTCCAATCGATCTGAGCTCAGGCAAGCTCGGATCGAGCAATGAAAGGTGGATGATGTCTGTATCTCATCGCTTGGAGGATGATAGATCACTCACCATCCATTTTGTGTGATCGGAATGGATGGTCATGATTAAACTATTACAAAAATCTGATTTAATCCCTATAGGAACTATGAGTTTAATCCTGGGTGGTCTTAGATCAGATGATGGGGATGAAATTGCATACACTGTCACCACGTGGGCACTGAGTCGGACGTGGTTAAGTGGCCAATCCCACAGCTCTACATGGAAAGTGCACCACTTTAGTAGTCCACATGGTACCAATGGGATTAGGCTTAAATTAGGGTTAATTAATTATTTTTAATGGCTGAAACTTTCAAAATTCATAACAAATTGTAGAAAATTTAGAAAAATATAAATAGTTTTAAAGGTACTTCAGAGGAGAATCATTTAAAATTAATTTCCATTAATTTTGAATTGTAATTATGGATAAATTTAAGTTACATTAAAAACATAATTACTTTAATTACTCCTTAATTACTCATGTAATTAATTCCAAACTTTGCATGATGGTTAGATGGATGACTTCTGCCTCTCATAATTTTCTTGGGATTTATTGCTTAGGTAATTAGGGAAATTGCTCATTTAAGTATTAATTACTTTCTTAATTAATTAAATGAATAATTAATACCCTAATTAGAAATTAAATTAATTAATTGCGCATGTTAATCACTGTTTAATAGTGAATGGGCAAGGGAAATGGGATTAGGACCTCTTTCCTAATCTTTTTCCTAAGTCCATTCCTCTTTAAAGGAAAATTAATTAAAATGAGAATAATTAAAGGTTTAATTAGTTAATTAAATGGTTTAATTAATCAAACTAAAGTCATAACCAGATTAGATCTTTATTAATCAAATCAAGGGTAGATCTTTAGGTGTTTAATAATCTAAAGGCGTTTAGGGAAATTATGGTTAACCCACATATGTGGGGAAACCATAAGAATACTTAAATAAGTTCCTTAAGTTAATCAAAATTATGAACCAATTCCATTAGGCCCTTTTATTTTTTAGTATCATTACAAGTTTACTTTTCATTCATATGCATACCATATTTTTTAGTATCATTACAAGTTTACTTAGCTAATTACATTAAGGTAACATAGGCAAGGGTGATTAATTGATTTAATTATGGATCCAACTTAATTAATTCATAAATTTTACATAATTAACTTTTCTTCAACCAAATCAAATCACTAATGTGGGAATATAGTTAAAACAACAAATGGTAAGTTCTCCTCCTCTTTAAATGAAATTTAAATCCAAAACCAAATAAATAAAGAAGCTTTGGTTTACTTTAAATGATTTTATTTAGTATGATTATCCTTAGAAATTAATTTGATTGAATGAATCACATGTTTATATTTGATTATTCCTATTCCAATCATGTTAAATATTGTATGCATTGGTTAATAAATCTCTTACAAGGAGTCACCTTTCAAATCTGTGGGAGAAGAGAAAGAGGAGGCCTTATAGAAATTTATCTTAGTAAGATGTCACGCAGATCTGCAGATGTACTTATTCAGGTGATCGGGTACATCATCAAGGTAAAGTGTACTCTCTCAAAAGATAGAAGTCATTACCCTTCATTGGAACCAATCACCTCAATAAGGACTCCTAAGGATGATGGGTCTGCATATGTATCAGAGATTATTTCCCTACTTTACATGGAAAAGTAAAGCAGGGTTTATTTTAAATTAGGTTTATTAAGTTCCCTACAGGGGCAAGCCCCCATAGTTAATTACATCCTAAAGGACATGATCTTTTAAGAAAACTCTCGATTAAGGTAAATGATCATTATCTCTGAAGATTTCAATAGAAAGGACTATCAATCGATTAGTTTATATTTTGAAGATCAAATGGGATTGATCAAAAGAGGGAGTTCTCATCGAAGCCAAAATGGGAACAAGTAGGAGATGCTCACGATATTGAGAAACCTAGCAAGCATCTCAAACTATCTTGAGATTGGGCTTTATATTTTAGAAATCGATTTAATTTGTTTGAGTTATATTTTTATTAGAAATTTAGGGCTTAGGATTCCTTAACACAAGATTAAAAAAATGCCTAAGAGGTGATAAATTATTCTTATGGCCCACAAAGCGGAGAAGCAACCTCAGAACCTAAATCTAGGGAGCTTTGGCGAGGGCCAAATGCACAACCTAAATCTAAGGCAAAAAGTGGGTAATTGGTTTTCCTCCATAAGAGAAGATAAACCACCTGACATCTTGGATTTATAACCTCCTGGGGGTGGCCACAGTGCACACATCTTTGCCCTTAGCCATCCGATCAAAGATCGGATGACAGAGGGTAAACCCATAGGATTTAAAGGTAAAATGATTTATAAAATGTGGAAAATAATCTCAACTGTCCATCCAAACACATGTGGATGAATGGCTGAGATTGGTTGAGTTCTTCCCTGAGGAGGAATGTGAGTCATTCACAATCTATGGGAAGATCTGAGCCCAATCCCTTATGGATTCAAACAAAATTCAACACACACCATCTAGGGGACCAGAGCAGCCAATCCAACAGCTAAGATCTTATGCAATGAAAATCCACTTCACAAAAGACCAACACACCTTAGCCTAAGTGGTCAGAAATTCACTAACCTCACCGGTGCTCAGGATCGATGAGGTAGCTTCGTCTAGTGGAGACGAAGATCTATTGAGGTTCCTAGCTATTAAGATGGAGTAGATCTTCTTATGGGTGACCTCCTCTTTAGCTTTAGCTCAGCTTTGATCCAATTCAATCTTCCCTTGCCATTAGAATTTAGGAATCAACTTAGGTGAACTCAACTTGGTCACCTAAGTATGCTTGCAAAAGGAATTTGGCTAAGATCATGTGTGGGAGAAGTTGAGAATTCAATAGACTTTCCTTATTTTCACTATTTGAAAATCGAGAAATGCAGGAATGGAATGAGCTCTAGGAACCTTGGGGGAGCTCTGTGATGTTTGCTAAAGCTTCCTAGATTCCAATCGAGTGTGAGAGTGTTTTCATTTCAATGAATTAGGGGAAGTATATCTCCTCCTATGGTAATTGGATGGCCGAGCCTTTGCATGCCATTTTGATCACAATTGAATGGGTTGTTTGATTAGTTAGGGGTGTGCACATGGTCGGTTTGGCCAAGGGAGTGGGTGCCTAGCTCCAATGTGCAATCAATTGAGGTTTGGGGGGAGTTTAAAAATTCAATTTTATGTGTATGGGTCGGGTATGATCCATAGGCCAAATGGATTGACCCAAACCCATTGGGTTGGGTGCACCACTCACCACTAGGTCCCCTTGATGTTTTAGAGAGCCTCAAGTGTTTGTGATGAGTGCGACCAAAATACCCATGGGCTAAGCCAAATTTTGTTCTATGGCCTAGGGGTATAATGGTCATTTTATTATTTTTTTTTCTCAATTTGGGTTGTTTGGTATGTTGAGAAAATAGGTTGGGCCAAGTTTCAATGGATTTGGAATCCATTTGATAGTTTGCTCATGTTGACCCATTTAGGTCAAAATGGGTCAACTTGGGTCAACTTGAGCAATAGGTCAAATTGCATCAAACTAAGGGTTGAGTCAAGTTCATATGACCATTTGAAATATTTTGGTGCCTTTGGTTTGGTTCAATTTGGTATAGATTAGATTTTGGCTCAAATGACTCATTTAGGTCAAATGGGTCAAGTTGACCCATTTGACCTATTTACGTTAGTTCAAGGGTAGGTTTAGGTTTGGTTAGTCATATGGAGTGGATTGGTATCTTTGTTTCCAATCAATTTGAGTTATGTTCAATTTTGGCTCAATATGACCGATTTAGGTCATGTTGGGTCTAAGGTCAATTAGGCTAGGTTGGGTCTAGTTGGCCAATTGAGGCTTTGGTCAAGTTTCACAAGTGATTTGGGATGGACTTGACCCATTGGTTTCAATCACTTTTGCTTAGATCAAGTTTTGACACATTTTGACCCTTTAGGTCAAAAGGGGTCAACTTTGGTCAAGTTGGCCAAATGGGCTAGGTTAGGCTCAAAGGTTGACTTGGTCAAGTTCAAACATAGGTCATGAGTGAACTTAGATCAATGGTTTCAATCAATTTGGCCTATGGTGGAATTTGGCTATGTTAGGTTTCATTTTAGGTTAAGTGTTGACTTGGTCAACCCTTAGGTTTGACTTGGTTTGACCTAATTTGATTGATTGATCATCCCATGATGATTGTTGATCATGATGAGGGGCAAATATTCATTTGGTTCAATCCAATTTGGTTAGGATCAAAAGTTGGCTCATAAGGGTATTTTAGGTCACTTTGGGTTAAGTGAGCCTAAGTGGGTCAAATGGCTTGGTCAAAGCTTGATTTGAAGTTGATTGATCTTGTATATGGACTCATGATTGAAATATAAATTCATTTACAAGAGGTTTGAAGTCAAATGGATTTTGATCCATTTGAAAATTTTTATATTCAAAGGAAGAATATGAAGGAGTTTTGGGTTTGATTTTTGATTTGGGTTTTGATTGAGTGATTGAAGTTTCGATTCATATATGAGCTCATGATTGTAGGATTGATTGAACCATGAGAGAAAATCAAGAGTTTGGCTTGATTTGAATTTGATTTGGCTAAGTTCAAGATTTTGACTTGAAAGGCTTAGATTTGATTTTGAATGGATTTGAGTTTGATCTTTGGAGTTGGTTTTGATTGTTTAAATTTATATTTCATTTATATATGTGAATATAAATTGATCATGAAAAAATTTCAAGGATTTGAAAGAGTTTAATCATGATTTAGAGTTAAATCCATTAAAGGGAATTTAAAGGATATAATTGAATTTTTAATTAGACATTTAATTTTTTTGACTTATATTTGATTGATGTATATTTATATTTCGTTTATATATGAGAACATAAATGAGGAACAAATATATATTGAGAAAATTCCATGAGTTTGAAGTAGTTTGATCAAGGTTTAGGGTAAATCCATTAATGAAAAAAATTAAGGGATTTTTAAGCATTTTTAATTTGGAATTTAGTCTTTTCTTTTGATTGAATTGATTTATATTTATATTTCATTTATATATGAGAATATAAATGAGGATATAAATAAGAATGAGAAAATCCCAAGGTTTTGAGTAGGTTTGATCAAGGTTTGGAGTTGATTTTGGCTAAGTCCTTTAATGAAAAATTAAAGGAATTTAGGAAAATTTTGTGAATTGTTTTGGAATTTGGAATTTGATTTGATTAATTTGAATTTATATTCCATTTATAAATGTGAATATAAATGATAATATAAGTGAGTCATGAGAAAATCTCAAAGATTTGAATAGGTGTAGATCATAGTTTTGGCTAAGTCCTTAAGGAAGGGTTAAGGACTTAGGAAAATTTGACTTAAGAATTTTGGTGGAATTTTGATCATGGCTTTCAATCATAGTTTCAATCATGGAATTGAATCATGGAATTGAACTAGAGTTTGAGAAAATCAAGTAGAATTTATTTAAGAGTTTGACTTGAAAGAAGGAAAGTGAGGAATGGTTTATGCTAAAAGGTAGGAGATTTTCCTAACACCCCTAAGGCATGACCTATTCCTATGGCTAACTCTTCTAAGTCCTCTAGGGCTAGGGGAGAGTGTCCACCTAATCACTAAATGTGTCTTAAGACTAAGGAAACGTTAAAGTCCAAGAGAAGTCCTAAGCTTAAGATGAAGGTGTTGAGAGCTCATTCTAAAAATGAGGTCAACAGTATGTCATTTGATTTCATGCATCCATCTCTTTTCAAAATTGATTGAAATAAAAGATGAATTTCCTTTATGAAAGCTTGCATGTGTTGAATTAACCTAATATATGTGTGGCTATTATCACTATTAAATCCATATATATTTTCTAATAGTTTATAAATGTATAATAACATGTATAGTGATGATAGGTATAAATACATAAGAAGTGCATGTGCTTATAGCTTTATTATATGGATGTGAATTTTTATTTCATTTATTCACATATTGATTTACATAAGTATGAATGGTAATGGGTATATAGCCTGAACATCCCGGGAATACGAGGCTTTAGCGATCCCCAAGGAGTTCATTTGATTACCTCACTTCCCTAGTTAACAAAGGCACGTACTCATTTGATTTCATTCTTATATATTTTGATATCAGAATTTGGATAGAGCTTTAATTCATAAACATAAATAATTCAATTACAAAAATAGAATCTTTGCATGATTTTCACTCTCTTAATTTTGCATACATTCATATGTATCTAAGCAAAAAAGTATAAAGTCTGGGCATCCCGAGAATATGAGACTTTAGCTAGCCCCAAGGAGGTCATTTGATTACATCACTTTCCTGGTTAACAATGGCACGTACTTGTTTATGTCCACATACTTTTTTATGACTTTATACATGTGTATGTATGTGTGATTAATAAATGAAAATCCCCTTTTCTACTAAAATACAAGCATTCATGAATGGGTAAGTTATTGAATTAATTAGTCATGTGATTTGGAGCTTTCTTTCATATGGTCATGTATGCAATTTTACATATGTTTGAATGCAAATGGGTATATAATCTAGACATCTCAGGAATACGAGGCTTTAGCTAGCCCCAAGGAGTTCATTTGATTACCTCACTTCCCTAGTTAATAAGGGCACGTACCTATTTAATTTTATCCCTATGTATTTTGGTATAAGAATTTGGATAAAGCTTTAAAGTTACATATATTAAATAATTCAATCAAATGAAAATATAAAAACTTCAAACATACATATACATTCATCATTTAAGTGTGCTAAAATATGTTGTATGGATAGATACACTTAGGATTGAATTATGTGCATATTATATGTGATGAAAAGGAATGATTTAATATGTGTCTTGTGGTAGTAATTCAATTAGATTAATCCTAAGAAGCCTTTCATATTGAATAAGATCATTTAAAGTGAACCTAAACTTAGATTAATTAAAATCATTTAATAAGCCATTCGCTAAGGAGAACTAAATCAAATTAATGTACTTTAGAAAGTGGCTTAAGGTAGGAATGAAAGAGGGCAATCTTCTTCATTCTCTTTATAACACTTAGTTGTTAAGTGTAATCATATGAAACAAAATAAAACACAAATTAAAATTTACAAATCAGTTAAACAACTTCAAGTGAAATCAACCCCTTATGTTAAATTGAATCTTCCAAACTTAGAAAATCATAACTCTAATGCTTAGTTAAGACATACCACACAAGCCTTAACACACACACACATTAGAATTAAGTCACAACTTATAGCTTTATATTAGGATGGTGTATGTCTGGTGTATATTTTATTTTATGATGTAGTATTTTAGACTGGATGTTAGGGTGTATGTTTCATAAACTGGTTGTAGGTTGATATTAGCTTAATCATTTTTCTACAGGGGATTGTGCTTAAGGGGACTCTCAAAAATAAATATAAATTCTCTCTTTGTAGGTTGCTTAAGCTCCTAAGCATAATCTAAATTAGGACAACTGGGCTTGGTTACCCATGTACAGGGTGCTAAGTCCAAATTATAAATATAACTACTTGGGTTGTATGCATATTTAGCTAACCTCTATTTTACAGGTGTAGTTAGATTTACTTTTCCTATTTTTAATGTAATTTCACAATAGGAATTAAGATTAGTGTTATGGGGGTTTAGGAGAGCATTGGCCAAGGCTTTGTCCTGGGGTGCCATGTGATGCCTTCAAGTAAACCAAATCAAAGGAGGAAAGAAATGAAGACCCCCCCCATAGCATTTATTCATTATAAATTATAATTGTTCTTTCATATTCTAGGTTGTATAAGGGTAAAGCTCGGCTACCCATCTTTTTTTTTGGTTGTATGAAGGTACCCGATCGCACCGGCCTCTTATTCTTTTGCAGTATTTTATAAAATATTTGATGTTGTGTTTACATTACACATTAGAAATGACATGCTTTTCATAGTTTATTATGATTGATGCCTTAATGTGTGGCCTAGATGTGTTGGGCTCTTAAGATAAAATAAATTCTCTACCCAACTAATAACTCTTAACTAAAGTTTTATACAAGTCATAACCTCACCATAAAGCCTAGGATATAATCAAAATAATTAAAATATTTAGTAACCCCTTAGCTGGATATTGTATGTCTCACATCATGCATTCATCTTGAATCACTCTTGAAAAAATGAGGGCATTCATCCTTACATAATAGGGACTGGTTAGCCTTTGAGAGCAACCCCTGACGATGGAGCTTCACCCTCTTCTCTTTTAATTTAGCCAATAACTTATTTTCATCATGCGTTTAGGCATAAGAAATCCCATAGCCTTTGTTAAAATGATGAGTCAAAATGAAATAAAATTTGTAAAGATTTGCATTTTTATATTAAGTCATTATTCATATTACTCATGTTGTAGTCTCTTAAAGAGTGGGTTTAAGGAATTTAGTCTCTTTCTAATTAAATAAGTACCCTAGCTATCTTGCAATTCATAAGACTGGACTACATGGCTTTAAATCATAGGAGTTAGTTGGCTGCCACTCTAGGCAGTTGTAAGTCCAGAAGTCGAGAGATTTATCCTCTCTTGTGGAGATAAATCTTATGCCCATTTTTTCTTAGATTTAGGTTATGCTAAAGCTCCATAAATTTAGGATCCAGGGTATCCAAGGTTGTTATTTCCATCAAGCTACAAACATAAGTCCTCACCTCTTAGGCATTTCCACAATCTTGTGTTATTAGATTATAAGCCCTAACAATCTAATAAAATTTCAACTCAAACAAATAAATCTCTTCAATTTCAAATATATAAAGCCCAGTCATAGGATAGATTGAAATGATCACTAGACTTCCTAGTATCATGAGTATTTCCTAATTATTCCCTTTTGGTTTCTCAAAATATGTCTTCTCCTTGAACGATTCAAATTGATTTTTCAAATATAACTAATTTGTTGATAGTCTAACCTTGAAATCTTTGGAGACCCTAATTATCTACTTTAATCAAGAGTATTCTTGATGAATTCTCATTTCTTAGGATGTAATTAACTATGGAGGCTTGCCTCCATAGGGAACTTAATGAACCCAGCTTAATATAAACCCTACTTTACTTTTTCATATAAAGCAGGGGAAAGATCTCTAGTATATTCGAAGACCCATCATGACTTAGGAGTCCTTATTTAGGTTATTAGGTCCATTTTAGGGTGATGATTTCTGTGATTTGAGATAGTGCATCATTTCTTAATTTCGTATCTGATCACTTCAATAAGTACCCCCTAAGATCTGCATGGTGTCCAACATCCAAAAATAAACACCATAGATTTTTCTAGCGAATCCACTAGGGAGGGTTCCTCTCTCCATTTCTAGTAGACAATTATTATCTCCAAGCATCGATAGTGGACTTATATTTTTATAAGCCCAAGACTATCTTTCTTTCTGTTGGCACATAGCTTATTTCATCTATAAGCAAAGCTAACCAACATCCTTTAGGTTTTAGGATCTCACTCTGTGTAGGTTTTGAAACTCCTATTGGGTCCCCCAATAGATAAAAAATAAATTAACTAAGAAAAGGAGATGACCAAATATAAATTAAATTGAGAACCTCTTTACCACTGGCTTAGTGAAGGAAGGTTCATCCCATATTTAAGAAATTTTCAATAAAATTTAAATTAAAACAAGTAAAATCTTTCATGAAATTTTTTTAAAGCACTTTCTCAAAACAAAATCATTTGAAATTCACTTCACATAACAAAAGTTTGCAAAATATAAAAAGAAAATTTTTAAACCTCTCTTCAAATAAAAATAATCAAACTTCATTTAACATACTTAATTTTGTTAAATGAGAGTTCCTTTTTCAAAATCAAAATCAAAACACACTTGAATTCCATTTGACATACCTAAATTTGTCAAATGAGAATTGAATTTTCAAAAATTAAACATTATCAAACAAAATATAAACACATTGAACTCTATTTAACATACCTACCTTTGTTAAATAAGTGTTTCCTTTTTTCAAAAATCAAATCAAAACAACAAAACATCAAACACATTTGGACCCTACTTAACATACTTAAATTTGTTGTCTCATTTTCAAATCAAAACATCAAACACATTTGGCCCCTTGCTTAACATACCTTAAACTGTTAAGCAAGGGTCCCATTTTCAAATCAAACACATTTGGCCCCTTACTTAACATACCTGAATTTGTTAAGCAAGGGTCCCATTTTTAATTCAAACAAAAATTAAATCAAACCCATTAAACATATGACAAATAATCATCACAAAAAATTGCTTTCAAAATATTTTCAAACATATAATTGAACCTCGCTTAGCATACCCAAATTTTCTTAGTGAAGGCTCCAAATCAAATTTTAAACAAAGGATAAACAACAAGTTCATCTCCAAAGTCTCTCAAAATAATTGAATGAACCCTATTCAACATACCTAAATTTGTTGAATGTGGGTTCCAAATTAAAATCAAATCTTATGGCAAAGTCTCTCCTCAAATTCCAAAATTTGTCCAATTAAATGAACCCCACTTAGCATATCTAAATTTCTTAAGTGTAGGTTCAAATTCTAAGTCAAATCAAAAAATCAATAATTGAAGGCAGTTATCAAAGAAAGGGTCTAATTCTGCTCTATTTCAAATGCAGAGATATCAATCCAGTTCTTTGTCCCTTTTGTGATCAGTCTTCCATCATGTCGGCCGGCAAGATGATCTCCTCATTCCCGTCTGGTGTGGATTTGGCCTTGGATCAGGTCATACTCACCACTACCACCACACATGTGATTCAGTTTGGGCGTGACTTTGAGGCTATCAGAGTCTCCTATGAGGGGCCAGCCCTCACTACCATCAATGGGGAGGAGGTTTCAGGGTAGAAGCCACTTCTTCTTTTCAATCTCCAGTTTGATTCTAAGTTTCCCTCACTAAAGAGGAAGGTTCCCATGAGGTTCCCATGGCAGTCGATCGGTTACATCGTGTTGTTTAGCCCCACTAGTCCCAGAGGGCTAGCACCTCCTAGTTGATTTCCCCCATTCTGAAGGGGAAGGCTATCTTGGCCTCCAAGATAGTCTCCCCTACCTTCGAGGTAGGTTCTAGTTCTCTCTCCACCCTACTCACTAAGACACAGCGTCATAATAAGAACCGCAAGATAAAGTGGCAGTATGAGTGTGAGGCCAGGCAGATTGATGACGTCTCTCATGTAGCTGAGGAGGGTTCCCCTCATGAGACCTCTCCATTCTTGAGTGGGAGTAGGTTTCACCCCCTCTCAACTTCAGAGGGAGAGGAGGATTATTACAAGTTCATCACCCCCGCCACTGCAGAGAGTTTGGGGCAGGGGGAAGCCCTATTAACCTTCCCATCCTTCATAGAGTCGGTAGAGCCCATGAACGCTCAGAGCTCGGCATGTTGTATGATTTGAGAAGTCTGATCCTTAGGAGTGTTAGGGGTTAGATCTATGCAGAGAAAGTCACAGAGGCTAGAGTCGCTACCCAAGCAGGCAGGCAAGAGAGGAGGAGGTACGTCAGATAGTCGACGGCCTCTACACTGATGGATTTCCTGGATCGGTGCCCTATTAGAGTTTATCATTCCAATAGTATAGTTCTCACATGCATTATCAAATGCAGGAGGAGATCTTTGACAGAGAGACCATGCCTACCATTGCACCGCCTCCACCATCACCGCTTTATCGATCTAGCATCCCCACCAAGCTTCAGAGACGTCATCTAGGGAAAGGCCATCTTCGTTGGTGATTTAGCATAGCATTTGTAGAGCATAGTCCAGTAGTCAGTCATTTGCTAGTCTACATTCCAGTAGAGCTAGGCATGGGATCATTCTTTGGATGGAATTATTAAGGACTACCGCACTGCAGATAGATGGATAGCCGACAGTGATTATTCAAACCAGGAGGAGGGTGTGGTTAGCTTTGACCCTGATGAGGATGACATGTTGGATGACTTGGTAGAAGATGACATGGTCGACACCTAAGGATCTTTGTATGAAGAGCAGCAGAGTTAGGAAGGTATTGTAGTTGAAGATGCAGACACCTCTCACTAAACTCAACACCTCCTTCAGCAGCTTAAGTAGAAGGACGATCACATTGGTAGGATGTATAGGAAGGTAAAGGAACTGATGGCAGTAGTCCAAGCACTACAGAACCAAGCCCTAATCTCTCAGTCCAGTCCCATGGTGGCCGATTCACCAAAGTTAGTACATACATTGGATCATCCTAGGTGCACTCCCATAGATGATGATGTTAGTAGTTTGCATAGGAAGGTCATGGATAGCACCTCCATGCATGAGAAAGATATCAAACAGATGGTAGAGCAGCAAGTGATTGAGGCGTTGGCGCAAGCTCGAGGGAGCTCATCCATTCCAAAGGGTAGACCCTAGAGGAATTCGATGTAGTTCAATACCACAAGGGATTTGTGCCACCATCCTTCAAGAGTTTTTATGGCAATGAGAACCCACGATAGCATATAGCGCACTTCGAGTTATTACAATGCCAGCGGCAGCGATGCACTTCTCTTCTACCTTTTTGTCAGAAGTCTGTCAGGCATCACATTTGATTGGTATGTCAAACTACCCAACAGTTTGGTGAAAACTTTTGTTGAGTTGGAGCACCTCTTCATGAAGAGGTTTGCTAGAACCCAGTAGAAGGTAACTGTAGGTGACCTCATTGCAAAGAAACAAAATCCAATGAGTCCCTTATTGATTACATTCTCAGATGGCATAACCTGAGTATGAAATATGAACTACAGCTATCTGAACAACATGCCATTGAGATTTATTAAGAATCTCCATGATATGACCACCTTCATGCTTAAGGGCATCACAATCAAGGAATTTGACAAGTTAATTAACAAGACGGTGAGTCTACAAGAGGAAGCCAAATAGTTGCCCTTCCAGGACCAATCATCTAAGTCCAAGCCACAAAAAGTATTTGAGAAGAAGCCATGGACAGTTGTGTCATTGGATAAGGGGAAGCAGCCAGCTATAGTATAGTTTGAGAGGCCCTGATTCCAGCAGCCTCAACTACCCTACCTTTGCTATCATACTGGCCTCCACAGTTGCCACATCGGCCGCCACCATCACCTCCTCAATAGTATACTCAGCAGTGGTATTCATATCCATCGCCAGGTAGCTATTTTTCAACTACTATTAGATAAATTAAAAAATCCCAATTCATTCAAGAGGGAGGTAGTTAGGAAAATCTTAAAAAATCTCTTGAAGAAACATGTTTTCTAGCTACCAGAGCCTAAGAGGCCAGAGGAAGTAGGCAAGAATGATGATCCTAGGTCTTTTCCCTATCACCGCATGTTAGGCCATGTCTTAAAGGATTGCATCACCTTCAAGAATTGGCTTGAGCATAGCTACAAATTAGGAGCTATCATTATCCCTAAGGAATACTTGTTAGAATAATCATCTAGTTCTTTTAGAGTAATCCTTAGGGGTACATGTGATCTTATTAAGATAAAAGAAGGTTGGGATATTTCTTTATCCAGAACCTATAAAAAGATCATCTCTAAGCTCAAGAAAGTTTTCTTGCAGGTGCCTGAGGCAGCTCAAGCGTCCAACACCAAAGAAGGTTTTCCAGTTGCTAAAGAAAACTCAAGGAGGGTGGGAGCTCAACAATAGTGGCAGTCCACATTTTCCCAGGATAGCCCAGTAGTGCAACCACCATCTAAGTCCAGCATTCCTTCTACCGTTGCAGCTACTACCACTTCCTCCAACTCTTCTTCTACCAGTAAGAGTATTATATCTACGGATGAGGGCACCAAACCCCTCACTCCACTTACTTTTCTTGATTTCTATTATGTACCTCCATCAAAATCAAAGAAATCAATGAAGAAAGATGATTCCACTTACATTTGTTCCCGTCTGATAATCTTATTGAGTATATTCCTATAGAAAGCTCTCCAAGTCAAAATAAAAATAGCTCTAATAATTTTGATCCCTTTCTCTTCTGATTCAAAATCGGGCTTTCCTTTTCTGAATCAATCGGGTTCACCCCTTGAGATTGACTTGGAGTCGTCCAACTCTGAGGATCCTGTATGAGAAGCTATAGGTCTACCTGATGTGCAGGTAGAACTTTCCACAAACATACTATAAGAAGTCACTGAAGTCAACCTCCGTAGTGGTAAAGTTCTACCTCCTAGGGTAGCACCTCAGGATAAGGGTAAACAAGTCATTGGTTCCAGTGAGCAGATAGCCCCTCCATAGGATGCTCCACCCATGGATATGCCTTTGGAGGACCAACCCATTTTTGATTACAATATCCTTGCACATCTTAGAAAGTTGCCAGCTAAGTAAGCATATATGATGCCTTATCTTATCCAAAGAGATGAGGGAATCTCTAATCAAGGCCCTACTTGGTCCTAAGAATTTCTTAGCTCAGCAGACTACTACTGAAGAGGAGGCCCACTACTCAAAGGACATCTTAAGAGTGACATTTAGCGATGAAGACTTACTTCTATGGACGATCGAGCACAACCATCCCCTCTACATTATAGTGGATATTGGAAGATTCTGGCTATCCAAAGTGTTGGTTGACCTGGGTGCATCAGTCAATATTATGGGTCTAAGAACCCTTGCCTACTTGAGAATTGACATCTCCAAACTCTAAAAAGAAAGGATCATGTTGAGAGGATTCAATTAACAAGGCAAGAGAGTCGTAGGTCCCATAGTATTCCCTTGGAGATAGATGATTGGAATACTGAAGCTAAGTTTCACATCATAGACTTGTATACATCTTTTGATGCTTTGCTTAGGATACCGTAAATATATGAGAACAACATGGTTCCATTCTCTCTACCTCAGTGTATCAAGTTCATGAGATGTGGGATCAAATACTAGGTCAAAGGAGATCTCAAACCATTTATAGTTAAAGAGGTTGGGATATATGAGGATGCAGCCAACTACCTCCCTCAAAATCAACAGGTCTACTCTCATGTCGGTCAAAATCCACATATCATAAAAGAAAAAAAAAGAAAGAAAATAAAAAGAAATAAAATAAAAAGAAGAAGGAAAAAAGTGGATATTAAGAAAAAGAGTGAGCAAAAAATAGACTTGGAGGAGCAAGTAGAGCTTGACATCAGATTCCTCCCACAGTTCATTACTCCATTTGAACATATGGGTAGGATGACCCAAACTCCACCAAGATGAGGAAGAGGTAAATCCAGAGGCAGTCCTAGGGGTGGAAGACTTCCTTAATGGCCACCTAATAGAAGATATGTCCCAGCTACTAAAAGTACACTTTCTATCCATATAGACTTAGAATCTAGCTCAGAGGATGAGTCTTATATGGCTAGCACACCAGCCAGCTCTTCTTGATAGCAAATCCCTATGGAGGGGACACTCGAGCCAGACAATGATGAAGATCATATTCCAAAGCAAAGTATAAGTGTATCCAAGTCTCTATATGAAACTATTAGGAATCAGTTGGGAACCTTAGCTCTAACCCAACTTTCTTCTCAAAACATTGAGGGTTTGGTAGTTAAGGAAGCCTCTAGATCATCCACAGATGTGATGGTTCAAAGGTTCTTTCTTGGAGCATCATCCTCAAGTTAGGAAGCCGATGTAGAACTTAAGGATGATTAATATAAAGATTTAATACAATTACCTTTTGACTGGTACTTGCCTTGTGTTCTTAATTTAGCAAAAAAAGGATTAACTCCACATACTTGGTCTAAACACAGGTCATAATACTTTGAAAGGTTATGGGACAACAAATACAAACATTCATAATCAAGACCAAGACTAGGATTCAGCATAGTGGGTCTAGTTGATGATAATGACTACTGCATAGTCATCATAAATCATTTAGAATCTGATAGGTTCTTTTCAAATCACATTAACTCTTCTGATGAGGTGTGCTTAGAAACTTCAAATGATCCAAATGAGTTTCAAGTCAAAGTTGAACCACCAGAGTTCGAAGAAGAGATCAGGTCAACCATCGATGAGCTCAAAGAAATCAACTTAGGAACTGAAGAAGATCCACGTCTGCCATATTTTAGTTCCTTATTGAACCAAATTCAAACTAACGACTTAGTTAGGCTATTGACTGAGTTTAAGGACTACTTCGCATAGAGTTATGAAGAGATACTCGATTTGTCTCCTGATGTAGTAGTCCATAAACTAGCAATAAAGCCTAATGCTAACCATATCAAGCAAGCTTCTAGACGCATGTGATTAGATATTGAACAACAGGTCATTTCTGAAGTGGAGAAACTAATCGATGATAGTTTCTTTCAAAAAGAAAAATACCCTATCTGGTTGGCTAGTGTCACCCCAATTAAGAAAAAGAATAGAAAAATTCGCATATGCACTGACTTTAGGGATCTAAATAAGGCATGTCCAAATGATGAATTTTCACTACCAATCCCAGAGCTGATGGTTGATATTACCTCATCTCATGCAGTCTTCTCTTTCATGGATGGCTCAACTAGATACAACCAAATAAAGATGGCCCCTGAAGATGAAAGGAATACTACTTTTCAAACCCCGCTCAGAATTTATTGCTACAAGATCATGCTTTTCACCCTTAAAAATGCCTGTGCCACATATTAGTCGGCCATGACTCAAATCTTCGATAAACACATTCATCATCAAGTCGAATGTTACGTCAATGATCTCATGATCAAAAGTAAAGAAAAGGAAGACCACCTCTTTAACTTGCGAGTAATTTTTGAACAGTTAGGACAATACAACCTAAAAATGAATCCCCTAAAGTGTGCATTCAGAGTAACTTCAGGAAAATTTCTTGGTTCTGTTGTCTGACACCGGGGAATAGAGATTGATCCATAGAAGATCAAAGTGATATTAGAAATGCCACCCCTTAAAAGTTTAACTCAACTTAGATCATTCTAAGGGAAGTTGGCATATCTAAGATGCTTTATATCCAATCTGTCAGAGAGATGCCAACCATTCTTAGCACTTGTCAAACAGGATGCCAAGTTCAAGTGGGATGATAAGTGCCAGTATACCTTTGAAGACATCAAGCAGTACCTGATGCGCCAGTTCTACCAGCCCCTATCCTAGGCAGGCCCTTGATCCTCTACACTATTACATTAGATGACTCCCTTGCCTCTTTGTTGGCCCAAGCCAATGATGAAGGGAAGGAGAATGCTCTCTACTATCTCAGTCATTATCTAAACCCCATTGAAGTAAATTATCCACCCATTGAGAAGCACTGCCTAACTTTAATCATTACATCCTAAAAGCTAAGGCATTACATGCTTTCTCATAATGTCAACTTGATCTCTAGGGTCAATCTACTATAGTATCTCATGACACAGCCAATGCTATCCGATAGTTGGCACATTGGTCCATGATTCTCTCACAGTTTGACATCACTTTTATACCCTTCCTTGAGGTGAAAGGACAAGCACTTGTAGATTTTTTAGCAGCACACCCACATCTTGCTAACTCTCCACTTAATGATGACCTCCCTAATGAACAAATCATGAACTTAGGAGATGCTAGAATTTGCTACTGAGAGATGTACTTTGATGGTGTGGCTTCCTCTCAAAGAGGAGAAGAATCATAATATACTCTTCCAGGGAAGGCAAAGGTAAGAATAGTTCTTCTAACTTTGTACCATGATGTGATGAGATTCTCATATCTGTCCAATCCTTGCACCAACAACAAAGATGAATATGAGGCTCTGTTTACTGATCTGGAGTTAATTGTTACTCTAAGTATCCAGACCATTAATATGTATGGAGATTCTCAGCTAGTCAACAAACAAATCGCTGGGTCCTTAAGGTTCTGAAGCATAAACTCCATCACTATCACAAGTACACCATGGAGTTGTTGGCCCAAATCCTAGATGTTACCATTTATAAGATTCCTCAAGGAGAAAACTATAGCATATGCTTTAGAAAAGCTTTCCAAAGAGTTGGCATGTCTGGAAGATGAGTCTATATCAATAAGGGTCCAAAATAGATAAGTCTTATCCCTTATTGATACTAAACTCATTGAAAAATACTCTCTTGAAGGGGAGGTTACTGTTGCCAAGAAGGACAAAGAGCTAGATTGGAGGTAACCATTCATTGCTTACCTAACTAAAGGAAAACTACCTCAAAAGAAGTATCAAGCCCATCAGATGAAGTAGAGATCTCTTTCCTAGGCTCTCATGGATAGCACCTTATATCGGTGGTCCTTCGATCATATGTGGTTACAATATTTAGACAAACATGAAGCTCGTAAGATCATGATCGAGGTACACTCAGGATTATATGGAGCTCATCAATCCAGTCCTAAGATGAAAGTTAAAATCAAGAGACTCAGATATTATTGGCTGATGATGATCACAGACTACATGGACATAGCTAGGTGATGCCACCAATGCCATGTACATAGTGTGGTCCTACACCAACTACCCAACATTCTACATCTAACATTATCCTCATTGTGTTAGTACTAACATGGTAGTGATTGATCCTCCTTCTTCAAAGGGTCATCGACAGTCCACCACCACCTTTCCAATTAGCTGGTGATCCCACTCAAAGTGGTCATAGCTCAGCATGTGCTCTAGTCTTTTAGGAACCATATCGTATATAGGTTCAAGTGCATCGATGAATTATATTCGATAATGGTATTGCATTCAAGAACACCAAGATCAATAATTTTTGCCTGGAGATACATCATAGATTGGAGATATTATACAATCTACTACCTGAGGGAAAATGGCTTGGTAGAATCCTTTAATAAAACTCTCATCCAAATATTGAAAAAGACACTCGACAATGATAAGTGACAGTGGCATGAGCAGTTAGTTGAAGCCTTGTGGGCATACCACACCACATACAGAACTCCAACTCAATCTACCCCTTTCTCTTTAGTGTAAGGGTCTGAAGCCGTCCTACCATTAGAAGTCCAACTCCCATCACTAACGATAGCTGTGGGTAGCAAGATCACAACATACTAGAATGCCAAGTTGCGGTTAGAAGAGCTCGAAGGTTTGAAGGAGAGATGCTTACGAGCATGCCAAAACTTCAAGTTTTATAAAGCCAAAATGATTCAAGCTCATAACAAGTTGGTCTGTCCTAGAGCTTTTCAAGTAGGAGAGCTTATTTTAGTTATAAGGAGATCAATTATTGTATCTATTGTAAGATGAGATGCAAGTTTGAACCCACTTAGGAAGGCCCTTTTTCTATAGAGAATGTCTACCAAGGAGGATCTTATCGACTCATCAATCATAAGGGAGAGCGTCTGATGCTTCCAATCAATGGGCTCTACCTAAAAAATTATTATCCATAAAATCATGTTTGAAAATTTTATCATCAATAAAAATTCTATTTTAATTCAAATATCTTCCAATTGAAAGCATTTTTGTTTATGAATCTGCCACGATGTGTTTAGGATTAGGTGTAAGAGAATCTGAGAGGCATCCTATCCTTTTTATCAAAACACAAACATAAACTCCACACAAATACATAATCAAACACATATATTTTGTCCCAGGCTACTTTGATGTGAGATAACGCCACCTGCAGCTCTCACTCATTAGTTGCTCTAGGTAAGGATGACGTGTTACCTACAGTGCATCACCTCAATGGTCCCTTACTCAGGAGAATGTAAGTCTGCTATGTTTTCATTCATTATTTGACCATTGCATATTAACGAGAGCCTTGTTCACATGGTAAGCCTTCTCTGCACAGCTAGTAAGCTACCGTCATGTTGGCTTTGTTTAAGAGGATGTAAGTCTGCTACGCCTTCTTCTTAAACTAACCATCTTGCACTGACTCAGTCGAGTATATTTGAGGCTTAGGGTAAGTCCCCAATGGCACCTTTTCTTCTGACTACTTCAAGTCTGGGTCCAGTCCTCCCATGGGACTCCCTACTTAATAGTCACCCTAGGTCAGATAGTCTCTGTCTTGTCGATGATAGGCTATCTCGATAATCAGGTCTGCATGGGAAGTTGTAAGTCTACATGCCTTCTTTCTAGATTGATTGCTGCACACTGATGGGCACCTTAGGTTGGTTGGTTCTTGCTATGCTGATAGTGATCCTTCTAGTGGATACACCACTCTTAGTAGATGTAAGTTATGCTTTCTCCTTGAGTTGGCCATCATATACCTATAGGCTTTCTTTTCCAGGGCTTAGGATAATGCCCCTAGCAGCACTTCCCCTATGACCACTCTATTTGGATCACATCCTTTATGACCCCATCTAGACACTACCCGGGTTACGATCAGATTGGATAGTTCCCCTTTCCTAGTAACCACCCTTATGGTTGGAGAATCCATACTGCTGATGTGCAGATTCTCCCTTGGTCCAATAAATCTGAGATAGGTCAAGGCTGACATAGCCCCTTCTCAGTGTGGTCCCTCGTACACCAACAAGGTCCTCAAAAATATATAAAAAACTAAAGATATATTCGCTTGTGGATTAGGAGAATGCCCACAGTGAAACTTTTTCCTGAGTAGGCATCCTATCTTTAGGACAGTGTCAGCAAAACTCCCTATAAAAATCACATGAATACTCTTGAGTTGATACAAGTCCCCTGCGGCATTCACTCAGTAGATTCCCTAGGTCAGGTTTGATTTATCGTGCATCCAACAGGTCACCCCAGCAACTGTTCTTCTTTGGAAGATGTAAGTCATTGTGCTTTCTTCCCAACACAGTCGTCGCACACTAAAAGGAAACCCTTAGGTTGGATAGCCTCACCATGAGGCCTGTAAACTATCCCTTTGGATTTGTAAATTTGAGATAGGCCAAGGATAGCATAGCTCCTTCTCAGTGGGTCCATCACATACCGACAGGGTCCATGAAATTAATCTTGACTACACTTGATTTGATGTAAGCCCCAAGCGGCATTCACTCAGTAGTCGCCCTAGGTCAGGTTCAATTTATTGTGCCATCAATAGGTCATCCTAACTGCTAATTCTTGCTTTGGAAGATGTAAGTCTGCTACGCTTTCTTCCTAGCACAATCATTGCACACCGAAAGGTAACCCTTAGGTAGGGTAATCTCCTTCTTCAGTTGACAGACTACCCCTTTCGATTTGTAAACTTGAGATAGGTCAAGGCAGACATATCCCTTCTCACTAGATCCATCACACACTGACAGGGTCCATAACATAACACAACACATCAAATCGTATCATATCAAATCAAATCATGTGAAATCAAATGAAATCAAAATAAAATTTATCTAGGCTACTTTCAAGGTAATATAAGTCCCTAGCAACACTCACTTAATAGTAGCCTTAGGTCAGGTTTGATTTGTTGCACATCCAACAGATCACCCTTGCAGTTGTCCTTACTTTGGAAGATGTAAGTTTTCTATGCTTTCTACCTAGCACAGTATTTGCACACCGAAAGGTAACCCTTAGGTTGGATATCCCTACCATATGATAAGTAAACTACCCCTTTGGACTTATAAATCTAAGATAGGCCAAGGCCCCCATGGCTCCTTCTTACTGGGACCATCGCACACCGACTGGGTCCAAAAATCAAAACAAATTAAATTAAACAAATTCAACAAGTCTCATATCCATAGTGGATATGCCCTCTAACACATATAATCAAATCCAATTCAAATCTCCCTAGTGGAGCCAAATCACATTCCTCCCCTAATGGAGCCCAAAATAAATAAACAAACAAACATATTAATCAAATTCAAATCCTTGTGTCCCCGACGGATACACCCCCAAATCATTCAAATCAACTCAAAGCCATATCCCTAGTGGATAGCTCAAACTTGTTTCCCTAGTGGAATGTTCACATACCTAATCCCCAGTGGATTTCCTTCTTCTATGCCCTTAGCATAAGCCTCTCACATGTCATGTCCAACTCATGAGTGATCCCCTAGTGGATCTCTCTTCATGTACTTGACATGAAATTTTCATCAAATCCTCCTAGCTCTCTTACGCCCTTAGCATGAGTTGAGTCACATTGCATTAAGATCATGATTCTATCTACCTCTCGGGCTTAGGTTTAGATGGTTTTCATTAGAACTTGTAATCTTTGGATGTTGTTGATCATCTCAGTCAATGCCAATATGTGTGGTGTTCCTTGATAGTTACACCACACCTATTGGGGGTCCTTATGTTGACCTCACTTTTAGAGTGAGGACTCAATCTTTCCATCTTAGACCTAGGAGTATTCTAACACTAAGATTTCCTCAGTCATAAAACACTTCTAGCAATTAGGTGAACACTTGACCTAAACCTATAGACTTAAAAGAGTTAATCATAGGACTAGGTTAAGCTTTAAGACTTAGGAAAATTTACCTACCCTATAGCCTAAACCGAATTTATGTTCACCGTCTCAAACCCAAACCAAATTCAATTCAATTATCAATACCAAATCTAAACCCAAACCAAAAGATTGAAACCTATAATCAAATCCAAACTCAAAATTCTCTTTAAGCCCTATGATTTTATGCTTGGACTTAGCCTTAACCAAATCCAAAGCAATCCAAATTCAATTGATTTTCTCAAAGATCAATTCAACCCTTTAATCAATTTATCAAATTCAAATCCTAACTCAACTTCAAATCATGATCCAAACCAAAATCAAATCAAATCAAAATCTTTCCTAAGCCCTTTGATTCAATCATATGGACCTAGCAAAATCTCATTCAATTCAAGTCAAATTCAATTGATTTTCTCATGGATCAATTATCCCTTCAATCATCTTCCCAAATATAAATCTAAACTACATTCAAATGACCTTAATCAAAGTCAAATCAAATCAAAACCCAAACATAAGCCATATGATTCAATTCCATGGACCTAGCCAAATTTCCATTCAAATCAATCCAAGTTCAATTAATTTTCTCATCAATGAACTACTTCTTCAATCATCTTCCCAAATATAAATAAAATATACAATCATTAAGCCAAATCAAAACCAATCCAAATCAAACCTAACCTAACCCATTTAACTTGAAATATTGAAATGGACAAAAACCCATTTGAACCCAAATTGATTGCAACCAAAGCTATATGTCAATCCCAAATCCATATATAAACTCAACTAAATCCAAATCAAACCAAAATCAAGCCGATTGACCCACTTAGGCTCACTTGACCCAAAGTGACCTAAAGGACCCATTTGAGCCAAACTTCAATCCAACCCAAATTAGATTGAACCAAGCATGCCTAAACCCCATATCATGATTGTTGATCACCCTAGGTTGATCAATTATCATAAATTTGGTCAAACCAAGTCAACCTGATCATTTGACCAAGTCAACCCTTTTAACCCATATGAACCCAAACTAGCCAAATCCATTGAAACCAATGATTCATACCAACCTAAAATTAATATTTGAACATGACTTGACCTTCGATTAAGCCAAACCAAACCTAATTATCCCTCTTGACCAAAGTTGACCCAAATTGACCTAAAAGGCAAAATTAGGTCAAATCAAAATATAAACCAAATTAATTGCAACCAATGGCTCAAGTTTATTCCAAATTGATTGTTGAGCTTGACCAAAGCCCCAATTGAACCTAATTTGACCAACTGAACCCAATTGACCCATTTAGCCCAAATTGACCTAAAGGGTCAATTTAGCCTAAATCATAACCAAATCCAAATTAAATGAAATTGAAGCCTACTATCATCTTCAATTTGTTAATCAAACGTAAATCGACACCTAACCCAAACCAATTTGGCCAATTTGGCCAAATTGATCAACTTGACCCATATGACTTCAAATGAGCCAAAATCAAATCTAAGCCAAATTGATTCAAACCAATTGAACCAAAACATCCCAAATCATCATTTGAACCTAACCCGAGCCTTGGTTTGACCCAATTTGACCAATTGGTCAACCTAACCCAACTTAGCCCAAATTGAGCCAAACCTACTTGAACCAAGCCAAAACTCATTAAAACCTGACCCAACCCACCTTGGGTAAGCCCCAAAGCAGCCCAACCTAAATTAGGCTCAACCCAAAGCAAATCATCGTTGGATTCTCCTCCCCACATGGGATTTTACCTAATTTGGCAAGTCAACTCCCATCCTGTCTCTTTGGTGGCCTTCCAAGACCCAATTTGGGGTCTGACCTAGCTGTCTAACCCAACCCAAATGGGCTAGGTCAGCCTTAGACCAAAAGGAGGTGAGTTAACTCACCTCCCCACCATGGTCGAACCCATGGATCCAAGGAGGAAGGCTGCTACTATGAGCCACCAGCCAAGCATCCCACCAACCCAATCGAGCCACATGGACTTGACACCGACCACTCTAGCGCCCTGGTGGTGGCTGGCCAACCAAAAATTGGGATGCAATCGTGTCCATCCAATCCAAGGGAGGAGGGATATACCCCCCCTCCCCCTCATTTTTATCCAAAAGGCATGCATTCACTCTTAGAGAGCTCCTAGAGACCATTTTGAAGTCCCCAAACCTTTCTTCAAGCACCCTGAGCCTCCCCATTGCTGGATTTTCTCAAACCAAAACAAGGCATCCTCCCATTCGACCCAACTTCCTCAAACCTCCACCAAATCCAAATTTCTTGCACCCACACCATCCCTAGCCTTCATCGAGCAAGAATGAATCACTTCCCAAGCTTCCTAATCACCAGAGGTGCGAGTTCAATCGACATTGACATCCATAGTGATGGTTCATGGTCCACTAAGCGAATGAGAAGCAATTGGCTTGTGTGCTGACCAGCAGGGCTTCGTTTCCACTAGACGAAGCTTTCTCAATCGATTTCACCGCCAATCTCTAGCTCCGGTGAGGTAATTCTTCAAAACTGAGCTTTTGGAAAATTTTTGTTGGTCTTTTATGAAGGAGCATTGCATTCAATGTGATCATAGGTGTTGGATTCCTTTGAATCCTTCGTGTGAAGGTGTGGGATCAGTCTTCAATTGATCCAAGCTCGGGTGAGCTTCAGTCGAGCGATAAAAGGCAGATGGTGTCCATCTCTCATCGCTCGGGGGACGATAGATCAAGCACTGTCCATTCTACATGATCAAAATGGACGATCATGATTAAATTGTTAAAAAAATCTAATTTAATCACTATAAGAACTACAAGTTTAATCTTGGTCGCCCGATCTTAGATCGGATGGCGGGGATGAAACGGCATCTACTGTTGCCACAAATGCGTTGAGTCGGACGCAGTTAAGTGGCCAATCTCACAGCCCCACATGGAAAGCATGCCACATCAGCAGTCCATGTGGCGCTGACGAGATTAGGCTTAAATTAGGCCTAATTAATTATTTTTAATGGCCGAAACTTCCAAAATTCATAGCAAATTATAAGAAAAATAAAAAATACAAATAAATACTTATTTTAAAGGTATGTTAGATGGGAATCATTTCAAATTAATTCTAATTAATTTTGAATAGTAATTAAGCTTAATTTGGGTTTAATTAAAATTTTAATTAGCTTAATTACTCTTTAATTACTCAAGTAATTTATCCCAAACTTTGCATGATGGTTTAATGGGATGACTTCTACCACCCATAATTTTCTTGGGATTTATTACTTAGGTAATTAGGGAATTGCTCTTTTAAGCCTTAATTACTTTCTTAATTAATTAAATGATTAATTAATACTCTAATCATCAACCAAATTAAATAATTGAGCATGTTAATCATAGTTGAATAGTGAATGGGCAAGGGAAATGGGATTAGGACCTCTTTCCTAATCTTTTTCCAAAGTACATTCCTCTTTAAAGGAAAATTAATCAAAATGAGATTAATTAAAGGTTAAATTAGTTAATTAAATGGTTTAATTAATCAAATTAAAATCATAACCACATTAGATCTTAATTAATCAAATAATGGGTAGATTTTTAGGTGTTTAATAATTTAAAGGTATTTAGGTAAATTATGGTTAACCCACTTGTGTGGGGAAACCATAAGAGTACTTAATGAAGTTCCTTAACTTAATTAACTATTAATTGTGAGCCAATTGCATTATGCCTTTTATTTTCTAAGATCATTGCAATTTTTCTTTTCATTCATATGCATATCATATTGGCTCATAATTACATATCTAATTACATTAAAGTAAGATAGGCAAGGGTGATTAATTGATTTAATTAAGGATACAACATAATTAAATCATAAAATTTACATAATTACCTTTTCTTAAACTAAATCAAATCACTAATGTAGGAAAGAGGTTAAAACAACAAATGATAAGTTATCCTCTTCTTTAAATGAAATTTAAATCCAAAACCAAATTAATAAAGAAGCTTTGGTTTTCTTTAAATGATTTTATTTAGTATGATTGTCCTTAGGAATTAATTTGATTGAATGAATCACATGTTTATATTTGATTATTCTTTTTCCAATCATGTTAATTATTGTATGTCATTTGATTTCATGCATCCATCTCTTTTCAAAATTAATTGAAATAAAAGATGAATTTTCTTTATGGAAGCTTGCATGTGTTGAATTAACCTAATATATATGTGGCTATTATCACTATTAAATCTAAATATATTTTCTAAAAGTTTATAAATGAATAGTTACATGTGTAGTGATGATAGTTATAAATACATAAGAAATGCATGTGCTTATAGCTTTAGTATATGGATGTGAAGTTTTATTTCTTTTATTCACATGTTGATTTACATAAATATGAATGATAATGGGTATATAATCTGGACATCCCAGAAATATGGGGCCTTAGCTAGCCCCAAGGAGGTCATTTAATTATCTCACTTCCCTGGTTAACAAAGGCACGAACTCATTTAATTTCATTCTTATATATTTTTATATCAGAATTTGGATAGAGCTTTAATTCATATACATAAATAATTCAATTAAAAAAATACAATCTTTGCATGATTTTCACTCTCTTAATTAGGCATACATTCATATGTATCTAAGCTAACAGGTATATAGTCTGGACATCCTGAGAATACAAGATTTAGCTAGCCCCAATGAGGTCATTTGATTACCTTACTTCCTTAGTTAACAACTACACATACTTGTTTATGTCTTTATACATGTGTATGTATGTGTGATTAATGAATGAAAATCCCCATTTCTATTAAAATGCATGCATTGATGAATGGCTAAGTTATTGAATTAATTAGTCATGTGATTTGGAGCTTTCTTTCCTATGTTCATGTATGCAATTTTACATATGTTTGAATGTAAATGGGTATATAGTATGGACATCCTGAGAATATGAGGCTTTAGTTAGCCCAAAGGAGGTCATTTGATTACCTCACTTCCCTGGTTAACAATGGCATGTACCTATTTAATTTCATCCCTATGTATTTTTGTATAAGAATTTGGATAAAGCTTTGAACTTATATATATTAAATAATTCAATCAAATGAAAATATAAAAACATCAAGCATACGTATACATTAATCATTTATGTGTGCTAAAATATGTTGTATGTATAGATACACTTAGGATTGAATCATGTGCATGCTATATGTGATGGAAAGGAATGATTTAATATATGTCATGTGGTAGTAATTTAATTAGATTAATCTTAAGAAGCCTTTTATATTGAATATAATCATTTAAATAGAACCTAAACTTAGGATTAACTAAAAATCATTTAATAAGCCATTCACTAAAGAGAACTAAATCAAATTAATGTGCTTTAGAAAGTGGCTTAAGGTAGGGATGAAAGAGGGTAATCTTCATCCTTCTCTTTATAGCACTTAGTTGTTAAGTGTAATCATATGAAATAAAAGAAAAAATAAATTAAAATTTACAAATCAATTAAACAACTTCAAGTGAAATCAACCCCTTAAGTTAAATTGAATATTTTTGAACTTAGAAAATCATAATTCTAATGCTTAGTTAATACATGCCACATAAGCCTTAACACACACACATTAGAATTAAGTCACCACTTCTAGCTTTATGTTAGGACAGTGTTTGTATGGTGTATGTTTTTATTTTGTGATGTAGTGTTTTAGACTAAACGTTAGGGTGTATATTTCGTAAACTAGATGCTAGGCCAATATTAGCTTAATTATATTTTTTGTAGGGGATTGTGCTTTAGCGGTCGCACAAAAATAAATTTAAATGCTCTCTTTGTAGATTGCTTAAGCCCCTAAGCATAATCTAAATTATGATAGGTGGGCTTGGTTACCCATGTGCAGAGTGCTAAGCTTGAATTATAAATATAACTACTTGGGTTGTATGTATGTTTAGCTAACCTCTATTTTACAGGTGTAGTTAGATTTATTCTTATTTTTAATGTAATTTTGCATTAGGAATTTGAATTAGTGATATGGATGTTTAGGATGAGCATTGGCTAGAAGGCTTTGTCCTGGGGTGCCATGTGAGGAAAAAATTAAGAAATGAAGAAACAAAGATATGAAGAATGAAGACCCCCCATAGCATTTATTCATTGTAAATTGTAATTGTTCTATCATATTCCAGGTTGTATACGGGTAGATCTTGGCTACCCATCTTTTCTTTTTTGGGTTGTACGGTCATACCCAACTGCACCGGCCTCTTATTCTTTTGTGGCACTTTATCTAATGTTTGATGTTGTGTTTATATTGTGCATTAAAAATGGCATGCTTTTCATAGTTTTTTATGATTGATGCTTTAATATGTGGCCTGGATATGTTAGGCTCTAAGGATATAAAAAATTCTCTACCCAACTAATAACTCATAACTAAAGTTTTATACAATGCGTAACCTCACCGTTAAGCCTATGATATAATCAAGAAAAATTAAAAGATTTAGCAACCCCTTAGCTAGATGTTGTATGTCTCACATCATGCATGCATCTTGAATCACTCTTGCAAAAAAAAAGGGCCTCCGTCCTTACATAAAAGGGACCGCTTAACCTTCGAGAGCAACCCCTGATGACGGAGCTTCACCCTCTTCTCTTTTGATTTAGCTAATAACTTACTTTTGTCATGCATTTAGGCATAAAAAATCCTATAACCTTTGTCAAAATGATGAGTCAAAATAAAATAAAATTTGTCAAGATTTGCATATTTAGATTAAGTCATGGAGTTGGTTTAAGGACTTTAATCTCTTTCTAATTAAATAACTGTCCTAACTATCTTGCAATTTATAAGACCGGACTACATGGCTTTAAATCATAGGAGGAGTTAGTTGGCTGCCACTCCAGGTGGTTGTAAGTCCAGAAGTCCAGTAGTTTATCCTCTTTTATGAAGGTAAAACTTAGGCCCATTTTTGTTTAGGATTAGGTCATGCTTTAGCTTATGCTAAAGCTCCCTAGATAATTATGTGCCAACATGATATGCACATGAATGAAAAATAAATTTACAATGATTCTAATAAATAAAAAGGGCCTAATGCAATTGGCTCATGATTAATAGTTAATTAAATTAAGGAACTTAATTACGTACTCTTATAATTCTCTAACACATGTGGGCTAATTATAATTTCCTTAGGATTTCCTTAGGTTGTTGAACACCTAAAGGTCTACCCAAGACTTCATTAATTGAGATTCCATGAAATTATAATTTCAATTTGATTAATTGATTAAGCCTTGATTAATTTAATTAATAAAATAAACTTAGGGAAATAGATTAGGAAGGAGGCCCTAATCTTATCCTATGGGTTCATTAACTATTAGGAAATAATTAACTGCTTAATTAATTAATTTATTATCGTTCATGGGAATAATTAATTATTAACTAATTTAAAAGAGTAATTGGGGCTTAATTAGTTAATTTTCCTAATTAATTAAGCAATAAATCCCAATAAAATCATGGATGGCAGAGGTCATCCCATTAAATTAACACAAAATATTTTGGGTTAATTACTTAAGTAATTAAAAAGTAATCATATTAATTAATTCTATAATTAAACTTTAACTAAGACTTAATTACTATTCAAAATTAATTAAGATTATTTTCAATAAATTCTCATCTAAAATACCTTCAAAATGAATATTCATTTGCATTTTTATGATTTTTCTATGATTTGTTATAATTTTTCAAAGTTTCAGCTGATTTTTCATAATTTTTCATAATTTTTGTTGCGTGTTAGAAAACCAGTTGCGGTAGAGTGAAAGTTTACGCCTTAGCTTTGTCGTGAAATCTAGCACACACATAGGTATTTAAAGAATGAACAAGAAAACTCCAAAATGTTTACGTGGAAAACCTCGAAAAGAGGGAAAAAAACCGGACGCTTAAAAAAACTATGTATCTGTTTGAGTACAAGATCTTCCGATCTTGGGATTACAGAATTGTATATGAGAAAGGAACAATAGCTATGTGACAACGATCAGGTTGTAACAGTTGCTAGTAGTAGCAAATGATGCTGAACTGTGTGGAACAATCACCGGTAGAAATGCGGGGTATAATTACTCGAAATACAGGGAACAATCACTGGAAGAAAAGCAGGGAATAATCACTGGTAGAAGTCCTCATGATGGAGACCGACAGAGATTGACGATGGCAAGGATCAGCGGTGGCGGCTGACGGTGGCGGCCGACGGCGGTGGTTGACGACCGTCGAGTGGTGGCACAATTGTGCTTGGAGGATCTTTAGAGCTCTCTCCTCTCTCTTGCTTGGCCTCTCTCATATGAGGAATGAGGGGCTATTTATAGATTGGAGGAGTGGCATCTCTGTAAATACATGCAAAATCCGAACCACTCCTCTCCATAGGACGGCTCATGATGATTCCCTTGATCATATGATGTATTTTGTGTATTTAAATGCTCAAATGAAGTCAGAATTGTAAGATCTTTGGCTTGTTGGAACCATCGAGACGTTCGATTTGATTATAAACACTCCATATTTGAGAGCTTTTTAGGAATTTAACTGATTTCCCAAAGTTTCCAATTATATTTTAATGCTTAATCTCGACCAGTTTCAATTTCTGATCAGCTTGCTTTCGACATCAAAATTCGTGCTTCAACTAGAGGAATTTTCAGGGTCATATCAGTTGTCCCCTTATTTTTGGATGATATTATCTCAATCATCAAAAAATATGTATGCCAAGTACTTCAAAATAGTAAATTCTTCAACGAAATCTGCAGGTCCATTAACCACATATTTTAAGAGAACAAATTTTCATGTAAGCACAAGATTATGACTACGAGCGGTCACGACCCAAATATATGTAGGTATGTGCGGCGTAAAATTTTAAGGTTCTGGACCCATCCGGATCTCTGGCTGCGGGCGCTCGAGGAGCCAGCGGCGTGCCAGCGAACGCAGCGTCTATGTGGCAGACAAGGTTGGCGATTGGCGGGCGGCAACGCAGTGTAGCGGTTCAGGCGAGGTATATCGCGGTGAACGGGTCGCGTGTCAGCGTGGTTATCTGATCAAGGGCAATTCGCGAGCAGTTTGGGTCCCGAATGGTGGGAGTGGCGTCTGAGCGTGACGGTGGGCCATAAGCGGTCGAGCGGGTGCGTACCGCAAAACATCTGTTTTGGCCTATTTTGGCCCGTTTTGAGCGGTTCTGAACATTTTTGGGTGGTTTTGAGCAGTTTTGGTTGCTTTTTTACCCTTTTGTCCCTAAAAAAGGTCTATAAAAAGCCCCCTAGGGCAAAGGGAGAAGGCACCTTCTCTTCTTCTTGAGAGAAGGTCGTTCGGAGGCGATCAACACATAGTTCATAACGCAAGGCTCTAGTTTTCCCTCGAAAGAGGTGTTAACTAACCTCGTCGGACCAACTAGGATCGGAGGCGATCAAGACCCGTAATTCATACGGCAAGGCTCCAATTTTCCTCGAAAGAGGTGTTAACTAACCTCGTCGGACCGATCAGGATCAGAGGCGATCAAGGAGACGATAACCGGAGAATGGGGTTGACGGCAATGCTTGACGATGGTGGTGATAGATAACCGGTGATGGTGGTGATCGGCGGAGATTACGATGATGGTGTGGCATGGCACGGCGGTAGTCGGTAAGATAGTTAATTGGCCAGAGGTGTGGTCAGCAATGACAAGCAGATAGTAGTAATGGTAGTGGCCAGCGTCGATAGTGAAGATGCTTGCGATAGTCAGCGTAGTAGGCACATTAGTTGCGGCCAGCAGAGTTATCGGCAATAGCAGAAGCAGTAGTCGCAGTAGTGGCCGCGTCGATGGTGGAGATGGCAAACAATGATGGTGGTGACCAGTAAAGATTACAGCGATGGTGGCGGCGATAATAGCGGCGGCAGTAGTAAGATGGCCTTCTGATGGTTAGCGGCAGAGTGGTCGCAGCAATGCTGCCTAGTCAACGGTGCGGCGCCGGTAGTTAGCGAGGATGAAGCGATGATGGTGGTGACGGAGATTGCGGCGATGGTGGTTGGCGGTCAACGGGTGGTCGGTAGCAAGCGGCGATAGGTGTTGGTGGCGGAGATCTTTGACCTATCCGAGGTTGTTTTTTTTAGAGTGTGACTTCGATGGCGTTAACGTATGGAAGAATTGAATTAGATCTGGCGAGTTTTGACCTATCTGAGGTTGTTTGTCAGAGTGTTTGCTCGATGACGTTAACCTTTGTGGAGTAAGTACAAAGTTTTGACCTATCTGAGGTTGTTTATCATAGTATTTGCTCGATGACGTTAACCTGTATGGAAGAGGTTGAATTGAAGCCACTGAGAATCTTTGACCCATCTGAGATTGTTTATCAAAGTATTTGCTCGATGACGTTAACCTGTATGGAAGAGGTTGAATTGAATCCGCTGAGGATTTTGACCCATCCGAGGTTGTTTGTCAAAGTGTTTGCTCGATGACATTAACCTGTATGGAAGAGGTTGAATTGAATCCGCTGAGGATTTTGACCCATTCGAGGTTGTTTGTCAGAGTGTTTCCCGATGACGTTAACCTGTGTGGAAGGGATCGTAGGAAGTCCACCAAGGACCTTTTGACCTATCCTAGGTTATTTGTCAAAGTCTTTGCTCGATGACGTTAACCTGTGTGAAAGAGGTCGTAGGAAGTTCACCAAGGACCTTTTGACCTACCCTAGGTTATTTGTCAGAGTCTTTGCTCGATGATGTTAACCTGTGTGGAAGAGGTCATAGGAAGTCCACCAAGGACCTTTTGACCTATCTAGGTTGTTTGTCAGTGTTACCGATGGCGTTATCTGTATGGAAGAGGTCGAATTGAATCCGAAGATTTTGACCTATCCAGGTTGTTTGTCAGTGTTACGATGGCGTTAACTTTGTGTGGAAGAGGTTGAATTGAATTATTTGAGGATTTTGACCCATCCGAGGTTGTTTGTCAGAGTGTTTCCCGATGATGTTAACCTGTGTGGAAGGGATCGTAGGAAGTCCACCAAGGACCTTTTGACCTATCCTAGGTTGCTTGTCAAAGTCTTTGCTCAATGACGTTAACCTGTATGGAAGAGGTCGAATCAAAACATCCATTTGTGGTTGTAACCAAAGTTGCTTCTTAACATTGGTCTTGTTTTTCCATAAGTATAATTGGAAAATATTCTCCAACTTTGACTTGTTTCTTGGGATGGTAATCGATTAGATGCTCACCATATTAACATGGGCAATCTTTTGAGATTAAGAGGTGCCCCAATAATTCATGAATCTTCTTTCTTTACGCTCTTAAAGTTTGAAATGCTCCACCTCGATGGTGGTTTTAATCTTGTTGGGGAAATTGGTCGTCATACAAGATAAAATAATGGGAATCAGGTTCCCACAGATGGCGCCAAACTATTGCGTGCTAGAAAACTAGTTGCGGTAGAGTGAAAGTTTACGCCTTAGTTTTGTCATGAAATCCAACAGCGGGTATTTAAAAGCGACAAGAAAACTCAGAATTTTACGTGGAAAACCTCAGAGGGAAAAAAACCATGGGGCTAGCCCGAAAAAGCTTCCACTATGTATCATTTGAGTACAAGATCTTCCGATCTGATTACAATTGTATATGAGAAAGGAACAATAGCTATGTGACAATGATCAGGTTGTAACAGTTGCTAGTAGTAGCAAATGATGCTGAACTGTGCGGAGCAATCACCGGTATAAATGCGGGGTACAATTACTCGCAGAAATATAGGGAACAATCACTGGTATAAGTTCTAATGATGGAGAGGCAAGCGAGATTGGCAGCAAGGATCAGCGGCGGTGGCATGGCGGCACGGTGGTTGACGATCATCGAGTGGCGGCACGATTATTCTTGGAGGATCTTTAGAGCTCTCTCCTCTCTCTTGCTTGGCCTCTCTCATATGAGGAATGAGGAGCTATTTATAGATTGGAGGAGTGGCGTTTCTATAAATACATGCAAAATCCGAACCACTCCTCTCCATCGGATGGCTCATGATGATTCCCTTGATCATATGATGTATTTTGTGTATTTGAATGCTCAAATGAAGTCGAATTGTAAGATCTTTGGTTTGTTGGAACTCCTTATCGATTTATATAAACACTCCATATTTGAGAGCTTTTTAGGAATTTAACGGATGTCCTAAAGTTTTCGATGATATTTTAAGTACTTGATCTTGACCAATTTCAATTTCTGATCAGCTTACTTTTGACATCAAAATTCATGCTTTGACTAGAGGAATTTTCAGGGTCATATCAATTTTTATAAAGTCTATTAATTTATTCTACTAAAATAGACTATTTAAGCTTCAAAACTCAATATCTCCCAATCTAGAAACTCTTTTGACTTAAAAAATTTTATTTTAAGTGTATTTTAACTTCAATTTCAATCCCTTAAAATTTCCAATCGATCTTATGATATTTTTGGTTTAATTAATGAAATTTTATTTTTTTACTAAAACTTAAATTAAGCTCAAAATACTCAGTAAAAACTAGAGATTTTGGATTTGTTAGATTCCTCTCGAAAAGATGAATCCAACATGCCCTAATTTGTAATTTTTATTAAGTATTTTATTTTTTATGAATTTTTGAAGTTTAAGGTGATTTAAATTATTTTTAAAAGCTAAAAATCCTTAATTTCCTACTTAACCTAGTCAGCGCCCCGCGGCGTTAACTAGACCACACGATTCCATGAGTCACTGTGCGATTGGGCCACGTAGTTCCACTTGGCACAAGGTGCTACGTGGAAATAGTGGATTGGGCCACAGAGTCTTTGAGCGAGAAAATGACCAGAATGCACGATTTGATTGGATCTTCCAATCGTAGATTGGACGGTCCATATCAGATCCACGATCTAATAGGCTGAAATCATGTAGATCTGCTCTAATCTCACTCGCCCATCTCTATTTAAGGGATATTGGATGTCTTGCAAGCTATCTTCCTCCCAACGAATGAAATCAAGAACTGAACAACAAAATTTCTCAGTTTGGGTCCATTCGAGCTCAATTTCTTGATGATTCTTGCCAAAAAAAACTTTTATTTTTTGCATTAGGATCATGTGAAATGAAGAATGCAAGGAATATCTAAGTGATTTTCCTAAAATCGAGCAAACATCATCACAAATAAAGGAACCTATGGCTAACTAAAGGATTTGAAAATTACCTCATCGGGGATGGTTTTTGATGGCTGTGTTGATCCGAGCACACTCCTGGATGCGAGATGAAGCCTTGGGATGAATTTAGACTCTTACCTTCACTTGGAATGTTGTATCCACCAATGGGCGCCACTTCCTTATCGAAATTCACTTGGTTTTGGTGTTCTTCTAGCCCAAAGGAAGTGGGTAAAGGGCTCTTGTTGCTTGGAGGAGCTGCTAGAGTGTGTGTAAAGACAAAATAGTGCTTGATAGTGGCTGAAAATCACCATTAATGGTGACTTTTGGCTCCTAGTGTACCCTATGGCTTGGGGGGGGGGGGTTGGGAATGCCAGGGAATCATCTTATGTGGCTTGATTTGGTTGGCCAAGGCTTGGGAGGTGGTTGCCAAGAGGGATTAGTGGGTGTCCTATGAGTTTCAAATGCTTCAATAGGGGAGGTGAGGTGAATTCACATCCCCATGAGTCATGGCCAACCCAACCACCTCTTGGGTCAGGTTGCACAATGTCCTTGATGCCTATGTGGACCATTGGGAGGGTGTCAAGTGGCCAAGGAATGGAAATAACCACTTACATTGGTGATTTATCTCATGTGATACCCTTGACCTGAGGGTAGAATGATCATTTGGCATTGGATTTGATTTGGGCAGATTAAAATGAGTCAAAAGTGAAGGCAAAATTTCATGTTATTTGGAATTCATTATGTTAGGTTTGGCTCAATTTGACCCATTTAGGTCAAATCAAAATAGGTTAGGTTGACCAATTGGTCAAATTGGGTCAAACCAAGATTGGGTCAAGTTCATATGACTATTTGGAGTGTGCTGGTGTCATTGGTTTGGTTTAGATTTGGTTTTGATTCATTTGAGTTCATTTGGGTCAAATGGCTCAAGTTGACAAATTTGACCCAATTGACCAAGTTGGTTTGGGTCATGACTTAGCTTGGGTTTGGTTGATCATTTGGAATGTGTTGTCAGCTTTGGTTGAGTTCAATTTTGATTTGATTGGGTTTTAGGTTGGCTTAACCCTTTAGGTCAAGTTGGGTTTAACAGGTCATTTGGGTCTAGTGAGTCAATTGAGCTCACTTGAGGCTTTGGCCAAGTTCAACAATGAACTTGGAATGAACTTGAGCCATTGGTTACAATCAATTTAGTTTAAATTTTGATTTGACCCATCTTGGCTATTAGGTCAATTTGGGTCAACTTGGGTCAAGAGGTCAAATAAATGTTAGGATTTTGGGTTTATGAAAAGGTTTAAATATGTTTAATTTGGCTTATGTTCAAAGAGCTGGGATTCACTTGGTTTGATTTTAATTTGGCTTGATGATTATAGATTTCACTTATATTTGGAATGGTGATTGATGGAATGATTGATTGGTGAGAAAATTAATTGAATTTGGTTTGATTTAGATGGGATTTTGGCTAAGTTCATGAAACTAATTCAAAGGACTTAGGAAAGATTTCAAGTTTGGATTTGATCATGGGCTTCAATCATTTGGCTTGGGATTTGAATTTGGATTTGAAATTGAGTTTGATTGTAGGTTTGATAGGGTGAATCTGGATTGGATTTGGGTTGTGGGGGTAGGAGGGTTATCGTAATCCCTAAGGCATAGTTTAATCCTATGATTAACCCTTCTAAGTTTCTAGGTTTAGGTTAAGTGTTCACCTAATCACTAGAAGTGTCTTATGACTAAGGGAGTCTTAGTGCCTAGAAGACTCCTAAGTCTAAGATAAAGATTGAGAACTCAATCCAAAAGTGAAGTCAACATTATTCTTATGGAATTCCCATTCCTTAGGATGTAATTAACCATGGAGGCTTGCCTCCATAGGGAACGTAATGAACCCGACTTAATATAAATCCTACTTTACTTTTTCATGTCAAGTAGGGGAAAAGTCTCTAGTACATTTGAAGACTCATCATGCCTTAGGAGTCCTTATTTGGGTGATTAGGTCCATTATGGGGTGATGATTTCTGTCTTTCGAGATAATGCATCATTCCTTAATGTCATAGACGATCACTTCAATAAGCACCCCCTAACATCTACGTAGTGTCCCACATCCAAAAATAAACACCACATCCTAGAGTTAGGTTAACCTTAAAGAATCATATTCAAACATGAAAGGCATCTTAAGAATAATGAAATTGAATAACTATCACATGGAGGATGTTATATCATTAATTTTTATCATCAATAATATGGATTTGATTTTAGACTTAACATACCCATACATGCAATGTATTTTGGCACACTTAAATGATTATGAATGCATATATTTCTTTTTGGTAGAAAAGAGGAATTTCATTCCTTAGATAAATACACACACACATGTATTAAAGATTTAAGCAAGTACGTGTTATTGTTTAAACTAGGAAAGTGAGATAATCTAAGACCTCCTTGGGGCTACTTAAAGCCTGGTATTCTCAGGATGTCCATACTATATATTTGTTATCTTGAATACATATGAATGTATACACAACTGTGAGAATAAAAATCATGCAAAAGATTGTATTTTAGTGAATCATTTACACATGTAAAGTAAAATGCTATCCAAATTCTAATACAAGTACACATAAGAATGAAATTTAGTAAGTATGTGCCTTTATTAACCAGGGAAGTGAGGTAATATAAGACCTTCATGGGACTACTTAAAGCCTCATATTTCTGGGATATCCAGACTATATACTTACTAACATTCAAATATATGTAAACACATAAATGAATTATAAGGATAAAATAATAGTTTAACATGTTTAGGTTATAAGCACATGTAGATCATATGTAATAATCATAGCTAATATCAATATAAATCTTCATTATCCATTTATAACTTTGAAAATAGCTTTTAAAATTTATTAGTGCTAATAGCCACACATACAATAGGATTAAGTCAATACTTACAACTTACACATAAATAAATTCCATTGGTTCTTTTATTTTTGAAAGCATGAATGCATGATATCACATGGCATACAAAATTTATAATGATTGAAAAGAATAATTAAATATTGCCACATAATATATTCAATCACATTAATTCCTAAGGACAATCAAGTTGAATAAAATCATTTAAGGAAAACCAAAGCTTCTTATGCAAATTGATTTTGGATTTGAATTATTAAACTTAAAGAGGATAGATAACATTTGCTATTTTTACCCCATCCCATGTTGGTGATTTAATGTGTTTAAAGAGAAGTAATTAAGTAGATTTTATGAATTAATTAAGTTTGAATCATTGAAAAATCCATTTAATTACCCTTTTCTATGCTTCTTTAATTTAATTAACCACTTATTCATGAGCCACAAATGACATGCTTATGATAAATTGAAATTGCAATGCTCCTAAGGGACCTAATGTAATAGGCTCATGCTTAAGTCTTAATTAGATTAAGTAATTCAACTAAGTGCTCTTATGATTTTCCCACACCCATGGGTTAATCATAATTTCCTTAAGGCTCTTTGTGTTATTGAACTCATAAAGAGGAACCCACAAATTCAATTTAAATTATTCGACATAGTTATTATTTTTAATTTGCTTTAATTTGGCCATTAAGATTGCTTAATTAACTTTAATTAAGTTATGAATTAATTACCCTCCTTAATGAAATATAATTAAGAAAATAATTAGGACAGAGGTCCTAATCATTCCCTCTCATCATTTACTATCAATCAGTGATTAATCGTGCTTAATTAATTAATTTTTACTATTTGGAATTTTTAATAATTCTTAAATTACCTATTGAGAGTAATTTCAAATTCCCCTAATTACCTAGCCAATAAATGACAAGAAAATCATGGGAGGTAGAGGACATCCCATAGAATTGACATATCTAATTTGAGACCGATTAACTAAGTAATTAAGGTTTAATTATAATAATTAGGGATAATTTCAAACCCTAATTAAGCATTATTTACTATTCAAACACTATGGATTTTATTTTTATTAAATTCTCCTTTGTTCTAAAATGGGTTTATTTATATTTTTTGGATTTCTCTATAATTAGTAATGATTTTTCTAAATTTTGAGTAATTAAATGTAGTTTTAAGCCTAATTAATCTCTAATCCTGTCGGCGCCACACGAGAGCTGACGTGCCGGTGCTTTCCACATGGCATCGTGGGATTGGCCACTTAAATCGTCTAAAGGATGGTAGGGATTAATCCCACAGATATTAAAGGATAAAATCATTTTTTTAGTGGATTAAATCACGTCCTTCCAATCTAATCACGCAGGATAGATGACTGATGATCCTTCATTCCCTGAGTGCTAGAAGACAGACACCGTCTGCCCTCCACCACTTGATTCAAGCTTGTTGGAGTTCGTGAGGCATCAGGATTGACTCCAAAATGTTTAGGGAAGAGATCTAAGGAGATTCTATAGTGGAAATCACAAAATTACAAAATCTTTCACAAAAGACCAACACCTAGAATGATTTCTATGGTGTGCTAGGAAATTACCTCGCTGGAACTCAAGATTGGTAGTCCAATGATTGAGGTACCTTCATCTTGAAGAGATGAAGCCATGTTGAGAGGCTCACAAGTTGTCTCCCTATCAATGGCTCTATGGACTAAACGCCCCCGTAATAGTCATCAGAGTTGGTCTAGGAGTGGTCTCTGGTGCTTGAATCAATCGGGAATCATTTTTTTCTGACTCATCGGAGCTTGGAGAATGTGTGGGAGAAATTAATTTAAGTTTGGTGGAGTTTAGGAAAGGTTGGATGGACAGGGCCTCGAGTTTGTTCATCTTTAGTGCCACCGATGATGGGGAGCTCAAGGGGAATTGAGGATGCTCTAAGGATGCTCTTCTCAACTCACTGAAGCTCTCTATCTGGTTTGAATTGGATGGGAAGGAGTATACTCTCATCCCCAAAGAAGTGGACGGCTCAGATTGCCTCAACTTTTGGTAGTCTTCCAGCCGGCCCAAGTGGCTAGAGGCCTCAGTGATCGGTTGAGGTGGAGGTCCTTGGGTGGCTGAAGGCCTCCGATGAGCTAAAGTGGTGTGTACCTCCTCACCTAAGTGTTCCAATGAGATGGCTTGGGTGAACTTCACCTTCTTTGACCCATGGCTAAACCCAATCAGCTTTGGGTCAAGTTAGCCAATGGTTCAAGTGTCCAAATCAAGCTTTGGGTGGCTATCAAGGGTTGATGGGTAGATTTGACCACCTAAATGTGAAATTTGTCTCAATTAGAGGGATTTATCCAATGGGTTTTAGCTTAATTTGGGTCAACCATGGGTTGGGTTTATTTGGGCTGACCCATGGAAACCCAAGAATAGGTTATGCCAAGTTTGGTTGGCTTTGGACTTAGTTTGAATATGCTTGGCTCAATTTGACCCATAAGGGTCAAATTAGGTTCATTTGGGTTAGGTTGACCTATGGGTCAAACCAAGGGTTTGGACATATTCAGACGATGATTTGGAATATTTTGGTTCAATTGGTTTGGCTTAATTTAAAGTGGATTTGAATTTGGCTCATATGGGTCATATGGGTCAAATGGGTTACGTTGACCAATTTGGTCAAATTAGTAAAATTGGCTTGGGTTTGGAGCTAGTTTAAGTTCAATTGATGATTTGAATATGATTGTAGGTGTTGATTTGATTCAATTTGGATTTGAGAATGATTTAGATCAATTTGATCTTTTAGGTAAATTTGGGCTAAATGGGTCAATTGGGTTGGCTTGATCAAATTAGGTTCAATTGAGAGTTTGATCATGTTCAATAATCAATTTATTATTTATTAGGGGCATTGGTTTTAATCAATTTGGATTGGGGTGAGGTTTGGTCCAATTTGACCTTTTAGGTCAAATTGGGTCAACTTAGATCAATTTTTTGAATTGGGTCAATTTCATTGAATTGATTACAATTGAAATACCCAAGATGATGAACAATCATCATGAAAGAGATTAGAGGAGTTGGTTTAATCTAATTTGGGTTTGATTGTAGTTTGGTTCAATTTGATTATATTGGTCACTTTGGGTCAAGTGGACCAATTGGGTCAACTAGCTTGAAATGATGGAATTAGTTGTTAGATTTAGTTCAATGATGAATTTAAGATTGATTGTTGGGTTTAATTATAATGGATTTGGGAATTGGACTTGGACACTTTGGGTCAAGTGAACTAAGTGGGTCAATTGAGTTGGGTTAAGTTGAATGGGGTTGAGTTGAGTTCAATGATGGATTTGAAATTGATTGTTGGCTTTGATTGCATTTGATTTGGGTTTAATTAGATTTTGACCCATTTGGACCCTTTAGGTCAAATGGGATAACTTTGATTAGTTGAATTGATTTGGCTTGATTGTAAGCCTTGGAGAGGTTTGAAATAGAGATTTGATTGGTTGAAGTTCAATGGGATTTGGATCAATTGGATGGGCTTTGGGTTTGACCCATAGGGTGAAGTTAGGATTGGTTTAGGTTAAAGATTGAGTTAGTTTTGGCTTGGAGCTTGGATATGGAATAGGATTCAATTGACTTTGATTATATTGATTGGAAGTTGGATAATCATGGGTGGATAGGCATAGGTCGTGGTCTAAGCCATTGGGTAGAAAGGTCCCCTTGGTCCTAAGGTATAGCCTAAGCCTAAGTTATGCCTTCCTAAGTCTCTAGGTTTGGGTTTAGTGTTCACTAGTCACTAGGAGTGTCCTATAATTAGGGGATCCTAGTGTCTAAGAGATTCCTAAGTCTTGGATATGGAGGAAGAATCCTAACTCCAAAAGTGAGGTCAACACACCCTTCAAGATATTTGATGGCAGTGAAAACCCTAAGAAGCATATAGCACACTTCAGGTCTTGCTATTACAATGTAGGTGGCTATGACACCATACTCTTCTGGCAGTCAGTAGCCTTTCTGGAGTAGCATTTAATTGGTACACTAAATTGGTCAATGATTTGATGAAGTCCTTTGCAGAGTTAGAGTAGCTATTCATTAAGAGATTTGCAGAATGTCAGCAAAGAGTGAATATAGGGGACCTCATTGTAGAGAAATAAAAATCTAATGAGTCTCTTGTTGATTTTATTCTCAGGTGACAAAACCAAAGTATGAAATATAAATCATAACTTCAAGAGAAACATGCCATTGAGATTCTTCTCAAGAATATTCATAGCTCAGTCGATTTCGTGCTCAAAGGTTTTATAATCAAAACATTTGAGAAACTAATCAGTAAGGCAGCTAGCCTATAAAAGGAAGCCAAAAACTTATCCTTCTTTGACCATTCATGCAAGACAAACCCCATAGGGTATTTGAGAAGAAGCCAAGAGTAGTGTTAGCCATGGATTAGGGAAAGCAACCCATGAGAGTACACTCTGAGAGGCTTAGAGTCCATCAGCCTCCACAACAATGGTACAAGTATCCCCCACTAAGTAGCTACTTTCTACATATTCTTGCTAAAAAATTCAACAAACTATATCCATTCAAGAGAGAGGTAATCAGGAAGATATTTAAGAACCTTCTTAAGAAACCTGACTTTCAACTACCCAAACCTAGAAAGCCAGAAGAAGTAGGCAGGACTGATGATCCCAACTACTACCACTACATGCTAAGACATATCTTAGAGGATTTTTTCACCTTCAAAGAGTGGCTTGAATGAGCTTATTTTGTCCAAAGAAATGAGGGAGTCTTTGATCAAAGTACTACTTAACCGTGAGATATGTTTAGCTCAAATGGCCACTACTGATCCAGCTAAAGAAGAGGCATATTTTTTGAAGAACACACTTATCCTCTTTAAATTATAGCAGATGTTGGCAAGTTCAGACTAACCAGAGTGCTTATTGATATTGGTGCATTAATCAATATCATGAGCCTAGAACCCTTACCTTCTTGTGGATTGGCATCTTAAAACTTCAGTTTGAAAAGATGATGATGAAAAGATTAAATGAAAAAGGCTATACATCTTTTAATGTTTTGCTAGGGAAACCTTGGATTCATGAGAATAATATGGTTCCATCTTTGCTCCACTTTGGTGTTTTAATTTAGAATCATAGGGACACCATGTAGATCTTATGGGGTACATATTGAAGTGATTAGGTATGACATTAAGGTATGATATACCATCTCGAAAGATGGAAATATCACCCTATAATGGACCTAATCACCCAATAAGGACTCCTAAGGTAGATAGGTATTTGCATATACCAAAGATCTTTCCCCTACTTTACATGAAAAAGTAAACCAGGGTTTATTTTATGTTGGGTTCTTTAGTTCCCTGTGAAAAAAGCTTCCATAGTTAATTACATCAGAGGAAATGTAAATTTTCTAAAAACACTCTCAATTAAAGTAGTCAATCATAACTCCAAGGATTTCAAAGTAAAACTATCAATAAATTAGCTATTTTGGAAATCAGGTCAGAATGTTCAATTTGGAAGACTTATTTTTAGACTCCAAATGAAGATAAGTAGGGAGTACTCATGATAGTAGGAATCCCAGTGAGCACTCAAATTTACTCTATAATGAGGCTTTATATATTTGAAAGAGAGTTTATATTGTTTGAGTTGAAACTTTATTAGATTGTTAGGGCTTATAGTCCATCAATACAAGATTATGAAAATGCCTAAGAGGTGAGGATTTATACTCATAGCCTAAAGAAAACAAGCAACCTTGGATCCTAATCTAAAATTCTTTAGCACAAGCTAGAGTTCAACCTAAATCTAATCAAAAAATGGGACATAATGGTTCACCTCCATAAGAGAGAGTAAACTGTCTCGACTCTCCTGGACTTACAACCGCTTGGACTGGCCACCAGCTAACACCTCCTATGCTTTAAAATCATGTAAGCTGGTCTTATGTAATTACAAGATGGCAAGCCTTATTGTTTAATTAAAAATAGAAGTCCTAGGCTCACTCCCTAAGAGACTAGATCATGATTGGTATGAAATCATGACTTAAGCTAAATGCAAAGTTTATAAATTTTATATCATTTTGACACATTCATTTGGACAAAAGGCATTGGGACAATTATGCCTAAATACATGATGAAATAGAGTCATTGGCCGAATCAGAGAAAGGAGGTGTTCTCCACCATGAGGGGTTGCTCGCACAGGTCAAGTGTTCCCTATAGTGCAAGAATGGAAGCCCTCCTTATTCAAGAGTGGAATAAGATGATATGCATGATGTTGTACATACATCATTCAGCTAAAGGGTTACTGAATCTTTTAATTATCTTAATAATATACTTAAGCTTTAGAATGAAGTTATGAATTATATTTAAATTTTAATTATGAATTTGTTACTTGGAGTAAAAAATTAAATTTTTCTCTAAAGATCCTACCGCATCTCGGCCACACATTCAAACATCAATCTTTAAAAAAACCTATGAAAATCATGTTATTATATTACACATTCAAAACACAACAATAATCATTCATAGATTACAATAAAAGAATAAAAGTCAGTGCGGTCGGGTACCGCAGTACACCATGGAAAGAGAAAAAAATTGGGCAACCAAGCGCTACCTTAATACAACCCAGATTATAGAAGAATATTTACAAGTGAAATAGAATAGATGTTATGGGGCCTTCATTCTTCATTCTTCTTTCTTTCCTTTAGTTTGAATTTCTTCATAGCTTCACAAAGCATCCCAGGACTTTGCCTTCTAGCCACTGCTCATCCTAAATCCCATAGCACTAATCCTAATTCCTATTACAAAATTACATATATGGAAAAATAAAATCTAACTAAACCTATAAAATAGATGTTAACTAAACAACCATTCAAACTAAATAATTATATTTTATAAATTTAGATTTAGCACCCTACACATAGGTAACTAAGCCCACCTATCCTAATATGGATTATACTTTAGGAAATAAGCAACATGTAGGTACAAGCATTTATATTTATGATTACAACAGCCCCTTTAGCATAATCCCCTGGAAAAAATAACATTAGGCTAATAATGGCCTAATATCCAGCCTACACATAACAACCTAGCATCCAGTCTAAAACATTATATCATAAAATAAAATACAACATCACAACATACAATGTTTTAACTTCGAGCCAGACGTAGTGACTTAGTATTCTAGTGTATGTGCTTAGGCTTAGTATGGTAGCTTTAAATTTATAATTATCTAAATTTGGAATGTTCAAACTACATATGAGGATGGTTTCATTTCAAGTCATTAAAGGATTAGTAAATTTTAATTTGTATTTTGTTTTGTTTCATTTGATGTTTACTTAGGATCTAAATGTTGTAAAGGGAAAGAGGAGGCTTAACCTCTTTCATTCATATCCTAAGTTATTTTCTAAAGACATGTTATTATGATTTAGTTTTTTTTAGTGAATGATTTGTCAAAAGTTTTATTAATTCTAAGTTTGGGTTAACCTTAAAGAATCCTATTCAACATGAAAGGGATCTTAAGATTAATTTAATTGAATTACTATCACATAAAATATGTTACACTATTCCTTTTCATCATCAATAGCATGCATATGATTTAGGACTTAACATAACTATACACGCACTGTATCTTGGCACATTTAGATGATTATGAATGCATATATTTTTAGTAAAAAGTGGAATTTCATTCTTTAACTAAGTACACACACATGTATTAAAGTTTTAAGCAAGTATGTGCCATTATTAAACCAGGGAAGTGAGATAATCTAAGACCTCCTTTGGGCTACTTAAATTCTTGTGTTCTTGGGATGTCCAGACTATATACTTACTATCTTAAATACATATTGATGTATATATAAACATAGAAATGAAAACCATGCAAAGAGTTGTGTTTCAGTGGGTTATTTATACATGTAAAGTAAAGTTCTATCAAAATTCTAGTATGAGTGCACATAAGAATGAAATCAAATAAGTACATACCTTTGTTAACCAGGGAAGTGAGGTAATCTAAGACCTCCATCGGGCTACTTAAAGCCTCATATTCCTAGGATATTCAGACTAAATACTTATTAACATTCAAATATATGTAAACCCACAAATAAATCATCAAGATAAAATAAGACTTTAACATGCTTAAGCTATAAACACATGTAAATCATATAAAGTATTCATAGAAAAATATCAATCTAAATTTTCATTATCAATTTATAACTTTAAAAATAGCTTTTGAAATTTATTAGTGATAATAACCTTAGATATAATAGGATTAAGCCAACACATGCGATTTACACAAATAAATTCCATTAATTCTTTTATTTTTGGAAACATGAATGCATGATATCACATAGCATACAGAATTTATAATGATTGAAAATAAATAATTAAACATTTCCACATAATGCATTCAATTACACTAATTCCTAAGGACAAACAAATTGAATAAAATCATTTAAGGAAAACCAAAGCTTCTTATACAAATTGATTTTGGATTTAAATTATTAAACTCAAAGAGGAGAAATGATTTTTCTGTTTTGCCCCATCTCATGTTGATGATTTAATATGTTTAAACAGAAGTAGTTAAGTGGATTTTATGAGTTAATTAAGTTTGAACCATTAAGCAATTCATTTGATTACCCTTTCCTATGCCTCTTTAATTTAATCAATTCTTTGATTATGAGCCTCCAATGATATGCAAATGAGAAGTTAAAATTGCAATGCACTTAAATACCCAATGCAATGAGGCTCATAATCAAATATTAATTAAATTGAAGAATCTAATTAAGTACTTATATGACTTTCACACACCCATAGGTTAGTCATAATTTCCTTAAGGGCCTTTATGTTATTGAACACATAAAGGGGAACCCACAAATTCAAATTAAATTATCTAATCTAATTACCATTTTAATTTGATTTAATTTAGCCATTTAGATTGCTTAATTATCATTAATTAAATTATTAATTAATCCTCCCAAATGAAATGAACTTAGAGAAATAATTTGAAAGGAGGTCCTAATCATTCCACTTCATCATTCCACTATTAACAGTGAGAAATCAAGTTTAATTAGTTACTTTTTACTATTTTGAATTTTAAATAATTATTAAATCACTTAATGAGGGTGATTAGGGTTTCGATTTTAAATTCCTCTAATTTCTTAACAAATAAATCCCAAAAAAATTATGGGAGGTAGAGAACATCCCATTAAATCAACTTTTCAAATTTGAGGTCAATTGGCCAAGTAATTAGAGCTTAATTAAGCTAATTAAGGAAAACTTTAAATCTTATTAAGCTCTATTCACTATTTAAATAATAGAGAAATCTTTTTTATTAAAATCTCCTCTGTTTACCCTTTCTAAAATGGGTTTACTCCTATTTTTAGAATTTTTCAACAACTAGCTATGGATTTTTCAAATTTTTGAGTGATTAATTATATTTTTAACCATAATTAATCCATAATCCCATCGGCCATGCGGGAGCTGACATGATGATGCTTTCCACGTGGTGCCACAATATTGCCCACTTAAATAGTCTGATGTTGCTTGCTAAGTTAGTGGTGGTAAACACGCTTTCTTCTCTGCCATCTGATCTTGAATCAGATGGTGGGAACTAATCTCATGGTTCTTAAGGGGTAAAATTGAATAAATCTAATCAGATTAATCACGATCGTCCATTTCAATCATGTAAAATAGAAGGTGGATGATCCTTCATCCCCCGAGAAATAGAAGACGGACACCGTCTGCTCTCCTCCACTCGATCCGAGCTCGCTGGAGCTCATGAGGCATCGAGATCAACTCCAAAACCTTTAAGGGATAGATCTAAGGAGATATTATGGTGGAAAATGCATGAAATCACAAAATTCTTTACAAAAGTCCAACTCCGAGAGACTTTTCTATGATTTGTCAAATTTTACCTCATCAGAGCTCAAGACCAGTGGCCCAATGAATAAGGTAGCTTCGTCTTGAAGTGATAAAGTCCTATTGAAAAGTTCATAATTTTCCTCCTTGTCGGTAGCTCTGTGGACCAACCGCCACCAGAATAGTCACCGGAGTTGGTCTACGAGTGGTCTTTGATGCTCGCATTGATCGAGAATTGATTATTTTTGTATCGTCGGAGCTTGAGGAAGGTATGGGTGAAGTTAATTCAGATTTGGTGGAGTTTAATTGGAGATGGATGGAGTGGAGGCTTGGTTTCACTTGGGTTTGATCCCTCTAGCGATGGAAAGCACAAGAGAACTTGGGAAGGCTTTGGGGATGCTTGTCTCGACTCACTGAAGCTCTCTATGTGTTTAGAATGACATGAAGAGGAGTATACTCTCCTCCTCAATTGATCTAATGTCTTAGATGGGTACAACTTTTGGCAGATGATCAACAGGAGTAGACGATCGATTAGCGCAGATGATCGACCAGCGCAGGCAGCCGGAGCCATTAGTGATCAGTTGAGGTGGCATGTCTTGAGTGGCTGAAGGCAAGGAGTGGGTTAGCAGAGGCTAAAGTGGTGTGTACCACCTCTCCGAAGTGTTCCAACGGGAAGGCTTGGGTTAGCTCACCTTCTCTTAGCTCATGGTTGACCCAACCAACTTTGGGTCAAGTTAACCAGTGGTTCACATGTTCAAATCAATCTTAGGATGGCTACCAAGTGTGGATGGGTAGGTTTGCCCACCCAAATAAAGATTTTGTCCCATTTTGATGGGTTTACCCAATGGGCTTTTACCTAATTCAGGTTAAGATGGTTTGGGCTTGATTTGGGATGACCTAAGAATAGGTCATGCCAACTTTGGTATGGTATGGGCTTGGTTTGAATGGGTTTGGCTCAATTTGACCTATGTAGGTCAAGTTGGGTTCATTTGGGCTAGGTTGACCCATGGATCAAATTGGGTCGAACTAAGGGTTGGGTAATGTTCAAATGATGATTTAGGATATTTAGGTTCAATTAGTTTGATTTGATTTGGAGTAGATTTGAATTTGCTTCATATAGATTCATATGGGTTAGATGGGCTAAGTTAGCCAATTTGGTCAAATTAGCCAAATTGGTTTGGGTTAGGTGTTAGTTTAGGTTTAATTGATGATTTGAAGATGATTGTAGGTGTTGATTTTGATTAATTTAGATTTAAGAATGATTTGGTTCAATTAGACTCTTTAGGTCAATTTGGGCTAAATGGGTCAATGGGGTTATCTTGATCAAATTAGGTTCAATTGAGATTTTGATCATGTTTAACAATCAATTTTTGATTGATTGGAGGCATCGATTCCAATCAATTTGATTTAGATTGAGATTTGACTCAATTTGGCCTTTTAGGTAAAATTGGGTCAACATGGGTCAAAGGGGCCAAATTGGCTTGGTTTGGTTTGATTGGTGGTTGAGTTATGTTCAATGATTAATGTATGATTGATTGAAGGTATTGGTTTTAATCAATTTGGATTGGGTTGAGGTTTGGTTCAATTTGGTCATATTGGCTACTTGGGTCAACTTGGGTCAAATGATCAAATTAGCTTGGTTTGACCCAATTGATTATATTTGGATAATCAAGGATGATCAAAAATAATTGTAGAAGAGATTGGATGGGTTGATTCAATCAAATTTGGGTTGGATTGAAGTTTGGTTCATTTTGATCATATTGGCCACTTTGGGTCAAGTGGGCCAAATATGCTAATTGAGTTGGTTTAATGGAATTGAGTGTTGAGTTGAGTTTAATGATGGGCATAGGATTGATTGATGACTTTGATTTCAATTAATTTTAGTTTGATTAGATTTTAGCTCATTTGGACATTTTGGATTCAATTTGGCTAACATGGGTTAATTGGATTAATTTGGTTCCATTAGTTTGATTGTAGGTTTTGGGAGAGTTTGAAATGACGTATTGCATGGTTGGAGTGCTTTTGTGAAAATCAATTGGGTTTAGTTTAATTGAAGTAACTTTGGGTTGAGTCCATAGGATTAGATCATTGGGTTAGGATGGGTTTGGTTTTAAGTCATTTTGGCTTGAAGCTTGGATATGAAATGGGATTCAATTTAAGTTGATTGTATTGATTTGAGGCTTGATTTTCATGAATGGATAGGCATGGGTCTTAGTCTAGGCCATAGGATTAGTAGGTCCCCATAGTCCTAAGGTATAGCCTAAGCCCAGGCCATGTCTTCCTAAGTCTCTAGGCTTAGGTTTATTATTCCCTTAATCACTAAAAGTTCCCTATGACTAGGGAAATCCAAGCATCTAAAAGATTCCTAAGTCTAAGATAGGAAGGATGAATCCTCACTCTAAAAGTGAGGTCAAAATCCACCAGTGCATCAAGTTTATAAAGGATGGTATAGAGTACTACGTTAAGGGGAATTTAAAGCCATTTTTAGTACATGAGGTTGGGATCTATGAAGATGTAGCCTACTATCTATCCAAAAAAATAAAGTGTTTTTTCTAGCAAATTGAATCAAAGTGAAATATAAAAAAAAAAAGAAACAAAAGAGAAAGAAAAAAAGAAAGGAAAAGGAAAAGTAAAAGGAAAAAAAGAGAGAGCAAGAAGAAGACTTTGGGGAGGAAGTAGAATCTGAGATTGCTTTCCACCCATAATTCATCACTCTATTTGAATAAGTGGGTGAGATGTCCTGACCTCCCCCAATATGATGAAGAGGAAAACTCAGAGAGAGTTCTAGCATATGAGCACCTTAGCTCTGACCTCACTCTCCCCATAGACTATTCAGGGTTTGGTACTTAAGGATGCTCCTAAACTATATGCAAATGTTGAGCCTCAGAGGTCAATGTAGAGCTAGAGGATAACTCATTTAAAGAACTAATAGAATTATCTTTTGATTGGTACTTACTTTGCATTCTGAATTTAATATAGAAAGGTTTAATTCTACATACATGGTCTAAACATAGGTCAGAGTACTTTGAAAAGCTATGGGACAATAAATTCAAGAACTCTCAGTCATGACCAAGACTAGGTTTTGGTATAGTGGGCCTAGTAGATGATGATGAATATTGCTTAGTCATCACCAACCTTTTGAGGTCTGATAGGTTATTCTCGAACAACACTAGCTCTTATGAGGAGGTGTATTTAGAAACTTCAACTGATTCATATAATTTTCAATTTAGGGATGCACCCCTAAAACTAGAAGAAGAGATCATGTCAACCATCGATGAGCTAAAGAAAATCAACTTGGGCACTAAAGACGATTCGTGCCTAACATACATCAATTCCCTATTAATTGAATCTAAAACCAATGACTTAGTTAGGCTATTCTTAGAGTTTAAGCATTGCTTCGCATGGAGTTATGAAGAAATGTCTGGATTAGCTCCTAAAGTCATAGTTCCTAAACTAGCAATTCAGACTAATACTATCCCTATCAAACAAGCTCCTAGAAGCATGAGACTATACATTGAACAATAGGTCATTTCAAAGATCAAGAAATTGATAGATACTGATTTAATTTGGGAAGAAAAATAACCCATATAATTGGCCAGCGTTATCCCAATCAAGAAAAAAATGGCCAAATTCACATATGCGTCAACTTTAGGGATCTTAATAAGGCATTGTGGTGTTTATTTTTGGATGTGGGACACCATTTAGATTTTAGGGGGTACTTATTAAAGCGATCGGGTATGACATTAAGGAATGATGCATAATGCCAGAAGATAGAAATCATCACCTTAAAATGGACCTAATCATCTAAAAAGGACTCCTAAGGCAAGATGGGTCTTTGAATGTACTAGAGATCTTTCTCCTACTTTACATAGAAAAGTAAAGCTAGATTCATTAAGTTCCTTATGGAGGAAAGCCTCCATAGTTAATTACATCCTAAAGAATGGATTTCCTTAAGAATACTCTTGATTAAAGTAGACAATTAAGGTCTCCAAAGATTTTAAGGCTAGACTATCAACAAATTGGTTATTTTGGAAAATCAGTTGGGAAAGTTCAAGGAGAAGACTTATTTTTAGAAGCCAAAGGGAATAAGTAGGAAATTCTCATGATACTAGAAGTCTAGTGAGCATTCTAATCTATCCTATGATTGGGCTTTATAGATTCGAAATTGAAGATATTTATTTTGTTTAAGTTGAATTTTTATTAGATCGCTAGGACCTTATAATTCACCAACATAAGATTGGGGGAATTTCTAAGAGGTGAGGATTTATGGTTGTAGGCCGAAAGAAACAACAACCTCAAATCCTAAATCTAGGGAGCTTTAGCATAAGCCAAAGCTTGACCTAAATCTAAGTGAAAATGGGCATAAGATCTACCTCCACAAGAGAGGATAAATCACTCGACTTTTGGATTTACCATCGCCTGGAGTGGCCACCAGCTAACTCCTCCTATGATTTAAAATCACATAGTCTGATCTTCTAAATTGCAAGATAGCTAGGGTAGTTGTTTACATTGAAAGAGACTAAAGTCCTAAACCCACTCCCTAAGAAACTAGAGCATGAGTGGTATGAGCATATGACTTAGTCTAAAAATGCAAAATCTTATAAATTTTATTTCATTTTGATAAGTCATTTTGGACAATGTCTTAGGATTTCTTATGCCCAAATGCATGATGAAAATAGATTGTTGGCCAAATCAGTAAGAAGAGGGTGTTCCCCATTGCAAGGGATGCCCTCACAGGTCAAACATTCCCCTATCGTGCAAGGATGGAGATCCCCCATGTTCAAGGAAGGAGGAATATGCATGCATGATGTGAGACATATAACATTAAGCTAATGGGTTGATAAATATTTTAAATATATTGATTATAGTCTAGGCTTTATGATGAGATTGTGAGTTGTTTAAAAATTTACTTATGAATTTTTAGTTGGGTAGAAAATTTATTTTTCTTAAGATCCAAATGCATCCAGGCCACACATTAAAGCATCAATCATAAAGAAACTATGAAAAATCATACCATTTCTAATGCACAATGTAAACAAATCATAAAATATTTTGATAAACAAGCATAAAAGAATTACAGGCTAGTGTGGTTGGGTAACACTATACACCCCAAAAAAGAAAGATGGGTAGCCAAGCTCTACCCTTATACAACCCGAAATATGAAAGAATAATTACAATTATAATTGAATGAATGCTATGGGGGTCTTCTTTTCTTCATATCTTCATTTCTTCCATCCTTTGATTTGGGTGACTTCAAGGCATCACAGGGCACCCCAGGACAAAACCTTCTAGCCACTACTCATCATAATCCTTCATAGCACTAATCTAATTCATATTATAAAAATTATATTTATATATGAAAAGTAAATCTAACTACACCTATAAAATAGAGGTTAACTAAACATACATACAATCCCAAGCATTTATATCGTAATTTGGACTTAGCACCACACATGGGTAACCAAGCCAACTTATCCTAACTCAGATTATGTTTATGGGACATAAGTAACTTACAAAGGGAGCATTTATATTTATTTTTAAGCGGCCCCTTAAGCATAATCTCCTACAAAAAATATGATTAGGCTAACAACGGCCTAACATCTAGTCTACAAAGTATACACCCTAACATCCAGTCTAAAATATTACATCACAAAACAAAATATACACCACATCATACATAGTCCTAACATAAAGCTAGAAGTGGTGACTTAATTCTAATGTGTGTATTAAGGCTTGTGTCGTATATCTTATTAGGCATTAGAGTTATGATTTTCTAAGTTTGGAAAGATTTAATTTAACATAAATGTTGGTTTCACTTCAAGTTGCTTAATTGATTTGTGATTTTTAATTTATATTTTACTTAGTTTCATTTGATTTACACTTAGCGACTAAATGTTATAAAAATAAGGAAGAGGATTGCCCTCTTTCATCCTAACCTTAAGATACTTTCTAAAACATATTTTTATGATTTAATTTTGTTTAATGAATGGCTTATTAAATGATTTTTAATTAATCCTAAGTTTAGGTTAACTCTAAATAACCTTATCCAATATAAAAGGCTTCTTAAGATTAATCTAATTCAATTACTTTCACATGAAGTATACTAAATAATTCTTTTCCATCACATATGACATGCATATGATTCAATCTTTAGCATATATATATATATATATATATATATATATATATATATATATATATATATATATATATATATATATATATATATATATATATGCATTATGTTTTACCACTCTTAAATGATGATGAATGTGTATGTTTGGAATTTATATTTTTATTTTGGTTGAATTTTATAAACATATAAATTAAAGCTCTATCCAAATTCTAATACCAAAATACTTAAGGATGGAATCACATAAGTACGTGTCATTGTTAACCAGGAAAGTGAGATAAACAAATGACCTCCTTGGGACTAACTAAAGCCTCAATTCTTGGGATGTCTAGACTATATAATTATTAACATTCCAAATCTATGTAAATTGATACATGTATAAGAAAAAGATAGCACTAATTTATATATATAACATGTGTTAATAACTTAGGTGAATATGGATGCATATATTTTTAGTAGAGAAGGAGGATTCTGATTCCTTCATTAAATACACACATGTATGTATAAAAGATATAAGCAAGTACATGCCATTATTAACCAAGGAAGTGAGATAATCAAATAACCTTCTTGAGGCAAGCTAAAGCTTCGTATTCCTGGGATGTTCAGATAATATACTTGCTTTCATAGATACATATAGATGTATAAATAACTAAAGGAAAGAGAATCATGCAAAGTTGTATTTTTATTTGATTGAATTATTTATATATGTGGATTAAAGTTCTATCCAAATTCTAATATAGCAATGCATGGGAATGAAATCAAATAAGTACATGTCATTGATAACTTGGGAAGTGAGGTAATCATATGACCTCCTTGGGGCTAGCTAAAGCCTCGTATTCATGGGATGTCCAGACTATATACTTATTAATATTCAAACACATGTAAATCTACACATGAATTAAAGAAAAGAGAGCATTACTTCACATATCTAAACTATAAGCACATAAAAAACCTATATATATTCATAACTACTATCACTTCACATGTTGTTATCACTTTATAAATTTTTAAAAATAAATTCAGATTTCATAGTGATAATAGCCAGACACATGCAAGCTTAGATAAAAGAAATTCAAATTTATTCTCATTTAACTTTGAAAAGATGGATGCATGGATTTAAATGACATACAATATTTAACATGATTGGAGAGAAATAATCAAGTATAAGCACATGATTCATTCAACTAAATTAATTCCTAAGGACAATCACATTAAATAAAATTATTTAAAGAAATCAAAGCTTCTTTATAAATTTGATTTTTGGATTTAGATTTGATTTAAAGATGAGAACAACTCATCATTTGCTTGATGTTTTAATCCTATTCCCACATTGGTAATTTGATTTGGTTTAAGAAGAGGTAATAATGTAAATTTTATGAATTAATTAAGTTGGATCCTTAATTGAATCAGTCAATTATGCTTACCTATGCTTCTTTAATTTGATTAACCATTTAATTATGACCACAAATGATATGAACTTGTGAGAAAATAAAATTGCAATGCTCCTACAAGGACCTAATGCAAATGGCTCATAATTAAGGGTTAATTAAATTAAAGAACCTAATTAAGTACTTTTATGATTTTTCTACACTTATGGGCTAATCATAATTTCCTTAAGGGATCTTTATGTTATTAAACACATAAAGAGAACCCTTAATTAATTGGTTAATTATTTACTATGATTTGAATTTAATTTGATTAATTAATCCACTTAATTAATTAAACCCTTAATTAATTTCCAAATTAATTAACTTTCTTTCAAAATGAAAGGGACTTAGAAAAAGAGGCTAGGATAGAGGTCCTAACCCTACTCCTTTTGTCCATTCAATGTTATACAATGATTAGTGAACTTAATTAATTCATTTACTAGTAATTATGGAGTTAATTAGTCATCAAGTTAATTAAGAGAGTAATTAGGGCTTAAATGATCAATTTCTCTAATTACCTAAGCAATAAATCCCAACAAAATTATGGGAGATAGAGGTCATCCCATCAAACTAACACACAAAGTTTGGAATTAATTATTTAATTAATTAGGGCTTAATTAAGCTAATTAAGTTTTTATTTAAACTTTAATTAAGCCTTAATCATACTTCAAATTTAATTAAACTTAATTTTAATTAATTCTCCTCTAAAATATCTTTAAAATGAGTATTTATTTATATTTTTCTATTTTTTTATGATTTGTTATGAATTTTCAAAGATTCAGCCAATAAAACTAATTAATTAAGCATGATTAAGTCTAATCCCATTGGTGCCATGCAGACCGCTGATGTGGAGTGCTTTCCATGTGGCACTGCATTTGTCCACTTAAACCCATCTAACTCAGTGCCTATGTGTCTGGCAGTAAAAGCAGTTTCATCCCCGCCATCCGATCTAAGATCGGACGGTGGAGATTAAACCCATGGCTATTAAGAGATAAAATTGGATAAAATCTAGTGAATAATTATGATCGTTCATTCTGATCAAGCGAATGGATGGTACGGACGGTGTGTGATTCACCATCTCTCGAGTGATGAGAGACGGACATCGTCCACCTTCCGTCTCTCAATTTGAGCTCACCCAAGCTCGGATAGATTTGGGATTTAACCCACACCATCACAAGGTAGATTCGAAGGGATCTACGGGTCAAATTTGCATGACATGCCAATTCTCTTCAAAAAAAGACCAAACATTTTTCACTAAAAGCTCAATTTAAGAGGAGTTACCTCATTGGAGCTCAAGACTGGCAACGCAATGCTTGAGGTAGCTTCACCTGGATGAGGTGAGGCCCTGCTGAGTAGCATGCATCCTAATTCCTCTCTATTTGCTCTATGGACTACAAACTATCACTATGCAAGCTGACGTTGATCGAAGTGGTGCTTTTGATGGTCAAAGGCTCGAGAGATGATCATTCTTGCTCGACGGAGGCAGGTGAACGTATGGGAAGAGTTAATTGAAGTTTTGTTGAGTATTGGTGAAGTTGGATGGAAGGGATGATTGCCCTATTTTATTTTAAGGAATTTTGGCAATGGGGAGGTTTAGGGTTAGGGAGAGCTCTGGAGATTTTTAAACGATCTCTATAATCTCTTTGAGTGCAGATGGCTTTCATTTGGATCAAAATGAAGGGGAATATCCCCTCCCTTGATCGAATCATTGCCTCTTTGATTTTGGCTAGTCAGCTATCGTCCGGGCACCGAAGTTATCAAGTTCAAGCTTATGTGGCTCAATTTGATTGGCCAAAGGTTGGGTTGGTGGCTCAAGGTGGTGGCCCTTCTCTCTGGATCCAATAGATTCAGCTAAGTGTGTGGAGGTGAGTTAACTCACCTCCCCTTGGTCCATGGCCAACCTAGCCCACTTGTGTCAAGCTAGGTAGGTAGGTCAGGTCCTCATTTGGGTCTTGCATGGCTGCCAAAGAGAGAGGAGGGGAGTTGACTTGATAATTTTGGGTTTGATCTCATATAGAGAGAAAAATCCAATGAGTAAGGCTTTAGATTGAACCCAATTCAGGTTGGGCTGGTTTAAGGCTGACCTTAGGTAAGTTTAGGATGGGTTGGATCAGGTCCCATTGGGTTTGGGTTCAGTTTAAATGGGTTTGGCTCAATTTTGGGTTAGGACCAATTGGCCAAATTAGGTCAAACCAAGACGGGTCAAGTTCAAATGGTAATTTGAAGTATTTTGGTTCAAGTGGTTTGGTTAATTTGGCTTAGATTTGATTTTGGCTCATTTGAAGTCATATAGGTCAAATGAGTTGAGTTGACCAATTTAGCCCAATTGGCCAAATTGGCTTGGGTTTGGGGTTGATTTAGGTTTGATTGACAAATTGAAGATGATTGTAGGCTTCAATTTCAATTAATTTAGATTTGAAGGCCAAATTGACCATTTAGGTCAATTTGGGCTAGGTGGGTCCATTGGGTTCAATTAGGGCTTTGGTCAAGTTCAACAATCAATTTGGAATGAACTTGAACCATTGATTGCAATCAGTTTGATTTTTATTTTGATTTAACTCAATTTGGTCCTTTAGGTCAAATTGAGTCAACTTGGGTCAAGAGGGCCAATTGGGTGTAGTTTGGCTCAATTGATGGTCAAGTCAGGTTTAGGGATCAATTTGAGGTTGGTATGAATCATTGGTTTCAATTGATTTGGCTTAAGTTAAGATTTGGCTAGTTTGGTTCATGTAGGTTAAGTGGGTTGACTTGGTCAAATGACCAAGTTGACTTGGTTTGATCCAATTTATGATAATTGATCAACCTAGGGTTATCAACAATCATGATAAGAGGTTTAGATAGGGTTGGCTCAATCCAATTTGGGTAGGATTGGATTTTGGTTCAAATGGGTCCTTTAGGTCAATTTGGGTCAAGTGAGCCTAAGTGGGTCAATTGGCTTGATTTTGATTTGATTTGGATTTAGTTGAATTTATATATAGATTTGGGAATGGTATATAGCTTTGGTTTCAATGGATTTGGGTTTGAATGGATTTTGGTTCATTTGGATATTTCAAGTCAAATGGGTTAGGCTTGATTTGATTGGATTGATTTTGGTTTGGAGATTTGATTATAGATTTCATTTATATTTGGGATGATGATTGAAGAATTGATTGATGCATGAGAAAATCAACTGATTTTGGTTTGAATTGAAGTAAATTTGGCTAAGTCCATGGAATAAAATCATAAGGCTTAGGAAGGATTGGTTTGATTTGATTTTGATTTTGGTTTCAATCATTTGATTGTAGGTTTGATTTACATTTAGGGTGATGATTGAAGGAATAATTCATTCATGAGAAAATCAATTGATTTTGGCTTGGGTTGAAGAAAATTTGGCTAAGTCCATGGAATAAAATCATTGGGCTTAGGAAGGATTGGTTTGATTTGGGATTTGATTTGATTTGATTTGAAATTGGTTTGATTATGAATTTTGGTAAGTTGACTGAAGTGTTGAATTAATTTATTAGAAAATCAATTGAATTTGATTTGAATTGATTTTGTTAAGGCTAAGTCCATAGAATAAAATCTTAGGGCTTAGGTTAATTTGATTTGATTCAATTATAGGTTTCAATCATTTGGTTTGGAATTTAAATTTGGATTTGGTATTTGAATTTGAGGCTTCGTTTGAATTGAAATGAAGATAAGCAATGGCTTAATAAGTTAAGTATGGATTTAGTTAGGCTATAGGGCAGGTAAGTCTCCCTAAGTCCTAAAGCAAAGCTTAATCCTATGGTTAACCCTTGTAAGTCTTTAGGCTTAGGTTAACTGTTCACCTAATTGCTAGAAGTATCTTATGACTAAGGAAGTTTTAGTGTCTAGAAGACTCATAAATCTAAGATGGGAAGATTGAGTCTTCACTCCAAAAGTAAGGTCAACAGGCATGCCCCAAAGACAAGTTCTCGTTACTTATACCAGAACTGATAGTGGACATCATCTTATCTCAAGCGGTCTTATTATTCATGGATGGCTCATCTGATTATAACAAAATTAAGATGACACCATAAGATGAAAAAAATAATCTTTCTAGAACCCCAATCAAAATTTATTGCTATAAGGTCATGCATTTCGATCTTAAAAATGTTGGTGCTCCATACTTGGGGGCCATGAACCAAATCTTCAACAAACTCATTCATCACTAAGTTGAGTGTTATATTGATGACCTCATGGTCAAAAGCAAAGAAAATGAAGACTACTTATTTGACTTGAGAAAAGTTTTCAAGCGATTGAGGAAATACAACCTTAATATGAACCCCCTAAAGTGTGCATTTGAGGTAACTTCAGGGAAGTTAATAGAGTTCATTGTATGAAACCTCGAGATTGAAATTGATCACGAGAAGTTTAAAGCGGTATTAGAAATGCCACCTTCTAAAAGTCTAACTCAACTTAGATCGTTTCAAGGGAGGTTAGTGTATCTAAGATGCTTCATATTCAATCTTTCTAGTAGATGTCAACCATTATTAACACTAAGCAAGAAAGATGTCAAATTCATGTGGAATGAAAAATACCAACATGCATTTGAGAGCATCAAGCAATATCTTATACACCACCAGTTCTAAGTGCCCATATCTTGGGCAAACCATTTATACTATACATGACTATATTAGATGACTCCCTTGGTACTTTACTAGTCTAAGCCAATGACAAAGGGAAAGAGAATACATTTTATTACATTAATCATCATCTAATACATGCAAAGGTAAATTACCCACCTATTAAGAAGTATTGCTTGGCTCTTAATTTTGTTGCTCAAAAGCTATGACACTACATGCTTTCTCACAAAGTCAACTTAATTGCTAGAATCAATCTATTATAATATCACATGACATAGTCGATGCTATCCGAATGATTGGCACAATGGTCAATTTTTATGTCATAGTTTGATATGACTTTCTACCTCTTCATGCAGTAAAGGGTCAAGCACTCATGGATTTCCTAGCAGTGTGTGCTCTCCCTGCCAATTCCCCTCTCAATGATAATCTTCCTAATGAGAAAATCATGAATTTGAGAGATGCAAATAGCCATCAATGGGAAATGTACTTTGATGGTGTTGCTTCCTCTCAAAAAGGAGAAGAACCACAGTCCATTCTCCTGGGCAAAGCAAGGATAGGACTAGTTTTATTAACCCTAGATCATAATGTATTATGATTTTCATACAATTTATTAGAGCCTTGTACATACAACAAAGCTGAGTATGAGACCCTGATCACCATTCTGGAGTTGGTCATCTCTTTAGGCATTAAAAACATCAACATCTTTGGGGACTCATAATTAGTAGTTAACTAGATTGTTGGATCCTACAAAGTTCTCAAGCCTAAACTCCATCACTATCACAAGTACACCATGGAGTTATTGTTATAAATCTCAGAGGATGCTATTTACAGGATTCCTCAAGGAGAGAATACCATAGCCAATGCTCTAGCTAAGCTTGCTAAAGAGATGGCAAATCTGGATGGTGAGTCCATATCAATAAATGTACACAATTGCCAAGTACTTTATTCTATCGATAGTAAACTCATTGACAAACACACTATTGAGGGGGAGGTTGTCATTACTTGAGAAGATAAAGAACTGGACTAGAGGTAACCCTTCATTGATTACCTGAACAAAACCAAATTACCTTAAGAGAGATCACAAGCCCATTAGATTAAGCAAAGGTTGCTCTCCTATGCCCATGTCTATGGGCTTGTACCGATAGTACTTTAATTATATGTGGTTACACTGTTTAGACAATCATGAAGCCTACAAAATTGTGATCAAGGTGCATTTAGGACTATGCAAAACTCATCAGTCGAGTCTCATGATGAAAGCCAAAATCAAAAGACTCAAGTATTATTGGTCGATGATGATTATAGACTGCATGGATATGGTAAAGCGTTGTCATCAGTGCTAGGTGCACAGAGTGGTTCTACATCAGCCACCTAACATCCTACATCTGATTGTAGCCTCATGGCCATTTGAATTTTGAGGCACCAACATAGTGGGTTTGATCATTCCTCCTTCATCCAAGGGTCATCGATTTATTCTGGAGGCTATGGATTTTTTTTTTTTAAATGGGGAGGCAATTCCACTTAGAGAAGTCAAAGCCCAGCATGCCCTTCAATTCTTTAGGAACCATATCATATATAGATTCAAAATACCTCACTAAATCATATCTAATAATGAGACTATATTTAAGAGTACAAAAATCAACAACTTCTCTAGTATGCACAACATAGATTAGGGATACTTTACCATTTACTATCCTCTGGCAAATGGATTAGAAGAAGCCTTCAACAAAACTCTCATCCAAATTTTGAAGAAAACTTTCAATGACAATAAGGGAGTGACACAAGTAGTTTGTTGAAGCCTTGTGGGCTTATCACACTACTTATAAGATTTTGACATTGTCCAATCCCTTCTCCTTAATGTATGGGTCTTAAGCCGTTCTTCCCCTTGAAGTCCAACTCCCATCACTAAGGATAGTGGGAAGCAGTAAAATCACAACTGAACAAATATTAAGTTATGGTTAGAAGAACTAGAAGGACTTGAAGAGAGATGCTTTTGGGCATCCCAAAACCTTGAGTTATATGAGCAAGAGTGGTTCAAGCTCATAATAAGTTGGTATGCCCAAAAGCTTTTTAGGTTGGAGAGCTTTTTTTAGTTTTTAAGAGACCAATTGTTTCCCATCGCAAGATTGGAGGCAAGTTTGAACCAACATGGGAAGGCCTTTTTATCATAAAAAAGGCCTACTAAGGTGGATTGTACCAATTAATCAATCATAAAGGTTAATGCCAAATGTTACTAATCAATGGGATTTATATGAAGAAATATTATGCATGATCATGTTATCTCAATCAACTTTCATCAATAAAATATATTATTTTATTTTAATCAAATAAAAGGTCTTCTTTGTCACATAATTTTTCTTTTTTCGATTATTCTCTAATGTAACTAGGATAGGTGTGAGAGAACCCAAGTGGCATCCTAATCATGTCTTGCATAACTCAAACACAAAATCAATCATAAACATAAACAAATCGAACACAAATCTAATCGCTTCAAGCTGCTTTGAGTTGAGATAAGACCCCTAGTGGCTCTCACTTTACAGTCACTCTAGGTTGAGTTCAATTTACTACTTGGATAGTAGATCACCCTAGTGTTCATTTATACTTAAGAGGATGTGAGTCCCTATGCTTTCTTCCTATCTCGATCATTGCAAACTGATGAACACCTCATCAGTCTGGTATGACCTATTGCATGACCAAAAGGCTATCCTGATGATGGATCATGTCTAAGAAGATGTGAGCCCCCAAGCTTACTTCTTGAGCTAGCCATCGTATATTGACTCAGTTTTATTATATATTCAAGGATTAGGGTAAGACTCCCAAGACTCCTCTTCTTCCTAACTACAACAAGTTTGGGACTAACCCACCTTCATGACTTCTCACTTAGTAGTCTCCCTAGGTTGGATAGTAGTTGTCTTACTAATGACAGACTATCCTAATGATTAGTTCCACTTAAGAAGATGTGAGTCCCCAATGCTTTCTTCCCAAATTGATCATCGCAAATCAATGAGCACCTTAGGTTGGCTAGTGTTTGCTTTACTGACAGCAACCTACCAGATGGATAACACTATTTAGGTAGATGTGAGTCCCTGTGTTTTCTCTCTGAATCAGCCACTGTATACCTATAGGCCCCCCAGAGTCACATTTTCCTTATGGTCATTCTATTTGGATAATGTTTGCATGACCCCATCTAAGCATAACCCAGGTTACTACTGAATTGGACAATTCTCTTTTCCAAATAACCACCCCTTTTTGGATAGCATCGCTCTGTGGAAGAATGGATTATCCATTTGAGCTAGTAAATCTAAAGCAACTCAAGGCCTCTGTGTCTCTTCCTTAGTGTGTCCCATCATAATCCAATAGAGTCCACACTAAATAAACAAACAAAATAAAATAAAATATCTCTTGTGGACTAGGATAAAACTCTCAACAGCACCTTTCCCTAAATAAGCATCCTATTTTCTTAGGCAGTGTCAGCAAAACTCCCTATAGGATCGACCTTGACTGGTTCAAGTTGAGATAAGACCCCAAGCGGCTCTCACTTACTAGTCGCCCTAAGTCAAGTTCAGCTTATTGTATAATCAATAGGCCACCCTAGTGTTTGATTCTGCCTAAGAAGATGTGAGTCCTCAAGCTTTCTTCCTAGTTTGACCATCATAAACAGATGGGAAACCTTAAGGTTAGATAGTCTCTACTATACAACTAGTAGACTATTCCTTTAAGTCAATAAATCTAAGGTAATCCTAGGTTTTTGTATCCCTCCCTTAATGTGATTCATTCTGGATTGTGTCCATTTTTATATGTTTAAGGTCATGATCATGACCTCAATGCCCCTTTCTTGAGTGACTAATATGGGTTTGGATCAAGCCATTGCATCCCCTCTCCAGGTAGTTGGCCCTTTAGCTTGGTTAGTGTCATTCTATAGATAGACGGACTACTCCTTAGTGCTGGTAAATCTAAGGCAATCTAGGCTCATATGGCCTCTCCTTAGTGTGGCCCATCACAAGCTGATAGGGTTCATGTTCATTCAACAAACTAATATAAAATAAAAACCAACACAAATCACCAAAATCAAACAAAATTAATCAACATAACCAAATTAAATCAACCTCAAATTCAATCAAATATCATTAATTCCTAACAAATTCTTATTCAAACCCTTGGCATGAATTGATAAATAATCCATTCCAATTTATGTACAATCCTTAGTAGATTCCTCTTCATGTTCTTAGCACGAAATCAATTCCTAACAAGTTAAACAAAATCCACTTAATTCTTCTTTTATGTCCCCAACATGAAACAAAAATAAATCAAACATTCACCTTCTTCAATAAGGGACTTTCCCTTCATTCGGGCTTTGGCAGATTCTAATCATGAATCTCTCCAAATCCATCGCTTACCTTAAGTGTTTTGATTACTTGCTTTAGAACCCCTAGCATCTAGAGAGTTCTGATTTCTCAAATGAATTCACATGGTGACTTCCACCGGCTCCACTTATTGCATCAGCCTACATGCAAACAATGCTTACTTGCCACCTTTTGGCCATGCTTGGCCAGCTCAGTCAACACCAATACGTGTGGTCTACCTTGCCAGTTACACCACACCTATTGGGGGTCCTTTTGTTGATCTCATTTTTGGAGAGAGGTTGACTACCCATTTCTTAGACCTAGGATTCACCTAGACACTAAGACATTCCTAATACTAAGACACTCTTAGTAATTAGGAGAACACTAATCCCAAGCCTATGGACTCATAGGGTTCAACTCCAAGGATAGACCTTGACTTAAGGTAAGTAAGGCCCCACCTACCCTAAACTAATCAATCCCTATATCAAACTAATCTTTTAAACCCAAACCAAATGACTACAAACCAACCGTCAATCAATACAATTTATCCTATACGCAATGTGACCCATCATGGTTCAATTTGGTTAAGTGATTAAGTTGACCTAAACCAAAAATCAGCCTTAATCCAATTGAAATTTAACTCATCCAAACTCATTTGAATCTTAATTGAGCTTAATTGAACATTGACTTTAATCCAATTGAATCGAACTAAGCTAAGTTGTCCATTAATCCAAATTGACCCATTTGAACTCCATAAGGCAAAAATCCAATTCAATTTGATTCAAGCCAAATTGATTTGATCTGAGCCTCATTATTGTTCTAAACATCCAATCAAACATTTCAATTCACTTCAATCCATCCAATTAAGCTAATTGTTTCATTTGACCCATTTGACCTAAAGGGTTCAAATGAGTCAAAATTCAATTTAACTCAAATTGATTGCAATCAAGGCCATCAATCAACTCTAAATTCATCATTAAGCACCTCTCAACATTCAATTGGCCCTAATTTAACCAAATCAAGCTAATTGTTCACTTAACCCTATTTGACCTAAAAGGCCAAAATGGTTCAAACTTTAATCCAACCCAAATTTGCTCAAACCAATAGATACAACCACTTCTAAATTGATTTATTATCATCATTTATCATCCAATTGTAATCCAATTGAATCAAACCAAGTCAATTTGGCCACTTAACCCAAGTTAGCCCAAGTTGATCTAATTTGACCTAAAGGGCCAAATTGGGCTAAACACATGTCAATTCAAATTGATTGCAACCAATGCCTCTAATCAATCATAAATTGATTATTGAACACCCTCCAATCATCAATTAAAGCCAATTTGACCAAACTAGCTTAATTGACTCATCTAGCCAATTTGACCTAAATGATCAAATTGAACCAAAACTTATTCTAATCTAATTATATTCAAACCAACACCTACAATCATTCTCAATTGATCAATCAAACATAAATCAATCTTTCATCCAACCCAATCTGATCAATTTGACCAAATTGTTCAACTTGACCTATTTAACCTAAATGGAACCATATGAGTCAAATCCAAATCCACTTCAAATTGGATCAAACAAATTGCACAACTCATCCTAGATGATCATTATAACATAATCCAATTGCTTTCTTAGTCCAATTTAGCCAATTGGCCAATCTAACCCATTTGAACCTAAATTGACCTATATAGGTCAAATTGAGCCAAACCAAGTTCAAACCCAACCAAACTTGGCATGACTTACCCTTAGGTCCCCATTGACCTGCCCAAGTAAACTCAACCTATGCAGAATAGTTCAGCCCAAACCAAGTGAACCAGGAGTTCCAAATAAGATAAAACCCAAAAATAAAAAATGGCCAACCCCTCCTGTGCCTTAAGCTCCCCCATGCTGACTAAACCTGACATAAATCTATAAAGTTTAGCTATTGACCAAGGTGAGATCCCTCACACCTTGGTCAACCCTTGGTTCAACCCAAGAGACTTTTCCCCATAACCACTAGCTACCAAACTTCACCAGCCACTAGGGGACCTCCACCTCATCAATCCTATGTCATCTCAAGCCACCCCTGCTAGCCAGCCAATTGCCACATCCTAAACCAACCTCTTTGGTTTGTTCACATGGGGAGGAGGGTATACTCATCCTCCCCCACTTTAACTCTGCAAAGATGTTCCTCAGAGAGCTTCGAACAGTCCTCAAGCATCCTAGAGCTCCCTTTGTCCTTAGTCATAGATGAGATTAGCTCCTCCCTCAGCTTAAGCCTCCACTCCGTCCAACCTCACCAAACCACCACCAAACCCAAATTAAACTTCCCCACACCTTCCCTTCGCTTTAGCAAATCAAAATAAATTGATTCTCCACCGATTTGATCACCAAAAGATTGAGTTTGATCAACTATGATGAGCTTTTTAGTGGTACCTAGTCCAGAGGAGAACCGACGGGGAGACAACTAATGAGCTTCTTAGGAGAACTTTGCTTCTTCATTGTGAAGCTTCCTTAATTGATGGACCATCGATCATGAGGTCCAACAAGGATTAGGATTAAAGCTATGGGGTTTAGGATGAGTAGTGGCTAGAAGGCATAGACTTGGGAGGCCTTGTGAAGCTTAGAGTATTCTAATCCATGGTCTGAAGGTGAAGAGGAAGAATTGAAGGCCCATATAGCTTCTTTTTTATTTATAAATTTAATTATAATCCAAGTTGTATAAGGAAGAGCTCGCCTACCCAATTTGTTTTCTTTTACGGGGTGTACAGTTGTACTCGGCCTCACCAACCTTTTATTCTTTTAAACGATTAACATTTTTTTATTATGTGTATATTGATTATGCAATAAAAATAGCATGATTTATGTAGGTTTCCTAAAGTGTGATTGCTTGATGTGTGGTCTGGATGCAATAGGCTCTTTAAAAAAATTTATTTTTCTACCTAAACTAATAACTTTAATTAAATTCTAACCAACTCATAGGTTAATTTTAAAACCTAAAGCTTAGGATTTTAATAAATAAAATAAAATATTTAGCAACTCCTTAGCTAAATGGTTGTATGTTATAATAGAATGCATACAAATTATTTCACTCTTGTAAATAGGGGGTCTCCATTCTTGCATGATAAAGGATAGGATTAAGCTATGAGAGCAGCCCCTTGTAATGGAGAATACCCTTTCTCTCTGATTTAGCCCATAATCTATTTTTATCATGCATTTAGGCATAAATCCTTCCAAGCCTTTGTCTAAACTTGATGGGTCAAAAAATAAAATAAAATTTATAAATTATATTACATTAGCTTAAGTCATTATTTCATACTAATCATAATCTAGTCTCTGAGAGAGTAAGTTGAGGACTTTAGATCCTTTTCTAATTAATAACGGCCCTACTATCTTGCATAAATATAAGATCAGGATACATGGTTTTAAATCATAAGAGATATTAGCTGGAAGCCACTCCAAGCTGTTGAAAATCTAGAAGAGTTGGGATTGGTCCACTCTTTCAAGTGGAAGTGGACCAATATATTCTACCTTCCTCGAGTAGATTTAGTTTGAGCTCTTAGCTCATGCTAGAGAACCTTAGACGTAGGTTCAGAGGCTGCTTGTTTCTCTTTTACTATGAGTATAAGTCCTCACCTCTTAGGCATTTCTACAATCTTATATTATTGGAATAAAATTCATAATTTTCTAATAAAATTTTAACTCAAATCAATACAATTTCTCTCCTTCAAAAATATAAAACCTCATCATACGATAAATTGAAGCACTTACTAGGTCTCCTATTATTTTCATGCTTCTTACTTATTTTTCTTTGGAATATGTGAAGAACACCTCCCACTTGAGTCTTCCTGACTGTTTTCCAATAATTATAAATTCTTTGATATCAATCTTTGAAATCTTTAAAGACATTAGTTGACTACTTTAATCGAGAGTGTTCTTAAGAAACTTCTATTTCCTATGATGTAATTAACTATGAAAGTTTGCTTCCATAGGTAATTACAGAACTCGACGTAAAATAAACTGCACTTTATGTATCCATATAAAGTGGGGAAAAGATCTATGATTTATACGAAGACCCATTTATCTTAAAAGTCCTTATTACGTGATTGAGTCCTTTATAGAGTGATGTTTCTATCTTTTAAGATAGTACATCATCCCTTAATGTCATACTCGATCATTTTAATAAGCACCCTTACGATCCGTGTGGTGTCCCTATGAATCCAAACTAAAATGATCATAATAGCTAATAGATTTTTCTCTTTGAAATTTTTTTTCTTAGATCCCTATTATACTCAATGCTTAATAAAATCCCAAAGCATTCACCCTAAAATTCTTCTTTTAATTTTACTTAAGTCTCTTTGTTTATTGTTTGTTAATAAAATTTTAATATAATTCACATATATTTTTGAATCCAACAGATCAAATTTATTATAGTTCTATATAAATCAAAAAATAATTCCATTTTCAAGCATTTAAAATTCTTTGAGTCAGATTTTTAGCCCTGAGGATTGAACTTCTAACAATCAAGAAGTTCTTTGGTTCCTAATTAACCAAGAAGGGCTCTTCATAGTTACCAAGTTGATTTACCCTTTTCTTTCCCTTAAGGCATTTTTTCTCAACTCTAAAGGACTTCAGAGCATGATATTACTATTTATTAGCAATCATCATAAGCAAGAAAAAATGCATTTCAATTACTTAAATAATTTAGAATGTAACTTTGCTGCCAAAAAAACATACAACCGTCCATCCCTTAAATCCAAGCACTTTATTAGAACAGAGAAAGTTGTAGCCTTCTATTTCTTAAATATAAAGAAATGCCTTCAACTACCAAAGCATCATAAATGGACCAAAAGAAGAATCAAATATTGAAAGAACCTAGTGATCTCCACTTCAAGCTCAACTTTGATGTGAAAGAGATTCAATTAGAGGCAATTCATCATATAATCCTTTACCATTAATCAATCCTCTCTGTTCAAACTCCTTTGCCTTCTTTCCATTCAGCCTCATCAACCAAACTAGCTTCAACACCATAGCAATGGCCTTTCTTTCCCTTCAACCATCATGTATCTTTCCACAAACTTTACCATATTAGCTCACAATGCATGGCATACACTGACACTTGGTCTTGGCACAAAGAAATCTAAGGTTCTTCTCTCTGTGTTCAAGATAAAAACCATGAAATCAATAATGGATAGAATCTAGCCAGTCATATTTCCTCTTAGTAATGTGAACAAAAAGCTTATATGTTGGCTTGTTGGCTACAAGATAGCAAGATTTAAAATCAGAAATGGGTGATTGACCTTCTACATATATGTAGTGAGGAAGTTGGGAGCTGCTTGTTTTCCTTGTGCTGGTGATCTAATGGAGATTTTGGATTCAGTGATGAAACTTAAGGATCATACTACAATGTTTACTCTGACAAGCTACAGGAGCATTACATTCTAGCCATCAGTTGACATGGCTAACTCAAGTTAATTAGCTCATTAGCATGGCTATTATTATTTCATTTGGCAAGTAATTACATAAAGGTTAAAGTAAAGTTGATTTACTACTTGATTCAGATGTCATTCTTCCACTAATATTAAAATCTTTGTTATAGGCATCCTGTGAGTGGACATAACTTCATCTGCTAAGTAAAATATGGTTGTTGCTACCGTCCAAAGCACTAAATCCATCTTCTTTTGCTTATATCACTGTTCTCCATTGATTTATGGAACAAACCATGCATAATTCTATGAAAGTACTTGTAACCATGCTAATAGAAACACTTTTTCAGATATATGAAGTTCTGGTTTCACAACTTAATTACATTTGTATTGAGATGATGATGATTGAGTTGGAACTTGTTTGTAGTTCAACTCATTCATCTAACAAGCTTAAGAAATTTTATTTAAATTTAGCAAACATAAATGCACTTTCTTAAAGGAATTTAGTAAATTTACTAAGGCACTATATGGATTCATCATATTTTCATAATATTCACCACCTTTGTTAGATCTAACTACATCTTTTTATCTTATTGCCTTTTAATCTCATTAATAACTAGAATATATAAGATATATATTTTCTAAAATTTATGATATAATAAATAGATATAATAATAAAAAAAATATTACGTCCATAAAGATGTTAAAATAGTGTTATCCACCACAAGATGGAACATCAAAAATGCACACATATATTAGTGTATAAGTTTAAGGATTTGTGTTCTAGTGGATGTGGTTGCTTTCTTAGGTGTGTATTTTTCTTTCATACAAATCCAAACATTAAAAATCTAAAAAATCAAATTCTTAAGTAATTCATTTTTATTTACCAATCTAGGTATATATGAATTCGACCGTGGCTTGGTGATTCATACCCAGCTACCAATTTTGATCTCATGGGTTCGATCTATATTCACCTAGTTGCTCATTTCTTGAAAAAATATTACATGTGCATTTCCATTTGGCTCTTGTATCAAAGGTTCTTTCAATTATTCTTCTTAAAATATTGAAAACTTACATTGTTCCCCTTTTTAATATATATAGGATAGGTTTATATCATTAAAAAAATTATAATAATAGTCTTTTTGCAATATATGTGGTCAACATTTATGCCAAAGGTGAGTTGAACTTTCATCAAATAAACCACATTTAATATCGTTATTATGATGCAAGACAAACAAGGACTCAATAGAAGGTTATTGAGCTTTTAAATTGTACAAACCACACATAGAATGATAAACAAATGAAATAATTATGTTTAAACAAGCCAAAACATCCCTTTCCAAAAATAAACTTATATCAAGTTGAGACAACAACAAACCTTTATCCCACTGGTTGACTACATGAATCTTTTTGCTCCAATTCATCTTATTATATGTCATATTATCATTTAATTCTACTAAGATATGACCATCTTTTATGCTTCCTAACCAAGTCTATTTAGGTCTACTTCTACCTTTTTTAACTAGGCTGAATCTAATACATCTACTCTACTAATTAAGTCATTAGATAACCAACATTATATGTGACTCTATACCATCTATAATGACTCTCTCTAACCTTATCTGCTACTATAGCTACATCAACCTTTTCACATATATATTTATTTTTTATTTTGTCTCTAGATGTATAGCTACTCATCTACTTGAACATCCTCATCTCTGCAACACTTAATTTAATCTTATTCTTCTCTTATACTTGCCAGCATTCTATGCCACAAAGCATTGCATGTCTCACCAATAACTTATTAAATTTTTCCTTAAGTCTAAGTGGTACTATTCTATTAAACAATAGGCCCAATGCATTCCTCCTCTTCAACCATCCAACCTAAAATCTATTAATAACATCCCCATCTAATTCATCAACACTTAGAACAATTGACCCAAAATATCTAAAATGTTTACTATTTTTAATTACTTGATCACCCAATATAACAACCCTACCATTGGATCTCTTAATACTAAAACTACACTCAATGTATTTGATTCTAGATCTACTCAAACAAAAGCCTTTAACCTTTAATATTGACCTCCATAATTCAACTTTTGTGTGTGTGTATATATATATATATATATGGACTTAAAGCCCATCCTCGATGTAATCTAAATAAAATAGGAAAATACTTTATCAATCATCCTTATGTTCGAACACAAATAATAGCTCGAGCATGCATATCATTAATGACTTGAATATAAGCAATATTAACTATCTTTTTTTCTAGAACTCTGCAATGCACTTCTCTTGAAACTTTATTATATTCTTTCTCTGAACCAACAAATATCATATAATAAATTTAATTTTTAAACTAGAGAATTTTAAAAAAAATTGAAAAATATCTAAATAATTTTCTGCATATAAAATAAAATAATAAGCTCCAATGGCTTCAATTGGACTTCAACTCAATTTCTCATGAAGACACAAAATTTTCACATGAATTTAGGGATTGGGTCATAAGGAATTATTACATCATATTAGAAACATGACTAGTACAACTAGAATCAATCCACCAGGAAGTACTAAGTGACTTTATTTTCGAACAATGGCTTATGTTTCAAGTAATTTGATACTATTCATCTTTTTTTTGCAAAAATTACACTTCATTCTAGGGTTCCTTGTGGATTGGAACATAGCATATGATACATTAACCTTATAGACCTCTACAATTTTCTTTATAGTTTCTTTCTAATTCATTACTTACCCATTAGATTAATTAAATGAATCCCTTTTTTTAGCCTAGCCTCCTCTTATATAATTTATGTGCATTCAACTTAACCTTGATAGGATTATAACCCATTTTAAATTGGGCCCATTAAGAAGGCAATAAGTTTATTATGAACTATACAAGCAATTTTTCATTCACTTATATTACTATGAATATCATTTTTTTTTCATTATATTTGTCTAGTGACATGCTCATACTTGGTATATGAACCATAAAACATCATGTTAGTTAAAGCACTCATTAATATCCCAACTTATCAAGAAGGTCATATTAGGATCATATTTTCACAAATTTCATTTATACATTTTTAATTTCAGACTAAGAAATTGTGGCATTGATGTTCTTTGCTACTACTGTCAACATAAATATCAAACTCATTCAATTTGATCTTTTCTAAATCTTATGGAAAGATCTTTGTTACATGTTACTTAAATTAGTAATAGCAACAAGCTCATCGATTAAGAGTGCTTAAACAAGATATCAAACACCTACGTAAAATTGAACTTGCTCACACCACTCAATAGAATTAAGCATATTATACTTCTGGACAAATAAAGTTGGCGAATAATAAGAAATTAGAATGGAGAATACATATGCATGTAATAGTCATATAGTAATGCTTTTAGTTATAAACTTAAAAAAAAAACATATTCAAATATTAACATTAACATAAACAATAAATGTTCACTAAAGCTCTTCTTTGGTGGATCTAACAACTATAATAAAATTAGTATACCCAATCCACACTTTTCATAATTCATAACAATATACTCTTATTTGATATGCTTATTATCCTTAGACATAACAAACATAATGATCTAGCCTTAGAAATAAGGTGATCTAAGGCTTCTAAATGTTGAAGAAGAGTATCATTGATATGGTAGTAGCTTTGAAATAATTATGGATGGGTTATGAGAGGTGATGGAGAGGAGGGGTGTGGTCAAGCAAAGGCACAAAGGTAGTCCTATCCTTGAACTAAAGGGAGTCCTACCTGAGCATGTCGATGTGGGGTTTGAAAATTAGGACTATAAGGGAAAGAGAACTAGGGTTTGGATTTTCTTAGAAAGTGTAGGGTGATGTTTGTCGATGTATTTTGGAATATATGGATGAGTTCCAACAGGTTTAAGGGTCAATTGGTTGGGAAGCTTCAAGATTAGGTCTAAAGAAGCCTTTCTTGGCCCATTGAGCTAGTTTGGGTAAAGAATCAGTGGAGAGAGATAAGGGGGTATGTGAAAGTTGTAATAACTTTGGAGTTATAAATGTTATATGCTCATTCGATCATGATCATTTATATAGGGTTTTAATTTATGTGGTGGCTCTAGTGGTTGGAAAAATGGTATGAGATAATTGACAGGATGTTAGAGAAGATGTGATGTGAGTGGATGAAAGGCTTGAAGTAAAACTAGCAAGAAAGAGAAAATACCTAGCTCTCCTACCAAGAAGAATTCAAAAGGAACCAACCATCAACCTTCAACCCTTAAAAAAACAAATCATTGATTTTTGAAAAAAACACAAAAAATTTTGTCCATTTATTTTAATAATTTTTTAAATTATTACATCATTCCTAAAGTTCAAGTTTTATAACTTTAAAAAAAGAAAATAAAATTTGATGGCTAGCCAAGCAAAATAGAAAAAATAGAATCACTACAACTTTAATCATACTAAAAAGTCATCAATAATATAAGTTTCCAAAACAAACCTAGGACTACTTAAATAAGGATAATGAAATTTCAAAGCTTTCAGATAAAGGGAATGAATTAAAAGTTAAAAATTCAAATTTTCAAAATTTTGATTTTTGAATTTCAAACTTTGCTCATTATTTTTATAATTTTCATAACAAACCTCTTTATTCATGCATAGTATCCATTGATTCTAACTTGAACTCTTGATCTTGATCATGTAATGGAGCAATCATAACCCATGATTTCATGTTGAGCTCTTGATCTTGACAATAAGAAGAGAACATCATAGACCTTGACTCCATCTTGAGTTCTTATCTTGATCTTCTGATGAGCTATCCTGATAATCTATTTGAACCTATTGCATCAATTAATCAAGATTATGCTCAATATTATAAAATTAGTTAATTAATTATTAACTTCTAACTGCTCATGATAAAATTATTTTATTTCATCATGTCATTCATTAATAATATCATATAATCATAAGTAATTTAAAATTATTTTACTTGACATCTATGAAAGTTTTCTAGCTTGACCACTTTGGTAACTAAATAATAACATGTAATTTAGGCATCAAATTACATAATAGTACCAAAAATTATGTTCACATGAAACTTTATACAATAATAGATCCAGAGTTAAAGGTTTTCTTTTTTAATGCACATAATTTTCTTAATATATCAATCATTAAATTTCTTCAGAAGGAACTTACCTGAAAATCAATAACTTAATAATATCATTAATATCAAGCTTCATCATATGTAGGAATATCCATCACATCAAATATACATATTTTATATAAAATCTATTTAGCACAATAAAGATAAATGTAAAGGCCTGAATTCTTAATATTAAACATAAACTAAAAAAATAAGAGTTCTTAAACAAATGGTAGTAAACATAAATAAAAATAAATATGTAATAACATAAAAAGAAAGTAAACATAAGGGTAACATTAAACAAAAGGAAAACCATGATAAATATAAATGGAAAATCATGAAATCTTGAAACAAGGCTCTAATGCCACATGTTAGAATTTCTATAGAGTTCATATAATAATGTAATTCAAACATTAATTGTGTAAAAACAATAATTTCCAAAATCTTTGAGCAATATGATTTTCACAAATTAAATAACTATCAAAAATTTCCTCCATGAGATTGATCTTGAGAATAGATAAGTAACATGTAATAACATAAAAGAAAAACTAAACATAAGAGCTACTACCAAACCAAGTCTTTTGTCCCACTAGGTGGGGTCAGATACATGAATCCTTCTTCTCCATTGTGTCTTATTACATGTCAAATTCTCATTTAATTCTAATAAATTAATATCACTTCTTCTACTACCAAACCAAGTCTTCTTAGGTCTACATATACCTTTCTTAACATAGGTCAAATCTAAGACATCTACTCTTCTAATTGGTCCATTGGATGGCTAACATTTTACATGACCAAGCCATCTAAGGTAACTCTCTTGAATATATCTAACATATGAGCTACTTCTACCATTTCACGTGAATATTCATTTTGCAAATTGTCTCTAAGTGTACAATGACTTATCCACCTAAGCATCCTCATCTCTACAACACTTAATTATATGCTTCTCTTTCATTGGCCAGCATTATGTGTTGTAAATCATTATAGTTCTTACCACACCATCTTATAAGATTTTCTCTTAAGTATAAGTGGTGCTTTTATATCACACCACAGGCCAAATGCATTCTTCCACTTCAACCATCCAACTTGAATTTTACTAATAACATCCCCATATATTTCACCGTCATTTTGAAAAATTGATCTAAGAAATATAAAACATTCACTCTTTTTAATGAATTTCTCACCCAATGTCACAACTCTACCACTAGATCTTTCACAACTAAAATTACACTCCATATATACAATTTTAGATCTTTCTAAATGAAATCCATTAAATTTTAAGGTTGACCTCCATAATTGAAGCTTCTCTCTCTCTCTCTCTCTCTCTCTCTCTCTCTCTCTCTCTCTCGTCTTATCAATAAAATGAATATCATCAGGAAAAAGCATACACCAAGGTACATCCTTCTATAAATGTCTAATAAGAACATCCATATCTAAAGCAAAAGGATATGGGCTCATAATACATCCTTGTTGTAATCCAACTAAAATAGAAAAATACTTGGTTAATTCTCCTTGTGTTTGACAGCTTTAGTATACACGGTCTTAATGACTTGAATATAAGAAATATTAACTCTTTCCTTTTTTAGAATTATCCAAAGCACTTCTCTAAGAAACTTATCATATATTTTCTCTAAGGCAATGTTTGGTGCAGCTTTATGCTAAGATACGATATGAACTGCATGACAAGTGGCATTTGGGAAACTACGTTTTTAAAAAATTGTAGTGAGAAGTTATATTTTTCAACCTAACTTGGTAGAGTGCAGTGGCTACCAGAAAGTTTCTTTTTTAACTTTTTTAAAGTAATTTAAAATTATAATTCCCACCACATCTTTTAGACAACATCTTCTTCTACAGCAGCTCTATCACTACATTTTCAAATAGCTACAAATGCCCCCAAGTAGACTTTAAATCAATAAATTTCATATATAGATCCTCCTTCATCTCTCTATACTTCTCGATCAAACCTCTCAACATCTAGATAGGTTCCATAGTATACCTACTCGGCATGAAACCAAACTAAATTTGAGAAACTTTTGTATCGCATCGTAACCTATGTTCATTTACTCTCTCCCATAATTTTATTGTATGACACATTAACTTAATTCATCTATAATTTGTACACTCTTATGCATCACCTTTATTCTTAAAAATAAGAATCAACAAACTCTTTCTCCACCCATCAGGCATCTTTTATTCTTTAAAATAATATTAAAAATATTAGTAAGCCAAGAAATTCCTTGATCTCCTAAACATTTCCACACTTCTAATAGAATATCATCAGCTCCTACTACTTTTTCACACTTCATTTTCTTTAAAGATTCTTCATTTTTGATTTTATTAATACGACGATAAAAATAAAATTTTTTATTTTCATTTAAGATACTTAGGTCATTAATGTTATGAAGTTATGGCACCAACCAAAGAGGGGGGTAAATTAGGTTTTTAAGATATTTCAAATTAAAATTTAATTTTAAATATTTGTAAAAGAATTAATTGTAAATGAGTATACTTTGATGAATCACAACAAAAACAAGCAACAATAAAGAAAAGTAAAAATACATGAAAAGTAAAAAAGAGAACATAAATTTTTTACGTGATTTAGCCAAATCCCAAAAATCAGCCTACGTCCACGCCTAGCAACCCAAGCTAGGAATTCACTAAATCAAAGTTGAGATTATATAAAATCTGTCGTACTCTCCTTACAAGCAAATGTAACCCAATACCGTACTTTCCTTCTCATGCAGATATAACCCAACACTATACTTTCCTATACAGACAAGTACAACCTCAACAAAACATAAGAATAAAGAAGCGAAGATATATAAAGATCTAACTCTCAATTTAAAATTTATTTTGCACTCACAACCCAAATATACCACTATTAAGGCAAGTGATTTAAAACAAAGAGGGCTCACTTCTTTATTAATTAAGATTAATGTTAATGTAAGACCTTGAATGAAATATTAAATGCAAGTAAATCCTTAAAGAAGTTTGATTTAATTTAAATATATAAAAGGTTGAAATAAAAAATGATTTGAATTAAAAATTTAAGAACACCACACAATAAATGTTAGATAAACTAATGAAAATGATATATGTAATCTTATAATATAAAATAACTAAGTTGGTATAAAAATCCAAGATAAAAGTTAACTAAAAGTCTTTCACATGAACATGGTAGTATTCAAGTGATAGAAAAAGATTTGTAATTGTAAGCTTGCAAATCACTTGGAAGCAACTTGAAATCAAATACAAAATATCATTCACTTAAAGTTTTATGAAAATGAAAGGAGAGGAAGAGAATTTTAAAACTAAAACCTTAATCAATTAAATCAAGTATATTTTCCAAGATCAGATCTTCAATCACAAATAAATTTCTTCTTGAAAACCATGATCTTATTGATTGGCCAAGAAGAGAAATAAGGTGAGATGAAAAGATTTGCACCTTAAAGAATATGTAATAACCTTTAAATCTTTTAGCCAAGAATGTTTCACCCATCCTTCAAGTTTTTTCGAGCTAACTTTAATTGAAATTTTTGGCTAAGGGAAGTCGAGAGAGTTTTAGCACTTGAAATCTAGAAAGTCTCTAAGTGAAAAAGTGTAGCAAGAGGTCACCATATAGTGAAGAAGAGGTAAGAACCCTTTCCCAAGATTCAAAGCCACTTTAAATAGAAAATAAAGAGGCTAGGGTTGGCCAAGCATGAAGATATTGGAGGAAAATTTATGTAGGAAATAATTTGATCTTGATCACATAATGAAATCAGATAAACACCTAAGACTTTCGGCCATGAGAAAAAGAAAGAGGGAAAAATGGATTTGGCAGAGACTTGAATTTTGAAATCCAATAAAATAAGGAGGAAGCTTGGATTGGCCAAGGCATGAGAGGGAAAATCCAAGTAAGGAGAATATTCAAATTTGAATGAAGGATTTTCAATCAAATCATGAGAACTCTTTTAGGAAATTTTCAGCCAAGGATAAATTTTAGATATATATATATATATATATATATATATATATATATATATATATATATATATATATATATATATATATATATATATATATATATATATATATATATGCAATCAAATCATGAAGATTTCGGCCAAGACAATAATGAGAGCGAAAAAATGCTTTTGGAAGGAATTTGAACTTTGTAGCATTCAATATATGAAAAAGAATTTGAATTCAATTAACATGTATGGTAGGCCAAATAAAATAAAAGGGAGTATTAAGGCTTAATTTAAAGATTGCAATCAATCAAGAGGGAATTAAATTAACTTACATAAAATATGATATCCTAAGGCAAGATAGTCGACCAAACTAAATTCCAAGAAGGGAATCAATTTGAGTTTAATGCATGATATAATTAAAGCATGTTCAATATATTTTAGCAAGATTTTGGAGACAATAACATTTAAATAAAATAAATGTAGAAAATTATTGTGAATTTCGGCCAATGCTAGATTCCTTAGGTGGAATGATTTCAATTGAATGCAATTTGATCATCTAAATCTAAGATGATTAATTAAAATGCATTTTAAGCAATAAATATAATTTAAAATAATTTAAATTTAATTTGCGTGAGACAGCCAAGAAATTCCTAAAATATATTTAATTAAAAAGTAAAGATTATTAATAAAGCTAATTTGAATTTAATATTAAAATAACTTAAAATAATTTAATTCAACTCTAAATAATTGAAATAAATCATGCTTAGGACGTCCAAGACATTCTATAAAAGATTAGAATTGATTTTTCATGGATATGGCATAAATTATGCAATTTAAATTCAAAATTCAAATTAATGAATTTTTAAAAATTGAAAAATGATGGAATTATTTATGAAAATATTCTGAATAAATCTCACAAGATTTATTAGCTAAAATTCTATGAAAATTTTGACAAAATCACTATAAGTATGATGAGGATGATAGGAGAGAAAAAATAGAATAATTGAAGAGAGAAAATAGAATAATAGGATAATTCAAGAATAATTTAATTTTCATGCAATAAGTGTGTGAATAAAAATTATGATTAAGCATGGAAATGACTTAATGAAGTATTAAAATAATTTATCGTCCTTGAAGATACATTAAATAGAACTTACTCATGCACTTAGCTCATATTATCCAAAATGGATAATTCAAGGAATAATTGTAATTTTGAGATGTAGAAAATATAAAAAATTTTAACATGAATTATTTTGAAATGAATGAATCATTTATTTTGTTTTATTGACTCTTTATTTGCCTTAATATGGTGATTCCTAGAAAAATTTTCAACCAGTTCAAGCCCAACAGCTTTTGCTTTCTGAATTGATTGAAGAATTTGTAATTGAAGAATTTTCCTACAACATTTGAATTTAAATCAATTAATAGCATTTGAACATATATTTGTTATCATTAAAATCAAACTTAAATGAGTTGGTGCTGATTAATTCAATTGTTAAAGTCAATTCTGCTCTCACATCCTTCATTAAAATAGTTTATTAAAATATTTATCCATCTATGTTTAATATCCTCTTTTAAAAAAAATACTTTATGATTTTCATCCTTAATGCATTTTATTTAAATTAAATCTTTACTTCTTCTATCCCTTTGCTTGGTTAACTTAGACATACATCTTTCTCCCTCTTTAGTATTAAGTATATTATATAAATCATTAAAAACTAAATTATTTACATCCAATATTACTTTCTTAGAATTCCTACAAACTACTTTATATCTTTCTCAATTCTCTGAGCTTTTACATCTAAACCAATTTTTATGACAATGATTCTTATTTTTGATCTTTCCTTGCATATTTTGACTCCACCATCAATTATTTCTATTAAAAGGAGCTTTTCTTTTTTATTCCATAAGCACATTTTTTGAAACCTGTTTAATCACGCACTATATTTTTCCTCATAATATTAACTTCCTCATAAACATCTCAAATCATTAGATCTTGCAGCTTACTCTTAAAAATATTTTTATTAGTGTGTTTTAATACCAACATCTAATCCTAAGATAATATTTTAATTTATTTTTCATCGTCCAACCCTTCATCTTAAAACCTCAAATTAGCAGTCAATATTGGATACTTAAACTTTCACTCAAAATGACCTTACAATCTTTAAATTATAAATCATATATTTTTCTTTATCAAAGAATAATCAATTTGTAGTTTACTAAGTCCATTCTTATAAATAATGATATGTTCATCTCTTTTCTTAAATAAAATATTAACAAATATAAAATCAGTTAAAACAAAATCCAATATGATTCTACCTTCATTAATAACTCCAAAGCCATAGTCACTATGAATACTTTTAAAATCTTCTATCACTCTACCAACATATCTCTTTAAATCTCCTCAAATAAATACTATTTTTTTCAAAAGGTATCTTATGTATTAATCCCTCTAAGTCATTCCAAAATTTTTCTTTTGAGCATAAATACTTATAATATTAATAATCTTAGCATTAATAATAATCTTTAAAGCTATAATTATATCTTTAATCCTATTATTTTTTTCATTATTATCCTTCAAATTTGTGGGCTCTAAAAATTTGCACCCGGCCTCTCAACAAATGATAGTTTAGATTTGAATGTTGAGTCAAATTTTTAAAAGGCAGATGAGGACTGTAAATAAGACACTACTTAAAGATTTGCTTTTATTTTGTAGTAGTTCTAAGTTTCCTATAGGTGCAAGCACTTATATTTAATAACCCCTCCTAATAGTGAGAGAGAACTTTTGATTAAGGCTAGTTATTAGGTAGCTAATTGTTTAGTGTATAGTAATAGAGAATAGAGTTTAGGGTTTAGAAAAATTCAACATTTGTTAACTTAAAGCATCTGGTTTGGGGGAATGATGATGTACCTGATCAAGATCATTTGGTTCTACCATCCTGGGCTATCGTGATCCCTAATCTTTTTGGTTAATGGAGGTGCTCGACCCAACCTAATCGAAGGGTCTCTATTAGCAATAATGGATTGTATTGTCCGAGCAATCCTTGTATACCTAGGTTGATGTTTGTCAAAAGAGACAACCTTAAGTCCACCTTAGCTAACAAAGAGCTTTGTACACTATTATATATACCTTATGATTCATAAATCAAAGTAGCAAGGTCATTGGAGAGCATACGGGCTACATTTTTTACCCTAATATAGTGGATCTATTGAGAAGCCAAGCCACCCAAATAGAGAACTCTGGTCATAATCACTACTTTATGTGATGTCATTTAGGGGCATGTCCACCCATACAGAGGACACGAGTCATATCCTTAATCCCATGAGATTATTTGAGTTTGAACATAGTGATATACTTAATCTGACATTGGCTCCTTTGTGAGCTATAGTTTTCTTAATTTGTCACCCCGGACAAACAGTTGTTGATGGTGGATGGATTATTTTACATTAAGTTATCAAAATTTAAATTTTTAATTAATTTAAACTTAGCAAATTTATATTTCCTTTGAATTTAAATTTATAATAACTTGATTTAGAAATTTTTATGTATTTTAATGGTAATATCTCCTCCAGTTGAAATCTCCATTCAACATAGTCATCATCGGAGTACATATTGTCAACTCTGCTTATTTGTTAGTAGAGGATCCAGTCTAAGATTAATTGAATATCATTTGATTTGATTTATATATTAATAAAGTTATGGATCCTGTCTTCCTAACAAAGAATTAGGTCTTCTGGCTTATTTTTTATTTAGATTCATTTAAAGATGTATCACTTAATAGACCTTATCAACTCTATTTTTTCTTGATAGAGGATTAGGTCTATTACATTCCATAATTTAAGAAATGAATATTTGTATCTTTACAAATGAAGTAAAGTTTTATGCAAATGAAAGGATTTACTAATGTAATTGAATCACATGTGTAAATTTAGTCTAATTTCCACTTTCATTTTAATGAAGTTTGTCATTTGAGATATTATTGGATTGTAGGCCTACCGTACCATATATAAAACTCTGACATAGCTCACTCCCTTCTTCTTAGTGTATGAATTTGAAGTTGTCCTTCCCTTGGAAGTTTAGTTACCATCGCTAAGGATTGCCATAGGAAACAAGATCACGATCGAACAAAATGCTAAGCTATGATTAGAAAAGCTTGAAAGTCTTGACTCCTCCAAGCCTTTCGAAACCTCGAGCTATACAAAGCACATATGGTTCAAGCTCACAACAAGTTGGTCCATCTAAGAGGCTTTTAAGTCAGAGAGCTTGTTTTAGTTCTTAGAAGATCGATTGTTGACCGTCGTACAATGGGAGGCAAGTTTGAATGTTAGATGCTCCGTATTAATGGGTTATATTTTAAAAAATATTACACTCAAAGGCTATTTCAAAAAAAATATTACGTATAGTTGTACTTGAAATAAGTTTTATTAATAAATTATATTTTCGCATCAAGATCAACATATACATTGACTGGGTCTAAATGACACAAAATATTTTAATCATATGAATTTTCACAAAATCTCATTTCTTTCTAAATCATAATATGTTCAGATTTCAACTCACTTTTAAAACTCACCATTCGTAATATTAGGGTAGGTGTAAGAGAACCCACACTGTAGCCTATTTTAAGTAGCACAACTAGTTTGGCACGAGAGACCCACGTGTCATCTTTCTTAGTTAGAACATGCACATTAGACTACTTCAAGATAGAATAAAACCCTTGTGGCCCCCTCTTAGTAGTCACCCTAAGTTGGGCATGACTTACTAAGCTATCGATAAGTCACCCTGATAATTGATTTCACTTAAGAAGATGTAAGTCTCTGATATTTTCTTCCTAGTTCATCCATCACATGCCGATGGGAAATCCTTAGGTTGGATAGACTCTACTGGGTGGTGATAAATAATCCCTTTAGGTCAATAAATCTAAAGCAGGCCAAAGCCTTAGTGGCTCCTCCTTAGTGTGACTCATCGCACACTGGCATGGTTCACATACACAAATAGGGTTAGAATCTTGCCCTCGCGGCTCCTTTATTGAGTGACTATTTTTAGGATTAGACCATGCCCCAATAGCCCCTCTCTTAATAGTTTCCCCTTTATGTTAGATAGTGTCGCTCTGTGGATGAGTGGCCCATCCCTTTGGGCTAGTAACTCAAACACAGATCAAAGCTTCCATGCCTTAGTATAGCCTATTGCAAGCCACTAGGATCCATAGACCCACACAAACATTGTGTGTGTGTGTGTGTGTGTGTGTGTGTCTATATATATATATATATATATATATATATATATATATATATATATATATAATAGAACTAGAAGATTTTTGTATTACTGGAAAATAGTTCATCACTTTTGTTGTTTTACAAACTTCATGTCAACCTATGACATCAATTAATAATAGTTTTGAAATTTGAAATTCCAAGAAAATAAGTTAGCTATTTTTATCAACATAATTGAGTTTCTAAACGGAGGTAACCGCTCTAGAACAACAGTACAAAAGTAATAGCTAAAAATAAATACATTCACAATAACAGAGTGGAACTAAAATTACATCAGCTTAGTACAAAGTACCAATATAAATAAAATTTTTAAAATATTTTGGCAACTTGGTTGGATTTAGGCTTCACTATTATCTGTCATTGGAGCTACTCCAACCTTCCGATACTTATATAAAGCCTCTCATCTCCCGATCAATATTTTATTAAATTTTTAATGTTTTATCTCAAATTGCCTAAATATATGAATTTGTTAATTTATTTTATTTTGATGAAAATTTTTTAAATAGGCATGTTTTTAATGATCTGCGTATATTTTTATACTATATTTTATAAATATTTGATTAATTAGTAGATAAATATAGTTTAAATGTTTTTTTATTTAATTCCAAATTTGTTTAAGATGAAGATTTTTTTTTTATTGAAAAATAATGACATTATGAAAAGTGTAAAACTACATGAACTATTCTCAAGAATTTCTTTAATCACACACACACACACACACACACACACACACACACACATATATATATATATATATATATATATATATATATATATATATATATATATATATATATATATATATATATATATATATATTATATATTATATATATATGCTTTGAGAATTTTATTAGTGATGCAGATCTTCAGTAGCCCAAAAAATTATCCAACACACAAGCGGGGATATGAACAGGGGTTATCGTGGAAAACCCTTAAGGGAAAACCACGGCCTGACAGAGAACTTTCACTATGTGTTAAAAAGATAAGCCCTTGCTTTCTAGAGTGTTATTAAGAAGTGCTGAATCAATATTAAAAAGACAATATCTCCAACTCCAACTCAGGAGAAGTTTCAAAAGAGGAACCGATCTTTGAGCAACCTCTTGATCTTCGTGGAGAAAGGAGCGAATCGGTCTTGGTCTAGGCGATCTCCCAAGAGCCTCGATCTTTACTTCTAACGACAGATCGGCTCACAAGGTCATGGTTCTCGAGCTTCTTTCAAATCGATTCGGTCCTCTCGTGAGAATATAGGCTTATTTATAGTTTTGGGAGTGGCGGTAAATTGGAAAACTCCAACCACTCCCATCTGACCCAAGGCGATCCCCCCGATCGACGGTGTATTTTGATGATCCGGGTGCCTTAATGATGTAATTGGGTGATTCTTGGATTCGTTGACGGCCGATCCGACTTATAAATATGCTTTGACCATTTGTGATCGATCCATTTTCATTCATAGCTTGATCCGAGTCGAATTCTTGATCACTATGCTTGATTGCTATGTTCGCTCTCGAGGCCGCTTGATGTAGTATTGAAATCTGATTAGATCAATTTAAAATGCCTTGAGATTCGTGCTTGATCAAATTAATTTTTCGAGATCGATTCTTTATTTTTGGGTGACATTATCTCACATCCAAAATATATGTCAAATACTTGAAAATAGCAAATTCTCCGTGAAATGAGAGTTCATCAACGCGATTTTGATAAGAGATCTTCATAACAGACAATATTATAAGAAATATCGCAAATATGTATCGCCGAGATTCGAGATTACATCGATCCGGAAACAGAGTCGCGGTGCGTATGTAGAAGTAATGGAAGCAAATCATATAGCGCTATATTGCCATACATAAACGATTGCCGTTTCGCTGGTCAGATCTGACGCTGGCCGAACGGACGCTGGCTAGCACGGCACTGGCTGGCCACGGATGTTTAGCTGCATAAGAGTATGAAGCCATGACCAAGGATGAGTGGCCAGCTGCTGGTGGATCGCATCATGGCAGGCTACATGTGAAAACGCTGGCCAAGGCTACATGAAGTAAGGCGAAATAGCGCTGTGGCATACAATTGGCCCATGAACGCTGTTTTGACGATTTGAGCGTTACACTTTGCTCTATAAAACCCCAAAGAGGGAAAGGTACATTTTTCTCATCTCCTCTTCTCCTCTTAGAGTGCATAGCCTCCCCGGGAGTTTGGCACTCTTTTGATCTCCTCCTCCTCTAGAGTGCATGCCTCCCCGTGGGAGTTTGGGCACTCTTCGATCAACCTCACCTCCTCATCTCCGCCAGAGTGCGCCTCCTGGGAGTTTAGCACTCTCCTTGAATAATTTTCATCTCGATCGTATGAGTCTTGTTTGGAGGCGATCATCGAGCGGGTTGAAAAAGAGGCTCACGATGGTGAACATTTGTCGATTGATCTGATGAGGCAGGATAACCAGATGATAGTCGCGTGACAACGTGAATGGCGTCCGGCTAGAACCGTATTAATCGATGGTGAATCACGCAGTGTAGGGAGGACCAACGATCGCGGCGACCGACGACTAATGGTAGGCGACGCGGTAATGAATTAAGACGCTTAGTCAGAGGACCGCGACGATGGCGAGCCGGCGATCAGAGCGGTGACCTAGCAAATCGGCGCTGACAACGTTGTTGGCGGCCACGGGGTAGTCACAAGAACGCTAACGCTTCAGAAGCTGGCGGGATAAGACATGTGGTGATGGAGTGGCGTAGGACATGTAGGTATCAGAGATGGTTACCAATGGTCAGCTTAAACCAGATGAAATGCGGCACCGACGCCGATATGAAGATTGTCACGATGGTCGTAGTTAGCTCGCTGGCGCGACGGCCGCGAATGAACCGACGGCAAATCACGGGCACCCCAGAAGTGAAGATTGCGATGGTCAATCAGAAGTGACCGGGCGACGAGCATCACTGGTTCTGCGGTTAAGGGCCACGGCTGGCAATGAACCGGCACGGTGATGCCGGGCGCAGAATCACTTGCTACGGTGGTCACAATGAATGGCGATAACGCTTCAGAGGCATGACGGCGACGATATGGTGACCGACGGCGATGGTGACCGCGAAGTACCGACTGATCACAGGGTTGTTTCAGGATAATTATCACGATCGGCAATGATGACCGGTTGGGTTTGAGATAACCGCCGGATTGTTGTGATGGTTAGGATGATAAGTCGGCAATGGTTAGCCGACGGGATCTTTGACTTTTGTCGAGTGTGTGCTCGAAGACGCATTGTGTGGAAGAGGTTGAATTGAATCAATAAGATTTTGACCTATCCGGTTGTTTGTCGAAGCGTGACTCGATGACGTTAACTTATGGAAGAGGTCGAGTAATCCGCAAGATTTTGACCTATCCAGGTTGTTAGCGCGACTTCGACGTTAATGTATGGAAGAGGTCGAAGTTGAATCCGCCATGGATTTTGACCTATCAGTTGTTTATCGCTACGATGATGTTAACCGTTATGGAGAAAGTTGTGCGTAAAGGATTGCCAACTTATCGGTTGTTTATCGGCGTACTCGGCACAAACTTCGGAATATATTTATAGGTTCTCTCGAACCTCTATCTATCTAGGTTGTGTATCGAGCCATCGATGATGTTAACGTTTATGGAGAAAGTTGTAGGCGCCTATAGATTGCCAATCCCAAGGTTGTGCAAGCTAACGATGTTAACCATAGAAGATCTCAATTGAATCGAGGATTTTGACCTATCCAGGTTGTGTATCGAGCGCTTCATGATGTTAACTGTTATGGAGAGTTGTGGCGCCTATATAGGATTGCCAACTTATCCAAGGTTATATCGAAGCTCACGATGTTAACTCAGTATGGAAGAGATCAATTGAATCCGAGGATTTTGACCTATCAGGTTGTGTATCGAGCGCATCGATGATGTTAACCGTTATGGAGAAAGTTGTAGCGTCATAGAGGATTGCCAACTTATCCAAGGTTGTTTATCGAGCTTCGACGATGTTAACCTCAGATGGAAGAGGTCGGAAGCCCACTAGGACCTTTGACCTATCCCGGGTTGATTGTAGAATAGGCATCCATGAAGCTGATCGATGTCGCAGCATCAACTAGTTGGTCGCACGAGGAAGGGGAAGCTATCTTTTGGGCATGCATCAAGGTTCGTAGATTTCTCCAGAACTATTTCGACTAACACTACGTTAGCCAACCGTGGGGTAGTAGACTTCTGAATGAACTTGACTTCCGAAGTTTGGTGATTTCTTGTTCTATGACCCGCAATCGCTCGTAAGTGAAGGTTCTTTTCTTCGTATCACGCTTGTAGGTTGAGTCAACTTGGAGTGCGTAATGACCCGTCAATGCCCGTAATATCGACGCCGTGCAAAGATATCTTGATTTTACGCAGAAAATCTATGTATTCGATTTATGAACGAACCCATCCCACCTTCACGCGGATCAACCGAGATAGGAAGACAAATTACATCTTCAACTGGAGAAGCCCTTCGAGGCATCCTCATCTCGTAGTCAAGTTCTCGATGTTGAGGGTTACCGACGAAATGGTCGGGCTTGCTTGATATAGCACGCCAGGTTATTCGTTGATTCCCACTTACCACGCCGATGCCACCGGTGTGGAATTTCATCTTGAGGTGAGGCAGATGTGATTGTAAATATATCGGAGAGGTCTCCCAAATATTGCATTGATCGACTTAGACTACAATAAATTGTATCAAGTGGATGGTCGGGAAATTCTCCAAGAGTTACGGAAGACCGATTGTCCCTTCCACTACTCGATTATCAAATCCATACAAGGACCGCCGGGTTGAAGCTTCTCTCTATACCCATGCAAGGAAAGTGGAGTAAAAAAGAACATCAACCGAACTCCCATTGTCGATCAATATCCTTTAATATTGAAGCATGGATCACCCACCGCATGCGACAAGGGATCTTGATGTGGGATGCAAAGCCCTCTAGATATAATCATCAAAGGTGATAGAATGGTCAACCCGGCTTCTTCGCTCGCTCTTGAAGGGCGGCAATGAATATTTGGCTAGCAACACCGCCCTCCTATTTTATCTCACCGCCATTCCTTCCGAGTTGCCCCCAAAGATTTGGACGGTTGGTTTTGTAAAACCCTGGGATACAATCGCCTTTCAATCTCTCCTTCGCGGTACTCATATGGTGAAAGTGGCGAATTTCTCGATTTTCAAGCTTTAAAGGTCGCGGCCACCGACGCTATCCTCTTAATAGAGGATGGCGCATGACGGTTGAGAGTCAGATATTTCCTATTAAGTCATGATGCCCCGAGGAGGTTTTGGGGAGGTTGTCGCTCTCTTCTTTTTCTCGAGATGTTTGAACATCACCTTTGGGAACCTTCTTCCGCGCCGCTGATGGTTCAAACGATGAGCACCGATAGCTTCGCCGAGATTTGTGCCTCTATTCGTGGACCAGTCACATAGAATGGATGCTCCGCATTAATGATGAATAAGTATCGTCAAGTCCTCAGAAGCACTCAAAAGTTCGATCTACTGCCGCTCGAGGAGAACCTAAGTATTCTTTGAGGGACTCTCCATCGCTCGGGCGGATTCTGAGAGATGTGATGAATCGATGATTCTCTTGTTCGCCAGAACCGCTCTACAAAAAATGGCGAAGCTCTCCAAATGATCTGGACGGACTTAGGAAAATAGAACCAAGCACGAGCCCGTCCTTTGAGAGTCGGAATACCCGACACAAGACGAGTCATTTACATCAATGTGCATGATCGCTCAAAGTGATCGATATGCTCGGATCTGCCATCGTAGGGTCCATGAGGAAGCTTGAATCTCGCCTAATCGGTATCATGAGATGATCTCGAAGGACGAAGTTTTGAAGAGGCGGAGAATGGATCATTCGATTTCGGAACTCTTCCCGCACTACCGTCAGTTCATCGCGATAAGATGACGGAGTTTCACCGACACGAGTTGAGCCATTTGTGGGGTGAGAACCGGTCGGTTGATCCGGATGTGGTGCGGGGTTCTACTTGATCCAGATTCTGCAATCATTCTCGTGAAGAAAATCTGATTATAGGGCGCAAAACTGCGCTCTTCCAGCGGTTGGAACGGCCCTCTCGCAGAGTCGAAGAATTTCGCTGGGAATCCTCCATCCTTGAACGCGATCCAAAGAGACGGACCTCACCGGGACGTACAGGAGAAGTGGAGACTTGCCCTGATCCCGAGAATGAGGAGCTTGGAGAAACCCCGCTTACAACCATATTGGAGATATAGCAATGGGGAACGAGATTCCCACAGACGGCGCTAAAGTTGCGTAGAGAATTTTATTCCCAGATGTAGATCTTCGTCAGAAAAAAATTATCCAACACACAAGCGGGATATGAACAGGGTTATATGGAAAACCCGTAAGGAAAACCACTGTCACAGAACTTTCCTATGTGTTCAAAAGTCCTCCTAGTCTCGAGAAGAAGGTACTATAATCAATATTCCAGTAAAAGACAATATCTCAACTCCAACCCGGGAGAAGTTTCCAAAAGCGGTAGAACCGATCTCGAGCAACCTCTTGATCTTCGTGAGAAAGGAGCGAACTTCTTTTCTAGTTCAGGGATCTCCTTGAGCTCATCTTCGTGCAACCTTCGGTATAGAACGAAATCGATTCGGTTCTCGAGCTCTGGTCTTCAAATCGATTCCCTCGGTGAGAATGAGGCTCTATTTATAGTTTTTGGGAGTGGCGCCTTGTAAATTGCGGAAAACTCCAACCACTCCCATCGGACGCTGCATCCTCGACGGTGTATTTTGATGATCCGGGTGCCTTAATGATGTCTAATTGGGTGATCTTGGATTTTGGATGCCTTGACGATCCGACATATAATGTCGCTTTGGTGACCATTGAGATCGATCCATTTTCATGCTCATGCTCGAGAGTATTCAGTTCGATCGGACTATGCTTGATGCTATGTTCGTCTCATCGAGACGAGTATGTAGTTTTGAAATCGGTGATTAGATCAAGAATTTTAAAATGCCTGAGATTGGTTGATCAAATTAATTTCGATTTATCAATATATATATATATATATATATATAAAATTGTAAGTTACTTATATAATTTCACCATCTATATTTGAGATGATATATAAATTTGAAATAACTTTTTCCTTAATTTATACATGTATACGATATAGATCTCTTTATATACTAATGATAAAGATATTATATCTATCATTTAAGATATTAGATTAAATATTAATATTTATCCTTATTCATGTGGACTAACTTTTGATCTTATGTGCAAATCATTAAAAACATACCTATTTATAACCTACTCCAGTTTATATATAAATAAATTTGAAATTAAATAAAAAGTCATTTAAATTATATTTTTCTACTAGTTAATCAAATACTTGTAAAATATAGCATAAAAATATGTGCAAATCATTAAAAACATATCTATTTATAAAATTTTCATCAAAATAAATTAAATTAACAAATTCATATATTTATGAAATTTGAGATTAAATATTAAAAATTTAATAAAATATTAATCGGGAGAATAAAAGGCTTTATATAAGCATCTGGTTGAGCTAATATAATAGAACTTAAATCCAAACTAAAAAAATATTTTAAAAAAATACATATATAAGTCTTAAGATTTTAATGACTAACATAAGATTGACGGACAAATTGTGTCGTGCTAAACTAAGACTATACCTATATCTAAATTTTTTTGTAAGATACTTAAATTACTAATTACATTTTAAATCATATTTATTTTAAAAATTTGCCCACTTATTAATTCCCATGATATTTTTCATATTTCCCTGTAGTACAATTAGCTTATTTCGCACAAAACTATCCATGCATTAATTCTTCATATTGGAATGTGTCTCGTATTCATGAGAGTATTTGGCCCATCTCCATGCCTTGTTCTTGGATCCTTCTCCATGTCATGATGTTCTCCATTGTTAAACGTAGTTCGCATATCACTATAATTCGTTATGTAGGAAGCTTCCCCTTATGTCTTCTTCAATAATGCAACCAATACTGCAATATTTATGTTTTCTACATTTAGATGTAATAAGAGAGAAAAAATAATGAATTGAATACTTTATTATTTTTGTATGTGTAAAAGTAAATAATAAACTAATTTTTGGGTTTGAATGTAAAATAAATATTTGTATTATGAATATTTTATTATATAAATTAATTATAGAATTTATTCACTAATTAATGTATTCAATTAAAAATAAATATATATTAAAATATAAAATAAATTATAAATAAAATTTTTTTCTTGACTAAAAAATAAATAAAATCAAATACAAATATATATTTTGAATATTTAATTATTAGTAATTAATTTATAAATTTTCTAAGATATTAATTATTAGTGTTATAAATAAATAAAATTTGAATATTATCATTTTATATTAACATAAACAAATTTAATATATATATATATATATATATATATATATATTTATTACTATATTAAACATTAATTAATTAATAATTTTTATTAAATAAATTAAGTCAAATTATGATTTAATATTTATTTATTAAATAATTTTTCTTTAATAAATAGCTTACTCATTAATTATTTTTTTGCTAAATAAACTAAAATTTAATAATTATTTAAATTTTTTGATTTATCGTGAATTATTTACCATCAATTTGAATAAACATAATTATATTTATTAAATTATAATTAAGTTATAATAATATTTATTTTAATTCAAGTTAAAATAAATATTAGGGATTCAGCGAATTCGAAAAAACAAATTAAAAAGAAAAATATCGTTTGGTCTCTTTTCCCAAAGAGAAAAAAATCTCTTTTTTCAGGCGTTCGTCCTGTTCGCGCTCCGCGTTCCGCGATGAAAATACGCTCATTTTCGAGCGTATTTAGAAGTCACGCAAAATAGGCTATTATGAGATTTAGGTTTACCTCAAAAAGTTATACTGAATTTATTTTATTTCCATCCAAACAATAAAAAGAAAAAAAATATGTAAACTAATTATATTGCATTCCATTTACCGCTAACCAAACAGTCCCTTATACCTAGTTTTATAGGTTCCTACAGGTCCATCTTCTTCTTCCCACCAAAATGCAGCACCGCATCCTTAACCTACTACTGCTTCTCCTTCTTCAACTTGTGCAAAGTTCTAATTCTCAGCTTCTCTCCAAAGTTGATGAGTTATATGGAACTCATGTATACATCATCGGCGTGGAGAGACATGAGAAGCACGAGCTCCTCAGCGACAGTGATCTCGAGAGTTTTCACCTCTCCTTCCTACCAAATCACACCCTCGATTCTGGTGCACCACGGCTGCTCTACTCTTCCCGCCGCGTACTCAGTGGCTTCGCCGCCCGCCTCACTCCCGAAGAGTTGGAGGCCATTAAGTCAAAGCCCGGCTTCTTATATGCACAGCCCAATCGCTACTACCAGCTCGCGACAACCTACACACCGAGGTAGGGGTCTTGTACTCTTACAGAAGAGAAAATATTATATTATATGCGTAGTTATGAAACATTCGGACTCTAATAAAAATAAGGTATGTGATTCTAAATAATTTTTATATTATTTTTAATATAAATTTAAAAAATTAAGTCACGTGACTGAATATAATTAAAATCCTAATAAAAAATTATATCAAGATTCCGTGATATTTTCTCCTTACAAAAAGTTCATTGTTCTTCCTCAATTGAGCCCCGCTAATTTAGTGACAGAAAACTTTATTTTTTCCAAACAAGATTTAAATTTATAGGCGAAATTTTAGTGCTATTATGTGGGGGCAATTTGGTTGACACGTTGGTTTGTTTATTAAACAAAATTTATGTGAGGTAATTACAAATTATTGGAGAAAGCTGGTTGGAGAGGTCACGAGTTAGAGCGCCTGTTTTGTGGTATTATGTTTAAAACTCTTATATTTATAAAGTAAATAAATGTTACATTTTTATATAAAGATATTTTAAAATACATGAGAAAATTTTATTTTACAATTTTTTATATTTATGCAATAAAATATTTTAAATTTAATATGTTTTATATAATTTAATTTATTTGTAATTACTAGATCATATTAAACCTTGTTGACCTTGTTAAATTTATTATTAACAATTTATTTTATTTTAATATTTTATGATAAAATTTTATATTGAAATTCTTGATATTTTCTAAACAATAAAATTTTAAATAATTAATATAATATTTATTATCTAATGTAAATTAGAACTTAATTTTTTAAGATAGAAAAAAATGCACTCATAAATTTTAAAAACAATGCTATATAAAATTTTAATAATAAAAATTTTAAAAATGAATTATCCTCATAAAAATTAATATAATTTTTTAAAATTTGTAATTATTTTATGAATGAAAAATAGTTAAATGTAAGTTATAATCATAATTTTTACCTAAAAAATTTTGTTACGCTTGAGTATATTATAAGTTTTGTTGCGTGTCAGAAAACTAGTTGCAGTAGAATAAAACTTGACTCCCTTAAATTTAGAAAATCCAAAGATGCGACAGATAAAAAGAGAATAAGGAACCCGAATTTTTTTACGTGAAAAATCATAAAAGAGGGGAAAAAATCACTTTACTAAATTAAGAATATATATATATCCGCTGAAGAGTTTAAGTCTTCACGACACGGGATTATAAGATATGTGATAAATCGATAATGAATTCCAAAATCGTTACAAGATTTATCTGCAGCTGTAAATCTTTGTAATAGCTGGCGATGGCAATAAAGGCTATCCATGATAATGTGTGATAAAACTTCAACTCTCTACTTCCTTCCAAGTTCACTTTTAGCTTATTCTCTTTTCATGACAAATGTCTATTTATAGGATTGAGAAGATTTTGGCCATTATAATCAAAATCTCAAAACTCCATGACCACGATATTGATTTAATTGATCATAGATAGTTTTTGGTAATTTATGTCAAATGATTGAGTGATCTTAGACTGTTGGATTCTGCCGAAAGCCGATTCAACTATAAGCGTGTCAAACTTGGAAGTCATTTGATCATCCAAATCCTCAAATTTCATATTAAACTGATTTATTTCATTTGCTCGATTCTAGTATTATTGGACTATCATTAAGTCAATTTGATTGAATATATACTTTAACTCAAATATATTTGATTTATAAGAGATATATATCATTTTTTATTTTGGATGAAAAACTCATTTCATTCAAAAATATATAAAATCACTTTAAGAAAAAATTATTAGTATATATATATATATATATATATATATATATATATATATATATATATATATATATATATATATATATATATTACGTGTATTAAATTTATTTATTTATTTACTAATTAGCTATTAATATTTATTTATATTATATATATATATATAAAGTAATAATATATAAATTATTTTATTATTTTATATTATTATATATATTTTTTGGGTGGCTATTTGATTTGAAAGAGAGGGGATCGTGGGCCTCCCAAATTTCTTCTTGTTTTTTTTTCCTTTCTTTTGGCGTGTGTGACTTAGAGAGAGAGAGAGAGAGAGAGAGAGAGAGAGAGAAAAGACTAAAGATTTTTTTTGTAACGAAGAATATAAAGAGTTTTTTTTTTCAATAGGGAATGTAAAGAGTTTTTTTCTTCTTCTTTTTTTAATAAGGTATATGAAGAGATTTTTTTTTTAAATGAGAAATTTTTTTTTATTTAAAATATTAATAATTTCTCTTCTCTCTTTCTCTTTAAGAAGATGAAAAGTTTTTATTTTTTATTTTTAATGAGTGTCAAGAGTTTTTTTTATTTAAAATATGAATAACTTTCTCTTCTATTTTTTTTAGAAAGTTGAAAAGTTTTTTTAAATAAGGTATATAAAGAGTTTTCTTCATTATTTTTATTTTTATTTTATTTTTTAAAAGAATTTGAAGAGTCATTTTTCTAGTGTAAATACCCCTAAAAGGGTAAGGAAAAACTCGCACATTCCTCATCGAACCAATCGAGTTTGGAGATCAGGTCCTAGTCATAAAGAGTTTCTCTCGAAAAGGCATCAACGTCTCGTCGCCACCGGGTTTGGCGAGGCCAGCGATACATCGAGGCTCCAATAAAGTGATGTACAGCTGACAACGGTAGATCAATTGGTCCAATTACATCTGTTTCCCAACATTCAAATGGTCAGGATGCTATTATTGGGTGTAATGGATTTAGAGGTTGATGGATGAGATTCCCATGTACTTAGTACTCATGACACTTCTTAGCATGATTAATACAGTCTCTCACCATAGATGGCTTAATAACCCATCCTTTTGATCTTTACGCCATCTTGGGATCTCACGATGTGCACCACAAAGTCCTTCATGAACTTCAACCATCACTGGCTAGCTTCATCTACATAGGCATCGTAGCCACATTTGTTCAAAGGATCTATGATGTAAAGTGTTGGACGAAAAGCATACGTATTCTCTTTTGATTTGCGTTAGATTTATTACTCGATAATTTGTCTTCTTTAAAGTAGTCGATGAAGGCTTGCCTCCATTCACGTGACTCTTCTACAACAAAGGCTTCACACTGCTTTTCTGAGGCAATGTCATTCTTAGCTCTTCGTACAATTTCTTATTGATTTTGGGGAGTATGAGGAGCAACCTGAGTCACATCCTACTGTGTCAAATTTGGTAACCCCTCTACATGCAGGGATTGATATTTTATTGGCTCTAGAACTCATCGAGTAAATATGTCGATCATGACATAATCACCATTCATACTTGCCAATTCCTTAGCTAGTTTTTCTAAACAGTCAACTTTATTATTCTCGGACTGAGAGACTCGAGTTAATGTGATATTTGGTATCTGCTTCATTAGCTTGAGAACTCACTTGTGATAGAAAGCTAACTCAAGCTTGTTGATTCTATAGATTTCAAGTACTTGATTTATATTAAGCTAAAATCAAAAATATGCAAGTTTTGAATGCCAATAAAAATAGCTTCTTCCGGACCGCCACTAATGCTTCATATCGCCTTCATTATTTTGGCGTTAATCCATATGATCATCTCATTATCCCTCCTTCTGGTGTTATGAAGACAATGTCAATTCCTACTCTTGCTCTTGGAAAATTTAGATGTTGAGCTTGTTTGATCGATGAGGCTCCATCAAAGTACATTTTCCAAATTTGTGAATTTTTTCTTTCATGAATGAGCATAATCTGCTCATCAGGAAAATCATCATTGAGGGAAGAGTCCGTAGGGATGGGATGTGCAGCTAGAAAATCTGCTAAGACTTGTCCCTTCATAGCTTTCTACGGAACATATGTGATGTCAAATTACAAAAGAAATACTGCCCATCTTGTCAAATGACTTGTCAATGCTGATCTTGTCATCAAATACTTCAGTGGATTGATCCTCGAGATGAGGGTAATCTTGTGAGATAACATATAGTGACAGAGCTTTTGGACTGCAAAGATCAGTGCCAAATAGTGCTTCTCTATCGGAGTGTATCTCACTTCTGCTCCAATCAGCCTCTAATTGATACAATAAAGAGCATTCTCTTTGCTTTTTTTATTGTGTTGTGCCAATAATGCCCCAAGAGATTCTTCTAACATAACTGTGTATAGAATGAGGGGCTTCCCAGGAATAGGCGCTGCCAGGATTGGTGGATTTAACAAGTAGCTTTTAATGCTATTGAAGGCTTCTTGACACTCTTTATCCCACTGAATGGAGCATCCTTCTTCATTAACCTTGCAAATGGTTGGTGTCTTGACATATTTGATATAAATTGACAGATGAATGCAAGCTATCCTTGTAAAGAATGGAGCTGACGTAAACTTTTTGGTGGAGGCATCTCCATGATTGCCTTGATTTTAGTAGGATAAATTTGAATACATCTGTGACATACAATGTACCCGAGGAATTTTCTAGAGGATACCCTGAATGTACATTTTAGAGAATTCATCTTGAGATCATATTTTTCTGATTCTCTCTAGTACAATTCTCAAGTCTTCGAAGTGGTTTTCACGATTTAAGCTCTTCACTACCAGATCGTCAACATAACATTCCACTTTTTTGTGGATTAACTCATCAAAAATATGTGTCATGGCTCTTTGGTATGTAGCTCCAACATTTTTTAAGCCAAATGACATCACTTTGTATCAATAGATGCGAACAAGTGTTCTGAATGATGTATGTTTTTCATCTTTAGGTGTCATTTTGATTTGGTTGTATTCTGACGATCCGTCCATAAATGAGAACATGTCGTAGTTGGAGGTGTTGTCCACTAGTAGTTTTGATATTGGAAGCAAAAAAGTTATCTTTTGGGCATGCCTTATTTAGGTCTTGGAAGTCAATGCAGAGATAGATTTGGCCGTTCTTCTTTCTAACTGGAACAATATTTGCTATCCAATCTACATACTTCTCCTCCCGAATGAAGCCTACTTCGATTAGCTTTTTAGTTTCTACAATTACTTGTTCTTCAATCTTCAATCTCCAATCTCATTCGCCAAGGAGCTTGCCTAACAGACATCGCATCTGGTTTAATAGCTAGGTTATGAGCTGCTACATCAGGGGATAAGCCTGGCTGACATTTTAGAATATGTCTAGGCAAAGCAATCCCTGAATTCACAAAGTAGTATTTTTAGCTCCTCAACTTTCTCATTAGGCAGAAAGGCACTGACGAAAGTTGAACAGGGATCATCCTTGGCTCCTAGGTTGACTTCTTTAAGTTCATCCATAGTAGCTATTTGCCCACCATCTTCAAGTTCTTCAGGTGTGGGCTTGGTCTCTACATCTTCACCATTTTTAAGAAGAATTTCATGGGAATCATCTTCTTCATCACTAAGTGTTTCTATCTCAGCTTCTATTATATTATAGTAGGATCTATTTTAACATGATTTGTGGATGAACCCAAGACCCTTAGTGATAAACTTATCACTTATTCTCAATGCTTGAGGACTTCTTTGGCTCCACATCTTGTTAAAGATTTGAGTCCTATGTTTAATAGTTCCAATATGAAGTCCAAGCTTATGCATCAATATTCGTAATTTCTGCGGATAGTATATTGGTATTCTTGTTGGCACTATCTCATCAAAAATTTTATGTTGAGCAGGCTGCTCAAAATTATGATGCTGAGACTCTTCAGATTTGTAAAATAGAGTTCCTGTTCTGCCACTCTCACTCAACGGTGGCACATTGAATGTTATCAATTCTTTAATATTATGAACTTCCAGTGGACTGATTTATTTAAAGCACTGCTGAAGGATGGGTATAATTTTGAGTGAGTCATCTAACTCTGGCAAGTGAGCTATTCTCCTTGATGTAAATATCTAAACTCTATTTCCATAAGTAGATTCAAAATCATAATCCGAATCAGAATCACTTATTTTGTACCCTACATTTCTTGAAAGCTTATAAGTTCCCTTAGGTTCGACAGAAATATCTTCTCCTTCTTTCCTGTCACTTCTCAAATGAGGAACTGATTTTCTTGATTTAGGTGCAAAATCAAGTGCTTTAGGAAGAGTCGGCATTGCCTTCTTTCTTCCACTTTGCTTCTGCATTTTTACCTTGTGAAATTGTTTTGTAGTTCCTGAAGTGGATGCTACCGCTTCAAGAGGCTCTGTTGGCTTAGGCTCTTTATGAATGAAATATTTTGCAACTTCATAGATCTTTGCTTCATTGACAGAGAATGATTGTAGGTTACTAGAAATTCTGAATTCTTCTCCATCTTTCAGATACTTTATACATTGATTCATAATTGATGGGACCATACTCATGCAGCCACGGCCAGCCCAAGAGAGCTCTAAATGATGTATCGACATCGATTACATGAAACTTGGCTTCTATATATAAATCCTTGAACTTGAGTGAAAGAATAAAAGAACCCAAAGTTTTCTGCCCTTTTTCATTGAAGCCATGAACCATTAACTTATCTCTCCCAAGATGTTGGATATCCAGTGATAATCCTATTAACACCTTTAGACTCATAAGGTTGATAGAAGAACCTAGATCAATTAATATTCAGTTGATCGAGATGAAATCACTCTCTATAGTAACATATAGAGGACGGTTGTGATCTATCATTCCCAACATAATATCTTCTTCAAAAAATATGATTACTGGAGATCTTGAGTTTGTAATGCTTCAATCATGCATTTCTCAGCAAAGTAAGCTTCATAACTCTCTGGATCTTTGAGAGCCTGTATCAAAGTTTCTCGGAGGTCTTTTGACATCAAGAGAGCCTCATACACACTCAGTTGTGTAGGGATCTTTCTCAGATGTGTGTAGAATATTATAATATATCTTCTTGCTTGATTTAGGCTTTGCTCTAGGATTTCTTAGAATGATATATTCATTGATTTCAATTTGTTTGCCTTTATCTTTATTTGCATTTCCCTTCTTTGATGAAGGTGGTAAGACTAAGACTTCTCAATCAACTTGAATCACCTTATCTTGCTCGATTCTTCTAAAAGAGGTAGTTTCTTCAAATTCCCTTCTTATTCGGAAGATTGGCCAAAAGGGCTAGACTCATTTTTCAATGTCATATGTTTCATGATGATGATATGGATGAGTCTCTTCTCCATCGAAAAATATAGATCTTCATCTAACTATTATCTTGTTGAGTCATTAAACAAAATTCGACATTAGCTCACTTCTTCCTTTCACAAGAGTTGTAATCGAATGTCGACTACCCTTATCATTTCGGAGTAATTGATGTTAAAAAATATCTGACATCACTCAGATGATTTGGCATGTCTCTACTTGACAAGATTCACCATTATCTTCTTCATCTGATTCAACAATGTGAAGTTTAGGCATAAAGTCTGCAAGCCTGAATGGTTGTCTTGCCGGTTGGTGACACTCCTCTATATTATTAATGATCTTTTGAGTTGTAGTTCTCTTCTTGATCTTCCTTTTCTTGGCCAGCTTCTTTGATTTATGAGGCCTTCGTTTAGTAGACTACTTCACATGCTGTCATGACGAAGTAGCCTTATCAGAATGCCGCTGAGAAGCCCAAATACTTGGTTTAGGCATCTCTCTTAAGTCCAATATAGGTTCAAGTAGTGATTTCCACTTAACACAGGGACATCTTTTAGCCATTTCAACATTTTCATGCTCTTTTTGGAGACTACTGTTTGCCATTCTTCAATCTGAACTGATTTCTCCTTTTATTTATCTTTACTGGATGATACAGAATAGGATGTAATCATCCTTGTAGATTCTCTTTTTGGGTTGACTAGAACACTATCAGATAGTGTAAATTCACCTCATCGATACTTCCTTTCTAACCAATCTTTAAAGACATAACAATCTTCAATAGGGTGACTGATCATCTGATGATAGGGACAGTAATTTGGATTATTGACTTGATCAGCTTCTTTAGGCCTCTTAATTTCTACTAACTGTAGACCGGCTTTGACTGCTTGCTAAAATAATTTAGCCATACTATCCCTTCTAAAGGAATCTTTGTTCATCTTTTCTTTAAGAGATGGCCGCATTCACTCATCATCTCTTGTTGCTTGTTTTAGATGCTCCCCACCACTTAGAAAAGTTTGAGGTTTTTTATTACCTCCCAATACCAATTTTGGCTGTGGATTAGAATAAATAGACTTTTTACCCTTATCATCATTGTACACCAGCTATTTTCTTTTATCCACATTGTATATAACCCGCTTTTCGCCATTTGAGCTATAACAAGCAGCATGAATTTCATTTCTTCTTGAGTCTGAAAGTTTCTTTATCTGATAGACTTCTTATGATTCAAATTTTTCAAATTTCAAATTTAGCCACCTATCGAGCAAGTCCTGGAATGTTACAATCGACGCTATGCATAAAAATGGTGGTATTTTATCATCCATATTGCCCATTAGGAATTGTATCGCATGTTCTTCTTTCAATTGTTGCTCGCACTTCATACTTAGGTTATGCCAATGACTTATGAATTTTGTCACTGACTCATCTTCCTCTTTTTCAGCAAGGCAAGGTAAGTGATTGTGATTTTCTCGGTTGCACTAGCGAACTTCTTCATAAATATAGTCTCTAATTCAGCAAAGGTTTTAACTGAATCATTTGGAAATTTTGCATACCATTCGAAAGTGGCTGAGGTCAAGCTACTTACGAATTGACAGAAAATAGTACGTTGTTCCCTCTTGTGTTACCACAAGTAGCCTTAAATTGGGCCAGATATTGCTTTGGATTACCAAGCCCACTGAAAGTATTGAATTTCAGAAGTAACCTTCGGGTATAAAACTTCATATTCAAAGGTATCTCCTTACTCACCTTTTTTCAGCTCAGGCTATGAGTGCCTTAATCTTTTCATTGATTATTATTTCTAGCTGAACAGCTATTACCATTCCTGGTGTGCTAGCCAGATTTTGAATTGTCGGCTGGAGAGGTCGTGGGTTAACTTTGTTCCTCACTTTAAGCATAGCATGTACTGTAGGAGCTTGAGGTACCATAGTGGCTGGTGGTATAGAAGTTGCATTATTAGCTACCAATTGATTAGCAAACAAAAAAGGTGTTGTATTTGATGTGATATTCTTCTGCAACATCTCCATCATGATGTTCATTTGTACCATCATATCATTCATTTTGGTACCAAGCGTGCAATCTCTTTGTCTTTGACCTCCATTTGATGCTGCATTTCTTTTTGCTTTCTAACTAGCGCCATGATGTCAATCAGCATAGGCTCTTCTTCTTCTTCTTCTTCTATTTCTTATTGTTCTTCTGCTCCTTGCACATTTTTAGGGGAAGAACTTGACTACCCTTCTCTTTGTGCATTTGCAGAGACAGCTGTTGTTGGGATTGTACGATGACGTTGATTATAAAAGCGTGTATCAGGCTGATCATTTCCTTATTCAACCATATAAACAACTTCGACACCCATGATCTCTTTCTCATTCTGATCATCTTCTTCTTCCTCATCTTTAGCAAAGATCAAAGATCCATCGTCTATTTGCTTCTGTGAAGAATCTTCTTCATAGATGTCAAATTCAAGTTCAGGTTTCTTGAGTTCACATTGCTGGTAATGGTGCTGAGCGGAGAGTTCATCTATATCTATGACATATAGAAGACTTCTATTTTCATAGAATCTTTTTCATTATTTTCTTCCTGCACAAGAATTTCTGATCGACGTTTCTAGTGGATCTCTAGTTCAATGTGCGGAACAAGTACTTCTTCTATTAAAGGACCATAATCAATGTCAACCTTCTCTTGTAGGGGTGAAACTGATTGGAGATGGGATCCCCTAGAGGATTTTCCAGGGTGTCAACCATCATATCTTTCATTAATGATATCCCTTATTTTAGGTATCCACTTCTGATGAGTTAATTTTGAGATAGATTTCTGAGTATATGTGTCAGATGTCACACCTCTCCCATTCTTCAAAGTTTCATTACGGGGCCTTGGCCTTCATATTTTCTTATCCTTTCATCGGGACCATTCAACAGCGGATTCTTGGACACAAGGTCCAAGTGCCACACTACGATGCTCACCATGCAAAGCGTATTGGGCTCGTTGGCCAGTTACCAAAAGAGATGGCAACTTTCTTGGTGGTACTTAAGTATTTTCCATCACCATAGGCCTTTGAAATCTTCTTTCCATTAAGCATTTGTTCTTAGCTACTTTGAGAACTTTATATATCATGGCAAACAGTTTTTCAGGCTATCTCCTCTGTGGTGGTGGAGCTTGATGTGGTTGGTTCTAGAATGACTGCTTTATTTCTCTAGTAGAGTTATTCCTCTTTACCCACTTTAGATTGTCAAAGTTATTGTGGGTAGGAATACTCACTCCCGGCGGTAGTATTGCTTATTCACCAGTCGCTGGGGAGCCGAGCCCTCACCGCTTTCACCTTCTTCTCTATCTTGAATTAATTTCGATGAGGAAGCTTCATGATCATACTTACAAGGTTAAAGAAAAAATTACCAGGAAATTAAAGACATTTGCCCGATTCTTCTTTTCTTTCATCATTGGAGTTTTAGATTGACCTAGCCTTTGAAAATTGAAGTTCTCATCTGAAGAACTCGACAAGAAATTTGAACTGTTGGTGCACATGGCTAGTAGGAGCTTCAGTAACTTGAGGCCTTCCAACATGGCCTCAAATTAATGTACCACAGGTGGGTACTTAAGGAGTTGCAGCTACGATAGCCAAGAAATTCATGCTACCAAATTGAATAGTAGCCCCGACATCTCCTGTGTTGATGACGATGTTGGCTAGGCAGATGATCGCACCACGACCTAACTGAATGGTGAAATGAGTGCTTTGTAGATCCATTTCTGCAAAAGTGAAAGATGGGGATTGGTAATTAGCAATTATTATTTCACACCATACTTTCAAGATACAGAGGCTCTATAGAACAAAGTAATGGTGTAATAAAGATATACTATGGAATAATTCGTTCTACATAGAGCCTCATATTGAATTTATTACACACTTAAATCACCATTTTATTATTTTGAATTTTAAAGATTTTATTGCTACTATAGCACATATATGATTAGTCAAAAAGAGAATCTTGTCCCTAGGGAGTGTAACTGGCTCAAAATTCACCACCGACCTCTTGATAATTTTTTGAATTTGAATTAAAGAGAGTGTGATTTGAAGTGTCAATATAATTTTTGGAAGGAAGATGGAATACTAGATAAGACACTCCCAGAGATTCCATCCTCATTTGGTGAGAACTTTAGATCTGGTTCCAGGTTTCTTATAGGTGCAAGCCCCTATAGTTAATTACCCCTCCCAATAAGTGAGAGAGAACTTTTGGTTAAGGCTTGTCATTAGATCGTCGAATGCGTAGCGTATAGTAGTAGCATATAGGGTTTTAGAATTTGAGATATGAAATTCATCATTATGGCTTAAACTAGATGGTTGGGGGAATGATGACGTGCCCGATCTAGATCCCATGGTTCCGTCATCTGTAGTCACGTCCTAGTCTACGAATGAGGAGGTAGTAACCCAACCTAGAAGGATCCTCATTAGCAACACATGGGTTACGTCCAAGAAATCCTTGTAGAGGGTGGTGTTTATCAGGAGACAATCTTAAGTCTACCTTAGGCGATGAGGTTGTTCACCTATCAAGTATACCCTATGATTCACAACTCAAAGGATAGAGCCATTGGGGAGCATACGGGCTATAGTCATGATCATAATACAATGGAGTCGGATTGGCCAAACCACTTGATCAGAGGACTCTGGTCATAACTATCATCATTTGTGGAACCTACTGGCCAAGCCACACAGTTAGAGGACATGGGCCACGTCCTTACTGGCATGAGATTGATTGAGAGTGAACATAGTAGAACACTTGATTTAGCATTAGATCCTTTGCTAGCTAGAGTTCTTTTAATTTGTCACCTCTAACAAATAATTATGGAAGGTGGATGGATTAAGTTTGATTTAAGTTTTTAATGATAGAATTCCATTTAAAAAATTTCATATTGCAATTTAAAATTTGATTAATTAGAGTATGTTTAAGAGTTTTAGATCCTGTCAACTCTATTTAGTTACTAACAGAGGATTATATCTACTGTCACCTGACAGAATCAGTTTCTTAGATATTTTGCTAATTTGAAACTCTTATTATAAGTTTTTAGGTTTTGTTAACTCGGACCAAGTCCTAAGACTAAACCGGGAAGCAACTCACACAGCATCCTCAGGCACTTGAATTTAAGCATTCAGCATAGTGTCGGGGCACATGCAAGTGTATAGTAATTTTAGGTAATTTTATGCTTGAATTATGAGATTGATTTCAGATTTTTCATTTAATTCCAACTTTAGCCTGCGCAGCCTTTTCAGACATTAAAATTTTCACTTGAAATCTCTATGTCCGAGCACATGCAGGTGTTTATAGCTTAGATAATTTCACCTAATTAGTGATTTTATTGATTTTAAAAATTATAATTTAGAATGAAGTTTCTTAATTTTTTATATTGAAGGAAAGCTCCTTCATTTGTGCAGCATTTAGTTTAGTGTCGCTTTCTATCTGCTTATACAAAGAATTGATCCGGTGGCGAAGAATGCATTGTAAATTGATCTAATATCTTATTAGATTTTTTAATATTTAATATATTCCAATTTAGCTTCACGCTTTTGCATTAAAATTTGTACTTGAAATCGTCCTGTTAATGCAGATGTTTATAGCTTAGATAATTTCACCTAATTAGTGATTTCATTGATTTTAAAAATCATAATCAGAATGAAATTCCTTAATTTTTGTATTTGAAGGAAAGCTCCATGATTTTTGTAGATTTTGATTTAGTATCACTTTCTGTCTGCTTGTACAAAGAGTTGTAGATCCGGTGGCAAAGAATGTATTTTGATTTAGATTGTAGTTTAACACATTATTACACTTAGTTTACTTGTTTAGTTTTTTGTAATTCTTCTAACTTGATTATGTTCAATTTACATCAATTTTGATAAGTTATGTCGATTTCAGTGTTTATTGCTTTTGCCCTACTCATGCTTATCAGCTAGTATAGTAATCACATCCATATTCATATAAGAGTTATTAAACCCAATTTTGATTCATCCCTGGACTTTAAGTTTATTGCAAGTTTGTTATGTATTTAACATTAGTCCCGCCCCCCCTTTTTTTCTAAGTCTAGAAATTAGACAAAATTCCGACATCATTTCGTCGAGGGGGAGCGACATCTAACAAGTGTTGGCTTACTCGGTACACCCTGTTGAGCATAGGGAGCGGTGTCTTGCAACACCACAACCTATTTTTCATCTCATCGTGCCCTGTTGAGCACAACAAGGTCTTCAAACAAAGATATATATATGATATATAATATATATATATATATATATATATATATATATATATATATATATATATATATATATATGTATATATATATATATATATATATATATATCCACATTGATCACGATGTCTCACATTTGGCATGAATGCTAAGGGAAGGTCAGTATGACAGAATGTGTCAAGGAGTGTGACAGAAACCAAAGAAGAATTTGCTCTCGACTTTCTTCCCACTTGAGTCATCATTTTTTAGAATGAGCTCTCAACTCCTCCATCTTAGACATAGGACTCCTCTTAGACTTTAAGAGCTACTTAGTCTTAGGACACATCTAGTGATTAAGTGTACCCCTAGAGACTTAGAAGAGTTAGTCATAGGAATAGGTAATGCCTTAGGGGTGTTAGGAAAATTTACCTACCCTTGGCTTAAACCTTTCTTCACTTTCCTTCTGTCAAGTCACTCCAAATAAATTCTATTTGACTTTCTCTAAACTCCAATAAACTCCATATGATTGAAATCCATGATTGAAATCTATGATTGAAACCCATGATCAAAATCCATCAAAATTCCTAAGCTCAAATTTTCCTAAGTCCCTTTAATTTTTCATTAATGGACTTAGCCTAAATCATGATCAAAACCAATTCAAACCTTGAGATGTTTCTCATAATTCATTTATATTTTCATTTATATTCACATATATAAATGAAATATAAATTCAAACCAATCAAGCTAAACTCAAAATTCAACATCAATTTGTAAAATTTTCTTGAGTCCTTTAAGTTTTCCCTTAAGGATTTAGCCTAAACCATAGTCAAACCAATTCAAACTCCTAGGATTTTTTTAAAACTCATTTATATTCACATATATAAATGAAATATAAATACAAATCAAACCCTCAAATCAAATTCCAAATCTAAAAGTTTCTTAAGTCCTTAATTTTCCATTAATGGACTTAGCCAAAATCATCATCAAATCAATTCAAATTCATGGGATTTTCTCAAAACTAATTTATATTTTCATTTATATTCACATATATAAATGAAATATAAATACAAATCAATCAAATTCAAAAATTCAAACTCTAAACCCCAAAATTTTTTCTAAGTCCTTTAAATCCTTCTTAATGGACTTAGCCTAAGTCATGATCAAATCACATCAAACCCTTCAAATTTTCTCATGATCTATTTATATCCTCATTTATATTCACATATATAAATGAAATATAAATTCAAACAATCAAAACCACTTTCAAAAATTAAACTCAAATCCACTCAAAGTCCAATCTAAGCCTTTCAAGTAAAAATCTTGAACTTAGCCAAATCAATTTCAAATCAAGCCAAACCCTTGATTTTCTCTCATGATTTAATCAAACCTACAATCATAAGTCAAAATATAAATACAAACTCCATCCCTCAATCAAAACCCAAGCCAAAAAATATCAAAGCCAAAATCCTTTCATATTCTTCCTTAGAATATGAAATTGTCAAATGGATCTAAACCCATTTGACTTCAAACCACTTGTAAATGGATTTATATTTAAATCATAAGTCCATATACAAGATTAATCAAGCTCAAATCAAGCTTTGACCAAGCCATTTGACCCACTTAGGTTCACTTGACCCAAAGTGACCTAAAGTAGCCTTATGAGCTGAATTCTAATCCGAACCAAATTGGATTGAACCAAACTCATCTATGCCTCTCATCATGATCAACAATCATCATGGGATGATCAATCAATCAAATTGAGTCAAACCAAGTCAAACCGACCAAGTCAACACTTAGCCCAAAATGAAACCTAACATGGCCAAATTCCACCATAGGCCAAATTGATTGAAATCATTGATCTAAGTTCACTTATGACTTATGTTTGAACTTGACCAAGCTAACATTTGAGCCAAGTCTAGCCCAATTGGCAACTTGACTCAAGTTGACCCAACTTGACCTTAATGGTCAAAATGTGTCAAAATGTGATCTAAGACAAATTGATCCAAACCAATGAGTCAAGTTCATTCCAAATCACTTGTTGAACTTGAACAAAGCCTCAACTGGCCAACTAGACCTAACTTAGCTCAATTGACCTTAGACCCAACTTGACTTAAAGGGGTCATGTTGAGCCAAATTTGAACATAACCAAAATTGATTGGAAACAAAGATACCAATCCACTCTATATGACTAACCTAACCTAAACTTACCCTTGACCTACCTCAAATAGGTCAAATGGGTCAAATAGGTCAACTTGACCCATTTGACCTAAATGAAGTCTTATGAGCCAAATTCAAAACTATACCAAATTGAATCAAACTAAAGCGACCAAAATATTTCAAGTGGTCAGATGAACTTGACCCAACCCTTAGTTTGACCCAATTTGACCAATTAGTTAACTTGACCCAAGTTGACCCATTTTGACCTAAATGGGTCAACATGAGCAAAACCTTATCAAATGAATTTCAAATCTCATGAAACTTGGTGAAACCTAGTTTCTTCACATACCCAACATATCCAAATTTAAAAATTATCAAAATGACCATTCTACCCCTAGGACATAGAACAAATTTTGGCTTAATCCATGGGTAATTTGGTCATACCCTCTTCATATCCACTTGATGCTTTCCTAATAGCTCAAGGGGACCTAATGAAAAGTGGTGCACCCAACCAAAATGGACCCAAGGGCAAACCCGACCCCATGGGTCAAATTGGAAAATTCAAACTCCCTCTTTCACTCAATTTCAAGCACATAGAAGGTTGGCAATCCACTCAAGGCCTTAAACTGACCATGTGCAAACATCTAACAGATCAAACAAATCCTCCCATTGTGATCAATTGATCAAACTGGAAAGCTTATGCTCGGCTGTCTGATCCTTCAAGGGGGAGATATACTCCCCCTAATTAAATTCAAAACTATCATTCCTCAATTCGATTGAACCTAGGGAAGTCAAAGAAGCAATTCCTCAGCCTCCCTAAGCTTCTTAGAGTGAAATCAAACTTCATCTTCTCGAGTTTGCATAGTGTGAAAACAGGGGAGCTCACTTGAACTCCCAACTTTCTCCATACTGAAAACCATCCCAATTCCTCTTACACATTTCTTCTAAGGACCAATTCGAGCTCACTCAAGCTTCCATTAGAGTTCCCATATCAAGGAAAGAAGCAATTGGATCAAAGCCACAAGGATCTTGAAGTGGTGTTGGTCCATAGAGCAAGTCACTCAACCCCAAGGCTTAGGAATTTCAATAGGGCTTCGTCTCCACTAGACAAAGCTACCTTATCGATCTCGAGTGCTGGTGATCACCTCCGGTGAGGTATGGATTTTTTTGACCACCTAGCATAGGAGGTGTTGGTCCTTTGTGAAGGAAATTTTCAATTCATGCAAATCCCATCATTGGATGCCGCCATTGGCTGATGTGGGTTAAGTTTTTGAATCTTAATCGTGCTCGAATCTTCCCCTAGATCATGGATGGCTTCTATTTATCTAAAGGGAAGAACTAGAGAGATCTTGATCATCCATCCGCACATTTTGGATGGACGATCGAGATAATTCCCACATTTAGAATTTTATTTATCCCTTTTAAAATTGCAGGGACATCCATGGTCATCTGATCTTTGATTGGATAGCAGAGATTAAAGCACATCCCGCCTCCAAGGCACCACCTGATGCGACATTTAAGTGGGATTCTCACCGAGCAATGCATGTAAAGCGTGCTGATCTCCACCGCCATGCATTGCGCTGTGAGCAGAGGGATTAATTAGGGATGCTGAATTAATTCCAATTAATCTAGGGATTTTCTAAAATTTCTTTCTCTCTCAATAAAATTCAAAAAAATATGAAATAAATTTCTATGGAAAGACAATTCAACATAAAATATTTTAAAATTAATTTTAATAGATTTTGAGTTATGCTTTTCTCTAATTTTTGGTTTTATTAGAAAGTTTATTTTACTAATTACCTTTTAATTAAGCCTCTGATTAATCCAAAACTTCTTGGGTATATTTTAGGGGATGACTTCTACCTTTCCTAATTTTCTTAGGATTTATTGAAGGCGAAGTTGGGGCAATTGCATATGGATTTCCTAATTACTCTCTTAACCTAATTAATCATAATTAAGGTATGATTAGTGATTTTAATCCATGATCAGGGTTGATTAAGGTCAGATCTAGTAGATAGGAGGTTTAGGAAATAATTTTGGGGCATTTCCCCTAAGCTATTCCTTAAACTGCCTTTTATTTTCTTAATCTTCTTTTAATTAAGGGTTACTTTATTAATTATCCCCTTAATTAATTTCCAAAAATTCTAAAAACTTTCATAACTTAAATAATCTACTTTGGGTAGATGCTTAGGTATTTAATAACCTAAGATCAATTAAGGAAATCAAAACTCAATTCATATGTATGAAAGGGTGTTTTGTAATTACTTAAGCTAAACCCTTAGCTTAATTAACTATTAATTGTGAGACAAATTGCATTAGGCCTTTTTCTTATTAGGTGCATTGAAAATTTAAATTCCTTGTGAGTTTTTATGTCATCTCATTGGCTCATAATTGTTTGGTTAACTATGCTAGGGTGGTGTAGGTAAGGGTTAATTAAGTCACTTAATTCATACCTTAACCTAATTAATACATAAAAATTACTCTAATGAATTAAAAATTAAACAAAAATATCAAACACATGTGGGAATGTGTTAGGAATAGCAAAATCATCTCACCTTTTCAAAATTAAATCAAACTTGAAACTAAATAAAAATCACATTGAATACACTTTGATTTATTTTAAACTTTTTTATTCTATAAGAATGTCTTTAGGATTTAATTAAAGTGAATTTATTTACATTTTTTCATTGCTTTGAGTCTTTCCCCAACATGTTAAATTTGTATGTCATTTGGTTTCATGCATTCATATTTTCAAATTCAAAAGTAAAAATGAAATTGTTTACTTTATGTCAAATTTGCATGTGTTGGCTAAAGTAGAAATATGAGTGGCTATTATCACTACTAAATTCAAATTATTTTCAAAATATATAAATAAAGTATCAAATCTGAAAGTATGCTACTTATATTTTAATTATAAGCTTGTATGTGAAATATTATAAAGGTTGCTTAGCATAGGTTTTCCTTCTCTTTTATGTTAGTATAGTTTTGAATAGGAGTTGGTGAGATGTATGGTTCATTTGAAAAGAACCTAACACTCACCTAATTCCATATCCTATTCATCCCTATGCTATCACCTAAGAAGGGCTACCTATACTTGCATACATAAATTGCATAAACAAAATGAATCTATTAGTATAACTTTTGCATTCTTCTTTTCCATTTCATTTCTTTTATACACATGTTTGTATTTTAAAGTGGTATATTAGTCTACCCCAAGATTGAGGCTTTAAGTAGCCCTAAGTAGGTCTTGTACCTTACACCTCGGTTAACAATTGGCATACTCACTTATGCCTTTCTTACTTTCATGTGCATATGAAAATTTGGATAAAGAAACCCTTTTCTACTTAAAGAAAATCATGCATCTTAATCTTCTTAATTTCCTTAAATGAATTACTTAGCATGAATCATAAAGTGTGTTAAATAATCTCATTTATATGTGTAGATATGCTTAGGACTCACTCATATGCATGCTATACATGTTGGGAAAGAAATAAAGTAATGTGTGTTATATGAATTTTGATTCATTTTATTTAATCTTAAAATGCCTTTCTTTTTGAATAGGTTTGTTTAGAATTTATCTAAACTTAGGATTAATTAAAATATTTAATCAAAACATTCACTAAATAAAACTAAAATGTGAACTTACTTTAAAAATTACTTTGGTTAGGGAAGGAAAGAGAAGTTCTCTTCTCTTTCTATCTCTTCATGACTTAGTAATTAATTGTAGGATTCACTTGAACCAAATCAAAATATGAAATAAAATCAACCCAAAATAATTAAACAACTTAATTGAACCCTCCTTTAAATTGAACATATTTTCACACTTAGGAAAATTTGAACCTAAAGCTATAGCTAAGCATACCACACAAACATTTAAAGCACACACATTAGGCTAAGTCACCACTTCTAGCCTTATGTTAGGGTGGTGCATGGTTTGATATTTTTTATTTTGTGATATATATTTTAGACTGGATGTTAGGGTGTATGCTCGTAAAATGAATGGTAGGACACTCTTAGTCTAACTATTATTTTCTGCGGGAGATTGTGCTTAAGGAGAGCTATCGTAAATAAAAATATAAATGCTTTTGCTTGCAGGTGCTTTATACCCCTAAGCATAATACAATAGGCAAGGTGGACATAGTCACCCATGTGTGGGGTGATAAGTCCAATATACATGCTTGGGATTTGTGTGGTTTGTTTTAGCTAACCATTTTTTTTGCAGGTGTTAGTTAGATTTCCACTTTTCCTTTTCATGTAAATTTGTGCAATTATAATTTTGGAATGATTATTATGAGGATTAGCATGAACATTGGTCATAAGATCCTGTCTTATGCACCATGTGAAACCTTGAGCATCTACCTTCTAACCATTCAAAAGAATGAACCAAAGAAGAAAGAAGAAAATAAGAAGAAAGAAGAAAAGAAGAAAGAAGAAATGAAGCTTGAAAACCCTCATAATAATGAATTCTTTGCTTAATTGTAATTTAATTCTTTTGTAATCTAAGTTGTATAAGGGTAGAGCTCGGCTACCCAATTTGATATTTTTGGGTTTGTGTGGTGGTGCCCAACCACAATGACCTTTTATTCTTTTTGTGATTAGCTTTATAAATTGATTGATGATTTGTTTAGCTTTCGCATTAAGTGGCATACTTTTCTTAATTTCTTCCTTACCTTATGTACAGCCTGGATATGGATTAGGCTCTTTAGGAAAAAAACAAATCTTTCACCCAATTTAATAGCAATAACAACAACAACATCAAGCCTTTATCCCACTAAGTGGGGTCAGCTACATGAATCCTTCGTCTCCATTGTGTCCTATTATGTGTCAAATTCTCATTTAATTCAAGTATACTTAGGTCATGTTTTATACATCTTAACCAAGTATTTTTTAGGCCTATCTCTACCTTTCTTAACATACATTTACTCTCCTAACCAGGTCATCGAACGGCCGATGCTTTATCTGGCCAAACCATCTAAGGTGACTCTCTCTAATTTTATCTGCCACTAGAGCTACTCCAACTTTTCCCGAACATAGTCATTTCACATTTTATCTCTAAGAGTAAAGCCACTCATCCACCTAAGCATCCTCATCTCTGTAACACTTAACTTAGTCTTATGCTTCACTTTTATTGGCCAACATTCTGCACCATAAGTCATTGCAGGTCTTACCATCATCTTATAAAATTTTTCCTTAAGTTTAAGTGGAACTTTTCTATCACAAATAAAGCGATGTATTCCTCCACTTCAACCATCCAACTTGAATTCTACTAATAATATCTCCATTTATTTCACCATCATTTTGAATAATAGACCTAAATTTGAATCGCTCACTCTTATTAATGACTTGATCACTAGAACTTCTACAACAAAAATTACACTCCATATATTTAGTTTTAGATCTACTTAAATGAAAACCTTTAGACTCTAATGTTGACCTCCATAATTCAAGTTTCTCTTGGACTCCCTCTCTAGTCTTATCAATAAGAAGAATGCCATCAGCAAAAAGCATACACCAAGGTACATCTTCCTGTAAATGCCTAGTAAGAACATCCATAACTAAAGCAAAAAAGATAAGGGCTTAAAGCTAATCCTTCATGTAATCCAACTGAAATAGAAAAATATTTTTTCAATCCTCTTTATGTTTGGGCACAAGTAATAACTCTAGTATACATATCCTTAATTACTTGAATATAACCAATATTAACTCCCTTATGTTCTAGAACTCTCCAAAGGACATCTCTTAAAACTTTATCATAAGCTTTCTCTAAATCAATAAATATCATATGTAGATCCTCCTTACTTTCTCTATACTTCTCCATCAAACCTCTTAGCTAATGTATAACATCCATAGTAGATCTACCTGGCATGAAACCACACTGACAGAGAAACTTTGTCGATCGTAACTTAACTCTCATTTCTCCCATAATTTTAATGTATGACACATTAATTTAATTCCTCTATAATTTGCACACTCTTGTGAATCACCTTTATTCTTAAATATAGGAACCAACAAACTCTTTCTCCACTCATTTGGCATGTTTTTAGTCTTTAAAATAACATTAAAAAGACTTGTAAGCCAAGAAATTCCTTGATCTCCTAAATGTTTCTACACTTCTATTGGAATATCATCAGGTTCTAATATTTTTCCACATTTCATTTTCTTTAAAGCTTCTCTAACTTCAGACTTACTAATGCAACGATAAAAATAAAATTTTTATTTTTATTTAGGGTATTAAAATTGCTAAATTTAATTGTACTTTCAGATCCTTCATTGAAAAGTTTATCAAAATACCTCATCCACCTATTTCAATATCCTTTTCTAAGAAAAGCACTTTATTATTTTCATCCTTAATACACCTCACTTGAACTAGGTCTTTACTATGCTATCTCTTTAGTTGGCTAACTTATACATACATCTCTCACCTTTTTTGATATCTAATCTATTGTATAAATCAATAAAAGCTAAATTTTTTGCATCATATATTGCTTTCTTTGAATCTCTATAGGCCACTTTATATCTTCCCTAATTCTCTAAGTTTTTACATCTAAACCAAGTTTTATAATAATACTTCTTATTTATTAACTTTTCTTGCACACTCTGACTCCACGACCAACTATTTTTATTAAAAAAAAACCTTTTCCTTTTGATTCTCCAAGCACATTTTTAGCAACTTGCTTAATTTCACTTGCTACTTTTTTCCCACATAACATTAGCTTCTTTATGAACATCCCAAATATTAGGCTCTTGTAGCTTGCTCTTAAAAATATTTTTATTTTTGTTCTTTAAGTGTCCACATCTAATCCTAGGATAATAATTTGATTTATTTTTCCTCTTAGCATCTTTCATCTTAAAATCTAAAACTAACAATCAATGTTGGGTACTTAAACTTTCACTTGGAATGACCATACAATCTTTACAATCTAAACGATCTACTTTTCTTATCAGAAAATAATCAATCTATGTTTACTAGATTCATTTTTATAAGTAATAATCTGTTCATCTCTTTTCTTAAATAAAGTATTGCAACTACAAAATCATAAGCTAAGAAAAAATCTAATATAATCTTACCTTCTTCATTAGTCACCCAAATCCATAACCACCATGAATACTTTTAAAATCTTCTACCACTCTATCAACATGTCCATTTAAATCACCTCCAATAAATATTTTTTCTTCAAGAGGTATCTTTTATATTAATCCTATAATTCATTTCAAAAAATTTCTTTTGAGCTTACATCCAAACCTACTTGAGGAGCATAAGCACTTATAACATTGATAATCTTAGTATCAATAATAATCTTTAAAGCTATAATTCTATCTCCACATCTATTAATATTTATAACATTATCCTTCAAACTTTTATCTATAATCACACCTACACCATTTCTAGTTTGACTCTACCTAAATACCAAAAGTTTATAACCTAAACTATCAATCTGGCCTTTCCCCAACCCATTTAGTTTCTTGAACACATAAAATATTTATTTTTCTATGAGCCATAATATATACTAATTCCATTAATTTACCTATAAGAGTACCTATATTTTAAGATCCTAACCTAATTCAAGTTTCATGGACTAACTTCTTTGCCGGCATCCATCCATAATGTGGGAACCCTTGATTATTTAACATTGCACACGGGCACCGATGAAATGACCCTTGCACATTTGTCACTGTATTCAAGCCATACAATACGTCGCTTCCAGGGGATGCCCTAAAATTAACTCAAAATAAAAATTAAATAACTCATAACCTCACCTAAAGCTTAGGTTTAAAATCAAGATAAAAGAATTAGCAACTCCTTAGCTGGATGAGCATTTCTTTTACAATATCATGCACAAACGCATCTTATTTCACTCTTGATTGGAGGGCTTCCACCTTGAGAAACTTTTTGACAGAGCCATGGTGGAAACTCACCTCCTCCCTTCTCGCTGATTTTGGCCAATAACTTTATTTCTCATGCATTAGTCATATCAATCCCATTAGCTTGAGTCAAAAATAATTGTTCAAAACTGAGAATAAAATGAAATTTGAATTGCATTAGATTTAAGTCATTTGAAGCATGCCCTTTTCATGATCTAGTCTCTTTAGGGAGTGAGTTTAAGGACTTAGTCTCTTTCTAAATAAATAATAGACTAGCTATCTTACATAACCATAAAGACTTGCCTACATATATTTAAAATCATAGGAGGAGTTAATTGGCCACCCCAAATGTTGTAAGTCCAAGTCTCTGGTTTGTCCTTGAGACAAACCAAATACCCATTTTCACCTTAGATTTAGGTTGTGCTTTTGGCCCTCACCAAAGCTCCCTAGATTTAGGTTTTGAGGTTGCTTCTCCCCTTTGTGGGCCCTAAGCTAAACTCCTTACCTCTTAGGCATTTTCTTAACTTGTGTTAAGGAATCATAAAACCTAAATTTCTAATGAAAAATTGAAACTCAAATAAACTAAATCAATTTCAAAAATGTAAAGCCAAATTATAGGATAGTTTGAGATGCTCGTTAGGTTTCCTAGTATCATGGGCATCTCCTACTTATATTTCAATTTGGCTTCGATAATAACTCCCTCCCTTTGATCAATCCTATTGGATCTTTCAAAAATGAACTAATCGAGTGATAGTCCTTTCCTATTGAAATCTTTGAAGATAATGATCACTTACCTTAATCGAGAGTTTTCCTAAAGAATCCCTATTCCTTAGATGTAATTAACTATGGGGGCTTGCCCCTGTAGGGAACTTAACGAACCTAATTTAAAATAAACCCTGATTTACTTTTTCATGTAAAGTAGGGGAAGGATCTCTGGTACATATGCAGACTCATCATCCTTAGGAGTCCTTGCTGAGGTGATTAGATCCATTAAAGGGTAATGACTCTTATCTTCTGAGATAGTACACTATTTTCTTGATGATGTACTCGATCACCTGAATAAGTACATCTATAGATCTGCATGGCATCCTAAAAAGATGAATTTCTATAGTCTTGCCTCTCTTTCATTTCTCCCCACAGATTTGAAGGTGACTCCTCTATAAAAAATTTTCACCATAAGGAGGCAATGATAAACCTCAGACTTTTCCAAGTGGTGGGGAGCATCCAAAATAAGCAATAAGAGATGATGAGTGAATGCGGCTATCTCTTAAGAAAAAGTATGAACAAAGATTATTCCTTTAGAAGAGATAGTGTGGCCAAATTGCTTCAACAAGCAGTCAAAGCTAGCCTACAATTATCAAAAATTAAAAGGTCTGAAAAAGCTGATCAAGTCAGTAATCCAAATTACTGTCCTTATCATCGGATGATCAGTCATCCTATCAAAGATTATTATGTCTTCAAAGATTGGCTAGAAAGGAAGTATCAGTGAGGTGAATTTACATTATCCGATAGTGTTCTAATCAACCCAAAAAGATGATCTACAAGGATGATTATGTCATCTTCTGTATCATTCATCAAAGACAAAAAGAAAGAAAAATCTATTCAGACTGAAGAATAGGAAATAGTAGTCTCTAAAAAGACAATGAAAATATTAAAATAGCTAAAAGGCGTCCCTAGTATTAAGTGGAAAGCACCACTTGAACTTATATTGACTTAAGAGAGATGCTTAGACCAAGTATTTGGGCTTCTCAGTGACATTCTGATAAGGCTACTTCATCACAGCATGAGGACCAATCTACTAATTATAGGCCTTATAAGTCAAAGAAGTTGACTAAGAAAAAGAAGATCAATAAGAGAACTACAACTCAAAAGATTATTACTAATTTAGAGGAGTATCACCAACCGGCAAGATAACCATTTAGACTTATAGACTTTATGCTCAATTCGCATTGTTGAATTGGATGAAGAAGATAATAGTGAATCTTGTCCAATAGAGACATGCTGAATCATCTATGTGATACCAGATGTTCTTTAGCATCAGTTACTCCAAAATGATAAGGTTATTCAGACAGACTTGACCAACCCATCAAAATTCTTATCAGGAAAGCAAGAAGAGCCTGAAGAGTTAATGTTTGAATTTTGTTTAATGACTCAACAATATAATAATAATTCAGATGAAGATCTGTGTTTTCTCGATGGAGAAGAGTCAGACTCATCGATATCATCATGCATGAAACATATGAAGTTGAAAAATGAGTATAACTCTTTTGGCCAAACCTCTAGAATAAAGAGAGAATTTGAAGAAACTATGTCTTCAGAAAAATCTGAGCAAGGCAAAGTGATTCAAGTTCAGTTGAGAAGTGGTAAAGTCATACCAGCCTCATCAAAGAAGGGAAATGCAAATAAAGATAAAGGCAAACAAATTGAAGCCAACGAAGATATCATTCCCAAAAATCCTAGAATGATGCTTAAATCAATTGAAAAGATATATTATAATATTCTATCTCATCTGAGAAAGATCCTTGTACAACTGAGTGTGTACGGGGCTCTTTTGATGTCAAAAGACCTCCAAAAAACTTTGATACAGGCTCTCAAAGATCTGAAAAGTTATGAAGCTTACTTTATTGAAAAATGCATGACTGAAGTATTTCAAAATCAAGATCTCCCAATAATCACATTTTTTAAAAAAGATCTTATGTTGGGAACAAGGATCACAATCGTCCTCTATATGTTATTATAGAGAGTGATGACATCTCGATCAGCTAAATATTAATTAATCTAGGTTCTTCTATCAACCATATGAGTCTAAAAGTATTAAGAGGATTATCACTTGATATCCAGCATCTTGGGAGAGATAAGTTGATGGTTCATGGTTTTAATGAAAAAGGGTAGAAAATCCTATTTCAAGATTTCAAGAGTTATTGGACCGAGTGACAAAGTTTGAAAAGTTGAATCACTCAAAACTTGAGGGTCACTCAAAAAAGTTAAAGAAGAATAAATTCTCAGACTCAAGGAGGAATGAGTCTCATACAACCTCCTACAGCTCAAGTAGTGGAAAGCGAACAACTTATAATATTGATAAAGAGAAACAATCCGCTTATATAGATGAAAGGGGGAAGCAGTCAGTTAACTCTCAATCAAAGAAATTAATGAGAGATGATGAGTGAGTGCACCCATTCTAAAAGAGAAGATGAGTAAGGAATACTCTTTGAAGAGGGAGAGTGTGGCTAAGCTATTCTTCCAAGCGCATAAAGCGGGATTAGAATTGTTGGGATCCAAAAGACCTGAAGAGTCAGGTCAAACTGACAATCCAAAATATTGTTCATTTCATCTATTAATTAGCCACTCGATTGAAGATTACTATGTTTTCAAGGATTGGCTGGAGAAAAAATATAGAAAGGGTTAATTCATACTGTCTAATAGTGTCCTCGCTCATCCTAAAAAAGAATCTTTCAGAGTGGTTACATCCACTTCAGTACCATCGATGAAAGAGAAATTGAAAGGAAAAGTAATATAAAAAAGCAATGGGAGATAATAGTCTCTAAGAAGACTATAAAAATACTGAAGTAGCTAAAAGATGTTCCTAATGTTAAATAAAAATCACCACTTGAACCTATATTTAGGGCTGCAAACTAACTAACCAACCGAAGCAGGTATCGCTCAAGTTCGTTGCTGATCGCGGCTCGAAGCGGAGCTCATTTGAGCTTTTACGATGGTGTTCGAGCTTGAGCTTGTTTAGGATTTAGGTGTTTGTGAGCTCCATAACGAGCCTTAATCGAGCCTTAATCAAGCCATTATCGAGCCTTATACAGTATTGTTTATGAACAAGCCTTAATCAGCCTTAATCGAGCCATTATCGAGCCTTAATCGAGCCTTATACAGTATTGTTTATGAACAAGCCTTAATCGAGCCTTAATCGAGCCTTAATCGAGCCTTAATCGAGCCATTATCGAGCTCCTTAACGAGCTTTTTGCGAGCTTTAAATAATACTGTTCACGAACATAACTGAACTGAACAATAACTTGTTCAAGTTTGTTCATTTAACAATCGAGTATTTACAAAAGTGTTCAAGCTCGTTCGATTAATTAAATGAACGAACATAAACGAGCTCTAATCGAGTCGAGTCATGAGTAGCTTGTTGAACGCTCAATTTGTTTACACCCTTACCTATATTGGACCTAAAAGAAATGCCTAAACCAAGCATTTTAGCTTTTCAGTGGAATTTTGATAAGGGCTACTCCATCACAGCATGAGGGGCAGTCAGCTAAATGTAAGTCCCATAAATCAAAAAAGTCTACTAAGAAAAAGAAGATCAAGAAGAGAACTATAATTCAAAAGATCATCAATAATCTAGAGCAGTATCATCAACCGATGAGGCAAACTATCAGACTTGTTGATTACATGTTAGGACTTTGAATCACTGAGTCAAATAAAGAAGGAAATAGTAATGAAGACTTGCTTCCTAGAGAAACATGTCGAGTTATTTTTGTGGTGTCAAACAACCCCCAATGTGAACCATGCCTGGATAGTTGGAATCAAGCAACTTTGAAAAATGTAATATGTAAAAACAAATTCAAGAAGTTTGTCTCACCAAGTAGGAGAACTCGTAAGCTGATAACATCAAAGTTGAGCTTGATGGTGCGACAAATAGAAGACAGTTCAGAAGAAGACCTATATTTTTTGATGAGGATGAGTCTGATCCTTCAAAGACATCCCAAATGAGCTGCTTGAAGCTTGGTAGTGACTCTGAAGCATCCGCACTGTCCTTCGAGGTAGATGGTGACTCTAAGGGAGCTACCTCATCTAAAAAATTTGATCCAAATAAAGCAATCCAAGTGCAACTAAGGAGTAGTAAGATACTACCACCTCCATTAAAGAAAGGGTCATCCAATAAGCACAAAATCAAAAATAAAGACAAAAATATTGAAGTTAATAAATATATCATCCCTAAAGACTCCAAGAAGAAAGTAAATTTAATTAGAGGAATTGATTTTAATATCCTATCGCATCTAAGAAAGATCCCTACACAACTGAGTGTGTACGAGGCTCTCTTGATGTCGAAGGACATTCGAGAAATGTTGATTCAAGCTCTTAAAGATCCATTAAGATATGAAGCTTATTTTGTTGAATGGTGCATGACTGATGTTTTATAAGCTTAAGATCTCTCGATGATCACTTTCTCTGAAGAAGATCTTATGCTCGGGACAATGGAACACAATCATCCATTATATGTAGCTGTAGAAAGTGATGGAAGTATGATCAATCAAATTCTAATTGACCTAGGTTCATCAATAAATCTTATGAATCTGAGAACACTTAGGGGGTTGTCCCTAAACATTCAGCACCTTGGATGAGATAAATTGAAGGTCCATGGCTTCAATAAAATGGGAGAGGACTCAATCTTTCATTCTACCGCTTAGGTTTTGAGAACTCTATACCAAGGCTAAATTTCATGTGATAGATGATGACATGTCATTCAAAGCTCTATTAGGTTGTCCTTGGCTCCATGAATATGGTATGGTTCCATCTACTCTACATCAATATATGAAGTTTATAAGAAATGAACCAGAACACAAGATTCTCGACACTATTCAGCCATTTATAGTTCATGAGATGAAAATTTATGAGGATACAAATTTTCTTTCAAAAGAAAGTAAGCCTCGACAATCTACAACTTCAACTTTAAAAACAACAAAGCAACCCAAAGAAGAGAAAGAGTGAAAATGAGGAAAGGTGGCTGCATTAAATCTCTCTAAAACTTATGACATATCACCAAAGCTAAAGAGGAAAGTTCCTTATTTGGGTAGTGATATAGAAGGAGAAGAAGATATTCTAGTTGAAGTCAAGGATGAATGTAAGCCTTCAACAAATGCAAATGAGATAAATAACTCCGATTCCAATTATGATTTTGAGTCCAAATAAGCAAGTGAAGTTCACTGTGTCTCTTCTAGAAGAACTTCTATTCTATTTGTGTCAAAGGATTCATTAGTTACACCAATTCCTCTCTGAGATTTTTAAAAAGTCACATCACATGATGTTCACAATATTGAGGAACTAAAAACCTTTTATGTACCTCCACTACCTGGGAGCAATAGATTGGGAACTTCATTCTATAGATTTGAAGAATGTCAACACTATGATTCTAAATGGCTTGTTCAGTACTCAGAGTCTGAAGAGATGATACCCACTAGAATGTCGAGATACTATCCTCCAAAAATTTGAAGGATGATGCACAAAATTGGAATCGATGTTGGAACTGATAGATGGTGAGCTCTCTTCCTTGATAACTTATGGAGTTCAAAGAGTCCACAGACCTCTCGAAGAAGTGATAATTATACCACTAAGGGTCTTGGATACATCCAACAAAAGCATTATCAAAGGAACACTTGCTATGCATTAATCGAAAGTGAGATTGAAACTGATATTGAAAATGAAATTGACTTTTATGAAGTCATTCTCACAATTGATGGGGAAGTAGAAGCTGAACTAGCACTTGAAGAACTTAAAGATGGTGGGCAGACGTCTACCATGGATGAGTTGAAAGAAATTAATTTAGGAAGAAGAAGAACCTCATCCAACCTTTGTTAGTGCCCTTCTACCTGATGATAAGGTTGAAGGGATAAAAGCATTGCTTTGTGAATTCAGGGATAGGTTTGCTTGGACATATTCTGAGATGCCTGGCTTATCTCCTGATGTGGTTGTTCACAAGCTAGCTATAAATTCTTATTCAATACCAGTCAGACAAGCTCCTAGAAGAATGAGGATGGATGTTGAAGAACAAGTGGTCAGAGACAAAAAAGCTAATTGAAGTAGGTTTCATTTGTGAATAGAAGTATGTAGATTGGATAGCCAATATCGTTCTTGTAAAGAAGAAGAATGGTCAGATTCGAGTCTACATCAACTTTTGAGATTTAAATAAGGCATGCCTAGAAGATGATTTTCTGCTCCCTGTGTTAGAATTGCCAGTGGATAACACATTCAACTATGACATGTTCTCCTTTATGGATGGATCATCGGGGTATAATTAGAACAAAATGGTTCCTGAAGATGAGAAACACACATCATTTAAAACACCAATTGGTATTTATTATTACACAGTCATGTCATTCAGATTGAAGAATGCTGGAGCTACATATCAGAGGGCCATGACACTCATCTTCGATGAGTTGATTCATCAGAAGGTAGAATGCTACATTGATGACCTCGTCATTAAAAGCATTGATCGAAAAGATCACCTTGAAGATTTAAGGATTGTATTTGAAAGGATCAGGAAGTATGATCTCAAGATGAATCCTCTCAAGTGTACTATTGGGGTTTCCTCTGAAAAAATTTCTTGGATATGTTGTAAGACATAGAGGAATTGAGATTGACCCCAACAAAATCAAGGCAATCGTGGAGATGCCTCCACCGAAGAAACTTCGCTAGCTTCGCTCTTTACAAGAAAAACTCGCATTCATTTGATGTTTCCTATCAAACCTATCAGGAAGATGCCAACCCTTTGAGAAGCTAATGAAAAAGAATGCTCCATTCAAATGGGATGAGGAATGCCAAGAAGCATTTGAGAGAATTAAAAAGTATCAACTCAATCCACCAATTATGGTAGCTCTTATCCCAGAGAGACTTCTTATTTTATACACAGCATCCTTAGAGGAGTCCCTTGAGGCTTTTCTTGCAGCACAATTAGGAAAATAAAGAAAATGCACTATACAATATCAGTCAAAGATTAGTAGGAGCTGACGCTACTCTCCAATAGAGAGGCATTGTTTGGCACTAATATTTGTAGTTCAGAAGCTTCGTCATTACATGCTTTCTTATAGAATCACACTAATCTCAAAGGTTGATTCCCTGAAGTTCTTGATGATGAGGCCAACATTGACAGGTTGATTAGATTGATGGGCAGTACTCTTACTATAATTTGATATTATGTACATACCCCCAAAAAGCAGTGAAGGGATAGATCTTGGCAGACTTCCTTGCTGCGCATCTTATCCTAGCTGACTCACCACTTAATGATGACTTCCCTGATGAGCAAATTCTATCTATTAATGAAAGAGAAAATCTACAGATCTGGGAGATATATTTTGATGGAGCATCATCGATCAAGCCAACACAACCTCTGAACCTACCCAAGGTGCGACTGGTATTAGACTCGTATTCATAACACCAAAAAGAGGCATCATAAAACATTCATATGGCTTGACAGAACCTCAAACCAATAATGAAGCCGAGTATGAGGCTTTGATAGTAGGTCTTGAAGAAGCTATTTCCATAAGTATCCAAAATTTGCAAGTTTTTGGAGACTCTCAGCTGATCATCAATCAAGTTTTGGGAATCTATAAGATCACTAAGCTTGAGTTAGCTTATTATCATAAGCGAGTTCTCAAACTAATGACACAAATTTCAATTATTACATTGAATCGAGTCTCTTAGTCTAAAAATAGTAAAGCATACTGCTTAGCTAAACTAGCTAAAGAGATGACAAGCATGAATGATGAGCACGTGTTGATAGAAGTCTTCACCCATCGAGTTTTACAACCAATAAATTCATATACCCCACAGGTAGAGGGGACATCAAACTCAAGCTAGCAGGAAGTGTTTAAAATTGCTCCTCATTCTCCCAAAGAACAAGTACAAGAGATAGGAAAGCTCAAAAGTGCTACAAAGAAATCATGCAAAGCTTTCAAAGTGGAAGAGCCTAATGATTGGAGATAACCCTTCATCAATTATTTTAAGGAAAGCAAACTACCAAGCAATAAATCATTAGCCACACAAATTACAAAGAGGATCCTACGGTATGCCTATGTTAATGATACATTGTACTGTAGGTCCTTTGAACAAATGTGGTTGTGATGCTTAGGGATGGATGAAGCCAACAAATTTATGTCCTATATTCATGAAGGACTGCGGGGCACATCAATTAGGTCCTAAAATGGTAGCACAAAAAAAGAATGGAATATTATTGGCCATCGATGGTGAAAGATTGTATTGATCATGCCAAAAGGTGTCATGAATACCAAGTCCATGGGAATCTCATTCATCAACCTCTGAATCCACTACATCTAATGGTCACATCTTAGCCATTTGAGTGTTGGGGAACATATATAATCTGACCTATTGATCCACCATCATCAGCAGTTCATTGCTTCATCTTAGCAGCAACTTACTATTTTTCCAAGTGGGCCGAAGCAGCTCCATTTAAAGAGGTTACTGCTGATTGAGTCATCGACTTCTTCACTCATAATATTGTCTATATATTTGGCATACCACAATGAATTATCTCAGACAATGGCCCGGCATTCAAGAGTGCAAAGATCTATAAATTCACCGATCGATACAAAATTGATTAGCGATACTCATCAATTTATAATCCAAGAGCCAATGGTTTGGTAGAAGCTTTTAATAAAACACGATCAAGCTACTCAAAAAGATCCTCACAAGGAATAGAAGAGAGTGGCACATCAAAATGCTCAAGGCATTATGGGCATATAGAACTACTTACAAGATGCCAACTAAAGCGACTCATTATGCCCTAACTTTTGGAGTCGAAATAGTTTTGCCACTAGAAGTCAAACTACCATCACTTCGAGTAGTCATCCAGTATAATATCACTCAAGAGGAGAACACACATTTATGGATGGAAGAGCTTGACATGCTCGATGAAATTAGACTTCAAGGCCAACAAAGCTTAGAAATCTAGCAAGCAAAAATGTCTGAAGCCTTCAATGGAACAGTGCGTCATCAAACTTTTTAAAGAGGAGAGTTGGTCTTGGTGCTAAGAAGACTGATAATCCCTCACAAAAGAATCAGTGGTAAATTTGAAGCTAATTGGGAAAACTCTTACATTATAGAGAATATATATGAAGGAGGAGCCTACTAGCTTGTTGATTCGAGTGATCGACGACCTATGCCACCCATCAATGGTCGTTATCTCAAGAAATATCATGTCTGAGTGCACATGATTGCATAATTGGATAAACATTATATTCATGACTTTCATATTATATATATATATATATATATATATATATATATATATATATATATATATATGAAATAGCACTTAAAAATTCTTTTGCATTATGAGAATGCATTTTTGAGTTGCGGTGAAATTCCCCCTACAAGACAGGGGTCATTTTTTATATATTTATTTAGGTTGATTTCATGCCTTCTGCTGATATCCCATGATGAAAGTATACATATGTGGTGATTGACAATAAGTCTCATCTACTCTTATAATCGATATAAAAAGATAAATAAGTACCTCTTTATCTTATGCTCAAAAATCCCCCTGTAAGATAAGGGGAATTTTTAAATTTTTATATTAGAAAAGCACTTATGTCTATTTTGGGTTGACATCATGACTCATACTGAAATCCCCAAATAATATTTACAATTATATTTGTTTAGGTCATAGGTGGCTATGCGAATAATAGGAAAAGTTACATTCACTCAGAGCATGTAGAAGACAACTTCGAAGGCTAGAGCTATCTATCCTCCAAAGCTGATCCTACCCAATAAATTTAAGCGATCTAGATCTAGAGAATTTTTTCAATTGATTAACGAATCAAGAGATGATCTGAGGAGAGGTTTAAGTAACTGCAAAGCATAAACCTATATGACTTCTTCAATGAGCCCAACAAAGTAACAAGCACAAGGCCGAAGAAGCTATCTTGGAGTTCGTAAATAGCTCATAGCTGAATTGAAAGGAATTTATAGTTAACCAGTCCACTAAAACACCAAGTGTTGGACTGATGACTTCTTGCCATAGACTTAATGCTCGTCTCGAAGACTAGGTCACTAGCTCGCATCCTTCAACAAGTCTGCTAAAGCAACAAGCAAAGGACCGAAGGTACGCACATTCTTCTGACAAGTCAATATAGACAAATCAGGTTAATTCTTCTACAAGTCTGCTAAAGAAACAAGAAAAGGACCGAAGGTATGTACATTCTCCTAATAAGTCAATTCCTACAAATTAGGTTAATCATTCAATAAGTCCACCAAAACAATAAGCAAAGGACCGAATGTATATATATCCTCCTGACAAGTCAAGTTAGATAAATCAGGCTAATGCTTCATCAAGTCTGTCAAGCTCGAAGCTAGGGTAGAAGGAACTTAAATCACAAAATAAATAAAATTCTTCTTTTACCAAGCCTACAAAGCACGAAGCTAAGGAAAAAAGGAAGATTAAAGACATAAACAACTAACATGAAACCTTCTTCAAGCCTATCAAAGCGTTAAACATATGGCCAAAGGTATATCTCTTCCTACCTTATGAGTCAATAAAGACAAATCAGGTCAAATCTTGTATGGGTCAACTAGTTTGCAACAAATATGATTCACTTCATATGTGCACCATTTTTGTTGAGGGCATTTGTTGACCTACAAGTATACTCCATCAGTCAAGTCGAGCTCACAAGCCAAATTAGATGAACTTCGGATGAGATGACACGTAAATCAAGTCAAATACACTCGATGTCACCAAACTAGTAGAAATGATCTTTGATCGACGAACAGAATTCTCCATCCCGTTCAAAATGTTGAAATTCATCAGAATATATATATTGGATAATTTTATGATCGATCGATCAAGAAGAAAATCCGTCAATGTGCCTATGTGCATAACAAGGTTAGGAAGCTATGACGATACCTAAATGACCTCCGTTTGTAAAATTGATCATGTTGTTAGCATCAAAATGTCAAAACCTATCAAATGAGACTGTTCATAGTAAATTCGGATGAGTCTGCGTGAATATCGAACAATCAGAAGCAACGATGCACAACTTTGAACCAAAATTGACTCGACTCGATGTCAATTTTAATCAAACGGCCTCTGATCGTGAGACAGATTATACGTTGAATCTAGAACATTGAATTTACCTAGAAATAATATCCATATTATGTGGGTTTGATTTTAGCATGATTCATAAAAATTTTGATGTGATATTGTGGAAATCAAACATCCAATTTAATTAAACAAAGTTTGATTTAATTATAATTCTTAAATGATTAAATCATAATTTGTGCATGAATAAGGATTAGTGATTAGATTATATTGTTTCCATAAATACTCCTTAATTTCATTCAAAATTGCACTCAATTTTGGAAAATCCCGTCTGAATAGATAAGGAAACTAATTAATCAGCAATTATGGCTTCTAATCCCCTATTTTTCACTCCCAAGACAAAAAGGCAGAAATAAAATTTTTGTACACACACAAAAAAACTCTCTCACTCTCTCGATCTTGCTCTCTCTCTCACAGTCCTGCTCGCTAGTTTCCTCACCTATGCTCTCCTCTCTCTCTCTCTCTCTCTCTCTCTCTCTTCTCTCTCTCACTCAGCCTTTTCTCCCAAGAGAAAAGAATGTCAAAGAGGACGACGTACACGTACTCAAGCTAGGATGCGGCGCTGAATGGCCAGAGTCCAATCTCTTCATCTACTACTGTAAACTTTATAGTTCTCACGTCCTCATCACTGATACATAGTTATAGAAGATGCCAAAATGCAATATTGACAAGGCCATGTGCTGGACAAAAGAAAGCATGTTAAGGAAGCTGGCAAAGTTTTTCTGAAATGTGGTGAGGGAAAACTTGAAAAGGAATTCTGCATGTCATGTGTGGGTTGTGAACTTTTGGTTTGTTACCACTCAGAAGAGGATTTGGAGCTTTCTAATTACATTTATATTGTTGATGGTGCACTTAATTCAGTAGCAGTAGAAATAAATGCGTGGGATGGTATTGTTTCTCCTTGCATCTCACAGTTGGAAGGTGGTCTCATCCAAGTTGCAATTGAAGTAGAAGATCGTGCACAACGTTCTACCATTACAAGAGTAAATGCAGATGATGTTCGAGTGACTGTAGCTGCACTTGTTACTCATGGTGAAGTAAATAATGAGTTGCTGGAATTTATGGGCAAGGTTTTAGGGTTGCGATTAAGTCAAATGACTCTTCAGAGAGGATGGAACAATAAATCAAAGTTGCTTGTGGCTCCAAGTCCTTGCTAATGCCCCATAGGGCTTAGCGGGTGTGAGAAAATGTGAATGTAGAAAGATATATACATATGTGCTTGTGTCTCTTTGCAGGTTCCAAGACACCGCTAATGCCCCATAGGGCGTAGTGGGTATGAGGAAATATGAATGTGAAAATATTTATACATATGTGTTTGTGTCTTTCTTTGCAAGTCCCAAGACCCAACTAATTCCCATAGGGCGTAGCGGGTGCAAAGACGGCTATGGTGTCACAAGACACCGCTCACTACACTCATTAAGGTGTACTGAGTAAGCCAAAATAGTTCCAATGTAGCCCTCTACACGGGAATGATGCCGAAATACTACCGAAATGCTGCCAAAATTTTAACTGAATTTTAGACTAAAAAAAAATGAATATATATATATATATATATATATATATATATAATATATATATATATATATATATATATATATATATATATATATATATATATATATATATATAGCATTGCATTTCTCTTTTGGCAAGTTAAATATAAAATATAAAGTCCTAAATAAATGAATAAATTAAAAATTAAAATGTAAATGAACTTGAAATGAATTTGACATAAAATTGAAAGGTTATGATCTAAATAAAATTTGAACTCAAAATAAATCGATTTGATTGTAACTTCTGATCTCAAACTTATAAATTAATGATGACATCAAATTAAATTCTGAATTGTAAGGCTTGGAGGCAAATAACCTTTATAAGATTCAAATCTAAACTTAAAAGATTGACCGATAAAGATGAATGATACTTTACAAACCTAAATCCATTTGAATGTATAATTGGATTATCGAAGGCTTGTAATATGATTGAAGTATAGCTTTCAAATGTAAAATTCAAAAAAGCTAGAATTCAAAAAGCTTGCTTAAAGAATGTATAACAGCTTACATGAGCGAGTATCAAATTTGAATGTTGAATTTGCAAAGATCTAATAGGTTTTTAATGAGCATAAGCCAATCATTGAAGTTTAGAAGTTCTATGAATAAATAAAATGCAAGTAAATATACAACTTTTTAAGTGCAAATATAAACATAATTACGTGACATAATTGCCACTGGATCTGTAATTCTTTGTACAAGCAGACAGAGGGCGACAATAAATTAAATTATATATGAATGAAGAGCTTCCTTCAATCCAAAAATTAGAAAATTCTTATTTTAATTATGATTTTTAAAATCAATGATATCATTAATTAGATAAAATTATCTAAGTTAAAAAAATACCTGCATGTGCTCGGACATAGAGATTTAAAGTGCAAATTTTAATGTCTGAAAATGCTATACAGGCTAAATTGAAATTAAATAAAAGCACAAAATCAATCTCATAGTTCAAAAATAAAATTACCTAAATTACTAATCACCTGTATGGGCCCTAACACTTATACTAAGTACTTAAACTTAATATTTGAGGATGCTGCATGGGTATAAAAAGAAAAGGAGAGAGAAAATGATGAAATCAATCTAATCATTTATGAATATATGCATGCAAGCTAATGAATGTCATCAATGTTAATTCAAGTCAATAAAAGATATAAGTATTCAGCTCCATAGAATATGATCATAGTAGGCATAATCCTCTATGTTTAAAATAGAGTTGACATGGTCTACTAAATGATCAACTTCTAAATGAACTCAAATTACATTAGACTATAAGACCCAATCCTCTATATTCACAATAGAGTTGATAAGGTCTTTTATGATATCAATTTTTTAAAGAATTTAAATTACACATAAGTCATAGGCCCGATCCTCTACTAGCAAATAAGTAGAGTTGATAAGGTCTACCCCGATAATGGCTATGTTGAATGAAAATCTCAACCGAGGGGATTACTACTATTTAGATTTTTAAATTATTATATCTCAAATTCAAATTTATAAATTCAAGTTATAGACCCGATCCTCTGCTAACAAAATAGCAGAGTTGACAAGGTCTACCCCGATGATGGTCGCGTTGACTGAAAATCTCAACCAGAGGGGATATTATTATTAAAAGATAGTTGAGCTCTAAATTAATTCATTTTAAACTAAATTTTAACTAAAAAATATTTGAACTAAATGAAATTTATCATTTAAATACTTAAACCAAACAACTCATCCACCCATCCACCATCATTTGTTGGGGATGATAGATTAAGAAAACTTTAGCTCACAAAGGAGCTAATGTCAAGTCAAATAAATCACTATATTCAAACTCAAATAATCTCATGCCAATAAAAATATGGCTCATGTCCTTTGTCCATATGGTTTGGCCAATAGGCTTCACATATGATGCAGTTATGACCAGAGTCCTCTGATCGGGTGGTTGTCACCAAATGAAACCATTATATTATGGTCACGACAGTAGCCCGTATGTTCCCAATGGCTCAGCCCTTTGAGTTATGAATTATAAGGTATATTTGATAGGCACAAAGCCTTTGTAAGCTAAGGTGGACTTAAGATTATCTCCTTGGACAAACACCACCCCAGGTTTACAAGGATTTCTTTGATGACATAAAACATATGTTGATGATAAGGATTCTTCAGTCAGGTTGGGTCGACTACCTCCTCTGGCTAAGTAGACTAGGGACCATGACAGCCCGGGAAGACGGAACCATGGGATCTAGATCGGGCACGCCATCATTCCACCAACCATATTTTAAATATACCAAATTTTAAACTACATGCCTATACACTATGTATTTAGTGATCTAATGACTAGCCTTAATCGAAAGTTCTCTCTCAGCATTGAGAGGGGTAATTAACTATAGGTGCTTGAGCCTAGGAAACCAAGAACCAGATCTAAAGTCTTCGTAAAATGAGGATGAAATCTCTGGGTAGGGTCTTATCAACTATCTCATCTACCTTCTGAAAATTATACTAACACTTTTAAATCAAACTCTCTTCAATTCAATTTGTCGAGAGGTTGGTGGTAAATTTTTGGAGCCCACAACTTTATCACGCAATTTCTCTAAATCAACAAATATCATATTGTAAAATAGAGAAATAAAATTATTTTAAAAAAATATCTAAATAATGTTTTCTATATAAAATTAAACAATAAGCTCCAATGGCTTCAATTGGTAAATTCAACTCACTTTCTCATGAAGACAAAATGTTCATTTGAATTTAAGGGTTGAATCATAAGGAATCTTTACATCATATTAGAAATGTGAGTAGTACAACCAATATCAATCCACTAGAAAGTACTAAGTGCCTTTATTTTTGAACTATGGGTTATGTTTCAAGCAATCTAATATTGTCCATCCTTTTTTTTTGCAAAAATTTAACTTCATTCTTGGATTCCTTGTGGATCAGAGCATAGCATATGATACATTAACCTTATAGAACTTTTCAAGCTTCTTTCTAGTTTCTTTGTAATTCCTTACTTACCCATTAGATTCATTAAATGCTTCCCTTACTTTTTTAGCCTAGCCTCCTCTTAAATGAGAATATTAAATAATTCATGTGCATTCTAGTTAACCAACCTCCTCTTAAATTTTCATATTAAATAATTCATGTGCATCCTACTTAACCTTGATAGTATTATAACCCATTTGAAATAGAGCATTTTAATAAGGGAACAAGTTTACTTTAAACTACACAAGAAACTTTTTATTCACTTATATTACTATGAATCTCAATTTTTTCCATTGTATTTTTTAGTTAGTGGCATGCTCGTACTTGGTACATGAACTATAAAACTTCATGTTAGTTAACGCACTCATTAACATCTCGACTTATCAATAAGGTCATACTAGGATCATTCTTTCACAAATTTCATTTATACATTTGTACTTTCAAATTAACAAATTGTGGTCTTTATGTTGTTTGCTACTATCATCAACATAAACATCAAACTCAGCCAGTTTGAATATTATGAAAAGACCTTTGTTATGTGTTTATTAAACTAGAAATAGCAACAAGCTCATCGATTAAAAGAGTGCTTAAACAAGATATTGAACAACTACGTAAAACTGAGCTTGTTCACACCACTCAAAAAAATTAAGCATATTATACTTTTGAACAAATAAAGCTTATGAATAACAAGAAACTATAATAGAGACAACATATACGTATAATAATCATTTAATAATGCTTTGATTTGTAAACTTAAACATATAATGCATATTTAAATGTTAACATTAACATAAATAATAAATGTTCACTAAAGCACTTCTAGGGTTGATTCAACAAGTATAATAATAAATATCATTATACGCAAACCACACTTTTCATAATTCATAATAATATACTCCTGTTTGATATGCTTTCTATCATTAGGCATACAAAACATAATGATCTAGCCTTAAAAAGAAGGTGATCTAAGGCTTCTATATGCTGAAGTAGAGTATCGCTAACATGGTAATAGCCTTGGAACAATTGTGGATGGGTTATGAGAGGTGATGGAGAGGAGGGGTGGGTCAAGCAAAGGTCTAAAGGGAGCCTACCCTTTAAACTAAAGGGAGTCATTCCCAAGAGTACATATGTGGGGTTTGAAATTAGGACTATAAGATGGAGGGAAAGAGGTATAGGGTTTGGATTTACATAGAAAGTGTAGAGTGATGTTTTTTTATGTATTCTGGAATAGATGGATGAGTTCCAACAAGCTTAAGGGCCTTTTGGCATGGAAGCTTCAAGATTAGGTCTAGAGAAGCCTGACTTGGCCGATTGGCCTAGTCTGCCAAAAGAATTAGTAAAGAGAGGTAAAGGAGTATGTAGAAGTTGTAATAACTTAGGGGTTGGAAATGTTAGGTGGATATTTGGAGGTCAGATATGGAATAATTGATAAAGGTCCAATAGGTTTAGATAATGTAGAAGAAGAAGAGCTAAAATATTCACCAAGAACCCTAGTTTGGTCAAGACCCTTTAGTTAGGGTTTTAAATTTTTGTGGTAGTTGTAGTGGTTGGAAAATGACATAAGATGATTGTTAGGATGTTGGAAAAGATGTGATGCAAGTGGATGAAAAGCTTGAAGAGAAATTAGCAAGAAGAAGAAAAGACCTAGCCCTCCTACCAAGAAGAAGCTAAAAGGGACCAATCACCAAGCTCCAACCTTTAGAAAAAGAATTCAATGATTTTTTCCAAAACACCAAAACTTTTTTTCCAATCATTTCAACAAATTTTAAAATTATTACATCATTCCTAAAGTTCAAAAATTTTAACCTAAGAAAATAAATAAATTGATGGCTAGCCAAACAAAATTTGAAGAGTAGAATCACTACATCTTTCATCATATTGTAGAGTGGCCAACAATATAAGTTTCCAAAACAAACCTAGGACTAATTAAAATAAACACAATGCAATATAAAAGTTTTCACATATAGGGAATGAATTAAAAGTTAAAAATTCAAATTTTAAAATTTTAAAATTTTTTAATTTTAGACTTTACTCATTATTTTTTTTTTAATTTTCATTACAAAACTCTTTATGCATGCATAGTATCCCTTGATTCTATCTTGAACTCTTGATCTTGATCTTGTAATGGAGCTATCATAGCCTGTGATTTCTTCTTGAGCTCAAGATGTTGACCTTATAAAGAGACCATCATAAACCTTGATTCCATCTTGAATTCTTATCTTAATCTTAAGATGAGCTATCATGATAATCTGTTTGAACCTAGTATATCAATTAACCAAAATTATTTTCAATATTATAAAATTAATTAATTAATTTTTGACATTCTTAAATATTTTATAATCAATGAAGTTTTAATTGCTCATGATAAAATTATATTATTCCATCATATCATTCATTAATAATATCACATACTCATAAGTAATTTAAAATTATTTTTCTTGACATCTATAAAAATTTTCTAACTTGGCTACTTTGGTGACTAAATAATAACATATAATATAGGCATCAAATTGCATAATAGTAACAAAAATCATGTTCACATGAAACTTTATACAATAATAGACCAAAAGTTAATGCTTCTCTTTTTTTAATGCACATAATTTTCCTGATCTATTTATCATCAATTTTCTTTAAAAGAACTTTACCCGATAATCAGTAACTTATACTTAATATCATTAATGTCATACTTCATCATATGCAGGAATATCCATCACATCAAATATACATATTTTACATATTATCTATTTAGTGTAGTAAAGATAAATGTAAAAGCCAGAGTTCTTAAACAAACTGTAGTAAACATAAATAAAAAGGGAACAAGTAATAACATAAAAGGAAACCTAAACATAAAAATAATATTAACAAAAAAGAAAAATCATGATAAACATAAATGAAAAATCATGAGTTCTTGAAACAAGGCTCTCATGCCATATGTTAGAATCTATATAAGTCATGATTTAGCTAGGTCAGTTAACCCATACAATCATTTAAAGAAATTAAGCTTGTGCTCTACAAAGAAGAATTATACTTGATTCATGACATGTATTTAAAAGAATCAAATTTTTACAAAACAATGCTACACTTGATTTATATCAAGTATTTGAAAGAATCAAATTCATGTTCTACAAAATAAATTTATATGTGATTTATGACATATGATTGAAAGAATCAAATTCACATCTTTCAAAAAAGATTGTTGACCCTCTGTTTTGCCTCAAAATGAAGAACGCCCCGCTTCCTCTTGAAATCAGAAACCTTCGAGCTCCATTTCCTCCCTTACAACCCAAGCCAAAAGCATAACTCCCTCAACCATAAGAACCTCCTCCCCATTTTCACAATTCCCATTCTATCTCCTTGCTCCTAGTTGAACGAGGACTCTTCTCTTCTCCAGCTCTGCTTCCTCGAGTGGCCTCGAGGGGGAAAAGCACATCCGCTCTTCTGTCCACATTCGACGTCTTCCTACAGATCTCTATGCATCGAGCTTTGGTTTTGTCCCTCATAAAGCATTCTGGTGCCACACATGGATGATCTTCTAACAATGAGCCCAGCCTCCTGTTCTCTCTCTCTCTCTCTCTCTCTCTCTCTCTCTCTCTCTCTCTCTCTGTTAACAACAAAGAAAAAAAGAAAAAAGAAAAATATATATAATAAAAAACCTCACCTCCACTCTCTCTCTCTCTCTCTCTAGGATTTGCAAAAGAAAAAAAAGAAAAAAAACCCTCACCGCCACTCTCTCTCTCTCTCCCTTTCATTCTCTTTCGGGTTCACAACACTGAAAAAAGGAAAAAAAACATATTTCCTCTCTCTCCCTCTATCTCTCATCCAAAATAGGAAATGAGATTTCAAGATATAATTTGGTTGATATGTATAGAAATGTGTGGAAATAGTATATGTGTATCTTCAAGCCAATTTTCTTATCAAATCCACCAAAATAAAAAACACAAGAGTGATAAAAGAATGCTGATTTTCTACTAATATAATAAGATAATACATTACTGATAAAAAAGGGGAAAATATATCATAGGAGCCTAGACTATAGCTCTTGAAGCTATGATGAATAAACTGCTAAAGACTGATGCTCACTCTCAGCAAACTATAAAGCCTCCCTAGCTCTAGTCAGAGTAGCCTCAACATCCACCATAGCTTTGTAGCATACCTGATAATGGTGTTGCTCTTACTGTATAGCTCGAGCTCTCATATCCTGCTCAGCCTGCAAATCTGACTGGAAAGATATTGCATTCACGAGATCCCTACTCAACTCCTTGATCCTGGCAGCCTGCTTGTCTAACTCAGAAGTGGCATCTATCAACCTCTAACGGTCATGTCGTAGAGCCTCAGCACTCTTCTTAAAATCATCATATGCTAGGTCAGCTGCCTCCCTACGTAACCTAACCTGCTCCTGAAGCTCTACTAGTGAAGTGCTAGAGTGAATGATACTAAGTGATCTCATCTAGTGGATCAAAACTCTGCGTCTCTACAAAGAGCCTCCAAGTACCTGAGAATCTGCTCCTCCAAACCAATGTGAGCTAGAAGATCCATAATGAGGTTCGAATATGATGTGAAGCTATCAAGTGACTTTGGTGAGTCTGGAGTAAGCCGAGAAACCACATCCCTCAAAATACCAAGCCACAATCCTGCATGCCCATGTCATGTGAATCTGGTGTATAAGGATATTGATGGTAGATCTCGGACTCATAATCTACATCAGGCACTGCAAGAATAAAATAAAAATAATCAGCATAAAGTAAAGTAGTAAATGTACAAAAGTGCAACTAAAGAACAAAGAGAGGAAGAAAGTTCCTGAACATGGCAAATCTGATTGAACTGGTGTGTTGTAAGTGGCATAGTCCTCGATGACTTTCACTATTTGATAAACTCCAAGGCTATGTACTAGCTTAACAGGAGCTCCACTAGGCATGAAGTCTCTCACCTCAGAAGTCTCCCCAAGATAGTAGATAGAGTAAGGCACAGCTAGGAAAAGTGGCTCTATAAAAGGAGTAGCAAAATTTGAGGTGGAAGTATCAAAGACAGACACACTTGACTGCTCAACTCCAAAGTCCGTAATAGCATATCCAGTACTAGCTGACACTTGTGGCACCTCATCTGGAGTCACCAGCTACTGAGGAATTGGACTCATGGAACAATCAATTGAAGCTCGAACAGGCTCTGTAGGTTGACTGTACCTACGTCTATGAGCTTGCGAAGAAATCTAAGTGTAGCTAGAAGCATAATCCCTAGATCTAACTCTGTTATGAGGAGTGGTGTACTCATCCTTGACCTGGTCATTAATTGGTGCATCTATCATGAATCAAATTAAAATATCAGATAGTGAATTAATTTTAATGAATACAACGAAGAAGATGACAGAAGTATTAAAGGAGAGAAAGATAGTGATTATACATCTAGCATTGCTATCTCCTCCCAATGGTGGCTGATGATGGGACCTCTAACCTCAAGGAACTCCCAAAGACCTCATTCTATGTTCATATCTCTTAGCACCACACTCCAGGAAAAGACCAAAAGATAGTCGTACCCAAGTGAGATGAGTATAGCTGACCCCTATGTGACTTTGCGGAGGAGCTATCCGAAAATGAGAGCTAGTACCAAGTCTCAGTAAATGTAGCCAAACTATAGAGGCAGCATAATAGCATGTCTCCAGAGGAATTTCCCTAGTCTTCCTGACATCTACTATCCCAGGGATGAATGGTCGGCCATCATGAGCCGTACACTAAGAAAATTTGAACTTTCGTGCAACATGAGTGGGCTAATAGCCCTCAATGATAACTGACTGACCAAATCTATAACACAACCAGCCTGGACATATACTAAAAAGGTACTCGGTAACTCTCAACATCCATCAACTATAGAGTAGTGAAGCTCTACCACTCTCATCGAAGCCATCGGTAAGATCAACCTCTATCAAGTTAGGTGGCAAATCAACAATATTGGGCTGGTGAACTAGAAAGAATCGATCCCAGACCAAGTGAGGTGCAAAGAAGAATAGACGTATCTAATCCCTCTCAAAGGTAGATGATGCTCGATACAACTGAATAACTGTGGGATATCAATGCTCTGAAAAGTATGTTAGACACTTGAAATAGGCAAAAGCACCATGTACATGAAGATTAATCCAAGCATATAATTAATGTCAAGGTAAGGTAACATCACGTCTATCCTATGAATCTACCTCAAAAATCTCCCCAAGAACTTTGTAAACTCAAGCTAGTACTACTGGAGTTAATGAGATCCGCTCACCTCATGAAATCCTGCTAGCTTCTAATAGAATATGTGGTGTATATACCTCTTTGTAATCGGTAACACAAAGTTGCAGAGCCAAGTAGCTATGAACCTTGCTAGAAGTAACTCCTCGCTCAAATCCTGTAGAGCTGGAGAAGCATAGCCAACTGGTAAAGAAGGCTCAGTAGTATCTTCAAACAAACTACTGATGTCTGATACTCCTAATCCAAAAGAATCATGTAGCAATACAAACTCCCCAGATAAAGCGTGCTATTGTAAAAAACTCTGAATCCACATAATCACTAGAAGTGTAGCATGTGAGCACCTAGAATACCCAAAAGCTATGAAGGTCTGGTGCTAGTGGCTTAAAAGATCAATATAAGCAGGTGACAAGGCTAATCTACCTCATAGATCACCGTCATCTGAAGGCCGCCTACGGAATAACTCCTCATTAGGAGAAACACACTCCTCGTAGTGGTAGCCAAATACTAAAAGGCCTGATACAATTTGTAAGTCCCAAAGTATAATTGTCAACTCCTCTGAACTTATCCAACATGTGTTCCAGCTAATATCCCAAAACTCTGCAACTCTGTAACCCCAAGTAGGGGGAATGCCACTAAAGTCAAATATGGACACATACACTGCCTCATAAATACCAGCTGTCCATAAGGTGTCTATGTGAGCCCACAAGATGTACCTAGCCCATGTAACATATCCATGTGGAAGACCAGGGATCCTACCAATGAATGAATCTTGAAGCAAGTCTGATGAGATTGACGAATGGACAAGGGCTCAAGTCAAGGCCGCTCTCACTCAACATTGTCGGGCGGCTATAAAATATAATAATATCCGTAACCTGAAGCTCAGGCAATCTAGAGGATTGTAGTCCCTGCATTTTAGCCTAATGGTAGCCACCCGATCTGTGGGATCTTCAAAAGTAAAATAATCTAAAGTACAGTCGAGAATCATGGAGGATTGTGCAAAGAAACCGTGATAAAGATCACGTCCTCTCAACATATCGGTGTGCTACTCAATCCTATCCCTGATATCAGCATATTCATGAGGATCATGTCTATCAATTTCTAGCCAAATAGCCTCCTCGCTAGGCTCACTAAAAGACAAGTCATCTGATCTTCTCCAACTAAACATCCTCCTGTCAAATGATCAGAGGAAACACATATAAGAATTCGGGTGACAACATGACAAAACATAAATAAGGAGAAAATAATCAGCTACACTGAGTAGCCATAAATTAGCTTGCAACAAATACAATCCTCATCATGCGTGTATCATATTTGTTGGGAGGCATTTATTGAACCTCTGTGGTATCTCATTTTTTTGGGAATAAAAAAAAAAGAAAAATGGAAAAGAAAATAATAGTAGTGCATAAATATTATATATATATATATATATATATATATATATATATATATATTAAAAAAATAGAAGAAAAAAGAGAGAGAAAATTAAATGCCCCTTTCCTATCTACAGCTTACTCGCTCGATTCGATTCATTCCTTTGCTCGTTCGGCCTCCTTAAAAAATGAGAGCCCCTCATCCCCTCTTCGTTCTGTTGAGGAAACTGTTGACCTCATTTTTAGAATGAGCTCTTAACCCTGCTATCTTAGATATATTCCTAAGTCTTAAGACACATCTAGTGTTAGGTGGACACTTAACCTAGCACTAGAGACATAGAAGAGTTAACCATAGGAATAGGTCATGCCTTAGGAGTATTAGGAAAATTTACCTACCCTTAGATTGAACCATTCCTCACCTTCCTTCCTTTAAGTCAACCTTCAAATTAGACTTATTTGATTTTCTCCAAACTTAAATCAACTCCATGTGATTAAAATCTATAATTGAAATCTATGATTGAAACCCATGAATGAAATTCCTAAGTCCAAAAATTTACTAAGTCATTTAAGTTCTCCTTCATAGACTTAGCCAAAATCATGACCTAAACCAAATCAAACTCATGAGATTTTCTCATAATTCATTTATATTCTCATTTATATTCACATATATAAATGAAATATAAATTCAAACCAATCAAACTAAACTCAAATTTCAAAATCAATTCATGAAATTTCCTAAGTCCTTTAAATTTCCCTTCATGGACTTAACCTAAATCATGATCTAAACCAATTCAAACTCATGAGATTTTCTCATAATTCATTTATATTCTCATTTATAATCACATATATAAATGAAATATAAATATAAACTAATCAAATTAAACTCAAAATTCAAAATCAATTCATGAAATTTCATAAGTCCTTGAATTTGCCTTTAAGGACTCAGCCTAAAAGCATGATCGAATAAATTCAAATTCATAAGATTTTCTGATAATTCATTTATATTCTCATTTATACTCACATATATAAATGAAATATAAATATAAATCAATCAAACCAAATTCAAAAATTCAAGTTTCAAACTCCAAAAATTTCCTAAGTCCTTTAAATCCCTCTTAAGGACTTAGGCTAAATCATGATCAAATCACTTCAAATCTTTGAAATTTTCTGATGATCAATTTATATTCTCATTTATATTCATATATATAAATGAAATATAAATTCAAACAATCAAAATCAATTCCAAAAATCAAACTCAAATCCACTCAAAATAAAACCTAAGCCTTTCAAGTCAAAATCTTAAACCTAGCCAAATCAACTTCAAATAAAGCCAAACTTTTGATATTTCTTCTTGATTCAATCAACCTTATAATCATGAATCCATATATAAATACAAACATCAATCACTTAACCAAAATCCAATTCAAAAATCAAACCCCAAATCCATTCATGTTCATCCTTTGAATATGAAATTGTCAAATGAATCAAAATCTATTTGACTTCAAACCACTTGCACATGGATTTATATTTAAATCGTAAGTCCATATACAAGTTCAATCAAACTCAAATCAAGTTTTGACCAAGCCATTTGACCCACTTAGCCTCACTTGACCCAAAGTGACCTAAAATACCCTTATGAACCAAATTCTAATCATAACTAAATTGGATTAAATCAAACTCACCTATGCTTCTCATCATGATCAACAATCCTAATGAGATGATCAATCAATCAAAACTAGGTCAAACCAAGTCAAACTAAGGGTTGACCAAGTCAACACTTAGCCCAAAATGAAACATAACATAGCCAAAATCCACCATATACCAAATTGATTGAAACCATTGATCTAAGTTCAGACCAAATTGATTGAAACCATTGATCTAAGTTCATTCATGGCCTATGTTTGAACTTGTCCAAGCCAACATTTGAGCCTAACCTAGCCCAATTGGTCATTTGACCCAAATTGACCCAACTTGACCTAAAAAGTCAAAATGTGTCAAAACTTGATCTAAGCGAAATTGATTCAAACCAATGGGTCAAATTCATTCCAAACCACTTGTTGAACTTGACCAAAGCCTCAATTGGCCAACTACACCCAACCTAGCCCAATTGACCTTGAACCTAACTTGACCTAAAGGGTTCATGTTGAGCCAAATTCAAACCTAACCAAAATTGATTGAAATCAAAGATACCAATCCACTCCATATGACTAACCAAACCTAAACCTACCCTTGACCTAGCTCAAATAGGTCAAATGGGACAAATTGGTCAACTTGACCCATTTGACCTAAATGAAGTCATATGAGTCAAATTCAAAACTAAACCAAATTGAACCAAACCAAAGCCACCAAAACATTTCAAATGGTCATATGAACTTGACCCAACCCTTGGTTTGACCTAATTTGACCAATTGGTCAACTTGACCCAAGTTGACCCATTTTGACCTAAATGGGTCAACGTGAACCAAACCATATCAAATGAACTCCAAATCCAATGAAACTTAATCAAAACCTATTTTCTCCACATACCCAACATATCCAAATTCAAAAATCAGCAAATAACTATTTTACCCCCAGGTCATAGAACAAATTTTGGTCTAATCAAAGGGTAATTTGGTCAAGCCCTCTTCATATCCACTTTATATCTTCCTAATAGGTCAAGTGGACCTAATGTAGAGTAGTGCACCCAACCCAATGGGTTTGGGTCAGCCCAAATGGTCCCAAGGCCAAACCCGACCCCTTAGCTCAAATTGGCCATTTCAAAATCCTCCCTCCACCAATTTGAAGCACATGGAAGGTTACCAATCCACCAATCCACTTAAGACCTCAAACCAACAATGTGCAAAGATATAATAGCCTAAACAATCCCCAACACCTCTCATATGGTCAATTGGATCAAAATGACAACTCAAGGTTTGGTCATCCAATATAGAGGGAGATATACTCCCCCTAATTTAATTTGAATTGATCATCCTGACATTCGATTGAGCACTAGAGAGAGTTAGTGGCCATCAGAGAGCATTCCTAAGCTTTCTAAGAGAGATTTGAATCTTGCCTTTCTCGATTTTCTTCCTTAGAAAATAAGGGAGCTCATCTCAATTCCCAACTTCTTCCACACTCAAATCTACTCCAACTCCCTTTGCACACTTCCTCAGGGGATCAAGTCGAGTGCACTCAAGCTCTCATTTAAGTTCCCAAAGCAAGGATAGGTTGAATTGGATCAAATCCGCAAGCAAGGAGCAGAGGTGTTGGTCCATAGAGAGATCTACTCAACCCTAAGGCTTGAAACTTTTAACAGGGCTTAGTCTCCACTAGACGAAGCTACCTCATCGAGCTTGAGCACCGGTGATCACCTCCGGCAAGGTATGAAATTTTTTGACCACTTAGCTTAGGAGGTGTTGGTCCTTTGTGAAAGAAATTGTCATGGCATGTGAAATCCACCGTTGGATAGGCTTGTCATTAGCTTAAGATGGTGTGGGTAAAGTCTCATTCCGATCCGAGCTCAATCGAGCTCGAATCTTCCCTTAGATCATTGATAGTTTCCATTGATCCTCAGGGAAGAACTAGGAGAATCCTGACCATCCATCTGCTCATTTTGGATGGATGACTGAGATTAAATGAACATTTTATAAATGATTTATCCCTGTTAAAACCACGGGTTGATCCCTGGTCATTCGATCGAAGCAGGGATCAAAGTGCATCCTGCCACCGTGTCGCCTTTGTGATGTGACATTTAAGTGATCCCCTCATGGTGCGACATGTGTAAAGCACGATGATCATCGCTGCTGCGTGTCGTTCTGTGAGCTAAAGGGAATAGTTAGGGATTTAATTAATTTTAATTAATCTCCTAGCTTTCAAAAATTCTTATCTCCCTCAATAAAAATCAGAAAAATATGAGGTAAATTTTTATGGAAAGATAATTTAATCTAGAATGTTTTAAAAATAATTTTAATGGATTTTGAATTATACTTTTCTTTGATTTTGAGTTTTAATAGAAATTTTTATTTGCTAATTATCCTTTAATTAATTTTTTGATTAATCCCAAACTTCTTGGGTATGTTTTGGGGGATTACGTCTGTCTCCCCTAATTTTCTTGGGATTTATTGAAGACTTAATTAGAGTAATTGCAAATACATTTCCTAATTACCATCCTTATATAATTAAGGATAATTAAGATTTGGATTAGTGTTTTAATCCCTCATTAGAGTTGATTAAGGTTAGATCTAGTGAATAGGAGGTTTAGGGAATATTTTTGGTGTATTTGCCCTAAGCTATTCCCTAAACCCCCTTTTCTTTTCTTAATTCTCTCTTAATTAAGGGTTAATTCATTAATTACTCTCTTAATTAATTTCTAAAGATTTTAAAAACTTCCAGAACTTAATTAATCTACTTTGGGTAGATGTTTAGGTGTTGAATAGCCTTAATTAAGAAAATGAAAACTCACCTCACATGTGTGAGGGGTGTTTTTGAAATTACTTAAGTTAAACCTCTTAGCTTAATTAATCATTAATCATAAGCCAAATTGCATTAGGCCCTTTTCTTCCTAGGTGCATTGCCAATTTAAATTTCTTGTGAGGTTTTATGTCATCTCATTGGCTCATAATTACTTGGTTAACTATGCTAAGGTGGTGTTGGTCGGGGTTAATTAACTTGCTTAATTCATACCTTAACCTAATCAATATCTTAAAAATGAATCTAATCATCTAAAAATTAAACAAAAATATCAAGCACATGTGAAAATGGGCTAGGAACTATAAACTCAGTCCACTTTTTCAAAATTAAATCAAATTATAAACCAAAAAAAAATCACACTAAATGAACTTTGATTTATTTTAAACATTCTTATTTCATAAGATTATCTTTAGGAATTAATTAAAGTGAATGTGTTTACATGCTTTCATTGCTTTATTTCTTTCCCCAACATGTTAAATGTGTATGTCATATGGTTTCATGCATCCATATTTTTCAAAATCAAATTCAAAAATGAAATTATTTACTTTATGTCAAATTTGCATGTGTTTGCTAAAGTAGAAATATGAGTGGCTATTATCACTATTAAATTCAAATTATTTTCAAAATATATGAATAATGTATCAAAACTAAAAGTGTGCTACTTATATTTTAATATAAGCTGCTTGTGAGAGAATGTAAGGATGTGCTTAGTATAGGTTTCCCTTCTCTTTTATGTTAGTATAGTTTTGAATAAGAGTTGGTAAGATGTATGGTTCATTTGAAAAGAACCTAACACTTGCCTAATTCCACATCCTATTCATTTCAATGCTATTACTTAAGAAGGTTACCTATACTTGCACACATAAATTTCATAAATAAAATGAATTAACTAATATGACTTTTGCATTCTTTCTTTCCATTCATTTCTTTTGTACACATGTTTATATTTAAGGAAAGTGATATATTAGTCTGGACAATCCCAAGGTTACAAGGCTTTAGGTAGCCAGAAGTAGGTCTTGTACCTTACACCTCTAGTTAGTAATGACATTGTACTCACTTATGCCTTTCTTACTTTCTTGTGTGCATGTGAAAATTGGATAAGAAACCCTTTTCTACTTAATGAAAATCATGCATCTTAAACTTCCAAATTTCCTTAAATGAATTACTTAGTATGCATCATAAAGTATGTTAAATATTCTCATTTGAGTGTATAGATATTCTTAGGACTCATTCATATGCATGTTATACACGTTGGGAAAGAAATAAAGGGATGTATGTTTTGTAAATTTGGTTCATTTTATTTAATCTTAAAATGCCCTTCTTTTTGAATGGGTTTGTTTAGAGTTCATCTAAACTTTGGATTAATTAAAACACTTAATCAAGATATTCACTAAACAAAACTAAAATGTGAATCTATTTTAGAAATTACTTAGGTTAGGAAAGGAAACATAAGTTTTCTTCTCTTTCCCTCTCTTTATAACTTAATAATTAATTGTAAGATTCACTTGAACATAATCAAAACATGAAATAAAATCAACCTCAAATCAACTAAATCACTTAAATGAAACCCTGCTCTAAGTTGAACATGTTTCACAGTTAAAAAATTCTAACTTAAAGTCATAGCTAAGCATACCACACAAACCTCCAAAATATACACATTAGGCTAAGTCACGACTTCTAGCTTTAGGTTAGGGTGGTGCATGATTTGATGCTTGGTTTTGTTTTGTGATATAAGTTTTAGACTAGATGTTAGGATGTATGCTTGTTGAATGAATGGTAGGGCGCTCTTAATCTAACCATTATTTTTTGCAAGGGATTGTGCTTAAGGGGCACTATAATAAATAAAATATAAATGCATTTACTTGCAGGTGCTTATACCCCTAAGCATAATACAATAGGCCAGGTGGACTTAGTCACCCATGTGTGGGGTGATAAGTCCAATATACATGCTTGGGATTTGTGTGGTTTATTTTAGCTAATATCTATTTTGTAGGTGTTAGTTAAATTTCCATTCTTTTCCTTTTCATATATTTTTTTGCAATTAGGATCTTGGAATGATTGTTATGGGGATTATGATGAACATGGCCATAAGATCCTATCTTATGAACCATATGAATCCTTGGAGCATCTACCTTCCAACCATCCAAAAGAAGGAACCAAAGAAGAAAGAAGAAATGAAGCTTGAAGACCCCTATAACAATAAATTATTTGCTTAATTATAATTTAATTCATTTGTAATACGGGTTGTATAAGGGTAGAGATCGGCTACCCAATTTGTTATTTTCAGGTTTGTGCAGTGATGCCCTACCACAATGCCCTTTTATTATTTTTGATGATTAGATTTATAAATTGATTGATGATTTGTTTAGCTTTTACATTAAGTGGCATCTTTCCCTAGTTTCTTTTTGGCATTATGTATGGCCTGAATTTGGATTAGGCTCTTTAGGGAAAAATAAATATTTTACCAAACTTAACAACTCAAAATTAAAATTAAAGAACTCATAACCTCATTTAAAGTTTAGGTTTAAGATCAAGAAAAAAGATTTAGCAACCCCTTAGCTGGATGAGTATTTATTTTACAATATCATGCACAAATACATCTTATTTCACTCTTGATTGGAGGGCTTCCACCTTTTCCAGAGAAACTTGGTTTGACCTTTGAGAGCTATCGTGGAAATACACCTCCTCCCTTCTCGCTGATTTTGGCCAATAACTTTATTTCTCATGCATTAGGCATATGAATCCTATTAGCCTGAGTCAAAATAATTGTCCAAAAAAAAAAATTAAATGAAATCCAAATTGCTAGATCTAGGTCATTTGAAGCATGCCCTTACATGATCTAGTCTCTTTAAGGAGTGTGGAGAAAAATTTTTATAAGGAGTCACCTTCAAATCTATGGGGAGAAAGAAAAGACAAGGCACTATAAAAATTCATCTTGATAAGATGCCACACAAATCCACATATATACTTATTCAAGTGATCGGATAAGTCATCAAGGAAATAGTGTACTATCTCGAGAGATAGAAATCACTACCCTTTAATGGAATAAATCACCTTAATAACGACTCTTAAGGACGATGGGTCTACATATGTACCAGAGATTATTCTCCTACTTACATGGAAAAGTAAAGCAGGGTTTATTTTAAACTGGGTTTGTTAAGTTCCCTATAGGGGAAAGCCCCCATAGTTAATTACATCCTAAAGGACGGGAAAACTCTTGATTAAGGTAAATGATCATTATCTTTGAAGATTTTAATAGGAAGGACTATCAATCAATTGGTTTTATGTTTGAAGATCAAATGTGATTGATCAAAAGAGAGAGTTATTATCGAAGCCAAAATGAGAAATAGGTAGGAGATGCCCACAATGCTAGGAAACCTAGCGAGCATCTCAAACTATCCTAAAATTGGGCTTTATATTTTGAAAATTGATTTAGTTTGTTTGAGTTATATTTTTCATTAGAATTTTAGGACTTAAGATTCCTTAACACAAGATTAAAGAAATGCCTAAGAGGTGAAGAATTATTCTTATGGCCCACAAATGGGAGAAGCAACCTCAGAACCTAAATCTAGGGAGCTTCGGCGAGGGCCAAAAGTACAACCTAAATCTAAGGCAAAAATGGGTAATTGGTTTGCCTCCACAAGAGAGGACAAATCACCCTATAACTTGAACTTACAACTACCTGGGGGTGACCACCAACTAACTCCTCCTACAATTTTAAATATATGTAAGTAATTCTTTATTCTTATATAAGATAGCTAGTCTGTTATTATTTAGAAAGAGACTAACTCCTTAAACTCACTCTGTAGAAAGACTAGATCATGTAAAGGGTATGCTTCAAATGACCTAAATCTAATGCAATTCAAATTTCATTTTTATTTTTTTATTTTTGGACAATCATTTTGACTCAGGATAATATGATTTTTATGACTAATGCATGAGAAATTAGATTATTGGCCAAAATCAATGAGAAGGGAGAAGGTGAGTTTCCACCATGGCCCTCAAAGGTCAAGTCAAGTTCTCTAGTAAAGGTGGAAGCCCTCCAATCAAGAGTGAAATAAGATGCATTTTTGCATGATATTATAAAGAAATTTCTCATCCAGCTAAGTGGTTGTTATTTCTTTTATCTCAATTTTAAGCCTAAGCTTTATGTGAGGTTATGGGTTATTTAATTTTAATTTGAATTGCTAAGTTGGGTAAAAGATTTTTTTTCCCTAAAGAGCCCAGTCCGCATCCATGCCATACATAAAGCAAGGAAGAAACTAGAAAATCATGCCAATTAATGCTAAAGCTAAACAAATCATCAAATAATTTATAAAGCTAATCGCAAAAAGAATAAATGGTTGTTTGCGATCGGGCACCACTGCACAAACTCAAAAATATCAAATGTGGGTAGTCGAGCTCTACCCTTATACAACCCGGATAACAAATGAATCAAATTACAATTAAAATAAAGAAATTCATTGTTATGCAGGTCTTCAAGCTTTATTCTTCTTTCTTCTTTAGTTCCTTCTTTGGATGGTTGGAAGGTGGATGCTCCAAGGATTTACATGCTACATAAGATAGGATCTTATGACCAATGCTTATCCTAATCCCCATAACGATTCATTCCAAAATCCTATTTATACAAATCTTTTACATGGAAAGGAAAAGTAGAAATCTAACTAATACTTACAAAATAAAGGTTAGTTAAATCACACCACACAAATCTCAAGCATGTATATTGGACTTATCACCCCACACATGGGTGACTAAGTCCACTTGGCCTATGGATTATGCTTAGGGGTATAAAGCACCTACAAGAAAAAATATTTATATTTTTATTTATGATAGCGCCCCTTAAGCACAATCCCCTACAAAAAAGAATAGTTAGACTAAACACGTCGTACCATTCATTCTACGAGCATACACCATAATATTTGGTCTAAAACATATATCATAAAACAAAACAAACATCAAACCATGCACCGACCTAGCCTAAGGCTAGAAGTGGTGGCTTAGGCTAATGTGTGTGCTTTGAAGGCTTGTGTGGTATGCTTAGCTATGGCTTTAGGTTTAAATTTTCTAAGTGTGAAAGACATGTTCAACTTAGAGGAGGGTTTCATTTAATTTGTTTAAGTGTTTTGGGTTGAATTTATTTCATGTTTTAATTTGGTTTAAGTGAAACCTACAATTAATTACTAAGTTATGAAGAGAGGGAAAGATAAGAGAACTTCTCTTTCCTTCCCTAACCTAAGTGATTTTCTAAAGTAGGTTCATATTTTAGTTTCATTTAGGTGAATGTTTTAATTACATCTTTTAATTAATCCTAAGTTTAGATAAACTCTAAATAAACTGATTTAAAAAGAAAGGCATTTTAAGATTAAGTAAAATGAATCAAAATTCACATAACACGCATTACTTCATTTCTTTGCCAAACATGTATAACATGTATATGGATGGACCCTAAGCATTTCTATACATGCAAAATGAGAGTAGTTAACACACTTTATGATGCATCCTAAGTAATCCATTTTAAGAAAATTTAGAAGTTGAATATGCATGATTTTTCTTAAGTAGAAAAAGGTTTTCCTTATCTAAAATTTCGCATACATACATGAAAGTAAGAAAGGCATAATTGAGTACAGCGCGATTGTTAACTAGAGGTGTAAGGTACAAGACCTACTTAGAACTACTTAAAGCCTCACAACCTCGGGGTTGTCCAGACTAATATACCACTTTCCTTAAATACAAACATGTATAAAAAAGAAATGAAAATAGAAAAGGAAAATGCAAAAATTGTTTAATTGATTTATTTTGTCTATGCAATTTATGTATGTGAGTGTAGGTAACCCTTCTTAGATGGTAGCATAAGGATGAATAGGATATGAAATTTGGTGAGCATTATATCCTTTTCAAATGAACCTTATATCTCACAAAAATTCCTATTCAAAATTATGCCAACATAGGAAAGAAAAGAAACTATACTAAGCATACCTTTATAATATTTCACATGAAATCTTATAATTATGATATGAATACCAAACTTTCAGATTTGATATTTTATTTATAATTTTTGAAAATAATTTGGATTTAGTAGTAATAATAGCCACTCATATTTTACTTTAGCCAACACATGCACATTTGACATAAAGTAAACAATTTCATTTTTAAAATTTGAAAAATGAAATTATGAATGCATGAGATCACATGGTATATAACTTAACATGTTGGGAAAGATCCAAAGTAATGAAAGCATGTAAACAAACTCACTTTACTTAAATCCTAAAGACATTCTTATGGAATAAGAAAATTTTGAATAAATCAAAGTGAATTTCAAAATGGTTTTTTTTTAGTTTGAAGTTTGAATTAATTTCGAAAAGGTGAGATGAGTTTGTTGTTCCTAACCCATTCTCACATGTGTTTTGTATTTTTGTTTAATTTTGAGATAATTAAATCTATTTCAAACATTGATTAGGTTAAGGTATGAATTAAGTAACTTAATTAACCCTTACCTACACCACCTTAGAAGAATTAACTAAATAATTATGAGCAAATGAGATGACCTAAAATACACAAGGAATTTAAATTTGCAATGCACCTAATAATAGAAAGGCCTAATGCAATTTGGCTCACATTTAAAAGTTAATTAAGCTAAGGGATTAGCTTAAGTACTTTTAAAACATCCTTTCACACATGTGAATTGGGTTTTAATTTTCTTAATTAAACTTAGGCTATTAAACACCTAAGCAACTACCCAAGGTAGATTAATTAAGTTCTAGAACTTTTAGAATTTTTGAAAATTGATTAAAGGGGTGATTAATGAGTTAACCCTTAATTAAGAAGAGATTAAGGAGAGAAAAGGGGGTTTAGGGAATAGCTTGGGGGAATGTCCCAAAATTATTCCATAAAACTCCTACTACTAGATCAAACCTTAATCAACCCTAATCATAGGGTAAAATCACTAATCACACTTTAATTACCCTTAATTGCATAAAAGGGGTAATTAGGGAATGAAATAGAAATTTTCCCAATTGAGATCTCAATAAATCTCAAGAAAATTAGGAGAGGCAGAGGTCATCCCCTAAAATTAATGCTAGAAATTTGAGATCAATTGATGACCTAATTAAAGGATAATTAGCTAATTAAGATTTTCAAAGAAACCTAAATTCAGAGAAAAGGGTAATTCAAAATCTATTGGAATCATTTTTAAAATATTCTAGATGAAACTATCTTTCCATAGAATTTTTCCTTTTTATTGTTTTGATTTTTTATAAAGAGTTATGAATTTTTGAAGTTCTCTAGATTAATTAGGAATTAATTAAACATTTATTAATCCCTGCTTAATCCTCAGCTCACAGCGCAACGTGTGGTAATGGCAGTCAGTGTGCTTTACATGCATCGCACTGTGAGGGGGTGACTTAAATGTCACATCTCAAATGGCAGTGGTGGCGATGCACGCGCTTATATCCTTGATCGTCGATCAAAAATCAGACGATTAAGGATTCACCCGCGGTTTAAAATAGATCAATAGATTTACTAAATGTGCTAAATAATCTCAGTCGTCCATCTAAAATGTGTGGATGGATGGCTGAGATGAGCAAAGTTCTTCCTTGGGGATCAATGGATACCATCCATTATCTAAGGGGAGATCCAAGCCTAATCTAGCATGGAATCATACAAAATCAACCCACACCATCTAAGCATAATTACAAACCTATCCAACAGTGAATTTCACATGCCATGAATATTTCTTTCATAAAGGATCAACACCTCCTAAGCTAAGTGGTCAAAAAATTTCATACCTCACCGGCACTCGAGATCGATGAGGTAGCTTCATCTGGTGGAGACAAAGACCTATTAAAATTGTTAGGCCTTGGGATTGAGTGGATCAATGGGTAGACCAACACCACTTCACTTGAGCTTCGGCTTTGATTGAGTCGATCCTCTCCCTGCTATGGGAACTCCAATGTGAGCTTGAGTGAGCTCGGATTGGTCCTTAGAAGAAGTGTGTAGGAGGAATTGGAAGGAGATCAAGTGTAGATGAAGTTAGCAATTCACTCCACCTCCCCTATATTTACACTATGCAAAATTGAGAATGAAAAATTCTAATCCTCTCTCAAACCTTGGGAATGCTCTCTGATGATTTCCAAGGGTTCCTAGGCTTCAATCGACAGAGAGTCAGTTGAAATTTCATTGAATTAGGGGGAGTATATCTCCCCTTATGGAAATCAGATGATCAAACCATTCTTTGTCATTTTGATCCAATTGACCAGATTGGGAGGGTTGTTTAGGTTGTTTTGAGTGTGCACATGGTCGATTTGATCCAAGGAATGGATTGTCAAGTTTCCATGTGCTTGAATTGAGCTTAAGAGTGAATTTGAAAATTTAATTTCAATCTATGTGGTCGGGTTAGGTCTATGGGCCAAATGGGCTGACCCAAACCCATTGGGTTGGGTGCACCATTCATCACTAAGTCCCCTTGAGCTTTTAGGAAAATCTCAAGTGATTGTGAAGAGGGTATGACCAATATACCCATGGGTTAGGCCAAAATTTCTTCTATGGCCTATTGGTAGAATGGTTATTTTTCTATTTTTTCACTTTATACATGTTAGGTATGTGGAGAAACTAGGTTTGGCCAAGTTTCATTGGATTTGAAATCCATTTGATAGGGTTTGGCTCATGTTAACCCATTTAGGTCAAAAATGGGTCAACTTGGGTCAAGTTGATCAATTGGTCAAATTGGGTCAAACCAAGCATTGGGTCAAGTTTATATGACCATTTGAAATGTTTTGGTTGCTTTGGTTTGATTCAAGTTGGTATATATTTGGTTTTGGCTCATATGACTTCACTTAGGTCAATTGGGTCATGTTGACCTATTTGACCCATTTGACCTATTTGAGGTAAGTCAAGGGTAGGTTTAGGTTAGGTTAGTCATATTGAGTGGATTGTATCTTTGTTTCCAATCAATTTGGGTTAAGTTCAATTTTGGCTCAACATGACCCTTTTAGGTCATGTTGGGTCTAAGGTCAATTAGGCTAGGTTAGGCTCAAATATTGGCTTGGTCAAGTTCAAACATAGGTCATGAGTGAACTTAGATCAATGGTTTCAATCAAATTGGCCTATGGTAGAATTTGGCTATGTTGATCATCCCACGATGAGAGGGATATATAAGTTTGGTTCAATCCAATTTGGTTAGGATCAAAAGTTGGCTCATAAGGGCACTTTAGGTCACTTTGGATCAAGTGACCCTAAGTGAGTCAAATGGCTTGGTCAAAGCTTGATTTGAAGTTGATTGATCTTGTATGTTGGACTTATGATTGAAATATAAATCCATTTACAAGTGGTTTGAAGTCAAATGGATTTTGATCCATTTGAAAATTTCATATTCAAAGGAAGGATATGAAAGGGTCTTGGGTTTGATTTTTTATTTCGGTTTTGATTGTTTGATTGAGGTTTAGATTTATATATGAGCTCATGATTGTAGGGTTGATTGAACCATGAGAGAAAATCAAGAATTTGGCATGATTTGAAAGTGATTTGGCTAATTTCAAGATTTTGTCTTGAAAGCCTTAGACTTGATTTTGACTTGATTTGAGTTTGATTTTTGAAATTGGCTTTGATTGTTTGAATTTATATTTCATTTATATATGAGAATATAAATGAGGATATAAATTGATCATGAGAAAATTTTAAGGATCTGAAGTGGTTTAATCATGATTTAGGTTAAATCCATTAAAGGGAATTTAAAGGATTTAAAAAAAAATTAATTTGAAATTTAATTTTTGAATTGGATTTGATTGATTTATATTTATATTTCATTTATATGTGAGAATATAAATGAGGATATAAATAAATTTTTGAGAAATCTCATGAATTTGAAATGGTTTGATCAAAGTTTAGGTTAAATCCATTAATGAAAAATTAAGGGATATAAGGGAAATTCAAGGATTTTAAATTTAGAATTTAATTTTTGAGTTGGATTTAATTGATTTATATTTATATTTCATTTATAACTCAGAATATTAATAAGTTTTGAGAAAATTCCGTAAATTTGAATAGGTTCGATCAAGGTTTAGGATTGATTTTCGCTAAGTCCTTTAATGGAAAATTAAAAGGACTTAAGAAAATTTTCATGAATTGGTTTTAAATTTTGAGTTTGATTTGATGGGTTTGAATTTATATTTCATTTATATATGTGAATATAAATGAGAATATAAGTTGTTCATGAGAAAATCTCAAAGATTTGAATAGGTTTGAATCATGATTTTGGCTAAGTCCTTAAGAAAGGGTTAAGGACTTAGAAATTTTGAATTTAGGAATTTTTGGTGGATTTTGATCATGGGATTCAATCGTGGATTTTAATCATGGATTTCAATTATGGAATTCAATCATAGAGTTGAATCATGGAATTGAATTGAGTTTGGAGAGAATCAAAAAGAATTGATTTAGAGTTTGACTTGAAGGAAGGAAAGTGAGGAATAATTTAAGCTAAATGGGGGGAAATTTTCCTAACACCCCTAAGGCATGACATATTCCTATGGCTAACTCTTCTAAGTCTTCTAGGGTAGGTTGGACTGTCCACCTAATCACTAGATGTGTATTAAGACTAAGGAACTCTTAAAGCCTAAGAGAAGTCCTATGTCTAAGATGGAGGGGTTGAGAGATCATTCAAAAAATGAGGTCAATAAAGGGCGCCCAATAGGTGTGGTGTGACTGACAAGGAACACCGCACGTATTGGTGTTGATCAAAATGATCACCAACACTGAGAGATCACAAGCACTAACATAAACTATCTATCATTAACCCAAGGCATAAAAAGAATCCAGAGCTTAGTACAATGTGGCTCTACTTATCTCCAAGACATAAGAGAGAGGGAAGAAATCCACTAAGGGATAGAGTGTGAACCTTCCAATAGGGAAGCAGGTTCAAGTCATCTACAAGGAGATGAAAGATTTGATTTGATTTGAATCTCATTGAGGAGAGATATCCATTAGGGGAGAGGGTTGAATTTGTTTTAAATTTGATTAGGTTTGAAGTTTTAGATGAACCCTGTTGGTTTGTAATGGGTTGTACTGATTAGGAGCCATGGAGGCTAAGACCTAATGCAGATTTACCAATCCAGAGGAGTAGTCTACTAAAGACATAGTATGACTAATCAACCAAAGGGATGCCTTTTGGTATGCAGAAACTGTACTAGAAAGAAAACGTAGTAGACTTACATCTTCCAAGTAAGAACCAATTGCTGGGGTAATCTATTGGCAAGGCAACAGCTTGAACCCAACCTAGGGCTGACTATTGAGTGAATGCCAATGGGGACTTAGATCAACTCAAAGATAGTCAAGATTGATTTCATTTTTCAAATTTGTTTATTTTGATTATGATGGGTCCCATAGGTTTACGATGAACTATACTGAGTAGGGGTTGTGGAAGCCTAGACCTAACTCAGATTTATCAATTCAAAGAGAATAGTCTACCAACCACAAGGTAGGACTATCCAACCAAGGAGAAATTCCTTTTCGTATACAATGGTCAAGTCTTAAGAAGAAAGCATGGGGACTCAAATCTTCTAGAGACAAGAAACCACTGGAGTGATTAGTTACTTCGAGGAACAAATCCAACCTGACCTAGGGCTGACTATTGAGTTAATGTCACCGGGGGGCTTAGATCAGCTCAAAAATAGTTAAAATTAATTTCATTTTTTAAAATTTTTTGTGGATACCATTGGTTTACGATGGATCACTCTAAGAAAAAGCTTATAGAAGCCTAGACCTAACTCAAGTTTACTGAACTAAAGGGAGTAGATTCCCGGCCAATGGGAGAACTATCAAACCAAAGGAGTGCCTTTCGATTTGCAATGATCAATTTAAAGGAAGAAAGCTCGGGGACTCACATCTTCCACTAGAAAAGACCACTGGGGTGATCGATTGCTTTGGGCAACAAATCGAACTTGACCTAAGGCTGCCCGTCGGTTTACGACAATCATGTTAGAAAGAATGTATCATAGTCTTATACCTTTCAAAGTGAAATGACTGTCGGGGTAACCTGCTTGTGGAAAAATAGATTGATCTCGATCTAAGGGCAACTACGGAGTGAGTACCGACCTGGGGATTTATCTCAACACAGGTTGTCAGGAAATTCTTATAGGGAGTTTTGCTGGCATGCCCTAAAGATAGGATGTCTGCTTGGGAGAAAAGTCCCTTTGGGGATTTGAATTCCTAATCCACAAGCAAATTAATTTTGTTTGTTTATTTTAGTTTTTTTATCATGGACCTTATTAGTTTATGAGGGATCAAACTGAGATGGAGCTTATATCAGCCTAAACCTATCTCAGATTTACCGAACCAGGGAGAATCTATGCATCTACTAAACAAATTCTCCAACCATAGGGGTGGCTACTAGGAAAGGGGAACTATTCAATCCAAAAGTAACTTGAGTACTGTCTAAATGGGGTTGCAAAGGACTGAATCCAAATAGAGTGCCCATAGGGGATGGCGCCGGTAAGGCCTTAATCCAACACCTTGATGAAGATGATATGGCTAATTATAAATCTAATAAGTATTCAATGTCCAACTTAAGGAGAAAGCACGGGGACTCATATCTACCAAGATTGATGTATTCGCCGGGTGAGTCACTGTCATCATAGTGAACATCAACCAACCTAAGGTGCCCGTCGGTTTACAACAATCAGCCTAGGAAGAAAGCTCGGGGACTCACATCCTCCTATAGGGGAACTGATTGTTGGGATAGTCTATCTTCGGCTCGATAGGTGTTATCCGACCTAGGGCGACTATTGAGTGAATGCCAATGGGGGACTTATATCAACTCAAAAGTAGTCAAGGGGAAAGGAACCTCTAGGGGACTTATCCTAAGCCTCAAATATACCCGACCTAGTTAGAACATGATGGCTAGTTCTAGAAGAAAGCACGGGGACTCACATCTTCTTAAACGAAGTTAACATGAGGTAGCTCATGGGCAAAGGAAGCATACCATAAGGCACTCATTTACAATGGTCAAATTAGATGAAAGTGGGACTCACATCTTCCAATAAGTGACCATTTGGGGTAACATACCAACAGATGATGTAGACAACAGAAGCCTAATGAGTGAGTGTCACAGGGGGCTTGTTCCCACATCAAAATGGCTTGAAACAAAAGATTTGTACTTATTTTGTGAAAGAGGGATAGGATTCCATTAGGGGACTCTTACACCTACCCTGAACACATCATGATAGATTCGCAAGATAAGAAAACAAAGCTTCAAAGAAGAGAAGATTTGATGAATGGAATCAAATTTTATTCTTTTTATTAATGATTATTTTCAAACATGATTTATTTCATGGGTAATATTTTTTTAGATAGAGTCCATTAATTGGAAGCATTGGGTGTTCCCCTTTAAAATCAATAAATTGATAAGATCCTTCTTTGTAGGCCTTCTCTATGACATAGGGGCTTTCCCAAGTGGGTTCAAACTTGCCTCCCATCTTTTGATGGGCAACAATTGGTCTCCTTAGAACTAACACAAGTTCTCCTACTCAAAAAGATCTAGGGCGGACCAGCTTATTGAGAGCTTAAATCATTTTAGCCTTGTACAACTCGAGGTTCTCGCACACCTATTGATGATTTCCTCCAAACCTTCAAGCTCTTCTAACTGCAACTTAGAATTCTGCTCTGTAATGATCTTGTTAGCCAATGTTGTCCTTAGTGACATGAGTTAAACTTCTAAGGGAAGAATGACTTCGGACCCATACACTAAGAAAAATGGGGTAGACTGAGTTACAGTTCTATATGTGGTGCGGTAGGCCCACAAAGCTTCAACCAACTGCTTATTCCACTATCATTTAATATCATCAAGAGTCTTCTTTAGTATCTGGATGAGAGTTTTGTTGAATGCTTCTGCTAAACCATTGTCTCTAGGGTAGTAGATGGTGGAGTATCTCCAATCTATACCGTATCTTCTAGCAAAGCTATTGATCTTCATGCTTTTGAATGTAGTACCACTATCGGATATAATTCATCGAGGCACCTTGAACCTATATACAATATGGTTCCTGAAATACTAAAGCACATGGTGAGTTGTGACCTCTTTGAGTGGGATGGCTTCCACCCACTTGGAAAAGTAGTCGGTGGCAGCTAAGATGAATCAATGCCCCTTGGATGAAGGAGGATCGATCAGACCTATAATGTCGGTACCCCAACACTCAAATGACCATGAAGCCAATGTAGGGTGTAGAATTTTGGGTGGTTGGTGGAGGACCATATCGTGTACCTGACACTGATGGCATCTCCTAGCTACATTCATGCAATCTATGATCATTGAAGGCCAGTAGTATCCAAGTCTTTTGATCTTTAACTTCATCTTCAGACTAAATTGTTGAGCTCCGCATAGACCTAAATGTACCTCAGTTACAATGCCATGGGCTTCGTGTTTGTCCAAATAACATAACCACATTTGGTCAAGGGATCGTTGGTATAGGGTGCTATCAACAAGAGCATAGGATAGAGCTCTCTATTTCATCTGATGGGCTTGAGATTTCTCTTGAGGTAGTTTGTCAGTGTTCAAGTAATCTATGAACAGTTACCTCCAATCCAGCTCCTTATCCATTTTGGCAACGGCAACCTCCCCTTCAAGAGAAATTCCTTTGATGAATTCAGCATCAATAAAGGATAAGACTTGTCTATTTTGGACCCTTAATGAAATGGACTCATCTTTCAAACATGCTAATTCTTTGGTGAGTTTGGCCAAAGCATCTGCTACGGTGTTCTCTACTCTAAGAATCTTATAAATGGTGACTTTGAGAATCTGGGCCAACTGCTTCATGGTATGCTCATAGTAATGACAAAGCTTGGGCTTGAAGACCTAGTAGGCCCCGACAATATGGTTGATGACCAACTGAGAATCCCCAAAGATATTGATGCTCTTGACACTAATGATGGATAACTCCAAACCATAAATCAAAGCCTCATACTCAGCTTCATTATTGGTGCAGGGGTTGGAAAGGTAGTATAAGAATCTCATCACATTGTAGTTTGGAGTTAGAAGAACTATTCCTACCCTTGCCTTTCTTGGGAGAATAGATCATGGTGCTTCACCTTTAATAAAAGAAGCAGCACCATCAAAATACATCTCCCATCAGTGGTTGCCAGCCTCCCCTAAGTTCATGATTTGTTCATTTGGGAGATCGTCACTAAGCAAAGAATCAACAGGAAGAGGGTCTGCTCCTAAGAAATCTACTAGTGTCTATCCTTTTACTACACTGAGGGGTACAAATGTGATATCAAACTATGAGAGTATCATGAACCAATGAGCCAAATGTCTGAAAAGTGTTCATCGTGTCATAAGATACTGCAATGGATTGGTTCGAGAGATCAAGTTCACCTTATGAAAAAGTATGTAGTGTTGTAGCTTCTGAGATGCAAAGATCAAAGCTAAGCAATGTTTCTTAATAGGTGGATAGTTTGCTTTAGCAGAAATCAAATGATGGTTGAGGTAGTAGAGAGCACTTTCCTTCCCCCTCGTCATTGGCTTAGGCCAACAGAGTGCCGATAGAGTCATCCAATGTAGCAGTGTAAGGGATTAACGGCTTTTTTGGGATAGGGGCTGCTAAAATTGGTGACTTCACAAAGTACTCTTTGATGTTTTCAAATGCGCACTGGCACTTATCATCCCACTTAAACTTGGCATCCTTTTTGATAAGTGCTGAGAATGGCTTGCATCTCCCTGACAGGTTTGAGATAAAGCATCTTAAATACAACATCCATCCTTGAAAGGATCTGAGTTGAGTTAAACTCTCAGGAGGTGGCATTTCTAAGATAGCTTTGATCTTTTCATGATATATTCCTATTTTGCAGTGTCAAACAACAAACCCAAGGAATTTCTTTGAAGCTACTCTGAATGCACACTTTAGGGGATTCATCTTGAGGTTATATTGTCCTAACCATTCAAAAACTACTCTCAGGTTAAAGGTGGTCTTTCTTTCTAAACTTTTGACTACTAGATCATAAACATAGCACTCAACTTAATGATGGATGAGCTCGTTGAAGATCTGAGTCATGGCCCGTTGGTATGTAGCACCAACATTTTTAAGGTTGAAAGGCATGACCCTATAATAGAAGATTCTGATCGGGGTTTGAAAAGCAGTGTTTCTTTCATCTTCAAGAGACATCTTGATTTGGTTATAGCCAAATGACCCATCCATGAAAGAGAAGGCTGCATGAGATGAGGCAATGTCCACTATTAATTTTGGTATAGGAAGAGGAAACTCATCCTTAGGGCATGCCTTATTTAAGTCCCTAAAATTGATGCAAATGCAAATTTGGCCATTCTTTTTCTTAACTAGGATGACACTAGCTAACAAGATAGGATATTTTTCTTCCCTGATAAAATCAAGATCAATTAATTTCTTGACTTTAGAAATGACCTGTTGTTCAATTTCTAATCGCATGCGCCTAGGAGTTGCTTAATAGGGGTAACGTTAGGGTCTATTGCTAGCTTGTTGACTGCTACATCAGGAGATAATCCAGTCATTTCTTCATAACTCCATGCGAAGCAACCTTTAAACTCAGTAAATAGCCTAACTAAGTCACTGGTTTCTTCTTCATTCATCAACGAGCTAATGTATGTCAGGCGATGATTTTCTTCTGTCCCGATGTTGATTTCTTTAAGCTTGTCGATTATTGAATGAATCTCCTCTTCAAACTCTAGTGGTGCCTCTTTGACTTGGAGATCATCTGGATCATCTGAAGTTTTTAAACACACATTCTCATAAGAGTTGGGGATGTGTGAGAAGAACCTATCAGATTCCAAATAGTTGGTAACAATTAGGCAATAATATTCGTCATCGACCAGACCACTATACTAAATCCTAGTCCTACTCTTGATTATGCTTTTCTGCCTATATTGTTCTAGAATTTTTTGAAGTATCCTGACCTGTGCTTGGATCATGTGTATGGAATTAAACCTTTCTCTATAAGATTTTGAACACAAGGTGAGTAAAAGTCAAAAGGTAATTCTATTAATTCTTTAAAAGTATCTTCCTCAAGTCCAACATCGAGCTCTAGACTTGAGGATGATGAACCCAAAAAGAACCTATTCTGCATCATGTCACTGGAAGACTTAGGGACTTTCTTAACTATTAAACCTTCAACTTTCTAAGGGGTAAGTGAGGTAAGAGCTAAGGTTCCCAACTTCTGCTTGATAGTTTCACATAAACCAGATTCGAATTCTTTGCTTTGCTTGGAGGCTTGGTCTTCATCTCTGGATGGATCAAAAGTCACCTCCAGTGGAACCCACTAAGAGGGGTTGGCTGGTATACTAATCACATTATACTAATCCTCTGAGTTGAATTCCAAGTCTATGTGAATAGTAAGGGTACTCCTATGAACTAGAACATAACCTCTATTGGTTGAAGGATAACTAGGGGGTCTCCCACCGGGAACTCGCCTCCCCTCACGGGTGGAGGTTGAGCCATTCTACCCACATGTCCATATGATGGAATGAACTGTGGGTGGAATTTGATATGCGGATCTAATTCTTCTTCAATTCCCCTTTCTTGTGTGCTTGGACTTTCCTTTTTCTTTTCATTTTTTTTATCTTTTCTTTTGCTTCATTTTATTTTGCTTTTGCATTTGCATTTGAATTTTGTCCAAGTTCATTAGAAAAGGTGTTTTGAGAAAGATAGTAGGTCACATCCTCATAGATCTTAACCTCTCAACTAAAATTGGCTTTTCATCCCCGTTGACATGGTACTCAATTCCATCTTTTCTGAACTTGATGCACTGATGAAGGGAGGATGGAATGATCTTATTCTAATGTATCCAATGCCTACCAAACAAAGCAATGAATGAAGTATTTGAATCAATGATGTAGAACTTGCTTAGTCTTCCAGTCACCGATCTCCAACGGTAACACTATGGAAGCTAAAGCCCGCTCACATTGATCATTGAATCCTCTCAACATCATTCTATCTTCTTAGAGAGTATAGATGTCTATCTTCAAATAGGCAAGGGACTTTAGACTCATAATATTTACTGATGCACCTAAATCCATGAGAACCCTAGTGAGTCTGAACCTGTCCATGTCAACTGTGATGTATAGGGGACGATTGTGCTCCAAGTCCCCCAGTAGAAGGTCTTCTTCTGTGAAAGTAATCCCTTGGGCTTCTTTTGCATAGTGTGCTTCCTCACCTATAACATCAACTGAGCTAAGTATATCTCAGAATCAAGAGGGCCTTGATTAGTGAGTCCCTCATCTCTTTAGATAAGACAAGGGCATCATCTATGCTTAGCTTAGATGGCAACTTTCTTAGATGAGAAAGGATGTTGTAGTCCACCTTCAGTTGATCTTCCACAAGCATATCCAAGGGTGGAGCATCCTATGGAAGAACTTCTCTATCTTCAATACCAATGACTTTTTTCCCTCTATCTTGAAGTGCTACCCTAGGAGATAGAACCTTGTCACTACGGAGGTTGACTTCGATGATCTCTTGAGGTAAGGTGGTGGAAGGTTCTACCTGCACTTTAAGCTAACCTATAGCTTCTCCTATGGGACTCTCAGAATCAGATGATTCCAAGTTTATCTCAAGAGGTGAACCCATAGTATTCATAGTTGGGAAGTCCAACTCTGAATCAGAAAGAGAAATATAGGAATTATTATAGTTATTTAGACTTGAAGAGTTATCATTAAGAATAGAAGAACATAACTCATCAGATGAGACACGGATGTAATTCAAATCAACTTTCTTCTTCAATTTCATGGAAGTATTTGGGGGTAAAAAGTAGAAGTCGAGTAGAGTGAGCGGAGTAAGGGATTTGATGCCATTATTCGCTAATACAAGAGTTCTACTAGTAGAAGAAATAGAAGAGCTAGCTGAAATGGTAGAAGTCAGTGTGGAAGCTACAATGATGGAGTCCGGACATGGTCTGTGGCTGTGCTAAGGGCTAACCCGGGCTGACACATGTTGTTGTTGCTGCTTAGCTCCCACTTTCCTAGAGTTGGCACTAGCAACTTGCAAACTTTCCTTGGTGTTGAAGGTTTGAGCTAACTCAGGCACCTACAAGGAAAGCTTCTTGATCTTCTAAATTATTTTCTTAGAGGTTTTAGATAAAGAAATGTCCCAACCTTCTTTGGTTTTGGTAGGATTACTTGTATCCCCAAGAATTACCCTAATGGAACTGGAAAGTTGTTCCATAAGGTATTCCTTTATGATAACGATAGCACTGGTCTTGAAACTGTGTTCAGGCTAGTCCTTGAAAGTAAAGCAATCCTATAAAATGTGGCCTAGCATATGGTGGTAAGGGAAAAAGTTTGGATCATGACTTTTTCCTACTTCCTCCGGTCTCTTAAGCTCGGGTGGCTAAAAATCAGGTTTCTTTATGAGATTCTTAAAGATTTTCTTGATTACCTCCTTCTTAAAATATAAGGTTTGCTTAACTTATCTAATAGAGTAGGTGGACCATAGCTACCTAGTGACGAATATGCATGTCACTGCTGGTGGTGGTATGGCTGAGGTAGGGTTGCATCGGTGGTGGCAAAGGAGGTGGAAGCTACTGAGGTTGTGGTCTCTTAGACTGATCTCTAGCAGGCTGCTTCCCATTATCAATCGATGCTACTGCTCCAGGTTTCTTCTCATAAACCTTTTGGGATTTTTGCTTTGGCAACTGATCTAGAAAAGGCAACTTTTTGGCCTCTCCTTGTAGCCTAGCCATCTTGTTGATTAGCTTCTCAAATGTCTTTATGGTGAAGCCCTTAAGCATGAAGGAGACCGGGCCATGGATAATCTTCAAGAGAATCTTAATGGCATGCTAATCAGATAGTTGTGGTTCACACTTCATACTCAAGTTATGCCATCGAAGAATATAATCAACAAGTGACTCATCGGAGTGTTGTTGGGCTACAATGAGATCGCCTACAGTAACCCTTTGTTGAGCTCCAGCAAACCTCTTGATAAAGAGTTGCTCAACTCGAATATCTTCTTGAACCATTGGTTCAGATACCAATCAAAAGCTGAATACAGCGCTAACAAATAGTCTAAAGAGTAAAGCATCGCTGCCACCTGTATTTTAACAACTGGCCCTGAAGTGAGCTATATGTTACCTCAGATTCCCACTTCCATTAAAGCTCATGAAGGAAGGATGCATAAAACTCTTGGGATACTGGATAGCATCAAATTCCTCTAGGTAGGGTCAACCCTTTGGAATCGATGATCCTCCCCGGGCTTGAGCCAAAGCTTCCTTCACCTATTGCTCAACCATGGATTTTAGATATTTTTCATGTATGGAGGTATTATCCACTGCCTTTCTATACAGACTAGAGTTACCTTGATCAATAAGAAGTAAAGTCTTAATTGGGTCTAAGACATGCACTAGCTCAGGCTGACTGACATCGACTATACTAGAATGAACTAGAGGGGCTTGCTTTTGAAGCACTGACACTATTGCTAACAAGTCCTGCAACTGCTATGCCATCCTATCAATCTGCTCATCTTTCTACTTTAACTGTTGTCGATGGTGATGGGTTGATTCTATGGTGTCTCCTTGATCAACCTCATCACCTTCCATGGCCTACTGCTCCTTAAGAAGAGAACCTCTAGTATCAACCATGCATATCCCAACTGAATCCCCCCATCAAGTCATCTTTGTTGGGATCGAAGGTGACTCTTTCTTCATCGGGCCATGAATATCCTAAGATCTCCTTCTTTTCCATAAAATAGTGTGCAACTATCTCATCTAAGGATCAATCAAACTCAGCAAATATAAATAGCTTGGGTTGACCGGTGTGATTGCTATCATGCACTGAGAGGCACCAAACCTCGCCTCATGGGGAGTCAATCTGCGTGACTATCACTAAGAATGATACTCGATTGATACTTGGTAATAGGGGCAACAATCCTAGGATGATCCTCTACCACTATTGCAACTGAACTATCATCTGGAATATCCGTGATAACCATCACCATCTCTACATCCAGCTGTATGGGTGGAGTTGGTGAAGGAATGGCCACGATGCTCAGGGGTCACCACTTCTGCACCACCACTGGGGCAAAGGGTCGAGTAGGAGGGCTCAGCCCTACCACAATGGGTGTTGTAGGAGGAGTAGGATCCCTTGGCCCTTGTTGAATCACCAACGGGTACATTTTTCCCCAGATGGAGTCTTCATGGCCTTAGATGGAATGGGTGATGCTGAAACCTACACTAGCGATGGCAGACGTGGGGTTGAGCAGTGGGGTGGAGACATCACTCACTCTCTATGTCAGAACTGGCTTTCTGTGGTGGCTGGTCCCCGTGAGGAGAATACTATGAGTATGGTCGGTGCAGATAGTGCTTCAACCAAAGTGGAAGTAGCAGACTGACGGCTGAACCTCCGTTGCTCTCTACTAGTAATGTGTGATGTATGGGCCTCATGGGCCCTCTCCTAATGGATCTGCCTCCCTACGCTGGGGGAAATCAAGAAGAATTGGGGACCAAACTCGAAGGCCCATATGCTCCACCCACTGGCGGACAGATGAGGCGATATGACCTCCTACTCGAGAAATAGTTGTGCGCACCAGAGGAGGTGATGAACGGATCCTCCTGGCATCCTCTTTATCTGATCCTGAGAGAGGATGAAACTAGTTTTCCATAACCAGTGGTGAAGTGATCATGGGAGACTCATCCATGGCTAATCTGGCAGCTGCCTCTAGCTCTCTGATTATTCGGGTGTGGAACCATTTGACCATATGGTTCTTATTCCTATGCTGGGTATGGGTAGGATGAGAGGAGTATGAGCTAGACCTATACTCAAATGTGGGGGAGGCAAGCTCTGAAATCAGGGGAGCCTTACCCTTAGAGGGCATAGATGGTAGGGTGCTAGCACGCACCGGGCCAACATGGGCAATTAGAGGACAAACCGCAAGAACTGGCACGCTGAACAAATATGAAGTGTGGTACCGCCATAGTTTTCTCTTAGAGGAGATATCAATCAAAAGGTAACCCACCGATGACCATTGGGCCACCTTCTTCCTGGCGTGGTGGAATGCCTTCACAAGTGATCCTGGCCCCTTCAAATCCCTGGCCGAAATGGATCAAGTGGGTATGGTCTAGGTGAGGAAGTCAACTTGATCTACAGCTAGATCCATACCGTGGGGGAATGTAAAGATAAATTTCTGAGAATTGGCCATTGCACTGATTGTAGTAAACTAAAATTGAAACTGTACTTGCACTAACTGAGAAGTAGTAATGAAAAATGAACTTTCATCAGTTTTCTGTCTCCATAGATTTTGAATTTTGAATTTTGAAAATTTCAACCCATATCCAACAACTTGGAAGTGTTAAGTGGGGTTCAAATAGATTTGAAGAGATTGATTGAAAGAGGAAATTGAATATGAATCCAAACATCAACAAATTTAGGTATGTTGAAATATAGATTCAAAACTTTTGATAAGATGCTTCTATAAGTTCATTGATATTTTGAATTTGAATTTTTATTTTGAGGACCCTTTCCTTTAATAAATTTAGGTATGTTAATGTAAGGGTCAAATTTATTTTGTGTTGTTTTAATGTTTTGGAACTTTTACTTGCTTAGTAAATTTAGGTATGCTAAGTGAAGTAAGAGTGATTGTTTCTATTTTTTGTGAGTATTGTTTTGTTTTAATTTTTTGGAAAATTTTGGAATTCTTACTTAGCAAATTTAGGTATGCTAAGTGAAGAACCCAAGTGTATTTTGTTTAAGCTTTAAAAATAGGATTCTTAGCAAATTTAGGTATGCTAAGAAAATCCTATGTGTTTCGTTTGTTTGAATTTTTTTTTTTCGATTTTCAAAAGGTAGGATCCTTAGCAAATTTAGTATGCTAAGGGGATCCTAAGGTGGTTCATTTTTTTTTTTTTGATATGTTTTGAAATTGGAAATTTAACTTTAGTAAATTTGGTATGCTAAAGATGAAGTCCCACTTGGTTTTATGAAATGAAAATTTCACTTAGCAAATTTGAGTATGCTAAATGAAATTCCAAATGGTGTGTTTAAAATTTTGATTTCATTTTTGATTTTGAAAAAATTGAAAACTTCTCTTTAGTAAATTTGGTATGCTAAGGGAAGAAGTTCCAAAAGGTGTTTGAAAATGTTTGATTTTTGGATTTGGATACTTCACTTAACAAATTTGAGTTTGTTAAGTGAGGTCCCAAATGTGTTTAGAAAATTTTGAAATATGATTGTTGATTTTGAATTTTTGAATTTGGAAACTTCACTTAGCAAATTTTCTTATGCTAAATGAAATTCCAAATGTGTGTTTGAAAAAATTTTAAAATATGATTATTGATTTTGATTTTGGATTTGGAAACTTCACTTAGCAAATTTGATTATGCTAAGTGAAATTCCCAAAATGTGTCTTGAAATTTTTTTGAAATATGATTGTTGATTTTACTATATTGAAAATATGACCTTCATTCAACAAAAAAAGTATGTAGAATGGAGATCAATTTTATTATTGAAATATGATATTTTTATTTTGTGTGTGATTATTACTTTTTAAATTTTAATTTTGTTTACAAATGAACTTTCTATTCAATGAGTGTGAGTGTATTGAAATAGGAAGATTCTTGTGTGCTTTTGAAAAGTTTTATGATTATGATTGTGATTTTTGGAAAACATGATTGTTCATTTTATTTTGAAAATGAAATCTTCATCAAAGTGAATTAAAAGAAGTTGTTCATTTGTGCTTTTGGAAAATGGTATTAGTTTTATTTTTAAAAATCCCTACATATAACAATTATTGGAATTGTTAAATGAGGGTGACAAAATTTTGTGAAAAATATTTTATTAACTACATTTTTGAAAAGGTGCTTTTGAAAAGGCAAAGTTCTTTATGGAATATTTATTAATTTAAGGGTGAACCTTTTCTTATCATGAAAATGATAAGGAGGAAGTCATTAAAAGATGTTTTTCTTTTATTTTAGATCTTTTCATTTTACCCATTGGAGAAACCAAAGGGAGTTTTAAGACCAATAATGAATGTGGTCCTAAAACCTAAAGATGTTGGCTAACTCAACTCAAGAATGAAATGGGCTAACTGTCAATGAAAAGAAGGATAGTCTTGGATTCATACGAAAGTACAAACCCACTATTGATACTCAAAGATAATGACCATTTACCAAAGATGGAGAGAGGAACCATCCCCAGTAGAGTTTCCAGATCTGTGGAGAAAAATTTCTATAGGGAGTCGCCTTCAAATCTGTGGGGAGAAAGAAAAAGCAAGGCACTAAAAAAAATCATCTTGGTAAGATGCCACACAGATCCATAGATGTACTTATTCAAGTGATCGGATATGTCATCAAGGAACTAGTGTACTATCCGAGAGATAGAAATCACTACCCTTTAATGGAACTAATCACCTCAATAAGGACTCCTAAGGATGATGGGTCTGCATATATACTAGAAATTCATCCCCTACTTTACATAGAAAAGTAAAGCATGGATTATTTTAAATCAGGTTCATTAAGTTTCCTACAGGGGGAAGCCTGCATAGTTAATTACATCCTGAGGAACGGGATCCCTTAAGAAAACTCTCGATTAAGGTAAATGATCATTGTCTCTAAATATTTCAATAAGGACTATCAATCGATTGGTTTTATGTTTGAAGATCAAATGGGATTGATCAAAAGAGGTAGTTATTATCGAAGCCAAAATGAGAAATAGGTAGGAGATGCCCACAATGCTAGGAAACCTAGCGAGCATCTCAAACTATCCTAAAATTGGGATTTACATTTTGGAAATTGATTTAGTTTGTTTGAGTTACATTTTTCATTAGAATTTTAGGACTTAAGATTCCTTAACACAAGATTAAGCAAATGCCTAAGAGTTAAGGAATTATGCTTATGGCCCACAAAGAGGAGAACCAATCTCAGAACCTAAATCTAGGGAGCTTCAGTGAGGGCCAGAAGCACAACCTAAATCTAAGGCAAAAATGGGTAATTGGTTTGCCTCAACAAGAGAGGAAAAACCATCTGACAACTTAGAATTACAACTGCCTAGGGGTGGACACCAACTAACTCCTCCTATAATTTTAAATACATGTAGACAAGTCTTTATGCTTATACAAGATAGTTAGGTTGTAATTATTTAGAAAGAGACTAAGCCCTTAAACTCACTCCCTAAAGAGATTAGATCATGTAAAGGGTATGCTTCAAATGACCTAAATTTAATGAAATTCAAATTTCATTTTTATTTTTTATTTTTGGACAATCATTTTGACTCAGGCTAATATGATTTTTATGACTAATACATGAGAAATCAGATTATTGGCCAAAATTAGCGAGAAAGGAGGAGGTGAGTTTTCACCATGGTCCTCAAAGGTCAAGCTAGGTTCTCTGGAAAAGGTGGAAGCCCTCCAATCAAGAGTGAAATAAGATGCATTTTTTCATGATATTATAAAGAAATTCTTCATCTATCTCTAATTCTTTTATCTTGATTTTAAACCTAAGCTTTATGTGAGGTTATGAGTTGTTTAATTTGAATTTGAATTGTTAAGTTGGGTAAAAGATTTATTTTTCCCTAAAGAGCCTAATCCGCATCCAGGCCATACATAAAGTAAGGAAGAAACTCAGAAAATCATGCCACTCAATGCAAAAGCTAAACAAATCATCAAATAATTTATAAAGCTAATCGTAAAAAGAATAAATGGTTGTTTGTCATCGGGCACCACCGTACAAACCCAAAAATATCAAATATGGGTAGCCAAGCTCTACCCTTAGACAACCCGGATTATAAATGAATCAAATTTCAATTTAATCAAAGGAATTCATTATTATGGGGGTCTTCAAGATTTATTCTTCTTTTTCTTTATTCTTTCTTTCTTCTTTCTTCTTTGGTTCCTCCGTTGGATGGTTTTAAGGTGGATGCTCCAAGGCTTCATATGGTGCATAAGATAGGATCTTATGACCAATGCTCATCCTAATCCCCATAACAATTCATTCTAAAATCCTATTTATACAAATTTTTTTACATGAAAAGGAAAAGTAGAAATCTAACTAACACCTAAAAATAAAGGTTAATTAAATCACACCACACAAATCTCAAGTATGTATATTGGACTTATCACCCCACACATGGGTGATTAAGTCCACCTGGCCTATGGATTATGCTTAGGGGTATAAAGCACTGCAAGCAAAAGCATTTATATTTTTTATTTATGATACTCTAAGCTCCCCTATAAAGAATAGTTAGACTAAGCACGTCCTACCATTCATTCTACGAGCATACACCTTAATATTCAGTCTAAAACATATATAAAAATATAAAATAAACATCAAACCATGCACCGACCTAACCTAAGACTAGAAGTGGTGACATAGACTAATGTGTGTGCTTTGAAAGCTTGTGTGGTATGCTTAGCTATGGCTTTAGGTTTAAATTTTCTAAGTGTGAAGGTCATGTTCAACTTAGAGGAGGGTTTCACTTAAGTTGGTTAAGTGTTTTGGGTTGATTTTATTTTATATTTTAATTTGGTTTAAGTGAAACTACAATTAATTACTAAGTTATGAAGAGAGAAAAAGAGAAGAGAACTTCTCTTTCCTTCCTTAACCTTAAGTAATTTTTTAAACTAGGTTCATATTTTAGTTTCATTTAGGTGAATGTTTTAATTACATCATTTAATCAATCCTAAGATTAGATAAACTCTAAACAAACTTATTAAAAAAAAGCATATTTAGATTAAGTAAAATGAATCAAAATTTACATAACATACATTACTTCATTTCTTTCCCAAACATGTATAACATGCATATGGATGGACTCTAAGCATATCTATACATGCAAATGATAGTATTTAACACACTTTATGATGCATGCTAAGTAATCCATTTTAAAAAAATTTAGAAGTTGAATATGCATGATTTTTCTTAAGTAGAAAAAGGTTTTCCTTATCCAAAATTTCACATACATACATGAAAGTAAGAAAAGCATAAGTGAGTACATCATCAATGTTAACCAGAAGTGTAAGGTGCAAGACCTACTTAGGGCTACTTAAAGCCTCGCGACCTCGGGGTTGTCTAGACTAATATACCACTTTCCTTAAATACAAATATATAAATAAAAGAAATTAAAATAGAAAAGGAATATGTAAAAATTGTTTAATGGATTTGTTTTGTTTATGCAATTTATGTATGTGAATGTAGGTAACCCTACTTAAATGATAGCATAGGGATGAATAGGATATAAAATTAGGTGTGCATTAGGTCCTTTTCAAATGAACCTTATATCTCACCAAATTTTCTATTCAAAACTATGCCAACATAGGAAAGAAAGGAAACCTATACTAAGCATACCTTTATAATATTTGGCATACAGGTTTATAATTAAGATATGAATAGTACACTTTTAGATTTGATATTTCATTTATAAGTTTTGAAAATAATTGGGATTTAGTAGTGATAATAGCCACTCATATTTTACTTTAGCCAACACATGCACATTTGATATAAAGTAAATAATTTCATTTTTAAAATTTGAAATATGAAATTATGAATGCATGAGATCACATGGCATACAACTTAACATGTTGGGAAAGATCCAAAGTAGTGAAATCATGTAAATAAACTTACTTTACTAAAATCCTAAAGACATTCTTATAGAATAAGAAAATTTAGAATAAAGCAAAGTGAATTTCAAAATGATTTTTGTTGAGTTTGAAGTTTGATTTATATTTGAAAAGGTGAGATGAGTCTGATGTTCCTAACCCATTCCCACATGTGTTTTGTATTTTTGTTTAATTTTTAGATAATTAAATCCATTTTTAAGCATTAATTAGGTTAAGGTATGAATTAAGTGAATTAATTAACCCTTACCTACACCACCTTAGAAGAATTAACTAAATAATAATGAGCTAATGAGATGACATAAAACCTACAAGGAATTTAAATTTGTAGGGCACCTAATAATAAAAAAGCCTAATACAATTTGGCTTACAATTAAAAGTTAATTAAGCTAAGGGATTAGCTTAAGTACTTTTAAAATACCCTTTCACACATGTGAATTAGGTTTTAATTTTCTTAATTAAACTTAGGCTATTAAACACCTAAGAATCTACCCAAGGTAGATTAATTAAGTTCTGGAACTTTTTAGAATTTTTGAAAATTTATTAAAGGGGTGATTAATGAGTTAACCCTTAATTAAGAGGGGATTAAGGAGATAAAAGGAGGTTTAGGGAATAGCTTGGGAAATGCCCCAAAATCATTCCATAAACCTCCTAATTATTAGATCTGACCTTAATCAACCCAAATCATAAAGTAAAATCACTAATCACACTTTAATTACCCTTAATTTCATGAAGGGATAATTAGGGAATGAAATAGCAATTTTCCTAATTGAGCCCTTAATAAATGTCAAGAACATTAGGGGAGGCATAGGTCATCCCCTAAAATGAACCCTAGAAATTTGAGATCAATTGATGGCCTAATTAAAGAATAATTAGCTAATTGAGATTCTTAAAGAAACCCAAATTTATAGAAAAGGGTAATTCAAAATCTATTGAAATCATTTTTAAAATATTCGACATGAAATTAGCTTTCCATAGCATTTTTCCTTTTATTTTTCTATTTTTTTATGAAGAGTTATGAATTTTTGAAGTTCTCTAAATTAATTAGGAATTAATTAAACAATTAACTAATCCCACCTCTCACTCGATGCATGGCACGGGTCAGCACTTTACACATCACACCTTGAGAGGGTGACTTAAATGTCACATCCCAAATGGAGACGATGGCGCATGCTCTTATATCCTTAGTCGTCCAATCAAAGATCGGACGGCTAAGGATTCACTCGCAGTTTAAAACAGATAAACAAATTTACTAAACATGCTAAATAATCACATTCATCCATCTAAAATGTGCGGATGTATGGCAGAGATGAGCCAAGTTCTTCCTTGAGGATCAATGGAGATCATCCATGATCTAAGGGGAGATCCGAGCCCAATCTTGCATGGAATCAAACAAAAATCAACCCACACCATCTAAGCACAATTACAAACCTATCTAACAATGGATTTCACATGCCATGAATATTTCTTTCACAAAGGACCAACACCTCCTAAGCTAAGTGATTGGAAAATTCCTTACCTCGCCATAGGTGATTACCAGTTATCGAGATCGATGAGGTAGCTTCGTCTGGTGGAGACGAAGCCCTGTTGAAATTCCTAGGCCTTGGGATTGAGTGGATCAATGGGTAGACCAACACCACTTCACTTGGGCTTCAGCTTTGATTGCATTGATCCTCTCCTTGCTATGGGAACTCCAATGTGAGCTTGAGTGAGCTCGGATTGGGCTTTAGAAGAAGTGTGCAGGAGGAATTGGAAGGAGATGTAGATGAAGGATTCACTCCACCTCCCCACTTTGTGCAAAAAATCGAAGAAGAATTCTAATCCTCTCTCAAGACCTTGGGAATGCTCTCTGATGATTGCCAAGTGTTCCTAGGCTTTAATCAAAAGAGAGTGAGTTTAAATTTCATTGAATTAGGGGGAGTATATCTCCCCCTATGATAATCAGATGGTCGAACCATTCTTTGCCATTTTGATCCAATTAATAAGATTGGGAGGATTTTTTAGGTTGTTTTCAGTGTGCACATGGTTGGTTTGATCCAAGGAATGGATTGCCAACTTCCCCTGTGCTTGAATTGAGCTTAAGAGGGAATTTGAAAATCAATTTCAAGCTATGTGGTTGGGTTTGGTCTATGGGCCAACCCAAACCCATTGGATTGGGTGCACCACTCATCACTAAGTCCCCTTGAGCTTTTAGGAAAGCCTCAAGTGATTGTGAAGAGGGTATGACCAAAATACCCATACACTAGGCCAAAATTTGTTCTATGGCGTAGGGGTAGAATGGTCATTTTGCTATTTTTCACTTTGGACATGTTAGGTATGTGGAGAAACTAAGTTTGTCCAAGTTTCATTGAATTTGGAATCCATTTTACAGGATTTGGCTCATGTTGAACCATTTAGGTCAAAATGGGTCAACTTGGGTCAAGTTGACCAATCGGTAAAATTGGTCAAACCAAGGGTTGGGTCAAGTTCATATGACATTTGAAAAGTTTTGGTGGCATTGGTTTGATTCAATTTCATATATATTTGTTTTTGGCTCATATGACTTCACTTAGGTCAAATGAGTCGAGTTGACCTATTTGACCCAGTTGACGTATTTGAGGTAAGTCAAGGGTAGCTTTAGGTTAGGTTATTCATATGGAGTGGATTAATATCTTTGTTTCCAATCAATTTGGGTTAAGTTCAATTTTGGGGGTCTAAGGTCAATTGGGCTAGGTTAGGCTCAAATGTTAGCTTGGTCAAGTTCAAACATAGGTCATGAGTGAACTTAGATCAATGGTTTCAATCAATTTGGCCTATGGTGGAATTTGGCTATGTTAGGTTTCATTTTGGGTTAAGTGTTGGCTTAGTCAACCCTTAGGTTTGACTTAGTTTAACCCAATTTGATTGATTGATCATCCCATGATGATTGTTGATCATGATGAGAGGGATATATGAGTTTGGTTCAATCCAATATAGTTAGGATCAAAAGTTGGCTCATAAGGGTACTTTCGGTCACTTTGGGTCAAGTGAGCCTAAGTGGGTCAAATGGCTTGGTCAAATCTTTATTTGAATTTGATTGATCTTGTATATGAACTTATGATTGAAATATAAATCCATTTACAAGTGGTTTGAAGTCAAATGGATTTTGATCCATTTCAAAATTTTATATTCAGAGGAAGGATATGAATGGTCTTGGGTTTGATTTTTGATTTGGGTTTTGATTGTTTAATTGAGGTTTAGATTTATATATGAGCTCATGATTGTAGGGATGATTGAATCACGAGAGAAAATCAAGGATTTGGCTTGATTTTAAAGTGATTTGGCTAAGTGCAAGATTTTGGCTTGAAAGGCTTAGACTTGATTTTGAGTTGATTTGAGTTTGATTTTTGGAATTGGTTTTGATTGTTTAAATTTATATTTCATTTATATATGAGAATATAAATGAGGATACAAATTGATCATGAGAAAATTTCAAGGATTTGAAGTGGTTTAATCATGATTTAAGTTAAATCCATTAAAGGGAATTTAAAAGATTTAAAGAAATTTTTAATTTGAAATTTAATTCTTGAATTGGATTTGATTGATTTATATTTATATTTCATTCATATATGAGAATATAAATGAGGATATAAATATGTTTTTGAGAAAATCCCATGAATTTGAAATGGTTTGATCAAAGTTTAGTTAAATCTATTAATGGAAAATTAAGGGATTAAGGGAATTTCAAGGATTTTAAATTTGGAATTTAAATTTTGAGTTGGACTTAATTGATTTATATTTATATTTCATTTAAATATGAGAATATAAATGAGAATATAAATAAGTTTTGGGAAAATGCCATGAATTTGAATAGGTTTGATCAAGGTTTAGGATTGATTTTAGTTAAGTCCTTTAATGGAAAATTAAAGGGACTTAAGAAAATTTTGATGAATTGGTTTTGAATTTTGAGTTTGATTTGATGGGTTTGAATTTATATTTCATTTATATATGTGAATATAAATGAGAATATAAATTGGTCATGAGAAATTATCAAAGATTTGAATAGGTTTGAATCATGATTTTGGCTAAGTCCTTAAGAAAGGGTTAAGGACTTAGAAATTTTGAACTTAGAAATTTTTGGTGGATTTTTATCATGGGTTTCAATCATGGATTTAAATCATGGATTTTAATAATGGAATTCAATCATGGAGTTGAATCATGGAATTGAATTAAGTTTGGAGAAAATAAAATAGAATTATTTTGGAGTTTGCCTTAAAAGAAGGAAAGTGAGGAACGATTTAAGCTAAAGGGTAGGAAATTCTCCTAACACCCCTAAGGCATGACTTATTCTTATGGCTAACTCTTCTAAGTCTTCTAGGGCTAGGTTGGAGTGTCTAGCTAATCACTAGATGTGTCTTAAGACTAAGGAACTCTTAAAGCCTAAGAGAAGTCCTATGTCTAAGATGGAGGGGTTGAGAGCTCATTCTAAAAATGAGGTCAACAGGGAGTGAGTTTAAGGACTTAAGTCTTTTTCTAAATAAATAACAACCTAGGTATCTTGCATAAAGCATAATACTTACCTACATGAATTTAAAATTGTAGGAGGAGTTAGTTGGCGGCCACCCCCAGGCGATTGTAAGTCCAAACAATCAGGTGGTTTGTCCTCTCTTGTGGAGTCAAACCAAATACCATTTTTGCCTTAGATTTAAGTTGTGCCTTTAGCCACCAAAGCTCCCTAGATTTATATTCTGAGGTTGCTTCTCCCCTTTGTGGGCCATAAGCTTAAACCCTCACCTCTTAGGTATTCGATAATCTTGTGTTATGGAATCATAAGTCCTAAATTTCTAATGAAAAATGCAACTCAAACAAATTAAATCAATTTCAAAAATGTAATGCCTAATCATAGTATAGTTTGAGATGCTCGCTAGGTTTCTTAGCATCATGGGCATCTACTGCTTATCTTTCCCTTGGCTTCAATAATAACTCCCTCTCTTGGATCAATTCCATTTGATTTTCAAAAATGAACCAATCGATTGATAGTCCTTTCCTATTGAAATCTTTGAAGACAACGATCATTTACCTTAATCAAGAGTATTCTTATGGAATCCCGTCCGTTAGGATGTAATTAACTATGGGGGCTTGCCTTTGTAGGGAACTTAATGAACCCGAAATAAAATAAATCATGCTTTACTTTTCCATGTAAAGTAAGGGAAGAATCTCTGGTACATATGTAGACCCATTGTCCTTAGGAGTCTTTACTGAGGTGATTAGGTCCATTAAAGGGTACTAGCATCTATCTCTCGAGGTAGTACAATATTTATTGATGATGTACTCAATCACATGAATAAGCACATATGCAGTTTTACGTGGTGTCCCAAAAAAGATGAATTTTTATATGCTTGCTTTTCACCATAGATGAAGGCGACTATATAGAGAATTTTCTCCACATAACAGTAATTCGGTTGAGGAACCACAAAGCAGTAATCATTCTCTTTTTCCCCTATTCTTGTTCATTCCATCTCCTAAGGCTGAAATTATTTCCTCTGAATCATTTTTTGCTTGATAATAATTAATAGGAGGTTCAAAAAAATTTGAAAAAATGACTCTTCCTATAAAAATAATCACAAGCCTATCTGCATGGCATTCTCTTCCTCTCGTGGATGTTGTTGGGTTGGTTTACGCTCCAGAAGAGGACACCTATAACTCGATGCTACTCTTTCCTAGGCTCCCCTCACCATACAGACGTCGGAGGCTACCAATGTCCCTGTTTTTCACATCCATCGCTCTCTTATTGATGGGATCTCCCTCATGTTGTTCTTGCATGCTTGCACGCACCATACATCTTACCTTGAGTCTCTCCCATCCCTTCCTGAAGAATGATGTCGCCCTGCTATTGTGGTTGCCACTCTCTCTCTCTCTCTCTCCCTCTCATTCTCTTTTGGTTTAACAGCACTAAAAAAAGAAAAAAAAAGATCTTTCATCTCTCTCCCTCTTTCTCTCATCCAAAATAAGAAATGAGATTTCAAGAAACAATTGGTAGATGTGAATGGAAATGTGTGAAAATAGTATATGTGTATGTGCTTCTTTTTTCAGGTTCAAAGGCCTCATCATGCTCTTTAGGGCATGGCGAGATGAAATTCGACTATGGTGCCGCATGAGACCGCTCACTATGCTCATGAGGGTGTACCAAGTAAGCCAAAATTATTAGATGTTGCTCCCCCTATGCTAAAATGCTGCCAAAATTTTGGCAAATCTAGGACTTAGAAAAAAAAGGGGAGAAGAATATTTGCATATATATTTACTTTTATGCAGGTGATTGAAGGTCTCGTTATGCACATCAAGGTATAACAAGATTAAAATTCGGTCGAGGTGCTTCAAAACACCAACCGTCATGCTCATCAGGGAGTGACGGGTAGGCCAAAATAACTCCGATGTAGCCCCCTATGCGGGGTTGATGTCGGACTATTGTTGAAATTTTGTTGAATTTTACATTGACAAAAACTAAAATAAATGAATTTAAATTGAAAATTCTATGTTAATTTTAAAATTTAATTTGAGTTTCTTAAATTTTGAAGTAAACAAAATTATCAAAATTTGAATCCAACTAAAATCAAGAATTAGTCAACTACTCTTAATTGATTAAACATCTCTCACTCAATATTTGAATTATCTTGGATTTCACATTGAGATAATCAAAAGAAAATTTCAATCATTTTTAAGATTAAAATATGCAATAGCTAGAAATATATTCAGATACTTGATCATGAAGTGATTGAAATAAGTTGAATATTTTGGTGATAAATATAAGCTTAGCACTTCAATATGTCATTTCAATTGATGTGAAAGATGATTTGATTGAATATCTAATAAAATCATAAGAAATCCCTTAGAATTAAGACATACTCTTCAAATAAATCTAAATAAATTGAAGAAAATCAAAGAATCCATAGGAGATCCCTAATGAAATTGAAAGATAAATAGGCGTGTTTAAGGAATTTTTGGAAAATATTTGAAGCTTGATATTTGTCTTATTAAATACTTGAATTGAATCATGAAGAAATTGAATAGAGCTCTTAATGAGTTCAAGGATTGCTAACAAATATAATGAGAATCTATTGAAGGTTCAATGCTTAGACAACTTTGAATAAAAAAAGAGAAATAATCAAATATTAATTCCAAGGGATCTAGTAAACTACTGGAACAATTTAGAACGTCTTCTATGCCACCGGATCTGCAACTCTTCGTACAAGCAGACAGAAGGTGTTGGCTTAAATTTTGAATATACTTTAAATATATTAATTTTGCATAAATTATGGAGCCAACTATCACTCAATTCAAGTGCTTCAGGATTTGTGCAATCATTTAAAAGAAATGAATTATTGTACAAAATATAAAGCAATCTTCAAATCAAGTTGAGCTTTCCAAAAACTTGTACAAGTATTCTAAATACCTGCATGTGCCCTGACACTACGCAGAATGCTTGAACTTAGTGTACGAGAATGTTGTGTGGGTTGCTTCCTAGTTTGGTCTTAGGACCGGGTCCGGGTTAACAAAATCTAAAAATTCAATTATTATAAGAATTTCAACTTATTAAAATAACTAAGAAGCTAATTTTGTCATATAACAATAGATCTAATCCTCTATTATCAAATTAATAGAGTCGACAGGATCTGAAATAATAAAATAAATGATCAAATAATACATCCACCCCGATGATGGATGTGTTGAATGAAGATTTCAACTGGAGGGGATATTTATCATCAAAATGTGCTTGCAAGCTCAAATTGAATTAATCAAAATCAAGTATCAATGCAAATATAAATTTGATTTTGCTCCACACATGCCACCAGATTTGCAACATATCGTACAAGAAAACATAAGGCATTAATTAAGGCTTCAATGGAACACTTGAACATATTATAAACTATGATTAAAACTCAAATTCAATGCCTTAAAATTATGAAAGCATTCTTAAAATACAATGAAACTATTAAATGCTTAAATTTAGTTTTGAGGATGATGGTTGCTTCAATGGGCTTGTGATAGTCGTTAACAAAACTTAAAAATTCAATAATAATACTATAACAAATTCAACTTAGTGAAATATTTGAGAAGTTAATTTTGTCATATGATAGTAGATCTGATCCTCTATTATTAAACTAATAGAGTCGACAAGATCTGAAATAATAAATTAAATGATTAAGCAATCAATTTACCCCGATGATGGATGTGTTGAATGGTGATTTCAACCAGGGGGATACTTTCCATCAAAATGCTCTTGTAAGTTCAAATCAAATTAATCTAAATTAATTATCAACATAAATGCAAAATTTAATAAATTTCTAAGCTCTAAATGATTAAATGAAATTCAATCTTTAAAAATTTAAAGTAAAATCTAACCCAATCCACCTTCCGCAATAGTTTATCGGAGGTGATAAATTAAGAAAACTCTAGCTCACAAAGGAGCCAATGTCAAATCAAGTGTTCTACTATGTTCACTCTCAATCAATCTCATGCCAGTAAGGGTATGGTCCATGTCCTTTGACTGTGTGGCTTGGCCAGTAGGCTCCATATATGATGTACTTACGACCAAAGTCCTCTAATCATGTGGTTGCTGCCAAATGGAACCATTATATTACATTCATGACTGTAGCCCGTATGCTCCCCAATGGCTTTGTTCTTTGAGTTATAAATCACAGGGTATACCTGATATGAAAAAAACTCTCTATCAGCTAAGATAGACTTAACCATGTCTCCATAGATAAACACCACCTAGGTTTACAAGGATTTCTGGATGACATAACTCATGTATCACTGATAAGGATCCTTCGATCGACTACCTCCTCTGACTAAGTAGATTAGGGACAGTGATAGCCGGGGATAACAAAACTATAAGATCTAGATCGAGCACGCCATCATTCCCCCAACCATCCGCTTTAAGTTAAAATGATGAATTTCATAAATCCCAAATTCTATACTCTACATGCTGCTACTATAAGCTATGCATTAAGTGACCTAACGACTAGCCTTAATCGAAAGGGCTCTCTTTGCATTGAGAGAGGTAATTGACTATAGGTGTTTGCGCCTATAGGAAACCTGGAACTAGATCTAAAGTCCTCACTAAATGATGGTGAAATCTCTAGGTAGTGTCTTATCTACTTTTCCATCTACCTTCTAAAAATTTCACTGACAATTAAATCATACTCCCTTCATGTGAAGAGAGGTTAATGGCAAATTTTTGGAGCCCACAAATTTTTGGTGACTCTATTTAATATCAAACGATCTGTAATTATTATTATTATTAGAGAATGCTCTTTATTATATCAATCGGAGGTTGATAGGTACAGAAATGAGATACTCTTTGATAGAGAAACATTGTTTGGCATTAATCTGATCCAAAAGCTCCATCATTATAGGTTATCTCACAAGATTACCCTCATCTCAAAGATCGATCCACTAAAATACTTGATGACAAGACCAACATTGACAGGTCACTTAGCAAGATGGGCAGTATTGCTTTTACAATTTGATATCACATATATTTCATAGAAAATAGTGAAGGGACAAGTCTTAGCATATTTTCTTTCTATACATCCCATCCCTGCGGACTCTTCTCTTAATGACGATTTTCTTGATAAGTAAATTATGCTCATTCATGAAAGAGAAAAATTACTTTGGGAAATGTACTTTGATAGAGCCTCATCAATCAAATAATTCCAACCTCTAAATTTCCCAAAGGCAAGAGCAGGAATCGACATCGACTTCATAACACCATAAGGAGGGATAATAAGATGATCATATGGGTTGACCGAGCCAAGAACTAATAATGAAGCCGAGTATGAAGCATCAGTGGCAGGTCTTGAAGAAGCTATTTTTGTAGGCATTCAAAACTTGCATATTTTCAGCGATTCTTGACATATTATAAATCAAGTACTTGGCATCTATAAAATCAACAAGTTTGAGTTAGCTTTCTATCATAAGAGAGTTCTTGAGCTTATGAAGCAAATACCAAATATCACATTAACTCAAGTCTCTCAATCTGAGAATAGCAAAGCATATTGCTTAGCAAAATAAGCTAAGAAAATGAAAAGTATGAATGGTGATTATGTCATGATCAGAATATTTACTCGAAGAATTCTAGAGCTAGCAAAGTACCAATCCCCACAAGTACAGGAGTTTCTAAATTTGACACAACAAGATGTGACTCAAGTTGCTCCTCATTCTCCCTGAAATCAATAAAGAATTATAACAAGAACAGCTAAGCATGATATTACCTTAGAAAAGCAGTGTGAAGTCTTTATTATAGAAGAGCCACATGATTAGAGGCAACCCTTCATCGACAACTTTAAAGAAGGAAAATTACCAAATAATAAATCACTGACAGCTCAAATAGAGAAGATAATGTTGCACTATGCTTTCATCAATAACACTTTATATCATAGATCCTTTGAACAAATGTGGTTACAATGCCTAAATACAAATGAAGCTAGTAAAGTGATGGTTGAAGTTCAGGAAGGACTTTGTGGTGTACATCAGTCAAGTCCCAAGATGGCAGTAAAGATCAAAAGAATGGATTATTATTGGTCATTTATGGTGAGAGACTATATCAATCATGCTAAGAAGTGTCATGAATGTCAAGTATATGGGAATATAATCCATCAACCTCCAAATCCACTACACCCAACAATAGCATCTTGGCAATTTGAATGTTGGGTATAGATGTAATTAGACCAATTGATCCACCATCATCAACTGGACACTGCTTCATCCTAGCAGTGATTGATTTTTTCTCTAAGTGGACTGAAGCTATCCCATTTAAAAAAGTTACTGTTGATTGAGTGATTAACTTCTTTACGCATAATGAGGTTTATAAATTTGGAGTGTCATGCCGAATAATTTTTAATAATGGCACAGCTTTCAAAAATATAAATTTATAGATTCGATCGACAAAATTGATTGGTGATATTCTTTAATATATAATCCAAGGGCAAGGCAGAAGCCTTCAACAAGATATTGGTCAAACTACTCAAGAAGATCCTCATTAAAAATTAATGAGAATGACATATCAAACCAATAGAGGTTATGGGCGTATCGAACTACCTATAAGATACTAACTAAAGCTATTCCCTATTCATTAGTATTTGGAATTGAAGCGATTCTTTCGCTCAAAGTTGAGTTGCCTTCGCTTCGAGTAGCCATCCAATACAATCTAACTGAAGATTAAAATGCTCATTTGAGAATGGAGGAACTCGATGAGCTTGATGAAGTTAGATTGCAAGCTCATCAAAATCTAGAAGTTTATCGAGTAAAGATGTCTAAGACTTTTTACCAAATGGTGCGGCCTCGAACATTCCAAAAAGGGGAACTGATCCTGGTGCTGAGAAGACAAATTATTCATATTCAAAGAATTGGTGGCAAATTTGAGCCTAATTGGCAGGACACTTTTGTCATTGAGAATGTGCATCAAGGAGGGGCGTACCAACTCATTGACCTAAATGATAAAAGACCAATGACAAAAGTTAATGGTTGATACTTGAAAAAGTACTATACATGATAAATACATTCTTGAGATATAATAGAAATCCTCCTGCAAAATAGGGGGCAATTTTTTAGAAATTCCTCTACAAGACAGGGGGCATTTTTTTTAGAATATTTATTTGGGTTGACATCATGTTTTATGCCAAGATCCCTAAATAAATATACTTACTCAAGATGAAAAAAAATTCTATGAAAAATCCCCTTTTAGATAGGGGCATTTTAGTTTTCTATATATAGATGAAATCAATGTTACATGTTAAAACATTCTTAAGATCAAATATATCAACTCAAATATTGATATATTTTCTTAAATTATTTTAGAGCTCTTTCAAAGTGCTTTAGAATTTTTCCTACAAGATAGGGGCATTTTTATATATTTATCTGAGTGGACATCGTGCTTCAAGATGAGATCCCTAGATAATTTACACGATGATCAGAATGAGCTACGTTTATTTATAATAAAGAAGTTCAAACTCTGTGATACATTTCTAAACTAATTTGCAATCCTCCTATTAGACATGACCCAATTTTTATGATTAAAACTGTTCAATCCTTTCCTGTGAAATATGAGACCTTCTTGTATATATACATTCAGGTTGACATTAAGCTTTATGTCGGGATCCCTGAATATATCTAAAATTATTATTGTTAGAGTTGCAGGTTCTTGTAGAAACAAAAAGAATATATTTCTATGCATGTAAAGGCAATCATAAATGTCAAGAAAAAATTTCCTTCCATATTCATCAAATGTCAAAGATCAAGTCAAAAGAACTCCCAATTTTGGAAGCTTCAATCAACTGAATTAGAAAAACATCAACCTCTACATCCTAAAGTCTAAGACACAGATGGATTCTAAAGGTCAAACTCAATGAACCCATAAATGGCCGAGTTGCTGGCACTCTCCTCACTTAACAAGCCACAAGAAAAGGCCACAGTTAGAGCCCCCGTTCGTTAGTCTGATGACCAAATTACCAACCCATCACAGCTTAAGTACAAGACTCAAGTAGGTTCTAAAGGTTGAACTCAATAAGCCTAAATATGGTCGAGTTGCTGATGCTCTTCTCACTCAACAAGCCATAAGAAAAGGTTGCAGTGAAAGAGCCCCTGCTCGTCAATCCAATAATGATAGTTGTTCAATCTCAAACCAGATCCAACTTAGTGATTACAAGCAACCAGAATCTAAGAAATCTTTCTACTTGATCGATATACTAATACAATCTATGGAAACTCTCAATTCAGAGCTGTCTCAAGTTAATCTTTATATTGCCTGCACGATGATATTTCAATATATTCTCAAATGATCTGATCAAGCACAAAGCACAGATCAAAGCCAATCTCCTCATCAAGTCCATCAAAGTAGAAAGCATAGGACCGAGAGAATAATTCCATAGTTCATATAAAGTCAATGGTCGAACTAAAGGAATTTTGTAATTATTCAGTCTGTTAAAGCACACATTACTAAGCTGATAACTTGACATTATAGACTTAATATAAGATGAAAGGCTAGGTCATCTGTACGCATCCTTCAACAAGTCCATCAAAGTAACAAGCATAGAGCTGAAGATATATGTACACTTTTTGACAAGTCAAAGTGTACAAATCAAGTCAATCTTCATCAAGTCTGTCAAAGCAGCAAAAATAGGGCTGAAGATATACGTACACTTCCTGACAAGTCAATATGAATAAATCAGGTCAATCCTTCATCAAGTATGTCAAGCTTAAAGCTAGGACAAAAGGAATTCTAAATCTCAAAACAAGCAAACCAATTCCTCCATCAAACCTGACCAAGCGCGATACTGAGGTTGGAGGAAACTCAAATCTGCAATAACATAGAAGAAAGATATCTTCAACAAACCCATCAAAGTAGAGAGTAGATGGTGGAAGAGCTTTTATATATCTGACAAGTCCATCCTAACAAATCAGTCTATCCAGTTATTTAGCATGTCTGAAACATGGCATCATACTAATGAAAAATGTTATCATAAGCTATTAAAATCGAAGATGAAGTGGTTCAAGAGCTGCGGAAAATACGAAAGGTCAATCAGTTTCAATATATATGACTCACTTCATACGTGAATCATATTTATTGGGAGGCATTTGTTGACCTCGATATATACCATATGAGTCAAATCGAGCTTATAAGATGAATTCGATCAACCTCAGATGCTTCAAAGCACAAATTAGAGTTGAGATGCGCCAAACATCATTAAAACCAATTCAAATGACCTTTGATCGATGAACAAACTTTACCATCACATTCAGAACATCAAAATTGGTTAGAATATAAATATTATATAGTTTAATGATCAACTGATCAAGCGATCGAGCTATCAATGTGCCAACATGCATATCGAGGAAGGGAAACTGCGACGATGTCCAAACGACCTTCATTCATAAAATTTTTTGCATCGTTGGCTTTAAGATGGAAAAATCTATCAAATTAAACTATCCACGCTCAATTTAGATGAGTCTACATGAATGTCGAATGATCAAAAGTGACTATGCGCAAATCAAAGCTGAAATACACTCAACGATGCAAAAATCAGTCGAACTAATCTTTGATCGATGAAGGGACTTTGTCATTGCATTCAAAATGTCAAAATTTCTTCAAAATACAAATATTGCACAATCTAATGATCAACTAATCAAGCGATCGAGCAGTCAATGTATTGACATGCATATCAGAGTCACGAGTTACGATGATACACAAGCGACCTTCGTTCATAAAATTGATTATACCGTTAGTTTTAAAATATCAAAATCTATCAAGTGAGACTGTTCACACTCAATTCGGATAAGTCTGAGCAAATGTCAAGTGATTGAAAGTTGTGACACACATTTCTAAGCTGAAATCTATCCAATTTGATGCTGACTTAAACCAAATGGCCTTCGATGGAGAAACGAGTGCATCGTTGTGTCCGGGACATCAAAATAACCGTGAATCAATATATATATATATATATATATATATATATATATATATATATATATATATATATATATATATATATATATATATATATATAAATCATATTAATGTTAGCATAAAATTCATATCAAGATCAATTAAACATTTAAGAAATTAATTTAAAATGCCTATTTATTCTTAATAACCCGAATCATCCCTAAAAATCACGTGAATCGCTCATTCCACTCCTTGTTCGTTCGTTCGACTCTCCCCCTTTGCACGCATGTGATCCCTATCCCATCGGTCTCCCTCACTCGGTTCTTTCTCAATCAGCTTTCTCGCACCTCCTCTTCTAAGTTCCTGACCCCATCTCCTTCAAAGGTAAGAACCACACTTGACTCTCCCCCTTCAACCACACGAACCACTCCCACCTATTCCTTCCCCTTTCATTCAAAAGCCCTAACCAAGGCTCTCACTCCCTCTAGTTTTCCTCATCTCCGATTAGAAGCAGAAGTAACCGGTTTTTTCTTCCTTCTCCTTCCATCAACCTCCTTGACTGAATTTCCTTCTCCTTTCCCCTTATTCTTAAAAATTCCTTCTTCCTTCTCCTTTCCTCTTGAACCTCCTTGGAAAATCAAAATCCTTCCTCTTCATCCTCCTTAAATCCCTCCCTCATTCTCCTTATTGAATTCCTCAAAACTTCCCTTTGTCATTCATCATTAGTGACCTCCTTATAAGTAGCGAGGGCAACTCTATCGGGGTTCATCTCGGTATACTTCCTTGATTCCTTCTTAATCAAGTGCATAGTCATTGAATTACTCTTCAGACCTTTCTTTTCATCGCAACCGAAGAAGAACACCGTCATCAGGCGAGTTCTTCTCTATGTTTCCAGCATTTCTATCATTCCTTCCACTTTATCTGTGCTTGTTGATCGCTACACTATTTGTTACAAATAAAAAAATGAGTTTGGATGCATAGGAATAAATATGTGGAAATGATTGTATACATTTATCTTTTTGCAGGTTTGAAGGCCTCGTCATGCTCATCAGGGCGTGATGAGATGGAAATTTGTCAAGGTATTTCAAAATACCGATCGTCAGCTCATCGTGGTGTGAAGGCCTCCAAAGCTGTTAGATGACCCCTATGCGAATGTCACAAAATTTCAAATTTTGGACTTAGAAAAAAAGAATTAAATTTCATTACAAAAAAGAGAAACACACAAATAATGAAACAATATGGAATTGAAATTAAATTAAACAAGTCAAGTAAATATGCAAAATAAATATAAACGTGAGCATAAAAAAGGTGGGATTACTTATAAAGTCTCTTCTTTAAATTTAAAAACTCACAGGCAATATTAAATAATTTCTCAACTTCCTTTACCAATGCTCAAAAGATAATTTATGACTTGAAGAATTAAATGAAATGTGGAAGAAAAACTCTCCTAAATCCTTTCAACTTATAAGAGGAGAGCAAACCCTTTTAAAGGTTCATATTCAATTTATGAAATGTTAAGTGGTATGACATATGTAAAACATGCCACTAGTTTATTCCATATTGATTCCTAAGTTAGGTGCAGATGATTGGAGGAGAGCTATTAAGAGTTTACTTTAAGCTAATTAGAAGATAAACTCTCAAATATGAAAGAATTTGAATTAGATTCTAAAGTGAGTCTGTCAAATAGATTTATTGCCTGCTTATAAATGAATTTGAAAGCTTGGAGAATGAAAATATATAATTTGAAGTATATTTGAAGACCACTCAAAAATAAAGATTGAATTCCAAATATGAATATATGAGGTTAATAATTAATTAATTTCAAATAAATTCTTAAGCTCATGATTTGGAATTGAAATGATTTTCAAGATGAATATGAGATGAATTTAGAGAAGATTAAATAATTGATAAATGAATTTGAATTGGTATAAATCCATATTATATTCAAAATCTTTTTGCATGAACAAAGCTTCTCTTTGGATATTCAAAGTGTTAAATTCATGAATAAATAATCAATGTGAATAATACACTTGAATAATCGCATTTGTTGTCAAAAGAAAAAAGGATCTCAACTGAATATCAAAGGACAAATGATTGGTGGTAAATTCAAATGTTCAATTTCAAATTGAAAATCGAAGTGTGTAAGTAATTTGATAGCTTTCTTACAAGCACAAGTTTAATTAGGAAACTCATGATCATTCATGAATGTGGCCTTTAAAAATATCATTTTCATCTTGTATTTGAAGTCAAAATTAATGAATGGATTAAAGAAGGCATCATTTGAAAACTTAAAGAAGAATGACACTGGATTCGCAACACATCGTACAAGCGAACAGAAGGCATTAGTTAAGGCTTCAATTGAACCCTTTCATATATTATGAAGTAGGACTAAACTCAAATTCAATATTTTAAATTATGCAAGTAATCTTAAATACATCCACATGGGCCCCAATACTATGTTGAATGCTTAAACTTAGTGTCTGAGGATGCTGCGTGGGTTGCTTCTCGGTTTGGTCTTAGGACCGGGTCCGGGTTAACAAAACCTAAAAATCTAATTATTATAAGAATTTCAACTTATTGAAACATCTGAGAAATTAATTATGTCATATGACAGTAGATCTAATCCTCTATTAAGAGCTAAATAGAGTTGATAAGATCTAAAGCTCTTAAATATATTCAAATTAATCAAGTAACTACTTCGATGATGGTATTGTTGAATGGTGATTTCAACCAGAGGGGATAATTACCATCAAAATATGCTCACGAGCTCAAATCAAATTAATCAAATTCAAATATCAACACAAGCATGAAATCATGCAAATCACTAAGTTTTAAATGTTAAAGTGAAATTTAATATTCAATACTTAAAACTAAAACCCAATCTACCTTCCGCAACAGTTTGTCAGAGGTGACAAATTAAGAAAACTCTAGCTCACAAAGGAGTCAATGTCAAATTAAGTGTTCTACTATGTTTACTCTTAATCAATCTCATGCTAGTAAGGACATGGCCCATGTCCTCTGACTATATGGCTTGGCCAGTAGGCTCTACATATGATGTAGTTACGACTAGAGCCCTCTGATCAAGTGGTTGCCGCCAAATGTAACTATTATATTACGATCTCATATGCTCCCCAATGGCTCTGATCTTTGAGTTATGAATCATAGGGTATACTTGATAGGGCAAAAAGCCCTCTGTCAACTAAGGTAGACTTAAGATTATCTCCTTAGATAAACATCATCCTAAGTCTACAAAGATTTCTTGGACAACGTAACTCATGTGTTACTGATAAGGATCCTTCGATTAGGTTGGGTCGACTACCTCCTCTAACTAAGTAGACTAGGGACCATGATAGCCGAGGATGACAGAATCATGGGATCTAGATCGGGCACATCATCATTCCCCCAACCATCCGTTTTAAGCTAAAATGGTGACTTTCATAAATTCTAACTTTTAAACTCCACATGCTCCTACTATAAGCTATGCATTCAGTGATCTAATGACTAGCTTTAATCAAAACTTCTCTCTTAATATTGGGAGGGGTAATTAACTATAGGTGCTTGCGCCTATAGGAAACCAAGACCATATCTAAAGTCTTCACAAAATGAGGGTGAAATTTCTAGGTTGTGTCTTATCTACTATTCCATCTGCCTTTTGAAAATCTCACCAACACTTAAATCATGCTCTCTTCAATTGCGAGAAGTCGATGGTGAATTTTTGGAGCCCACAGATTTCTAGTAGAAACTTGAAGATGGTGATATCAAATAACTCAACAATGGGCTCTGAAATTTGTGACCCATAGAACTAGTGTTATCAAACAATCATTTTGGATACAAGCTAACTCTAAACCAATAGAGAAAGAGAAATACTAAACTGCATTCTCAACAACCATTATTCAAGCAAAAATTTGTATAACCAGCTATAGAATTAGAAGTGAGTGTTCTAACCCATAACATATTTGACAGCCTAATATATGTAAAGCAGAATAACTCTACTGGTCAAATCAAATAGTCCTTCTGGACCCAACAATGTTAGGTTCCAGCTTCTCCAATGAAGAAACTCAAAATTGTATATACAAGAGTGCATCGAGTCCTCAAGGTTGCTAAGAATAAATGATTGATGAAAATAAAATATCAAGGTCCTGTCATCAGGGAGGCTAGAACTACTCCTCCAAAGAGACCTTCTCCTATAGCCCCGACATGATGTCTATTAATTCAAGTCCCACACGGTGAGCATCGAGGCATGACACTTAGACCACAAGTCTAAGAATCGAGCATCGAAGGTCCAGGAAAAAAGGTAAGCAAATTTAGAAGCCAAAGCCTCGAAGTGAAACTACTTTAAAGAAAGACAATGACGTGACATCTAGACTATACTCTCATAAAATCCACTCCTTATGCCAAAGTATTTGGGGCTGAAGCAGACTTGCCACTTTATGTTGAATTACTTTCATTTTGAGTAGTCATTCAACACAATCTCACTCAAGATGAGAATGTCCGTCTATAGATGGAAGAGCATGACACGCTTGATAAAATTTGGCTCCAAGCTCAGTAAAATTTAGAAGCCTATCGAGCGAGGATATCTAAAGCATTCAATAATACGGTGTGTCCTCGAACTTTCAAAAAGGAGAATTAAACCTAGTAATGAGAATACCAATTATTCCTCACATTCATTACATGTATAAGTTTTGCTTTGAATTTCTCTCATAACACAAGAATGCATTTCTAAAATAAAGTAAACATCCACCTATCATACAGGGGGTATTTCTTTAAATTTTATAGTAAAATATTAGACTTTCCCTCATAAGACAGGGGGCCTCCTTTTATATGTGGATTGGCATCACGCCTAAGGCCGAGATCCTCATATGCATGTTCAATTATGTATTCAAATTCATAAGTTTAAAAGTCTTACTGACCAAAAAGAGAAATTTTCAAGTCTGTGAACATCAACAAATCAAGTTGGAAACACATCTTTCATCCATACATCAAATCTAGGGCTTGAGTGGGTGCATAAGGTCAGACTCAGCATACCCAAATATCATTGAGTCGATAGGTTTGCTTACTAAATATGCCACAAAGGCCATAGTAAGAGATCCTCCATCTCATTAGCCCAATGATGAAATCCTCCAATAATTACTCAAGTCCAAGACTCAAGTGGGTGCATAAGGTCGAACGCAACATGCCCAAAAATGGCCGAGTCGCTGACAGGTCTGCTTACTCAACATGCCATAAAAGTTGTAGTAAGAATCATCCTACTTCGTTAGTTCAAAGATAAGAGCATCTAAATTTCCAAATCACTCCAACTTGGTGAGTTCAAATGGCCTAGACTAGGAGATCATCCATACTAGTCATAAGATTATTTTTCAAAATTCAACAAAAAGATTCTCACTCAAGAATGCACTAAACTGAGTTTGGTATCAATATCAAATGACAAATGGCAACTCCTTCAACAAGTCTACTAAGCAAAAAAGAAAAGACCGAAGGAAACTCTTCTTCAACAAGTCCAACTAAGTAGAAACAAATGACTGAAGAAGTCATCCAAATGTTCGTACAAAGCTAAAGGCTGAACTAAAGGTGTCATGTCATTAATATGTCCATTATATGCAAAGCACGAGACTGATGACTCTTCACCATTGACCTAACACAAGATCTAAGGGTTAGGTCACTGGCAGACATCCTTCTATAAGCCCACGAAAGCAAAAAGCTGTGGTAGAAGATAATTTTGTATCACCTGACAAGTCTTTAAGATAATTCAGAAATTCCTTCATCAAATTTGTCAAGGCATAAAGCCAAGATAGAAGAAAATATGAACTACAAAATTTTGAGATTGAATCTTCAATAAGTCCATCAAAGCACAAAGCATAGGGCAGAAGACATTGTCATCTTACCAACAAGTCATCAACTCCATTAAGTTCACCCAAGGCACAAAGCCAAGATAAGAGAAAAATATAAATTTCAAACTCACAAGAGGAAGTCTTCAACAAGTCCTAAAGCACAAAGCATAGGACTAAAGACATTCCAAATTCTCTCAACAGATACAGCAAAGACCCCCTGTTAAACATGGGACATTTTATATATTTATCTAAGTCAACATCGTGCTTCAAGCTGAGATCCTTAGATTAATATACATGATGATCAAAATGAGATATGTTTATTTATATTGCAAAAGTTCAAACTCTGTGATATATTTCTATGCTTATCTAAAACCCTCCTATTAGATAGGAGCCCCTTTTTATGATTAAGTTGCAAGTTCTTGCAGGAACAAAAAGAATTTATTTCTATGCATGAAAAGACAGCCCTAAATATCAAAATTTTATCTCCCATATTTACCAAATTCTAAAGATAAAGATAGAAAAACTCCTAATTTTAGAAGCTTTAATCAACTAAGTTGGAATAACATCAACCTCAACATCCTAAAGTCTAGGACATGGATGGGCTCTAAAGATCAAACTCAATAAGCCCACAAATGGCCAAGTTGTTGATGCTCTCCTCACTCAATAAGCCGTAAGAAAAGGCCGTAGTGAAAGAGCCCCCGTTCGTTAGTCCGATGACCAAATCACCAACCCATCACTACTTATGTCAAAGACTCGAGAAGGTTCTAAAGGTAAAACTTAACAAGCCTATAAATGGACAAGTTGTTGATGCTCTCCTCACTCAATAAATCGATAAAAAAGGTTGCACTAAAATAGCCTCTGCTTGTAAGTTCAATGATAATAGTTGTTCAATCTCAAACCAGTTTCAGCTTAGTGACTACAAGCAACCAGAATCCAAGGGATCTTTCTACTTGATCGATAGACCAAGATAATCAGAGGAAACTCTCAATTCAAAATTGTCTCAAATCAATCTTTATATTACATGCAGGATAATATTTCAATCTATTCTCAAATGATCTAATCAAGCACAAAGCACAGATCAAAGCCAATTTCCTCAACAAGTCCTTCAATGCAAAAAGCACAAGATCGAGGAAGCAATTCCATACTTCATACAAATCTGATGGCTGAACTAAAGAGGTTCTATAGTTATTCAGTATGTTAAAGCACGCATTGCTAGGTTGATAACTCAATATTATAGACTTCATATAAGCCAGGAGGTTCAGTCATCTGTATGCACCCTTCAACAAGATAATCAAAGAAGAAAGCATAAGGTTGTAGACATACGTGCACTTCCTGACAAGTCAATATGGACAAATCAAGCCAATCCTTTATCAAGTCTGTCAAGCTTAAAGCTAAGAAAAAAAGAATTTCATGACTCAAAATAAACAAACCAATTCCTCCATCCAACCCGGTCTAGCATAAAGTTAGGATGTGGTGAAAAATTCTTATAAGAGGAGTTTCCTTTCAAATATGTTAGTGAGAAATGAAAGAGAAACAAGACTTATAGAAATTCATCTTTTTGGGATGCCACGTCGATCCACAGATGTACTTATTCAGGTGATCGGGTATGTCATCAAGGAAATAGTGTACTATCTCGAAAGGCGAAGTTACTACCCTTTAATGGACCTAATTATCTCAATATAGACTCCTAAGAATGATGGGTCTGCATATGTACCAAAGATTTTTCCCCTACTTTACGTGAAAAACTAAAGGAGGGTTTATTTTAAATCGAGTTCATTAAGTTTCCTATAGGGGCAAGCCCCCACAATTAATTACATCCTAAGGAATGGCGATCCCTTAGGAAAACTCTTAAGGTAAATGACTGTCATCTATGAAGATTTCAATAGGAAGGACTATCAATCGATTGGTTTATTTTTGAAAGGTCAAATAGGATTGCTCAAAAGAGGGAGTTATTATCGAATCCAAAATGGAAGATAAGTAGGAGATGCCCACGATGCTACGAAACTTAGCGAGCATCTCAAACTATCCTATAGTTGGGCTTTACTTTTTTGAAATTGATTTAGTTTATTTGAGTTGCATTTTTTATTAAAACTTTAAGATTTAAGATTCCTTACACAAGATTAAGAAAATGCCTAAGTGGTGAGGAATTATGCTTATGGCCCACAAAGGGGAGAAGCAACCTCAGAATCTAAATTTAAGGAGCTTCGGTGAGGGTGAGAAGCACAACCTAAATCTAAGGCAAAAATGGGTAATTTGTTTGCCTCCAAAAGAGAGGACAAACCACCCGACAGCTTGGACTTACAACCACCTGGGGGTGGCCGCCAACTAACTCCTCCTATGATTTTAAATACATGTAGGTAGGTCTTTATGCTTATGCAAGATAGCTAGACTTTTATTTATTTAGAAAGAGACTAAGTCCTTAAACTCGCTCCCTAAAGAAACTAGATCATGTAAATGGTATGCTTCAAATGACCTAAATCTAATGCAATTCAAATTTCATTTTAGTTTCATTTTTGGACAATTATTTTGACTTAGGCTAATAGGATTCATATGACTAATGCATGAGAAAGAAGGTTATTGGATAAAATCAGCGAGAAGGGAGAAAGTGAGTTTTCACCATGGCTCTCAAAGGTCAAGCCAAGTTTCTCTGGAAAAGATGGAAGCCCTCCAATCAAGAGTGAAATAAGATACATTTATGCATGATATTATAAAAGAAATGCTCATCTAGCTAAGGAGTTTCTAATTCTTTTATCTTGATTTAAATCCTAAGCTTTAGGTGAGGTTATGAGTTCTTTATTTTGTAATTTGAGTTGTTAAGTTGGGTAGAAGATTTATTTTTCCCTAAAGAGCCTAATTCACATCCAGGCCATACATAAAGCAAGGAAGAAACTAGAAAAATCATTCCACTTAATGCAAAATAAATATACCATTTTCTTAAATATGAACATGTGTATAAAAGAAATGAAATAGAAAAGGAGAATGCAAAAGTTGTATTAATGGATTCATTTTTATTTATGCAATTTATGTATGCTAGTATAGGTAACCCTCCTTAAGTGGTAGCATAGAGATAAATAGGATATGGAATTAGGTGAGTGTTAGGTTCTTTTCAAATGAACCATACAGCTCACCAAATTCCTATTCAAAACTATACCAACACAAGAAAGAAATGAAACTTATGCTAAGCATGCCTTTATAATCTATCACATGCAAACTCATAATTAAAATATAAGTAGCATACTTTTAGATTTGGTATTTGATTCATATATTTTAAAAATAATTTTGATTTAGTAGTGATAATAGCCACTCATATTTCTACTTTGGCCAACACATGCAAATTTGACATAAAGTAAACAATTACATTTTTAAATTTTGAATTTGAAAAATATGAATGCATGAAACCACTTGACATACAAATTTAACATGTTGGAGAAAGATTTAAAGTAATGAAAGCATGTAAACAAGTTCACTTCAATTAAATCCTAAAGACATTCTTATAGAATAAGAAAGTTTAAAATAAATCAAAGTGAAATCAAAGAGATTTTTATTTAGTTTGGGGTTTGATTTAATTTTGAAAAGATGAGATGAGTTTGCTATTTTTAACCCATTCCCACATGTGTTTTATATTTTTTTTAATTTTTATAAAATTAGATCCATTTTTATGCATTATTTAGGTTAAGGTATGAATTAAGTAATAATTTACCCTTACACACCACCTTAGAAGAATTAACCAAATAATTATGAGTCAATGAGATGACATAAAAAACTCACAAATAATTTAAATTTGTAATGCACCTAATAAGAAATATGTCTAATGCAATTTGGCTCATAATTAAAAGTTAATTAAGCTAAGGGGTTTAGCTTAGGTAATTTCAAAACACCCTTTCGTACTTATGAATTGGGTTTTTATTTTCTTAATTGAACATAGGCTATAAAACACCTAAGCATCTACCCAAAGTAGATTAATCAAGTTCTGTAAAATTTTTTGAAATTAATTAAGGGGATAATTAATGAATTAACCATTAATTAAGAGAGGATTAAGGAGACAAAAAAGGGAGTTTAGGGAATAGCATAGGGGACATGCCCCAAACATATTCCATAAACCTCTTACTTATTAGATATGGCCTTAATCAACCCTAATCATGGATTAAATCACTAATTACATCTTAATTATCCTTAATTACATAAGGAGGGTAATTAAAAAGTTCATATGCATTTCTTCTAATTAAACCTTCAATAAATACCAAGAAAATTAGGGCAAGCAGAAATCATCCACTAAAAAATACCCATGAAATTTGGGATTAATCAGAGGCTTAATTAGAAAGTAATTAGCAAAATAAAGTTTCCAACAAAACCTAAATTCAGGGAAAAATATAACTCAAAATTTATTGAAATTAATTTTAAAATATTGTAGGATAAATTATCTTTCCATTGGATTATATTTCATAATTTTTTGAATTTTATAGAGGGAGTTATGAATTTTAGAAGATCATTGAATTAATTAGGATTAATTAAAACATTTTTAACTACTCCCCTAGCTCATGGCGCGACGTGTGAAGGCAACGGTCAGCATGCTTTACATGCGTCGCGCCGTGAGGGATTCACTTAAACATTAATTCTTCAAAGGCGACCGGCAGCGCACGCAGTTTGATCTCATTCGATCAAAGATCGGATGGCCAGAGATCTCCACAAAGCGGATAACATATATATATAAATGTGGGGAATTTTCTCGATCATCCATCCAAAATGCGTACATGGACAGCTGAGATTTCTCAAGTTCTTCCCCTTGATCAACATAGATCATCCATGATCAAGGGGAAGATCCGAGCTCGATTGACCTCGGATTCAAACCAAATTCAACACACACCATCTAAAGCTAAAGAGCAGCATATCCAACAGTCAAAAATCCATGGGATTAAAATTTCTTTCACAAAGCTCCACACCACATTTAGTTTAATAGTCAAAAAATTCTATACTTCACTGGCACTTTTTTTTCCTTGGAGAAGCTTCGTTTAGTTCAGATGAAGCTGTGTTGAGAGTATGAGCACTTGAGGTTGAGTGGATTGGTATATGGACCACCTCCTCCTTAAATAGCTTGCGGCCTTGATCCAATTTAGCTCTTCCTTACTATGGGAACTCCAAAGTAAGCTTGGGTGCACTTGACTTAGCTCCTTGATGATGTATGCAAGAGCAATTGGATGGAAATTGAGTGAAGAGAAAGTTAGCTCTTCAGTGGACTTCCCCTATTTTCAAACTCTAAAAATTGAGAAATGGAGTTTTCAAATCCTCTTTAAGAAGCTTGGGAATCCTCTCTAAGGTTTGTTCTGAGTTCCTTAGATTCAATCGGCAGAGGGGAAATTAGAATTGAAATGAATTAGGGGGAGTAAATCTCCCCCTTGAAGGATCAGACGATCGTCCATGCATGTGTCATTTTGATCCAATTGAGTTTAGGCAGTGGGTTGTTTGATCAGTCAGGAGTGTGCACATGGTCAATTTGAGCCAAGGAGTTGATTTCCAGCCTCCCATGTGCTTGAATTTGAGTAGGAGAGGGATTTTGGATTTTGCATTTTGACCCATGGGGTCGGGTTTGGTCTAGGGACCAATTGGGCTAACCCATTGGGTTGGGTGCACCACTCTTCACTAGGTCCCCTTGAGCTATTAGGAAAGCATCAAGTGGATATGAAGAGGGTATGACCAAATTACCCATAGATTAAGCCAATATTTGTTCTATGGCCTAGGGATAAAATAGTCATTTTTCTAATTTTTCACTTTGCATATGTTGGGTATGTGGAGAAATTAGGTTTGGCCAAGTTTCATGAGATTTGGAATTCATTTGATAAGGTTTGGCTCATGTTGACCCATTTAGGTCAAAATGGGTCAACTTAGTCAAGACCAATTGGTCAAATTGGGTCAAACCAAGGGTTGGGTTAAGTTCATATGACCATTTTAAATATTTTGGTGGCTTTAGTTTGATTCAATTTGGTATAGTTTTGAATTTAGCTCATATGACTTCATTTAGGCCAAATGGGTCAAGTTGACCTATTTGACCCATTTGACCTATTTGAGGTAGTACAAGGGTAGGTTTAGATTAGGTTAGTCATATGGAGTGGATTGGTATCTTTGTTTTCAATCAATTTTAGTTAACTTCAAATTTGGCTCAACATGACCCCTTTAGGTCATAAATCCATTGGGTCTAGTTGGAAAATTGAGGCTTTGGTCAAGTTTCACAAGTGATTTGGAATAGACTTGACACATTGGTTTCAATCAATTTGGCTTAGATCAAGTTTTGACATATTTTGACTTTTTAGGTCAAATTGGGTAAACTTGGGTAAAGTGACCAATTGGGCTAGGTTAGGGTCAAATGTTGGCTTGGTCAAGTTCAAACATTGGTCATGAGTGAACTTAAAGCAATGGTTTCAATCAATTTGGCCTATGGTGGAATTTGGCTATGTTAGTTTTCATTTTGGGCTAAGTGTTGACTTGGTCAACCCTTTGGTTTGACTTGGTTTGACCCAATTTGATTGGTTGCTCATCCCATGATGATTGTTGATCATGATGAGAGGGATATATGAGTTTGGTTCAATCCAATTTGGTTAGGATTAAAATATGGCTCATAAGGGTACTTTAGGTCACTTTGGGTCAAGTGAGCCTAAGTGGATCAAATGACTTGGTCAAAGCTTGATTTGAGCTTGAGTGATCTTGTATATGGACTCATGATTGAAATATAAATCCATTTACAAGTGGTTCAAAGTCAAATGGGTCTTGATCCATTTGACAGTTTCGTATTCAAAGGAAGAATATGAAAGGGTTTTTAGGTTTGATTTTGACTTGGGTTTTGATTGAGCGATTGAAGTTGGATTTATATTTAGACTCATGATTGTAGGTTTTATTAAATCATGAGAGAAAATCAAGGATTTGTCTTGATTTGAAATTGATTTAGCTAAGTTCAAGATTTTGACTTGAAAGGCTTAGATTGGACTTTGAGTGGATTTGAGTTTAATTTTTGGAATTGGTTTTGATTGTTTGAATTTATATTTCATTTATACATGTGAATATAAATGAGCGTATAAATTGATCATGAGAAAATTTCAAGGATTTGAAGTGGTTCAATCATGATTTGGGCTAAGTCCATAAAGAAGGATTTAAGGGACTTAGGAAAATTTGGAGTATTTGAATTTGATTGATTTATATTTATACTTTGTTTATATATGTGAATATAAATGAGAATATAAATGAGTTTCTAAAAAAATCCCATGAGTTTGAAATGGTTTGATCAAGTTTCAGGCTAAGTCCATTAATGGAGAATTAATGACTTAGGAAATTTTTTTAAAATTGAAAATTTAATTTGAGGATTTGATTTGATTGATTTATATTTTATTTATATATGTGAATATAAATTAGAATATAAATGAGTTTTGAGAAAATACCTTGAGTTTGAAATGGTTTCATCAAGTTTTAGGCTATGTCCATTAATGGAGAATTAAGGGATTTAGGAAAATTTCATGAATTGATTTGGAATTTTGAGTTTAGTTTGATTGATTTAAATTTATATTTCATTTATATATGTGAATATAAATGAGAATATAAATGAATTATGATAAAATCTCAAAGATTTGATTTATTTTAGATCATAATTTTGATTAAGTCCTTAAGGGAAGGTTAAGAACTTAGGCAAAATTTGGACTTAGGAATTTTTGATGGATTTTAATCATGGGTTTCAATCATATGGAGTTTATTTGAGTTTGGAGAAAATAAAATAAGATTAATTTGGAGTTTGACTTGAATAAAGGAAAGTGAGGAATGGTTTAAGCTAACGATAGGCAAGTTTACTTAACACCCCTAAGGCATGACTTATTCCTATGGCTAACTCTTCTAAGTCTCTAGGGCTAGGTTGAGTGTCCACCTAATCACTAGATGTGTCTTAAGACTAAGGAACTCTTAAAGTATAAGAGAAATCCTAAGCTTAAGATGGAGGGGTTGAGAGCTCATTCTAAAAATGAGGTCAATAAAGGGCACCCAATATGTGTGGTGTGACTAACAAGGAACACCGCACGTATTGGTGTTGACCGAAATGATCAACAACACTGAGAGATCACAATCACTAACAGAAACAATCTATCCTTAACCCAAGGAAAAGAAAGAATCCAGAGCTTAGTGCAATGTTGCTCTACTTATGTCCAAGACATAGGAGAGAGGGAAGAATCCACTAAGGGATAGAGTGTGAACCTTCCACTAGGGGAGCAGATTCAAGTCATCCATAAGGGGATGAAAGATTTGATTTGATTTGAATCTCACTGAGAAGAAATCTCCACTGGGGGAGAGGGTTGAATTTATTTTAAATTTTTGTTTGTTTGGATTTTTAGATGAACCCTATTGGTTTGCAAAGGATCACACTAAGTTGGAGCCACAAAAGCTGAGACCTAACTTAGATATACCAATACAAAGGGGTAGTTTACTAAGCACATAGTAGGACTAGCCGACCAAAGGGATGCCTTTCGATATGAAGCAATTGTACTTGGAAGAAAGCATAGTAGACTTACATCCTCCAAAGTAGAGACTAGTTGTTGGGGTAATCTATTGGCAAAACAACAGATTGAAGCCAACCTAGGGGTGATTATTGAGCGAATGCTACTGGGGGACCTAAATCAGCTAAAAGATATTCAAGATTGATTTCTTTTTTTAAAATTTGTTTGTTTTGATTATGATGGATCCCATAGGTTTGCGATGAACTGCATCAGTAGGGGTCGTGGAAGCCTAGACCTAACTCAAATTTTATCAATTCAAAGGGAGTAGTCAACCAACCACAAGGTGAAACTATCTGGCCAAAGGGGAAATGCCTTTTAGTATACAATGGTCAAGTCTTAAGAAGAAAGCATGGGGACTCACATCTTCCAGAAATAAGGAACCATTGGGGTGATCAATTGCTTTGGGCAACAAATCAGACCCGACTTAGGGATGACTATTGAGTGAATGCCACTGGGGAACTTAAATTAGCTAAAGGATAGTCAAAATTAATTTCATTTTTTTTGGATTACATTGGTTTATGATGGATCACACTGAGAAGGAGCTTATAAAAGCCTAGACCTATCTCAGATTCACTGAAATAATGGGAGTAGCTTCCTGGCCGATGGGAGAATTGTGGACAAAGGAGTGCCTTTCAGTTTACAATGATCAATTGGAGGGAAAAAAGCTCAGGGACTCACATCTTCCACTAGAAAAGCCCACTCGGGTGATCGGTTGCTTTGGGCAACAAATCGAACCCGACCTAGGGCTTCCTGTTGGTTTGCGACAATCATGCTAGAAATAATGAGTTGTAATCTTACATATTTCAAAGCAAAATGACTACTGGGGTAACCTGCTTATGGTAAAATAGATTGAACCTTACCTAAGGGCAACTACAGAGTGAGTACTGACCCAGGGATTTATCTCAACTCAGGTAGTCAAGCAAATCCTATAAGGAGTCCTACTAACATTGCCCTAAAGATAGGATGTCTGCTTGGGAGAAGGGGCCCTTTGGTGGCTTGAATTCCTAATCCACAAGCGAATTAATTTTGATTATTTATTTTTTGTTTATTTTATCATGGACCCTATCAGTTTTTGATTTATCAAACTGAGAAGGAGCTTATATCAGCCTAAACATATCTCAAATTTACTGAACCAAGGGAGAATCCATGCATCTGCTGAACAAATTCTCCAATCACAGGGGTGGCAACTTGGAAGGAGAACTATCCAAACCAAAAGTAACCTAGGTAATGTCTAAATGGGATCATAAAGGACTTGATCCAAATAGAGTGGCCACAGGAGATGGGGCCGATAAGGGCTTATTCCAACACCTTAGAGAAAATGACATGGCTAATCATAAATCCAATAGGTATTTGGTGTCCAACTCAGGAGAGAAAGCATGGGGACTCATATCTATCAAGAGTAGTGTACTCACCAGGTGAGTCTCTATTAGCATAGTGAATATCAACCAACCTAAGGTGTCCATATTTTGCAACAATCAGCCTAAGAAGAAAGTTCGGGGACTCACATCCTCCTATAGTCGAACTGATTGTTGGGATAGTCTGTCTTCGGCTTGACAAGTGCTATCCGACCTAGGAAAACTACTGAGAGAATGCCACTTGGGACTTATATCAACTTAAAAGTAGTCAAGAAGAAAGGATCCTTTTGGGACTTATCCTAAACCTCAAATATACTCGACCTCGTTAGAGCATGATGGCTAGTTCAAGAAGAAAGTATGGGGACTAACATCTTCTTAAACAAAGTCAACATGAAGTAGCTCACTGGTTGGGAAGTGAAGACTACCATCCTAACAAGGCGCACGTTGGTTTACAATGGTCAAGTTAAGAAGAAAGCTCGGGGACTCATATCCTCTAACAAATGACCACTAGGGTGACATACTAGCGAGGTAGCATCTAGACCTGACCTAGAGCAGCTAATGAGAGAGTGTCACAATGGGCTTGCTCCCACATCAAATAGCTCGAGATAAAAGATTTGTGTTTATTTTGTGCATGTGTTAAAAGAAATAGGATGCCTTTGGGGGATTCATACACCTACCTTAAACACACAAGAGATTTGATGAAATGATGTCACAGATGAAAAATAGGATTCTCACTAAGAAATGATGCCACTTAGGTTCTCTCACACCTAACTTAGTTATGATAATCAAAATAGGATGCCTCAGGCGAATTCTTACACCTATTCTATTAGCATCGGGAGATTATGTTTGTGTTGTGAAAGAGGGATAGGATGCCACTAGGGACTCTTACACCTACCCTAGATACATGTCATTGCAGATTCGCAAGATAGGAAAATAACACTTCGAAAGAAGAGAAGATTTGATGAATGGAATCAAATTTTTATTCTTTTTATTAATGATTATTTTCAAACAAGTTTTGTTTCATGCTTAATATTTCTTTAGGTAGAGCTCATTAATTGGAAGCATCGGGTGTTCCCCTTTACAATCAATAAGCTATAAGATCCTCCTTGGTAGGTCTTCTCTATGACATAGGGGCCTTCCCAAGTGGGTTCAAACTTGTCTCTCATCTTTTGATGGGCAACAATTGGTCTTCTTAGGACTAACACAAGTTCTTCTACTCAGAAAGACCTAGGGTGGACCAGCTTAATGTGAGATTGAATCATTTTGGCCTTGTGTAACTCAAGATTTTGGCACGCCCATAGGTGACTATCCTCCAAACCTTCAAGCTCTTCTAACCGCAACTTTGCATTCTGATCTGGAGTGGTCTTGTTACCCAATGTTATCCTTAGTGACGGGAGTTGAACTTCTAAGGGAAAAATGGCTTCAGACCCATACACTAAGAAAAATGGGGTAGACTGAGTTGGAGTTCAATATGTGGTGTGGTAGGCCCACAAAGATTTAACCTACTGCTCATTCCACTATCATTTGTTATCATCAAGAGTCTTCTTCAGTATCTAGATGAGAGTTTTGTTGAATGCTTCTACTAAGCCATTAGCTCTAGGGTAGTAAATGGTGGAGTATCTCCAATCTATACCTTATCTTCTGGCAAAGCTTTTGATCTTCATGCTTTTGAATGCAGTACCATTATCGGATATAATTCATCGAGGCACCCCGAACCTATATACAATATGGTTCCCAAAAAATTGAAGGACATGGTGAACTGTGACCTCTCTGAGTGGGATGGCTTCCGCCCACTTGGAAAAGTAGTCGGTGGCAGCTACAATGAACTGATGCCCCTTGGAAGAAAGAGAATTGACGGACCTATGATATCAGTACCCCAACACTTAAATAGATATGAAGCCAATGTAGGGTGTAGAATGTTGGTGGGTCAATGATTTATGGTAAAGGCATAGTATCCAAGTCTTTTGATCTTCGTCTTCATCTTCAGATCGGATTGATGAGCTCCCCATAGACCTGAGTGTACCTCGGTTATTATGTTATGGGCTTTGTATTTGCTTAAACAACGTAACCACATTTGGTCAAAGGATCGGCAAAATAGGGTGCCATCAACAAGAGCATAGAAGTGAACTCTCTATTTCACCTGATGGGCTTGTGATATCTCTTGAGGTAGTTTATCGGTGTTTAAGTAATCTATGAATGGTAGCCTCCAATTCAGCTCCTTGTCCATTTTGGGAATGACAACCTCCCCTTCAAGAGAAAGTCTCTCGATGAGTTCAGCATTAATAATGGATAAGACTTGTTTATTTTGGACCCCTATTGAAATGGACTTATCTTCTAGACATGCCAACTCTTTGGCAAGTTTGGCCAAGCCATATGCTACTATGTTCTCTGCTCGGGGAACCTTATATATGGTGACTTCAGGAATTTGGGCCAATAGCTAGATGGTATACTCATACTAATGATGAAGCTTGGGTTTGAGAACCTGGTAGGACCCAAAAATCTGGTTGATGACCAACTAAGAATCCCCAAAGATGTTGATGCTCTTGACATTGATAGTGATGGATAACTCCAGACCGACAATCAAAGCCTCAAACTTAGCTTCATTGTTGGTGCAGGGGTTAGAAAGCTAGTATGAGAATCTCATCACATCATAGTTTGGAGTTAGAAGAACTATTCCTACCCCTACCTTTCTTGGGAGAATAGATAATGGTGCTTCACCAATAAGAAAAGAAGCAGCACCATCAAATTACATCTCCCATCGAGGGTTTTCGGCCTCCCCTAAGTTCATGATTTGTTCATCGGGAGATCATCACTAAGCGGAGAATCAGTAGGAAGTGGGTGTGTTGCTAAGAAATCTACTAGTGCATGTCCTTTTACCACACAGAGGGGTACAAATGTGATATCAAACTACGAGAGTATCATGGACCAACAAGCCAAATGTCTGGAAAGAATTGGTCGTGTCATGAGGTATTATAGTGGATTGGTTCTAAAGATCAAGTTCACCTTATAAGAAAGCATATAGTGTTGTAGCCTTTGAGATGCAAAGATCAAAGCTAAGCAATGTTTCTCAATAAGTGGATAGTTTGCTTCAGCAGAAATCAAACGACGGCTGAGGTAGTAGAGTGCGCACTCCTTCCCTTCATCGTTGGCTTGGGCTAACAGATCACCGAGAGAATCATCCATTACAGCAGTGTAAAGGATGAGTGGCCTGCCCAAATAGGGCTTCTAGAACTGGCGGCTTCACCAAGTACTCTTTGATATCTTTGAAAGCATGCTGACACTTATCATCCCACTTGAACTTGGCGTATTTTTTTACAAGTACTGAGAATGGCTTGCAACTCCTTAATAGGTTTGAGATAAAGCGTCTTAGATATGCTAGCCATCTTTGAAAGGATCTGAGTTGAGTTAAACTCTTAAGAGGTGATATTTCTAAGATAGCTTTAATCTTTTCAGGATCTCTTTCTATTCCCTAGTGTGGAACAACAAACTCAAGGAATTTCCACAGTGACTCAGAATACATCATGATTCATTTTGAGGTTATATATTATATTAACCATTCAAAACTACTCTCAAAGAGGTGGTCTTCCTTTTCTCTGTTCTTGACTACTAGATCATCAACGTAGCACTCAACTTGATGATAGATGAGTTCATTGAAGATCTGATTCATCGCCTATTGGTATGTAGCACCAGTATTTTTAAGGTCAAAAGGAAAAACCCTGTAATAGAATATTCTGATTGGGGTTCAAAAAGTAGTATTTTTTCATCTTCAGGAGACATCTTGATTTGGTTATAGTCAAATGATCCATCTATGAAAGAAAAGATTGCATGAGATGAGGCAATGTCCACCATTAATTCTGGTATAGGAAGAGGAAACTCATCCTTAGTACATCCCTAAAATCAACGCAAATGTGAATTTGGTCATTCTTCTTCTTAACTAGGATGACACTAGCTAACCAGGTAGGATATTTTTCTTCCCTGATGAAACCAACATCGATCAGTTTCTTGACTTTAGAAATAACTTGTTGTTCAATTTCTAATCACATGCATCTAGGAGTTTGCTTAATAGAGGTAACGTTAGGGTCTATTGCTAGCTTGTGGACTGGTACATCAGGAGGTAATCCAGGCATTTCTTCATAACTCCATACAAAGCAATATTTAAACTCAATCAATAGCCTAACTAAGTCATTGGTTTCTTCTTCATTCAGCAATGAACTGATGTATGTTGGGCGTGAATTTTCTTCTATCTCGAGGTTGATTTCTTTAAGCTTGTTGATTGTTGAATGAATCTCCTCTTCAAATTCTGGTGGTGCCTCTTTGACTTGGAGATCATTTGGGTCATCTGATATTTCTAAACACACATTCTCATAAGAGCTGGGATGTGTGAGAAGAAACTATCAAATTCCAAATGGTTGGTAATAACTATGCAATTATCTTCATCATTGACCAGACCCACTGTACTGAATCCTAGTCTTACTCTTGATTGTGCTTCCCTGCCTATATTATTCCATAGCTTTTCAAAGTATCCTGACCTATGCTTGGACCATGTGTGAGGAACTAAACCTTTATGTATAAGATTTTGAACATAAGGTGAGTAAAAGTCAAAAGGTAATTCCATTAATTCTTTAAAAGTATTTTCCTCAAGTTCTACATCAACTTTAGGGCTTGAGGAGGATGATCCCAAAAATAACTTCTTTTGCTTCATGTCACGGGAAGACTTAAGGACTTCCTTAACTACTAAACCTTCAACTTTTTGAGATGTAAGTGAGGTAAGAGCTAAGGTTCCCAACTGCTGCCTAATAGTTTCACATAAACCAGATTCGAATACTTTGCTTTGCTTGGAGGCCTGGTCTTCATCTCTGTCTGGATAAAAGTCACCTCCAATGGAACCCGCTTGAGGGGTTGGATATACTAATCACATTAGACTCATCCTCTTGGATTCCAAGTCTATGTGAATAGTAGGGGTACTCTATGAACTGAACATGACCTATTTGTTGAAGGCCAACAAGGGGTCTCCCACCTAGAATTGCCTCTTTCTACCTGCCTCACACGGTGGAGGTTGAGCCATCCTACCCACATGTCCATATGATGGAATGAACTATGGGTGGAATGTGATATGCTGATCTACTTCTTCTTCAATTCCCCTTTTTTGCTCACTTCAACTTTTATTTTTTCTTTTCATTTTCTTTTTTCTTTTCATTTGTTTCATTTTCTTCTTCTTTTAGTTTTCATTTAAATTTTGTCCAAGTTCATGAGAAAGGATATTTTGAGAAAGATAGTCGGTCGCATCCTTATAGATTTCAACCCCTCTAACTGAAAATGGCTTTTCATCCCCGTTAACATGGTATTCAATCCATCTTTTTTGAATTTGATGCACTGATGAAGGGAGCTTGAATTATCTTGTTCTGATGTATCTAAGGCCTACCAAACAAAGCAATGAATGAAGTATTAAAATCAATGATGTAGAACTTAGCTTCAGTCTTCCAGTCACCGATCTCTAAAGGTAACACTATAGAACCTAAAGCCCGCTCACCTTGATCATTGAATCCTCTAAACATCATCCTATCTCCTCGGAGTGTAGAGATGTCGATCTTCAAATAGGTAAGGGTCTTTAGACTCATAATGTTCACTGATGCACCTGAATCCATGAGAACCCTGGCGAGTATGAACCTGTCCATGTCAACTATGATGTAGAGGGGACAGTTGTGCTCCAAGTCACCTAGAAGAAGGTCTTCATCTATGAAGGTGATCCCTTGGGCTTCCTTTGTATAATGTACTTCCTCACTATATTTGGCTAAGCATATTTAGATCAAGGACAGCCTTGATTAGTGATTCCCTCATCTCTTTGGATAATACAAGGGCATCATATATGCTTAACTTAGATAGAAACTTTCTTAGATGAGAAAGGACGTTGTAGTCCACCTTCAGCTGGTCTTCCACAAGCATATCTTAGGGTGGAGAATCCTATGGAAGGGCTTCTCGATCTTCAGTACCAATAACTTATTTACCTCTATCTTGAGGTGCTTCCCTAGGTGGTAGAACCTTGCCACTACGGAGGTTAACTTCAATGATCTCTTGAGGAAAGGTTATGGAAGTTTTACCACACTTCAGGCTCACCTACAGCTTCTCCTATGGGACCCTCAAAATCAAATGATTCCAAGTCTATCTCAATAGGTGAACCCATAGTATTCAGAGTTGGAAAGTCCAACTCTAAGTCATAAATAGGAAGATCAAAATTATTATAGTTATTTAGACTTGAAGAGTTGTCGTTAGGTGCAGAAGAAGACAAGCCATCAGAAGTGACATAGATGTAATTTAAACTAGCTTTATTCCTCAATTTCTTGAAATTATTTGGAGGTACAAAGTAGAAGTCAAGTAGAGTGAGTGAAGTAAAGGATTTGATGCCCTTATCGTAGATACAACTGTTCTACTAGTAGAAGAAACATAAGAGCAATCTGAAATGGTAGAAGTCACTAGTGTGGAAGCTGCAACTAAAGGCTAGACATGGTCGGTGGCTGTGCTAAGAGGCTATCCCGGGCCAACACATGCTACTACTACTACTATTGAGCTCCTACTTTCCTAGAGTTGGCACTGACAACTTGCAAACCTTCCTTGGTGTTGGAGGTTTGAGTTGACTCAGGCACCTGCAAGGAAAGCTTCTTGATCTTTTGAATTATTTTTTTAGAGGTTTTAGACAAAGAAATGTCCCAACCTTCTTTGGTTTTGGTAGGATCACATGTATCCCTAAGGATTACCCTAATGGAACTGGAAGGTTGTTCCACAAGGTATTCCTTTAGGATAACTATAGCACAGATCTTGAAACTATGTTTAAGCCAGTCCTTTGAATGTGAAGCAATCCTCCGAAATGTGGCCTAGCATATGGTGGTAAGGGAAAAGGTTTTGATAATGACTTTTGCCTACTTCCTCCGGTCTCTTAGGCTCGGGTAGCTAGAAATCAAGTTTTTCTAAAAGATTCTTAAAGATTTTTTTGGTTACCTCCCTCTTAAAAGAATAATATTTTTTAACTTATCTAAAAGAGTAAGAGGACCATAGCTACGGGTATGCATTCCATCTTGGTGGTGGTTGAGGTGGGCGGTCTTTCCTTGGAGGATGTGGTGAGGCGGTGGGGCTGCCTTGTGATGGTGAAAAGGTGGAGGCTACTAAGGTCTGGTCTCGTGATCTCTAGTGGCGCTTCCCTTGTCATTCTGCTCACGGCTTCTTTTCATAAACCTTCTGCGAGTTCTGCTTCGGCAACTGATCTTGAATAGGCAACTATTTGTCCTATCCATGTACACTAGCTGCCTTATTGATTAGCTTTCAAATTTCTTGATAGTGAAGCCCTTAAGCATTAAGGTGACCGTGCCATGGATATTCTTCAAGAGAATCTTAATGGCATGTTGTTCAGACAGTTGTAATTCACACTTCATACTCAGGTTACGCCATCGAAGAATATAATCAATAAGTGACTCACTAGGAGATCGAAGAATATAATCAATAAGTTACAATAACCCTTTTTTGTGCTCCAGCAAATCTCTTGATGAAGAGATGCTCTAACTCAGCAAATGTCTTTACTGAACCATTGGGTAGTTTAGTATACCAATCAAAAGCAATACCTGCTAAGATGCTAATAAAAAGATGAAAGAGCAAAGCATCACTGCCACCTGCGTTGCAACAACTGGCCCTGAAGTGAGCTATGTACTACCTTGGGTTTCAACTGCCATCAAAGCTTTTGAAGGAAGGATGAACAAAACCCTTCACATATTGGATAGCATCGAATTCCTCTGCATAGGGTCTACCCTTTGGAACTGATGATCCTCCCCAAGCTTGAGCCAAAGCTTCCTTCACCTGTTGCTCAACCATGGATTTTATATCTTTTTCTTGTATGGAGGTACTTTCCACTACCTTCCTATACAGACTAGTGCTACATTGCTCAATGAGAGGTAGAGTCTTGGCTGAGTCCAAGACATGCACTAACTCAGGCTGATTGATGTCAACTATAGTAGGATGAACTAAAGGAGCTTGCTTACGAGCGACACTACTAACAAGTCATGTAATTGTTGTGGTGTCTTCAACCTCATCACCTTCCATTGTTCCCAGAAGAGATCCTGTCAACCGACCATACGAGACTCTGAATCCCCATCAAGTCATCTTCATTAGAATGGAAGCTGACTTTTTCTTCATCAGACCAGGCATACCCCAAGATCTCCTTCTTCTCCATGAAATAATGTGCAACTATCTCATCTAAGGAATGATCCTTCTCAATAGGTACAAATAGTTTAGGCTGATTGGTGTGATCACTATTGTGCACTGAGAGGCACCAGACCTCACATCAGAGAGTCAATCTGTGTGTGTACTCCTTTGGATGAATGACACTCACACTACTATTGGCTATAAGAGGGTAACAATTCTATGATGTTCCTCTACCCCAGTGCGGTAAGCTGTCATGGAATATCATAATAACTATCACCATCTCCACATCCTATGGGTAGGGTTGGTGAAGGATGACCACGATGCTTTGGGGTAAGCCACTCCTTCCACACAGGCTGAAGGTTAGCGGGGAGACAATGGGTGTGTAGAGTAGGATCCTTGGCCATAGCGGATCACCAGTGCACTTTTCCATGGATCGCCTTCATGGCCTTGGAATGGGAGATGTGTAACACCTTTGGCGATGGTGGACGAGGGGTAGAGCGGTGGGGTGGAGAGACCACCGACTCTCTGTGCACAGGAACTACCCTCCTGTGGTGGCTAGGCCCAATGAGAAGAATACTATCAGTATGGTCGATGCGGGTAGTGTGTCGAGCTAGAAAATTAATCAAAGCAGATGTGGCCGACTGAAGGTTGAACCTCCACCGCTCTCTACTAGCAATGTGGGTTGTATAGGCCTCACGGTCCCTCTCCTGGTGAATCTCCCTCCTTACACTATGAGGGATAATCAAGATCAAGCAGTGCCGGACTCACGAGAGTCCATATGCTTACCTACTTGGTAGATGGGGAGGCTGTGACCTCACCTCCTAAAAGCGTGGCTAAACCTACACCACTTGAGGAGGTGACGAATGAATCCTCCTAACATCTTCTCTATCTAATCCAGAGAGAGGATGGAACTGGTTTTCTGTAACCAATGGTGAAGTGACAATGGGAGACTCATCCATGGCTGATCGAGCTATTGCCTCTAGCTCCCTAACTATCCTGGTGTGGTACCGCTTGTTCATGTGATTCTTGTTCCTACACTGTGTTTGGGTAGAATGGTAGGAGTGTGAGCTAGACCCATACTCAAATGTATGGGAGGCAAGCCCTGAGACCAGGGGAGCCTTACCCTTTGAGGGTACAGATGGTAGGGTACTAGCCCTCACTGGGGCAACATGAGCAACTCTAGGGTGAATTATAATCAGAGCTGGTACTGTTGTCACAACTGGCACTGCTATAATTGAAGTTTGTGGTACTACCACAGCTTTCCTCTTTAGTGAGGATACATCATAATCATAGGGTAAGTCAATCCGATGACCGACACCGATCACCGGTCATTGGCGTAGTGAGGGAGTGCCCCACAAGTAATCTTGGCTCCGTCAAATCCCTGACCAAAGTGAATCAGGTGGCTATGGTCTAGACAGGGGAAGTCAGCCTAATCTAAAGCCAAATCCATACCATGGGGGAAGGTAAAGACAAACTTTTATGAACCGACCATTTCAACATCTGTAATAGACTGAAACTGAACTTCTACTTCACTGACTGTAAAGATTTGCAATGAGAAATGAACTTGTATAAGATTTTTGTCTCTATAGATTTTTTAAATTTTGAATTTGAAATTTTGAACCCACATCCAACAACTTGGAAGTGTTAACTTGGGTTCAAATGGATTTGAGAAGATTGATTGAAAGAGGAATTTGAATATGAATCCAACTTCAACAAATTTAGGTATGTTGAAATATGGATTCAAAATTTTTGATAAGGATGCTTCCATAGGTTCATTTTTGTTTTGAATTTTAGTTTTTGATTTTGAGGACCCTTTCCTTTAACAAATTTGGGTATGTTAAAGTAAGGGTCAAATTGAATTTTTTTTTATTTGATTAATTTGTAATTTCACTTAGCAAATTTTGGCATGCTAAGTGAAGTGTTTAAGAAAGTGATTGTTTCTTTTTTTGTGAATTTTGTTTTAATTTTAAAAATTTTGGAATTCTCACTTAGTAAATTTAGGTATGCTAAGTGAAGAACCCAAGTGTGTTTTGTTTAATTTTTTAAAAATATGATTCTTAGCAAATTTAGGTATGCTAAGAAAGTCCTAAGTGTTTCATTTTTGTTTTGATGTTTTGATTTTTGAAAAGGGTTGGGTCCTTAGCAAATTTAGTATGTTAAGGGAATCCTAAGGTGTTTCATTTTGTTTTTGATGTGTTTTGAAAGTGGAGACTTAACTTTAGCAAATTTGGAATGCTAAAGATGAAGTCCCACTTGGTTTTAAGAAATGGAAATTTCATTTAGCAAATTTGAGCATGCTAAAAGAAATTCCAAATTATGTGTTCAAAATTTTGATTTCATTTTTATTTTAAAAATGGAAACTTTTCCTTAGCAAATTTGGTATGCTAAGGAAAGAATTTCCAAAAGATGTTTCAAGATTTTTTTTGTTTTTGGCTTTGGAGACTTCACTTAGCAAATTTGAGTATGTTACGTGAAGTTTCAAAAAGTTGGTTGAAAAATTTTTAATTTTGGGATTTGGAAACTTCACTTAACAAATTCGGGTATGTTAAGTAAGGTTCCAAATGTGTTTAGAAAATTTTTGGATTTTGAATTTAGAAACTTCACTTAACAAATTTGGGTATGTTAAATGAAATTCCAGTTGGTGTTTAGAATTTTGAATCTTAGACTTGGAGACTTCACTTAACAAATTTGGGTATGTTAAATGAAGTTCCAAATGTGTTTTAAAATTTTTAAAAATATGATTTTTGATTTTTGATTTTAGATTTGGAAACTTCACTTAGCAAATTTGAATGTGCTAAATGATGTTCCAAAAATGTGTTTTGAAATTTTGAAATATGATTGTTAAAGTTTTAATATTTTAAAAATAGGACTTTCATCCAACAAAATTAAGTATGTAGAATGGAGATCAATCTTATTTTTTGAAATGTAAAATTTTTGTGTGTGATTGTTGCTTTTTGAAATAGAGGAACTCCAACTTAAAACATATGTGAGATATGTTCAAGTGGGATTTCCTAAAAGATATTTTAGTTGAGGAAATCTTCATTTTCATTTGAGTATATTAAATGAAGATGTTCATGTGCTTTTGAAAAGTTTAATTTTGTTTACAAATGAACTTTCCATTCCATAAGTGTGAGTGTATTGAAATAGAAAGATTCATGTGTGCTTTTTTGAAAACTTTATGATTATGATTATGATTTTGGAAAAGATGATTGTTCATTTTATTTTGAAAATGAAATCTTCATCAAAGTGAATTGAAAGAAGATGTTCATTTGTGCTTTTGGAAAATGCTATTAGTTTTATTTTTATTTTATTTTTTTGAAATTCCCTACATGTAATAATTATGGGAATTGTTAAATGAGGGTGATAAAATTTAGTGGAAAATATTTTATTAAGTGCATTTTTGAAAAGGTGCTTTTGGAAAGCAAATTTCTTTATGGAAGATTTATTATTTTAGGATGAACCTTTCCTTATCATGAAAATGATAAGGAGGAAGTCTTTAAAAATGTTTTCTCTTTTTATTTAGATCTTTTCATTTTACCCATTGGAGAACCCAAAGGGGGTTTTAAGACAAACAAGGAATGTGGTCCTAACCTAAAGATGTTGGCTAACTCAACTCAAGAATGAAATGAGCTAAGTTCCAATGGAAAGAAAGATAGTCTTGGATTCATACCAAAATACAAACCCACTATCGATACTCAAAGACAATAATCATTTACCAAAGATAGAGAGAGGAACCGTCCCCAGCGGAGTCGCCAGAAAAATCTATAGTGAAAAATTCCTATAAGAGGAGTCACCTTTCAAATATGTTGGTGAGAAATGAAAAAGAAACAAGATTTATAGAAATCATCTTTTTGGGATGCCACATAGATTCACAAATGTACTTATTCAGGTGATCGGGTACGTCATCAAGGAAATAGTGTACTATCTCAAAAAATAAAAGTCACTACCCCTTAATGGACCTAATCACCACAATAAGGACTCCTAAGGACGATGGGTTTGCAAATATACTAGAGATTCTTCCCCTACTTTAAATGAAAAAGTAAAGTAGGGTTTATTTTAAATTGGGTTCATTAAGTTCCCTACATGGGCAAGCCCCCACAGTTAATTACATCCTAAGGAATGGAGATCCCTTTGGAAAACTCTCGATTAAGGTGAATGATTGCCTTCTTTGAAGATTTCAACATGAAGGACTATCAATCAATTGGTTTATTTTGAAGATCAAATGGGATTGATCAAAGAGGAGTTATTATGAAGCCAAAATGGAAGATAAGTAGGAGATACGATGCTAGGAAACCTAGCAAGCATCTCAATATCTATAGTTGGGCTTTACATTTTTGAAATTGATTTAGTTTGTTTGAGTTGCATTTTTCATTAGAAATTTAGGACTTAAGATTCCTTAACACAAGATTAAGGAAATACCTAAGAGGTGAGGAATTATGCTTATGGCCTGGGGAAAAGCAATCTGAACCTAAATATAGGAGCTTGGTGAGGGCGAGCACAACCTAAATCTAAGTGAAAATGGGTAATTGGTTTGCCTCCACAAGAGGATAAACCACCCGACTTGGACTTACAACCAGGGGTGGTGCCAACTAACTCCTCCTATAATTTTAAATACATGTAGGCAAGTCTTTATGCTTATGCAAGATAGCTAGACTTTTATTTATTTAGAAAGAAACTAAGTCCTTATACTCACTCCCTAAAGAGACTAGATCATGTAATGGGTATGCTTCAAATGGCCTAAATCTAATGCAATTCAAATTTCATTTTATTTTTATTTTTGGATAATTATTTTGAATCAGGCTAATAGGATTCATATGACTAATACATGAGAAAGAAAGTTATTGGCCAAAATCAATGAGAAGGGAGGAGGTGAGTTTCCATCATAGCGCTCAAAGGTCAAGCCAAGTTTCTCTAACAAAGGTGGAAGCCCTCCAATCATAAGTGAAATAAGATGCATTTGTGCATGATATTATAAAAAATTTTCATCCAGCTAAGGGGTTACTAATTCTTTTATCTTATTTTAAACATAAGCTTTAGGTGAGGTTATGAGTTCTTTATTTTTAATTTGAGTTAGTTGGGTAAAGATTTATTTTTCCTAAAGATAATCCACATCAGGCCATACATAAAGCAAGGAAGAAACTTGGAAAAACATGCCACTTAATGTAAAGCTAAACAAATCATCAATCAATTTATAAAAGCTAATAAAAGAATAAAGGTCATTGTGGTGGGGCACCATAAAACGAAAATATCAAATGTGTAGCTCTTACCCACAACCCAAATTACAAATGAATTAAATTATAATTAAGCAAGGAATTCATTGTTATGGAGGTCTTCAAACTTCATTTCTTCTTTTCTTCTTTCTTCTTCTTTTCTTCTTTCTTTTCTTCTTTCTTCTTTGGTTCATTTTTTGGATGGTTGGAAGGTAGATGCTCCAAGGCTTCATAAGGTACATAAGATAAGATCTTATGACCAATGTTCATCTTAATCCCCATAATAATCATTCCAAAATCCTAATTGCAAAAATTTATATGAAATGGAAAAGTGGAAATCTAACCAATACTTGCAAAATAAAGGTTAGCTAAAATAAACCATACAAATCCCAAGCATGTATATTGGACTTATCACCCCACATATGGGTGACTAAGTCCACCTGGCCTATTAGATTATGCTTAATAGTATAAAGCACCAGCAAGTAAAAGCATTTATATTTTTATTTATGATAGCACCCCTTAAGCACAATCACCTACAGAAAAGAATAGTTAGACTAGAGCGTCCACCATTCATTCTACTGACATACTAACATCCAGTCTAAAACATATATCACAAAATAAAATAAACATAAAACCATGCACCGACCTAACCTAAATTTAGAAGTGGTGACTTAGGCTAATATGTGTGCTTTGAAGGTTTATGTGGTATGCTTAACTATGGTGTTAGGTTCAAATTTTCTATGTGTGAAAACATGTTCAACTCAGAAGAGGGTTTCATTTAAGTTATTTAATTATTTTAGGTTGATTTTATTTCATATTTGGATTAGGTTCAAGTGAATCCTATAATTAATTACTAAGTTATGAAGAGAGAGAAAGAGAGGAGAACTTCTCTTTCCTTCCCTAACCTAAGTAATTTCTTAGGTAGATTCACATTTTAGTTTTTATTTAGGTGAATGTTTTGATTAATATTTTAATTAATCCTAAGTTTAGATAAACTCTAAACAAACCTATTCAAAAGAAAGGCATTTTAAGATTAAATAAAATGAATCAAAATTCACATAATACACATTACTTCATTTCTTTCCCAACATATATAACATGCATATGGATGGACCTAAGCATATCTATATACATAAAATGAGAATACACATACTTTATGATGCATGCTAAGTAATCCATTTAAGGAAATTTAGAAGTTGAATATGCATGATTTTCTTAAGTAGAAAGGTTTCCTTATCCAAATTTTCACATACATATGAAAGTAAGAAAGGCATAAGTGTATAACCATTGTTAACAGGAGGTGTAAGGTACAAGACCTACTTAGGGCTACTTAAAATCACAACTTGTCAGACTAATATACCACTTTCCTTAAATACAAACATGTGTATAAAATGAAATAGAAAAGGAGAATGCAAAAGTTGTATTAATGGATTCATTTTTATTTATGAATTTATGTGCAATGCTGTATAGGCAACCCTTCTTAAGTGGTAGCATAGATGAATAGGATGAATTAGGTGAGTGTTAGGTTCTTTTCAAATGAATACCTCACCAAATTCTATTCAAAACTATACCAACATAAGAAAGAAAGGAAACCTATGCTAAGCATAACTTTATAATCTATCACATGCAAACTTATAATTAAAATATAGTAGCATACTTTCAAATTTGGTATTTGATTATATGTTTTGAAAATAATTTGGATTTAGTAGTGATAATAATAGCCACTCATATTTCTACTTTAGCCAACATGCAAATTTGACATAAAGTAAACAATTTCATTTTAAATTTGAATTTGAAAATATGAATGCATGAAACCATGACATACAAATTTAACATGTTGGGGAAAGATTCAAAGTAATGAAAGCATGTAAACAAAGTTCACTTCACTTAAATCCTAAAGACATTCTTATATAGAATAAGAAAGTTTAAAATAAATCAAAGTGAATTCAAAGATTTTTTTTAGTTTGAAGTTTGATTTAATTTTGAAAAGGTGAGATGAGTTTGATGTTCTAACCCATTCCACATGTTTGATATTTTTTGTTTAATTTTAGATAATTAGATCCATTTTATGCATTAATTAGGTTAAGGTATGAATTAAGTAACTTAATTAACCCTTACCACCTTAGAAGAATTAACCAAATAATTATGAGCCAATGAGATGACATAAAACTCACAAGAATTTAAATTTGCAATGCACCTAATAAGAAAAGGCCTAATGCAATTTGGCTCATAATTAAAGTTAATTAAGCTAAGGGGTTTAGCTTAAGTAATTTCAAAACACCCTTTCATACTTATGAATTGGGTTTTGATTTCTTAATTGAACTTAGGCTATTAAACACCTAAGCATCTACCAAAGTAGATTAATTAAGTTCTAAAACTTTTAGAATTTTTAGAAATTAATTAAGGGATAATTAATGAATTAACCCTTAATTAAGAGAGATTAAGGAGAAAAAAAGGGGTTTAGAATAGCTTAGAAGAAATGCCCCAAAAATATTCCATAAACCTCCTACTTACTGGATCTTACCCTAATCATGTATTAAAATCACTAATTACATCTTAATTATCCTTAATTACATAAGAAGGGTAATTAAGAAATTCATTTGCAATTCTTCTAATCAAACCTTCAATAAATCCCAAGAAAATTAGGAGAGGCAAAAGTCATCCACTAAAACATACCCAAGAATTTTAGGATTAATCAGAGACTTAATTAAAAAGTAATTAGTAAAATAAAGTTTCCAACAAAACCCAAATTCAGAGAAAAATATAATTCAAAACCCATTGAAATTAATTTTAAAATATTCTAGGTTGAGTTGTCTTTCCATAGAATTTTATTTCATAATTTCCTAAATTTTTTATAGGGAGTTATAAATTTTAGAAGATCCTTAAATTAATTAGCATTAATTAAAACATTTTTAACTAATCCCCTAGCTCACGACACGGCTGGCGTCGACATGCTTTACACGTCATCGTGAGGGGTCAATACATCAAATCCCAAGGTGGCGTGGTTTGATCTTTGTCATCGATCAAAGATCGGATGAAGATCTGCTATTTTTAGGATGAGATTATATAAACATGGCTAATTATCTCAGCCGGCCATCCCAAATGTGTGGATGGATGACTGAGATCTCCCAAGTTCTTCCCCTTGATCAACAAAGACCATTCATGTTCAAGGGGAAGATCCAAGCTCGATTGAGCTCGGAATCAAACCAAATTCAACCCACATCATCTAAAGCTAAAGAGCGGCACATCCACAGTCAAAATCCATGGGATTAAAATTTCTTTCACAAAGCTCCACACCACATCGAGATAATGGTCGAAAAATTCCATACCTCGCCGGAGGTGATCACCTACACTCAATTCTCTTAGAGAAGCTTAGTCTAGTTGAGACGAAGCTGTGTTGAGAGTATGAGCACTTGAGGTTGAGTGGATTGGTATATAGACTACCTCCTCCTTAGCTAGCTTACGACCTTGATCCAATTCAGCTCTTCTTTATTGTGGGAACTCCAAAGGAAGCTGGGTGCACTCGACTTAGCTCCTTGATGAAGTATGCAAGAGCAATATGATGGAAATTGAGTGAAGCAGAAGTTAGCACTTCAATGGACTTCCCCTATTTTCAAACTCTGAAAATTGAGAAATGGAGTTTTCAAATTCTCTCTAAGAAGCTTGGGAATCCTCTCTAAGGCTTGCTCACTTCACCCTTAGAGGAAGTTAGGTGAAATGAATTAGGGGAGCATATCTCCCCCTTGAAGGATCAGACGGCCATCCATGCACTTGCCATTTTGATCCAATTGAGCTTAGGTAATGGGTTGTATGATCAGTTAGGAGTGTGCACATGGTGGTTTTAGCCAAACAGTGGATTTCCAACCTCCCATGTGCTTGAATTTGCATGGGAGAGGGATTTTGAATTTGGCATTTTGACCCATGGGGTCAGGTTTGGTCTAGGGACCAATTGGGCTGACCCAAACCCATTGGGTTGGGTGCACCTATCAGTCTCGAGATCGAGCCATTTGGGCTCAAGACTTTCAAATAAGATGCTTGGGCTAGCTGGTGACTCACTTATGTGCCAAACTCAAACTGATGAATAGTAAATTAAACTTGAGCTCATTTTAACGGGCTCGATTAGAAGCTCAAGCTCGGCTCGTATATAAGCTTGATTTGAACTCAATTAAACTAATAAAGAGCACCAAAAAAATTAAAGAGGAATTAAAAAAAATTAGAAAATATTTATTGAATTAATTTGAGTCTTTTGGAGGTTTTATATTACAAATATATGCAATTCTAGCTCAAATAAAGTACAATAAAAAATTAAATGCTTAAAAAAATAGCTACATAAAAGTTATAGAGTTAAACACCCAATCCTCCATCTATTTATAAAAATAAAAACATAAAATAAATTGAAATCAACATCATCTCTTTATCCCTTTGAGAAATGTAGAAGCCACAGGATTTTCAAGTCTTCAACGGAGAAAATATCACTCTAGTTCAAGTGATCCAAGGATCCAACTTCAAGTCTTCAAGTATCCAACCACCTAAACAAAATTGCAAGATTCTAAGAGAAAATAATCATTAAATAGAATAAAGATATAACATATAAATATAATTAGGAGAAAGGCTCATGCTCGGTCAAATTCGAGCAATAATTATGTGAGCATCAAACTTCATTAAAAGGGTTGATCATATAAAATCTTCATTTGGTCAGAAAAAAAATGGAAACATCATATGGGATGATACCTAATTCAAATCGACAAAGTCAAACAATTACTCGTACTCATTAGTGTTCCAACTTGACTTTCAAGACTGGGGATCACCAACAGAGAAATGGCCAATAATAAGTAAACTCTACAGGTCACCCAATAGTAAAAGGAGCAACTAAACCAGCAAAATTATTAGCTAAACTATACACCAAATACCACCAAATAGCCAAGTCCAAACAAAAAGCGACCAAAAGACCACCAAAAAACTACCAAGCGACCAAATAGATTGACCACCAAACAACCACCAAAGACTACTAAACATCCACCAAATACCACCAAACAATCACCTTACAATCAAATTCTCATGAATGACAAATTTGGATACAGAATAACAATTGGGCATGAGAACCACTGAAGTGGTTTTTGACTTATATGCATGTCAAAGCCATAGTATGAGCACAAGCCAAAAAAAATAGCAATAGAGAAGATCAGAACCACATTATCCTATGTATTCGGTATGCATTGAGCTAAGGAAACCCAAAAGATATGATGTAGAAAGTAATCCCAAAAGAATATGGGGCCACGTAAATCATTTTCAATTTGAATGAAGGCTAAATGATCAAGAACCCATGAAAGAAAAAAAAAAATGAAGAGGAAGAAGGCTACCAACAATAGAACCCAAGCAACATATAAACAATAGATAATGCATCATTACAAAATATTTAGAGGGCATTGATTCAAGCTTAGAAAATTTCTTGTGGTTGAATGAACACCAATTACTTTAAAGTATGTGAACACTAGGGATACATGGGAAACTATAATAAAATTTTGAAAACCACACACATCCAAGAGATGGGCAACTATAATAAAGTAGCTAAACATCCAAGGGATACATGGGCAACTATCTAAATTTCAAATTCCAAAATCATTTCATTAATAATTTATTTAACTATCTTTTGGCATCATAGCTATCATCATCAATCTCCCTATAAAATTTCCAAAAATTACCACTTTTGTAAAGATAACTACCATCAAAATATCTAAAAAATATTATTTAATAAACCAAGAATTGGAAGTCTGGAAATCATAAAGAGCTTAAATATCAAATAGAAACCACATAAACCTAACTATGTAAACATAAAGTCTATTAAAGAAAGCAAGTAATGTCAAGTCTTTTGGTGTTGAAGAGTAGTCAATTTCTCATTTCTCCGTTACATTATTTGTGATATATCTCAATTTCTTCATCTTCATCCTCTTTAATAAACATATGATAGTATAATATTAATGTCATTAAAAATAATATGATACTAATGAAAAATGTTAAATTGTACAATAAATATCTTGATTCTCCTTTCAATCCATAATGAGAGGAACTAGTTAGAGCCACATATTAAAAAGCGGTTCAACTCCAAGCTTTTCGTAAGTATCAACAATTCTCTCTCATGTTTGAAAGTCAACTCAGCAAAGTATATTGGAATAGATGAAATAATTGCCATTCTTGAGGTATATGATATTTGGATGGTTGCTTTTCCACCAAGCAATTACATCAAACTATGATACGGATTTATCTAACTCATCTTCAAGATAGTTATCTAGATCTGATTTGGTGAGCCTTCTACTTGATTTCTCAGATACATAAGCAATAAAGTCATGCCAACCACTATATTTTTTTAGTTAGAGTATCTTGGGTTGACTTGCTATTATTGTCTGTGCTACTTTTACCTCTAAAAGTCCCACCACTTGTAGCTTCAACTTCTCATTCGAAGCATTCAATATATTCTTCATATAACTCAAAAAGTAAACTACAAACATATGTTATATTTTGAATGCTTTCATCTCCTTCATAGATCATGGGGTATGCAAACTCAATGATAATAAATTTCATTCTTGGGTCCATGATAGCACCAAATGCCATCAGAAGTTTACATTCACCCTAACATTTTTCAAATTTTTCTTTCATTTTGCTAGTCATGTCCTTGATGAAATGTAAGAAGATAGTTACTATCATTCAATACTTTCTTTATAGTACAAATTTATGAGAGAAATAGATTGGATGTTGGGTATTCAGTGCCTAAAATGATATTGGTAGCCTCATTAAAAAAACCCAGAATATCACAAACATTTTCCATTTTATTCCATTCATCCTCTATAGGGCAGTTATAATATGTAATCTCTCTCTCATTGTATGAAAAGAAAGCTTCTTTTAGTTGAAGTGCAACAACCAACATATTATATGTTGAATTCTAATGTATTGGGCAATCCATGATAAGCTTTCTTGTTGGTAGTTGTTTGTTGAACAACATCAAATTTCATAAGTGTTACAAGCATTGATAAAAATCATTGGATTTTCTCAACAAAAAATTTTATACATTTAACCCCATCCTTCACCATTAAATGCAAAATATGTTCACAGCAACGTACATGAAATAGTCTTCCCCCAAAGAATAATTTCTTCCTAATCCGTAAACCATCTTTCAATAACTTAATAGCCCGATCATTGTTTGATGCATTATCAATTAAGAAGGTAAAAATTTTATTCTTAAGACCCCACTCATTTAGGTCCATATAGAATGTGTCAACAATTTCAGAAGCCGTATGCGGAGGTGGTAGATGTAAAAAACTAAGAACTCATTTTACAATTTCCAATTTGAGTCCACATAATGTGCAGTGTAAGATATCCGATGATTCTTTGATTTCTAAATATTAGCAGTAAAACTCACTCTATTTATACTATTCAATGTGTTCTTCAATTTTCTTTTCTCTTTTCATATACTAGCATCACATCAAATGATTATTCTAAAAAATTTAGAAAATATGGTGACATGGACTTTAGAACAAGATTAAATCCAAATTCCTCCATAATTGAAAAGGGTTTCTCATTAATCAAAATATAATGAGCAATCAACTCCCTAACTTTTGTTTAATCAAATTTAAAAGTTGTCTAACTAAATCCCTCCTGATTTATTTCCAATGAATTGTCATAATCTTTGGATATAAATTTTTTTCTTCATTCTTGTACCTATAGCATCTAAGTGTCACTAAATTGTGGTTTGCAACATTTTAATAATTTTTTTTTTGCAATGACAACATTCCCCTTTTCTCTGGCCATCAAGAAGAACAACTTCTTTAAACTCCTCCCAAACATGTGATGTTTTCTTTCTTTTTCTTAATTCAATTGGATTTTCAAGATCAACATCATCATCACCCTTATCAACCAAATCATTAATAGCATCATTCTCCCCTCTCATAATTATTATCATCTACATTGTTATTATAATCCTCAATATCGATTTGGACACCCACAATTGGGTTATCACTATTTACATCCAATGACTCATCCTCTCTAAGTGGTGGTGTTGTCATTTTTAATCTAAAACAAAAATGATAAATGACTGTTCATTATAGAATGAAGAAGATAACTAATTTTTTAAATATTAAAAAAATTAAAAATACCAAATTTCTCATTGTATGTTTGCAACAATCAAAAACCTAATACTCTGCTTTTTATCGAAGCATAAACACTCACAACAACTCTGTAATTCACTGCAACATAGAAGCCAGCATAAAATCAATTCATTGTTAGCAAACATAGCCACTATGACATAAAGAAAACAAACATAACATATATATTATAGTATTTCATAATCCAGTTGTGATAAAGCCACTACCACAACCTAAGAAGAGCAAGAAAAATCACAGAACCACTCCAGTATTTCATATCCACAAATTACAATCCACTGTTCAATATTTCATAATGTACAGAGCATAACATAGGCATTAGACACCTAATTCGAAAGATCATACATAATGTACACAGCATAACATAACATGCACACCAAACTGAAGTTACCGAACCAACATAAAAATGATTTTCCCTGTTGAATAATAGTTGCAACATCATCAAATATGACCCATCATCAAAACCAAACGTAGCCATTAGACACCTACTCTGAAAGATCATCAAAATTGAACATAAACATTACACACCTAATCTGAATCATCATCAAATCAAAATACCAAAGATGAGTAGAAGAAAAATGAACCTGACCAACCAAGATCAAGTCGATTTGCTATCTACTAAGAGATTAAGAGGACAATGAACCTCAAATATTGCTTCCACATCCTACTGTCCAATGTGATCGGATTTGAAGCCAAGAAGATGAGGGAACTCAGATGTGAGAGTGGGTCGAGAGTCGAGACTAAGATACAGATGCGCAGAGCTCAGAAAGGTGAGAAAGGAGAGACACAAGCAGCAACTGGCAAGAGACAAGAGTCAGACTTGAGACTCAAGATGAGAGGATTGCAGTAGAGGCGCCTGAGAGGCACAAAGGACAAACCTTATGGATATAACTCAGCATTGCGGCATCCCAAACTTTGGTCAATGTTAATGATATGAGCCTCTAATTACTCGAACTTGAGCTCATTAAATGAGTCGAGCGATCCCTTTATCTCGATCTCGAGCTCGAGGATGTATGGGCGAAAGCTATCGAGTTGAGCTCGAACATTTTCGACTTGGCAGTTGCACCCCAGGTGCACCACTAGGTCCCCTTGAGCTATTAGGAAAGCCTAAACTGGATATGAAGAGGATATGACCAAATTACTCATAGATTAGGCCAATATTTGTTCTATGGCCTAGAGGTAAAATGGTCATTTTGCTGATTTTCCACTTTGGATATGTTATGTATGTGGAGAAACTAGGTTTGACCAAGTTTTATAAGATTTGGAATTCATTTGATAGGGTTTGGCTCATATTGACCCATTTAGGTCAAAATAGATCAACTTGGGTCAAGTTGACCAATTGGTCAAATTGGGTCAAACCAAGGGTTGGGTCAAGTTCATATGACCATTTGAAATGTTTTGGTGGCTTTGGTTTGATTCAATTTGGCATAGTTCTGAACTAGGCTCATATGACTTCATTTAGGTCAAATGGGTCAAGTTGACCTATTTGACCCATTTGACCTATTTGAGGTAGGTCAAGGGTAGGTTTAGGTTAGGTTAGTCATATGGATGGATTGGTATCTTTGTTTCCAATCAATTTTTGTTAAGTTCAAATTTGGCTCAACATGACCCTTTAGGTCATGTTGGGTCTAAGGTCAATTAGGCTAGGTTGGGTCTAGTTGGCCAATTGAGGCTTTGGTCAAGTTTCACAAGTGATTTGGAATGGACTTGACACATTGGTTTCAATCAATTTATCTTAGATCAAGTTTTGACTTTTTAGATCAAATTGGGACAACTTGGGTCAAGTGGCCAATTGGGCTAGATTAGGCTTAAATGTTGGCTTGGCTAAGTTCAAACATAGGTCATGAGTGAACTTAGATCAACGGTTTAAATTAATTTGGCCAATGGTGGAATTTGGCTATGTTAGGATTCATTTTGGACTAAGTGTTGACTTGGTCAACCATTAGGTTTGACTTAGTTTGACCCAATTTGATTGATTGATCATCCCATGATGATTGTTGATCATGATGAGAGGGATATATGAGTTTGGTTCAATCCAATTTGGTTAGGATTAAAATTTGGCTCATATGGATACTTTAGGTCACTTTGGATCAAGTGAGCCTAAGTGGGTCAAATGGCTTGATCAAAGCTTCATTTCAGCTTGAGTTATCTTGTATATAGACTCATGATTGAAATATAAATCTATTTACAAGTAGTTTGAAGTCAAATGGGTCTTGATCCATTTAACAATTTCATATTCAAAGGAAGAATAAGAAAGGGTTTTATGTTTGATTTTTTACTTGGATTTTGATAGAGTGATTGAAATTTGGATTCATGATTGTAGGTTTTAAGAAGGATTTAAGAGACTTAGGAAACTTTAGAGTAGGGATTTGAATTTTTGCCTTTGATTTGATTGATTTATATTTATATTTCATTTATATATGTGAATATAAATGAGAATATCAATGAGTTTTTGAGAAAATCCCATGAGTTTGCAATGGTTTGATCAAGTTTTAGGCTAAGTCCATTAATGGAGAATTAATGACTTAGCAATTTTTTTAAATTGGAAATTTAATTTGAGGATTTGATTTGATTAATTTATATTTATATTTCATTTATATATGTGAATATAAATGAGAATATAAATGAGTTTTGAGAAAATCCCATGAGTTTGAAATGATTTGATCAAGTTTTAGGCTAAGTCCATTAATGGAGAATTAAGGGACTTAGGAAAATTTCATGAATTGATTTGAAATTTTGAGTTTAGTTTTATTGATTTGAATTTATATTTCATTTATATATGTGAATATAAATGAGAATATAAATGAATTATGAGAAAATATCAAAGATTTGATTTGGTTTAGATCATAATTTTGATTAAGTCCTTAGGGGAAGGTTAAGGACTTAGGCAAAATTTGGACTTAGGAATTTTTGATGGATTTTGATCATGGTTTTTAATCATATGGAGTTGATTTGAGTTTGGAGAAAATCAAACAAGATTGATTTGGAGTTTGACTTGAATGAAGGAAAGTGAGGAATGATTTAAGCTAAGGGTAGGCAAGTTTTCTTAACACCCCTAAGGCATGACGTATTCCTATGGCTAACTCTTCTAAGTCTCTAGGGCTAGATTGAGTATCCACCTAATCACTAGATGTGTCTTAAGACTAAGGAACACTTAAAGTATAAGAGAATTCCTAAGCCTAAGATGGAGGAGTTGAGAGCTCATTCTAAAAATGAGGTCAATAAAGGTCAAAAGAAATTCAAATCCATAAAGACACAAAAGAAAAAGCTCTTCAGCGAACCTGTTGAAACTGAAGTAATTTGAAATTCATGGTCGACACGAAAGGTCAACCAATTTTCAACAAATATGACTCGCTTAATACATGAATCACATTTGTTGGGGGGGGGGGGCATTTGTTGACTTTGGTTTGCCTTCCAGAAAAGTTGAGCCCCCGCATTAGATTTGCTCTTCCTCATTTCCCCCCTCTCGGCTCTGTCTCCCTCAACTGCAAGCATGATCCTCTTCAACCACTCTCCTCATTCCCTTCGGTATACCTCCAAAAATGGAAACTCCTCCAACTAAAAAGGCACAACTCTTCTCTCCAAACCCGTCTGCATTCAAGCTGCAAGAATTTTCTCTTCTGATCTCTCCTCACATCGCCGATCGAGTAAAAAAATGTAAGTTGTAGATCTCCCTTCTTCCACTTCCTCCCACTTCTATGTTTTAGGTGGAATTCAGAGATTCATCACCCTGAACCACAGCCACTTCGATTACTCTAGCAACTACACACAAAGCAGCTTTGTTATCGGCGATGAACTCATCATGGATGCTGGTGATGTGACAAGCTCCAAGGATGACATCATCGTCAGTGTCAGGTTCCGGCCATTGAGCGAGAGGGAGTTTTAGCATGGAGATGATATCGCATGGTATGTGGATGGGGATAAGGTGGCGTGCTGCGAGTATAATCCAGCCACAGCTTATGCATTCAAAACTTATTTTTTCTTATGGTGTTACTAGTAGTAGAAAGTCCCACACAATGCATGGTGATCAAAATTGTCCAGGTATCATACTGTTGGCCATCAAAGATGCCTTCAGCATTATTCAAGATACCCCATGGAGAGAGTTTTTGCTCTGTGTCTCATACCTTGAAATATATAATGAGGTTATAAATAATCTACTTGATCCTACGGGCCAAAATTTGCATGTTAGAGAAGATGCCCATGAAACTTTTGTTGAGGGTATAAAAGATGAAGTTGTTCTGTCTCCAGGGCATGCACTTTCTTTCATTACTGCTGGTGAAGGTTTGAAGGTCTCGTCACACTCATCAAGGTGTGACAAGATGAAGATTGACCGAGGTGTTTAAAATAAAAAAAATTGATTGTCACGCTCATCAAGGCATGATGAGTAGGCCCAAAAAATTATTAGATGCAACCCCTTATGCCAAAATTTTGAATCTGAGACTTAAAAAAAAGAGGGAGAAAAATATTTACATATATATTTACTTTTATGCAGGTGATTGAAGGCCTCGTTATGCTTATCAGAGCATAATAGAATTGAAATTCTGTCGAGGTACTTCAAAACATCAATCGTCATGCTCATTGATGATGAACAAAATAGTTTCGATGTGGCTAGGATGATGCCGATATCTTGCCAAAATTTTGTCAGATTTTGGATTAAATTTTGGACTTAAAAAAAGTGAAGAAGAGAAAAGAATCAAAATTCATCTAAAAACCCAAAATATAATAATCTAAAATAAAATTTAAATATATTAAATTAAAAATTCTAACAAGACAAATATAAAGATGAATATCAAATTGAAATAAAAAAGGGGAGATTACAATGAACTTCAAAATGACTTGAACCGAAAGATTTTAATTTACCATTAAGATAAATATAAGATATAAATTCTTAAGAAAATTTATAAAATCAAAATTGAATGGGCATAATAAGTATTATTATCATATGAGAATAGACTAAGTAAATAAATTAATTCATTCACTTAGTTTATAGCCAAATGAATGTTTGAATCCATTGTTTTATATATTGAAAATAATGGAAGTGTTCAAATAAAATACAAGTGAGGCTTGAAACTAACTCCAAACGCATAAGAGACTTGTAATAAATTTAAATTTTGGTTATATATATCGATCTCTTGATGTGGAGTTTAAAATAAAGTCAAATTGGGTTTGATCGCTCTTACAGGAAGAAGATGAAGAACATAACTTGCATATTCATCGATGAATTTGGTCATGAATGATCTTTACAATAAATATTATAATTATCATAACTTATTCTAGGTGAATTAAAAGTGATTTTAACTGAACACAATCAAGCTTGGAGAATGAAAGTGAAGCTTGATAACTCACTTACATGCTATAGCAAACTATAATGGTTAGTTGGCTAAGAAGAATTAATTGAACTTTGTGGGTTATGTTATATCATGTATGAAAATAGTTGAAAGAGAATAAGACAAATGCAAGGCAAACATGATTTTAAATTCATGTTATACTTATGGAGTGGTTACATGAAGCTGGAAGGCTAATTTTCAAATGAGATAGAGCCAAATCAAACTCTAGAGTGAGGTTTACAAAGAACATGCCTTCTTACATGGCAATGTCAATTTTAAAATGAATTGAGGAAGGTACTAGATGGACATGAAATTAAATCACATTGGATTTGTTGAGTGCTATTTTCAAACTAAAGTGAAAATCAAATAAAATTCATAAGAGGTTTTTACTATAACTAAATAGCCTATTAGTAAGCATAATTGAAACTTCTTACTGAATAATCGATTTGTATTCAAAAAAAGCTTGAATTCCACTAAGCTTGCTCAAAGGAAGTATAGCAGCTCGTATGAGCGAATATCAAACTTGAATGTTGAATTTGCAAAGATCTAATAGGTCTTTAATGAATATAAGCTAACCATTTAAATTTAGAAATTCTATGAATAAGTTTAATACAAGCAAAGATACAATATTTTGAGTACAAATATAAATCTAATTCTCTCTCTACACCACCAGGATCGTAATTCAAAAAGTACAAGATCACTAAATTAAATTTTGCACGAATGAAGGAGCTTCTTTCAATCAAAAAAAAGGAATTTCATTCTAATTATAATTTTTAAAGTCAATGACTTCATTAATTAGATGAAATTAGTTAAAGTATAAATACGCGTGCTCGATATAGAGAGTTAAAGTCAAATTTTAATATCACTAAGTTGGAATTAAATTAAATATGAAATCAATCTCAATTGATAAAATTACCTAAATTACTAAAAGCATCCAGACTATCTAAATGCTTAAACTTAGTGTATGAGAATGCTGCACAGGTTGATTCTTGATTTGTTCTTAGGACCGGGTCCAGGTTAACAAAACCTAAAAAATCAAAACCACTTCCAAAAATGAAACTCAAATCCACTCAAAATCCAACCAAAGCCTTTCAAGTCAAAACTTTGAACTTAGTCAAATCAGCTTCAAATAGAGCCACTCTTGATTTTCCTTCATGATTCAATCAACCTGTCATGAATCCAAATATAAAACTTCTCATCAAATCAAAATCCAAGTCAAAATCAAACCCCAAATCCTTTCATATTCTTTCTTTGAATATAAAATTGTCAAATGAATCAAAACCCATTTGACTTAAAAACTTGCAAATGGATTTATTTTCAATCAAATAAGTTCAATCAATCAAACTCAAATCAAGCTTTGACCATTTGACCCACTTGACCCAAGTAACCTAAAGTACTCTTATGAACCAAATTCTAATCCTAACCAAATTGGATTGAATCAAACTCACATATGCCTCTCATCATGATCATCAATCATTATGGGATGATCAATCAATCAAATAGGGTCAAACCAAGTCAAACCAAAGGGTTGACCAAGTCAACACTTAGCCAAAATGAAACCTAACATAGCCAAAAATCCACCATAAGCCAAATTGATTGAAACCATTGATCTAAGTTCATTTATGACTTATGTTTGAACTTGATCAAGTCAACATTTGAGCCTAACCTAGCCCAATTGGCCACTTGACCCAAGTTGACCCAACTTGACCTAAAAAGTCAAAATGTGTCAAAACTTGATCTAAGCCAAATTGGTTGAAACCAATGGGTCAAGTTCATTCCAAATCACTTGTTGAACTTGTCCAAAGCCTCAATTAGCTAACCTAACCTAATTGACCTTGAACCCAACTTGACCTAAAGGGGTCATGTTGAGCCAAATTCAAACTTAACCAAAATTGATTGGAAACAAAGATATCAATCCACTTCATATGACTAACTAAATCTAAATCTACCCATGACCTAGCTAAAATAGGTCAAATGGGTCAAATTAACCAACTTGACCCATTTGACCTAAATGAAGTCATATGAGCCAAACTCAAAACTAAACCAAATTAAATCAAACCAAAGCCACCAAAATATTTCAAATGGTCATTGAACTTGACCCTTGACTTAATTTGGATTGGTCAACTTGACCCAAGTTGACCCATTTTGACTTAAATGGATCAACATGAGCCAAATCATACCAAATGAACTCCCAATCCAATGAAACTTCTCCAAACCTATTTTCTCAATAGACCCAACATATTCATATTCAAAAATCTACCAAATGACCATTCTAGCCCTAGGCCATAGAACAAATTATGGTCAAATCCATGGGGAATTTGGTCAAGCCCTCTTCATATCAACTTGATACCTTCCTAATAGGTCAAGTAGGCCCTATGGAGGGTGGAGCACCCAACCCAATGGGTTTGAGTCAGCCCAAATGGACCCAAGGCCAAAATCGACCACATAGCTCAAATTGGCCATGTGTGAAACCTCCCTCCACTTGATTTAAAGCACATGGGAGGTTACCAATCCGCTCCATAGCCCAAACCGACCATGTGCCAATCTCTAACAGCTCAAATAGGCCTTTCCATATTAGCAATTGGATCAAAACAGAAAAGATAGCTTTGGCCATCCGATTGTCATAGGGGTAGATATATCCTCCCTAATTCACTTCAATTTGATATGCTCAATGTCGATTGAGTAAGAGAGATTGAGAGGAGCCATCTTAGAGTGATCCTAAGCTCTCTAACAGGGATTTGAAATTAGCCATTCTCAGTTTTCTTCAAGAGAAAACAGGGGACCTCCGCAGATTTTTAAACTTCTTCCACACTATAATTCAATCCAATTGCCTTTGCATACTCCCTGAGGGGACCAAATCGAGCTTGCCTAAGCTCTTCCTCAAGTTCCAAAGGAAAGGAGAAGTCCAATTAGATCAAAGCCGCAAAGGAGCTAAGGAGGGGTTGGTCCATAGAGCAATCTACACAACCTCAGGAGATAATTCTTTCACCACGTCTCAACAATGAGCTCCTCCAAGAATCGAGCAGGTGATCACCTCAGGAGGTATGGCATTTTGATCCATGACTTAAGGGTGTTGGTCTTTGTGAAAGAAAGTTTTATGGCATGAATTTTTTAGTCATTGGATGTGATCATTGCTTGATGGTGTGTGCAAGATTTTAGCCTCATCAATCAAGCTCAAACATGGACGGTCCCTATGGATCGCAGGATTTGGCAGGGATAGATCTCTGGCTAACCATCTGCGCATTTTGGATAGACACCCGAGATTAAACGCTTGTTTTAAATTCAATTTATCCTTTTAAAACCACGGGGTGATTCCTGGTTGTTCGATCCTTGATCAAACGGTATCAAGCGTGTCCGCCGCCCACCGCGCGGGGGCGTTTAAGTCTCCATTTCGGCGCATGGAAAGTGTACTAACTATCGTCGCCGCGTAATAAAGTTAAAGGATTTAATTAGGTTTTAATTAATTCTAATTAATCCTCTAAGCTTTGAAAATTCATATCTCCCTAAAAAAAATCAGAAAAATATGAGGTAAATTGGCACTGAAAGATAATTCAATCTAGAATATTCTAAAATTTGTTTTAATGAATTTTGAATTGTATCTTTTTGTGATTTTGCCTTTTATTGGAAATCTTAATTTGTTAATTACTCCTTAATTAATCCACTAATTAATCCCAAACTTCTTGGGTATATTTTTGGGGATGACTTCTGCCTCCCTTAATTTTCTTGGGGATTTTTGGTGGCTTAATTGGGGGAATTGTAAATTCATTTCCTAATTACCTTCTTAATATAATTAGGGATAATTAAGGGTTTGATTAGTGTTTAAATTTGTTATTGAAGTTGATTAAGTTTGGTTTAGTGAATAGAAGGCTTAGGGAATAATTTTGAGGTATTTCCCCTAAACTATTTTCTAAACCCCCTTTTGTTTCCTTAATCCTCTCTTAATTAAGAGTTAATTCATTAATTACCCTCTTAATTAATTTTTAAAAATTCTAAAATATTTCATAACTTAATTAATCTACTTTGGGTAGATGTTTAGGTGTTCAAGAGCCTAAGTTCAATTAAAGAAATCAAAACTCAACTCATATATGTGAGGGGTGTTTTGAAATTACTTAAATTAAACCCTTAGCTTAATTAACCATTAATCATGAGCCAAATTGCATTAGGCCCTTTTCTTCCTAGGTGCATTGCAAATTTAAATTCCTTGTGAGATTTTATGTCATCTCATTGGCTCATAATTACTTGGTTAACTATGCTATCTTGGGTGGTGTAGGTAAGCATGCTTAATTTATACCTTAACCTAATCAAAATCTAAAATGAATCTAATCATCTAAAAATTAAACAAAAATGTCAAACACATATGGGAATGGGTTCGGAACAGCAAACTCAATCCACATTTTAAAATTAAATCAAATTCTAAATTGAATAAAAATCATATTAAATAAACTTTGATTAACTTTAAGCTTTCTTATTTCATAAGATTATCTTTATGATTTAATTAAAGTGAATGTGTTTACATGTTTTCATTTCTTTGACTCTTTCCCAAATATGCTAAATATGTGTCATGTGGTTTCATGCACTAATATTTTTCAAAATTCAAATTTAAAATAAAAAAATTTACTTTATGTCAAATCTGCATTTGTTGGCTAAAGTAAGAATATGGGTGGCAATTATCACTATTAAATTCAAATTATTTTCAAAATATATGAATCAATTATCAAAACTAAAAGTGTGTTACTTATATCTTAATTATAAATTTGTATGTCAGTAAGATATATAAGGATGTGCTTAGTGTATGTCTTCCTTCTCTTTTCTTTTAAATGTAGTTTTGAATAGGATTTGGTAAGATGTGTGATTCATTTGAAAAAAAATCTAACACTTGCCTAATTCTATATCCTATTCATTCCTATACTATCACTTAAGAAGGATACATATTCTTGTACATATAAATTGCATAAACAAAATAAATCAACTAATATACTTTTTTGTATTCTTTCTTTTTCATTCATGTCTTTTGTACACATGTTTGTATTTAAAGAAAGTGATATATTAGTCTGAACAATCCTGAGATTGTGAGGCTTTAAGTAGCCCTAAGTAGGTCTTATACCTTACACCTCTGGTTAACAATGGCACTATACTCACTTATGTCTTTCTTACTTTCGTGTGTGCATGTGAAAATTGGATAAAAAAATCCCTTTTTCTACTAAATAAAAATCATGCATCATAAACTTTCAAATTTCCTTAAATGAATTACTTAGCATGCATCATAAAATGTGTTAAACATTCTCACTTGTATGTATAGATATAATTAGGATTTATTCATATGCATATTATATATGTTGGAAAAGAAATGAAGTGATATATATTTTCTGAATTTAGTTCATTTATTTAATCTTAAAATGCATTTTTTTAATAGGTTTGTTTAGAGTTCATATAAACTTAGGATTAATTAAAATATTCACTTAACAAAAGTAAAACATGAATCTACTTTAGAAATTACTTAGGTTAGGGAATGAAAGAGATGATCTCTTCTCTTTCCCTCTCTTTATAAATTAGTAACTAATTATATAATTCACTTAAACCTAATCAAAACATAAAATAAAATTAACCCAAAATAATTAAATCACTTAAATGAAACCCTCCTCTAAGTTGAACATGCTTCACACTTAGAAAATTCTAACTTAAAGCCATAGCTAAGCATATTACACAAACTTCTAAAGTACACACATTAGGCTATATCACTACTTTTAAGTTTAGGTTAGGACGGTGCAGAATTTGGTATTTTGCTTTTATTTTGTGATAGATATTTTAGTCTGGATATTAGGATGTATGTGCGTAGAATGAATGGTAGGACGATATTAGTCTAACCATTATTTTCTGTAGGGGATTGTGCTTAAGGAGCGTTGTAATAAATAAAAATATAAATTCTTTTGTTATGCAGGTGCTTATACCCCTTAGCATAATCTAATAAGCCACGTGGACTAATAATTCCAATATACATGCTTGGGATTTGGTGATTTGTTTAACCATTATTTTGAAAGTGTTAGCTAGATTTACTTTTCCTTTTCATGTAAATTTTACAATTAAAATTTTGGAATGATTGTTATAGGGATTAGGATGAACATTGGTCATACGATCTCATCTTATGCACCATATGAAGCCTTTGAAACATCCACCTTCCAATCATCCAAAAGAAAAAATGAAAGAAGAAAGAAGAAAAGAAGAATGAAGAAATGAAATTTGAAGACACCCATAATAATGAATTCCTTGCTTAATTGTATTTAATTTATTTAATCGGGTTGTTGTATAAGGGCTACCCATTTTATTTTTTTGGTTGCGGGCACCAATCTCCTCTTATTCTTTTGCAATTAACTTTATAAATTGATTGATGATTTATTTAGCTTGTGTATTAAGTGGCATCATTTTCTTAATTTCTTTCTTATTTTATGTATGGCCTGGATGTGAATTAAACTCTTAGGAAAAAAATAAATCTTTTACCAAACTTAATAACTCAAAACTAAAAATAAAGAACTCGTCACCTCACCTAAAGCTTAGGTTAAAATCAAGATAAAAAAATTAGTAACCCCTTAGCTGGATGAGTATTTCTTTTACAATATCATGCATAACACCATCTTGTTTCACTCTTGATTGAAGGGCTTCCACCTTTGCCAGAGAAACTTGACTTGACCTTCGAGAGCCATGGTGGAAACACACCTCCATTCTCGCTGATTTTGGCCAATAACTTTATTTCTCATGCATTAAGCATATGAATCCTATTATCCTGAGTCAAAATAATTGTCTAAAAAAAATGAAATCTGAATTGTATTAGATTTAGGTCATTTGAAGCATGTCCTTACATGATCTAGTCTCTTTGTGAAGTGACTTAGTCTCTATCTAAATAAATAATAGCCTATCTTGCATAAATCATATACTTGTCTACATGAATTTAAAATCATAGGAGTTAGTTTGCCACCCCAGATGGTTGTAAGACCAAATAGTCGGGTGGTTTGTCATTTCTTGTGGAGGTAAATCAAATACCCATTTCCGTCTTAGATTTAGGTTGTGCTTCCAGCCCTCGCCAAAGCTCCCTAGATTCAGGTTCTGAGGTTGTTTCTTCCCATTTCGATTCATAAGCATAATTCCTCGCATCTTAGGCATTTTCATAATCTTGTGTTGTGGAATCATATGCCCTAAATTTCTAATGAAAAATTCAACTCAAATAAATTAAATCAATTTCAAAAATATTAAGCCCAATCATATGATAATTTAAGATGTTCGCTAGGTTTCCTAGCATCATAGGCATCTCCTACTTATCTTCTTTTTGGCTTCGATAATAGCTCCCTCTCTTTGATCAATCTCATTTGATCTTCAAAAATGAATCAATCGATTGATAGTTATTTCCTATTAAAATCTTTGAAGACAAAGATCATTTACCTTAATCAAGAATATTCCTAAGGGATTCCATCCTTTAGAATGTAATTAACTATAGGGGCTTGCCCTTGTAGGGAACTTAACGAACCCGGTTTAAAATAAACTTTGTTTTACTTTTTCATATAAAGTAGGAGAAGAATCTTTGGTACATATGCAGACCCATTGTCCTTAGGAGTCCTTGTTGAGGTAATTAGTCCATCAGTAGTGGTGATTTCATCTTTCGAGATAGTACCTCCCTCGCCGTCGCACGATCCCCTCAATAAGAATATTTATGATCATGGTGTCCCAAAAAGGCATAAATTTTATATATTTATGTTTTCATTTATCCTTTTTCCAAAAGGGGGATAGATGAAGGCAGGAATGTATAAGAATATTTCACCATACTCACAAAGACGTTAATGTCAAATCAAGTGTTATACTATATTCACTCTAAATCAATCTCATACCAATTGGGAGTCTGTCCTCATACGCATTTCCGAAGCTCCACATATGATGAAGAGATAGACGGATTGTTGTCACCAAATGGAACCATTATATTACGATCATGAGTAGCGTATGCTCAGATGGCTCTTTGAGTTGTGAATCATGTTACAGACAGTAAAAATCATCGTCAATAGACTTAAGTTTCTCTGAAACACCACCCCAAGTCTACAATGATTTCTTGACCACGCAAACCCATGTGTTGTTGATAAGGATCCTTCGATCGTAACTACCTTCTAATTAAATAGTAGATCGCGACATCTCGGGATGACGAAACAATGGGATCTAGATTGGGCACGTCATCATTCTCCCAACCATCAGTTTTAAGCTAATGATGGTGAATTTTATAAATTCTAAATCTAAATTTCAAAACTCCACATGCTGCTACTATACGCTACGCATTCAGCGATCTAACGACTAGCCTTAATCGAAAGTTCTCTCTTAGCATATGAGGGGTAATTAATTATAAGTGTTTGTTTCTATAGGAAACTTGGAACCAGGTCTAAAGTCCTCATAAAATGAGGACGAAATATCTAAGTAGTGTCTTATCTACTATTTCATCTACCTTCTGAAAATTACATCGACACATAAATTATACCCTCTTCATTTATGAGACGTCGGTGGCAAATTTTCGGAACCCACATAGATACACACTTGATTTATGATAAATGTTTGAAAGAACCAAACTTATATCCTTTAAAACAGATTTATACTTGATTTATGACAGGTATTTGAGAAAACTAAACTCACATTTCATATAGCAGATCTCTACTTGATTTATGGAAAATATTAGAAAAAGTCAAATACAAAATTTAACAAAATAGATCTACATTTGATTTAGAATTTTTGGCATTAAGGACTCATATGTGCAACTTGACATACTTTTCACATCAATTACAATTGCTTCAACTTAGACATTTCAATATTCATACAATACTTTAAAGAACAGATACTCATATGTACATTGAAATATTCAGTAACTTGAACGTTTAAGGAAAGATATGCAAATAGCTAAATGAAATGATTTCATCATATATGTCATAAAGGGACATTCAAACTTAATGTCTCAAACTTATGCAAACTTTATATGAAATGAATGTACAAATACACACAATCATTCAAAATTAATCTATCACTTGCATGTTGCCCAACACATGTGTCAAAAATCTAAATTTAATGTCTGAGGATGTTGAGTGATTGATTCACGATTGGGTCTTAAGATTAGATCTGAATTAATAAGACCTAATGATATTATTATAACTTCCTTAACTTGATAAATTTTAATAAGCTAATTCTGTCATATAATTACAAGATGAGTCTATTGATATTATCGTTAATAGAACTTCTCAAATCTAAATTCTCAAAATGAAAATCCTAAACTCAATCTTCTATGCTCAAGTTAGAGTCGACAAGATTTATAGAATGATAAATCTTAAAATAAATTTTAAATCACACATTAATCTAGACCCAATCCTCTGCAAACAAACAAGCAGAGTTGACAAGTTCTATTAGCTAACAATAGCCGCATGATCGAAAGGGTTATCACTACCAAAGTTCATTTAAAGTTTTAAACTCAAATGTTTACATGAACAAATCCAAATTCATAACAAAATAATCATATGATCAAATTGAAAGATATAACTGAATAAAATTAATTATTTAAATTTAAAGCAAAATTCATTCATCCATCCACAATTATTTGTCAAGAGTGACAAATTAAAAAAAAAATTGCTCATAAAAAACTAATGTCAAATCAAATACATAACTATGTTCATACTCAAATAATCTCAAGCTAGTAAGTACGTGGCTCGTGTCCTCTGTCCGCATGATTTTGCCGTCAAATAATACCACATAAATTACGATTACAAACCAAATTCTCTAACCTGCATAATCGCCAAATTGTACTATTAAATTACAATCACAGTTATAGCCCGTATGCTCCCTAATGGCTTTATACTTTGAGCTATGAATTATAGATTATATTTGATTAGGTAAAAACCTTCTGCTAGTTAAAACTGACTTATATTTGTCCCCTTAGATAAACTCCACCCCAAATCTACAATGGCACCTTGGACAACGCAACTCATAGCTGTTAATAATGATCATTCGATCAAAATGAGTAAATTATCTCCTCTAACTAAGTAGAATAAGGACCACGACAATCCAGGATGACGAAATCATGAAATCTTGATCGGGCGCATCATCATTCCCCAAATATATGTTTTATATTAAATGATAAATTTTATAAATCCTAAACTCCACTCACTACTACTATATGCTAAACAATTAGCGACCTATCGACTAACCTCAATTAAAAATTCTCTCTCAATTATTGGGAGGAGTAATTAATTGTGCTTGCGCCTATAAAAAACCTAGAACTAGATCTAAAGCTCTCGCAAAATAAGGGTAAAATCTCGAGCTTATGTCTTATCTACAAATACATCTATCTTTTAAAAATTTGACTGACATTCATCGAGTTCTCTTCATTGAGAGGACGATGCGAATTTGTGGCAAATTTTCAAGGTTCACAAATTTCTGGTGATTCCGCTAATGACAAATTTCACTTTTTCTCTTTAATTAATCAAACCTAAGCTATAATAATAATGGAGTACAAAAATAAATAAATGAAAATAAATAAATGAAAATGAAAAGTTGAAATCAATATTAAAATAAAATTATAAATAAACTTAAATATTTTCTAAATAGAGTCTTGAATCATTTAAAATTTTATTTAAAGCTTGTGTTTTAATATGTTCTATTATATTATCTCTGCATTTTAAAAATGTGGAATAATATATTGATTGTTAACTACTAATTCATATCTTTCATCCTCTAGAACACTCCGTTTACTTTTGCACTCAGAAGTGGTGCCAACATCCGCTTAGTCAATGCTATCATCAACACTAGGAGCACCGGAACTACCATCCAATTTGATAACGTTGACTTTCCAGCTATTACTGCAATGAATATTGTTGCCCGAAATCGAACTGACAGGCCTCAATCTGTTGATGCTCGTGTGCGTCATATACATCAATCTCTAAAGAGACTTGTTGAGACAATCACCATCATTGCTACTGGAGCGCCTAAAAAGAAATCATCCATCTTTAAGAGGCTTGATCGCCCAAAAAATCTAATTAAAAAAAAAAATTGTTACTGGAAGACTATCTCTGATTCTCCGAAATGACACAATTCTCCCAACAAAATCATTCACCTCAAAAAGATATGGTGCAAAGGCTTCTTCATCTAGAAATAAGCTAACCATGACAGCACTTCTTCCCATGGACAACCATACTTGATCCAAATGTTCCTAAGAATTGCCCTCAACTGAAGAACAACTCACCACCTTCAATAAAATCTTCCACAAAATACAGCTGAGCTTAACAGTACTTGAGGTATAGCAAGAACAACCTGATGAAATAAAGGAACCATCTGACCAACCGATAACTTCCCTACCTTAAGGAAACTGATAAGAAGATAATGAAAGATAATCCATTTAAAGCTACGCACATAACAATTATAAGATATGCAGAAGCAACCCCAAAACTTGAATCCATAATTGAGTAGCACTACTAATTTCACAAACTAACAAGAAAAGATAAACCAGCATTTAACTTATTCAACATGGATAGTCTAATAGAAGAATGGTACATCTGGTTATCCAACATGAGATGCCTAAGATCTTGGACCGAGTTCCTCACAACACTCTGTAAACAATTCAGTCCTTCCAAATTCTGAGACCTTAGTTCGAGCAACAACATTCATTGATTAACAAATGTAATTCAAGAAATTCTCCAATCAAATCATTAAAATAGATGAGTTTTTTTACATGGATGATTTGAATTTGAATAAAAATCAAATATATGAAAAGAATATGCGCTCATTGACCAACCACCTCAACCAAGAACTACGCTCACAAAGCTCATAAAGGATAAATTACAAGATGACAGACTAGCCCAAGTCTCAGCAAACACCAACAACACTCGCACAATAAACCAACTGCCACCTACACTCCCAATGCCAAGCAACGCAATCATATTCTCAAATGTTCCTTGCCGATGAAAAAGCCAATTCAAACAAACATATCGAGAAAAAAGAAAAAGAAAAAAAAAAGACTTTGTTATAATTGTGAAGAAAAGTTTCATCATAAAAATATATGAGGGAAAAATGTTTGCCTAGTCATATAAAATGTTTTTGAACACATCATTGTGCCTCGCATGCAGAGTTTAATTCTTGAGCAACCAAAAATTAGCCTCCATTCCTTGGATGGGAAACTTCATCAACACACCTTTCGTTTAGAAGGCATACTCGCTAATAATTGAGTTCAGGTTCTGATAAACAATGGATCACCACATGAAACAATGCCTCATCCAATTCCTAAGTTGTCAATTTTATCATGACCAAAATTTAAGGCAGTGGTCAGTAATGATGAAAAGTTAGAATGCAACAAGAAATGTTGCAACACCACATTATACCGACAAAGCCACCCATTCATATTGGACTTCTTTATCCTGCTAATCTAGAGAGAAACATTATATCAGGCATCCAATAGCTTCAACAATTAGGTAATATCCTCACCAACTACAACTTTCTAACTATAACTGTCACAACTGGCATTGTACAGCAACAAAGAACTTGATACAACCAACTGAGACTCTTAAGGCAATACAGCATCCTACATCTAACAACAAACTTGATAAAGGGACAACAAATTATCAAAACTAAAGATGTAGAAAATGTAGAGCTCTTCAAGCACATAACAGGACCAACCAACTTACCCAACTTTTGCCTCTGTGAAGGCTTAATAAGAAAGCACGGGTGCATCATCCTAGTAACCACCTCCACTGTCAAGAACTATTGAATCAATTATCATGCTGATATTGTTGGCGACCAGGAAGGCTATATAAAACACATCATCAAATCATATAACAATTTCATTAGCCAAATCTCAAAAACAAAAAAAAAATGTTTACAGCTTCATCTAAAACTATCCAGTTTATCAAGCAACTAATATCAACCACTAGCCCTACATGGCCCGCTACACCACGCCTAAAACCAACCACAACTTTGGAGGATATCACAATGGATTTTGCTATTCTATGAATGACCTCAAAGGGTAAAACCAACATTATGGTAGTAGTCGACCGCCTCACAAAGGTTGCCCACTTCATAACCTTACCATCGCAATAACATCTGTCTTCATTACTGAGACTAGCAGACATTATGAGATCCCAAAAATAATTATATTCATCTGATCTCGATCATGTTTTCATGAGTCAATTCAGTTAGCTTTAGTCAAAAGAATTGGACATCGAACTTCATCACAACACTCATAGCCCTGAAAAAGATAAAAAAAGGGTTACAAACTAAGATCTTGAACAATATTTGCATTGCTACACTATAAACAATCTCAAATAATGAACAAAATTTAAAGCACATGCTGAATTCTCATACATCTTTCATTCAATAATTAGTATGGCATCATTCCAAGCTCTCTGGAAAAAACCAATACCTATCCAATCATACATCAAAAACACACCAATCGTTGAGTCCCTCAATAATTGGAATAAACAATAAGATTGAAATCTGTACATCATGCACGAAAACTACACCAATAAACTCAAGGATGAAACAGTAGGCCATCAAGCAATGCTGCGAACTTGAATTCCTATTTGGAGATCTCATTCTGGTTAAGTTACAACCATATAGCCAAATTTCAGTTTGAACTAAACAAAACTCAACCGGTGATACTATTAACCATTTTTTGCCCAAGAATGAAATGGCACAACAACGCACAAACTAGAACTATCTTGCAAAGATCATTAGTTTCAACATACCCTATTACCACTAGAAGATCAGGTGTGGCATCCTTGGCTAGGTTGAGTGTGTTGTGGACTTGCATGCAATCAGAAGAAGCCACTTGGACAAAGAACTATTATAACAAATAACCGAAAACCAACCTTTATGACAAGGTCACTCTTCAAATAAAGCCAGTCAACAATAACATAAACCTGGAATCAGTTGATGCACGTCAAAAACAAGAATGCAAAAAAACTATCACATGGAAGGAGGTTAGTGGTGAGTGCTATTTGAGTTAGTAAGATAAAAGTATCTCAGATTCTGCAAGTTAATTATGATGGGAATAAGTGTCCTGGCATATCTGGATGAGTTGTTCAGATTGTTATAAGGTTTTGACACTTGTTATGCTATTGTTCAATGAGTAACTTTTACATTCATGGGAGAACTTACTATATCATGAACGTGGCTCTTTTAGAAAAAGGTGCTGAATTATCAAGACCTCTGTTACTGGCTATCTTCTTCTCCATCCCTATGTAATTCATCATATCCAATCTCTGATCTCTCTCGAATTGTTAACTGCTGTTTAGCTGCTAGCACATAACATTTGAAGGGAAGATTGTCTTAGCATTAGCTTCTACTTGCAAAGCCACTACAAATTTTCTAGGCCTCCATATGCTTATTTAAAGTGTAGGTAAAATAAATCCAAAGAAAACACTTGTTGTTTACTGTTAACGCTATCTTTAGGGCTGAACTTTGGTTCCTACAACGCTACTTGTGCAGCTCAACATAATGATATCTATTGCAATTACTAAAGGCACTTAGTATTTTTTTCCTTGGAAGTAGGAGCCACCTATTTCATTAGTGATACTTTTAAAGCTAACTTTAGGAAAAGGGGAAAAGAAATGCAAACATAATTGGAAGTTAATTGATTATAAAGCGTGAACAATTCATGTGACTATCGATATTTGAATTGAAGAGTGATTTAAGTGTCGGTGTAATTTTTGAGACAGATGAAATAGTAGAGTTCTAGATTTGTACTCATTTGGTGAAACTTTAGATCTGGTTAAAGTTTCCAGATGCAAAGCAACTAGTCTCAATAAGTGAGAGAACTTTGATTAAAGGCTAATCGTTAGGTAAAATTTAATGTATAGCGTATAAAGTAGCATTACGTGGAGTTTAAAATTTAGATTATGAAATTTATCATTCGTTAAAGGGATGGTTGAGGGAATGATATGTATAGATCTCTATTTATAATTTTATCACTTCTCTTAGTCAAGAGGTAAAGGATTCTTATCAATATAAATTTTGTAGAAATTATAGATTTGGTGTTTATTTAATGAGATAATTTTAAATACAAATTTTCTTATCAAGTATTATGATTATAATAAAAAATAATTTCTGATAAATGATAAATAATATAATGGAATCATAATAAAATTATTTCTTCGTTGTATTTAAATAATAATTTTTGATTGAGTAAATATAAACTTGATTTATTTCTTTATTAAATTTTTTTAATTTGTAAAAATAGTTAAAAAAGATAGATTTTTTGATTTAAGCTTTTAATGATAGAATTTCATTTAAACAGTTTAGATTAAAATTTAATTTGAGTTAATTTAATTTGAACTATTGATTAATTTGAATATGTTAAGAGTTTTGATCACTACTTTAAATCTTAATTAGATCTGTCAAATAAATATTCTTAGATATTTTATTTGAAAATCTTTGTAATAGATTTTTAAGTTTTTTAAACTGAAGACTAGAGAATCGTATATTGAACTTGAATTTAAGCATTAGTATATCCGGGACATGTGGTTGTATTTGAGTGCCCTAATTAACGTCTTGTACAAAGTATCGCGAATCTAGTGGCGTAAATAACGTAAATTGATCTAGCATCTTATTAGATTTTTCAGATTAATATTTAATTGATTCATTTAAAGCTTGCGTTTTTTAACATTAAAGTTCGCTTTTCATCTATGTCAAAGCATCAGGTGTTTATAAAAGATAATTTCCTAATTAGTGATTTAGTTGATTTTGAAAATCATAATTTAGAATGAAGTTCCTTAATTTTTGTATTGAAGGAAAGCTCCTTCATTAAGAAGATTTAGTTTAGTGTAAGCATTAAATGCAACTTTTTTACAAAGAGTTGCGATTGGAATGTATTATTAAAATTTTCAATTCTTAGATATTATTTGGAGTAGCTCCAGTGGCAGATAAGATTAGAGAGTCATCTTAGATGATTTGGCCACATAAAGTGTCGGTCGTCCGATGACCCGATTAGGAGAGTAGATGCATTAGATTTGCCTTATGTTAAGAAGGTAGAGGTAGGCACAAAAGACTTGGTTAAGATGTATAAAAAATGACCTTAGAATACTTGAATTCAATGAAAATTTGACATAATAGGACATGATGGAGCGAAGGATTCATTATGGCCACTTAGTGGGATAAAGGCTTGTTGTTGTTATTGTTGTTGTTGTTGTCTTTTATGAGCTTTAGTTATACTTGCCAACAAGTTACTCATCTTTAGTGAAAATCTCCTTTGAAATTCATTTGATTTCAATTTAACTTGAAAATAGACTCAAAATCTCATATGTATCAATTTGAATTTTAAGCAGTTCAAATGGTTCTTTTAAAGCTACATTCATGAGTGATCATGAGTTCTAATTGAATTGTCAAAAAGTTATCAAATTTCTTGTACATTTTATTCTCAATTTGGAATTAGATATTTAGACTTATCACCGTCATTTGTCATTTAATATTGATTGAGATCTTTACTTCATTTGATATTAAATATAACTTATTCACAAGAAAAAACTTCAAATCGATATGAATTTATCCTTAACTTCACATCAAATCTTATATTTATTTGAAAACTACATTTGTAAATTCTTATGAGTTTATTTGTTCAGTTTGATTAAGACTTGTTTAATTTTGAGAATTTGAATAAAGATAACTCTTACTTCAATTTAAACCATGAGATCATGATTAGGTTTGAGTTTAATATTAGCCTCCCAAATTTTACTTGCATTTTAAATGAGTATCCTCATTTGTTTGAACATAAACAACGAATAAAGCACTCATTTAGTAATAAATTAAGTGATTAAATTCACCTTCACTTAATATATTTTCGTAGGGTAATAATTTTTATTGATTTATTATTATTAAGTTACATGTGAACTCCACATTCCCTTTTCATTTTATTTTGTTTTAAGACTTTATAATTCATCATTAATTTAATGTCCAATTAATTTTAAATTGAAGTTTTAAAATTTTGATAAAATTCGGCTACTTATCATAAGAGTAGATGCGTCGAAATATTTTGGCCTGGTATCTTTTAATGAGCTTAGCAGTGGTGTCTTGACACCACGGTAGTCTTCACATTACACCCAATGGACATTAAGCGGGATCTTGAAATCTGAAGAAATCTGATGATGTATTCATTTCATTTTTTTTAAGTCTGAAATTAGACAAAATTTGGTATATTTCATTTAGAGCGATATCTAACGGATGTTGGCACTGACATTGGCATGTAGTGGTGTCTTGCGACAGATCTTCATACTACTACAATGGGCATTAAAGGGATCTTGAAACTTGCAGAAAGGAAAGCAAACATATATGTATTTTCTATTTATAGATTATACATTAGCTTGAAATCTTTCAAATATTTGGCATTGCTTTCAACACTCTCTCGATTCAACATCAAATCTAAATGTTTTTTGATGTTGCTGCTTGAAGGGCCTACAAGTGTGATGTGTCCCATCTTCCGCAGCTTCTACATTTCTGATTTGTCATACAAATGAAGAGTGGCTCCAGGAATGCTTAACGCTTTCATCATTAGTTGATGAGCCAAATAGAACCCTCGCTCTCCCTCATCCTCACCGAGTATGTTGATTGCGGCAGGGATCTTCATGGAGGTTTCGCCGAGTGGAAGGCCAATAACATCTCTTAGGTGCTGCTCATATTGAGAGGTATAGCAAGACTCGATTGTGTGATGCCCACTATTATGGGGTCTAGGAGCTACTTCGTTTAGCAAAACCTGCACATCATTCGTTAAAAATAATTCCACGGCAAAAACCCCTGCATCCTCCAGCAATGTCAATGGAAAGCTTCCTTATCTTTTCAGGTACGTCAGCAGGAACTTCAACAATGTGACAAATGCTATCTTTGTGAATAGTTTCAACCACGGGATAGCATAAAACTGAACCATCCCTTCGCCTTGCAACAATGACTGCTAGTTCCTTTGTAAATGAAGTCCATCTCTCAATATATAGTCCACGTCCATGTCCACCCAATGCAGTAATAGCAGAAGGAAGCTCTTCTTTACAACGTGCTATAGCATTTCCACGCCCATCATAAGCTTGCCTTCTACTTTTAACCATCATAGGGAAGCCAAATAAATTGGCTACTTCTTCAGCACTTTCAGGGTTATTTATCTTTATAAAATCAGGAAGGGGAATCCCATGCTAAGAAAAATGAACCTTCTGGGTATATTTGTCTTGGATTACTCTTATTGTCGAAGGTTTCGGCTGGCAGTCAATTCCTTGCTCCTCCAGTTTTTCAAGAGTGATAGCATCCACGTGTTCAATCTCAATAGTCACCACTCCACATCTCTTAGCAAACTCAAGAATTGCATCACCATCATCAAATCGGCCTACGAAATGCTGATAGGACAGAGAGCTTGCAGGAGAATATTCCAAAGGATCCAAAGTCATAACCTTAATGGCCATGAGACTTGCAGCTTGACACAACATCCTACCTAACTGACCTCCACCCAACACACCAACAATCATTTCAGAAACTCCATGAATGGTAGAGCCCTCATTTCTCAGAGAAGATGAGCACGATTTTTGCTTGGGAGAGAAGCTTCCAAATTGAATGATCAAATCGACGAGGGGGTAACAATGCCATTCTGTACTGGCATCGTTGGAACAGCCCAAGCGCGCTGTTTTCACCGTTGGAGATGTTAAGGATCCGGAGTTTGGTGCCGGAGAGGAAGAGGAGAAGGGAAAGAGGTGGTTGGCGGAGATTACATGAGTTCAGGAGGGAACAGTTAGAGCCTCGGAAAGAGGAGGCGGGGCAGTTCTTGATTGAGGGAGATCGTCGGATGAGCGGAGGAAGAACATCCAGCGTGAGAGAGTTCTGAGTTGAAGAGGAAACGAGTGGTTCCACGGGTTTTAGGGCTTGAGTTATTAAAATTAAATGGAATTTTAAATTAATTTCATAAGCATTTAATTAAGCGATGAACTATACTGATTAGGTAATCAAAGTATATATCGTTGAAAGTTATTAGATGTTTGGCATACATCTTCACGATGGAGGCCGTTTAGTTGAGTTGGCGTCAAATTAGTGTTCTCAAAATATCGTCGCCGCTTTGACTCGACACCGTCGAAATCAAGTCGAAACGACCTTGATAGATTTACGTTTGAAGCTAATGGCGATCAATTTCAAACGGAGGTCGTTTGGTTTATTGGCCTCGATCTCGATATGCAGCGTTGACGGCGAGCCTCGTCGGTTGATCGTCATATGAATTTATATCGTGACCAATTTCGCGTTACGAGCGTGATGGCAAAGTCCGTTCGTCGATCGAGGGTGGGTTGATTTTGGCGACATCGTCATTTACGATTCTGCGTTATTCTTGAATCGTTAGACATTCTTGCGAAGGCTGTCGAATTGAATCGCGGTCATTTGATAGTTTTGATGTTTGGTTGCGGCGCTCAATTTCATGAGCAGTCGTTCGGACGTCGTCGCGCGACTTCCGATACATATTTTCTTGGCGTTGATAGCTTCGACTTGTCGATTGATCGTTGATTTTCATATTTATATTAGATCAATTTCCGGCGAGCGTGGCGGTGAAGTCAGTTCGTCGATCGGAGGTCGTTTGACCATTTTATGGCGTCGTGTATTTTGGAGATTTTGTCAGAAGTCAAATTTAACTTGTAGGCTGACTTACCACTTGCAATATGAGGTCAATATAAACATATGGCACACAGTACCAACAAACATCAACATTGCCCTGAATGAAGGTCATTAACACAACTGTGTACAAATGTGAAAAAAATAACAATAAAATTTTCCTTACACCTGCCATGATGAGAATTCTTTAAGGCTGATATCAGGCTTTAGCATCTGTAAATCTTCTCACTGATTAACTGTATAACACTTAAACCGGAGTGAAAATGAAGGTGCAATTCTATCTGAAAAATGATTTCTGTCTGCCAATGTGCAGATATGATTCAATCGGTGCATCCACCTAAAACACGATATTGATCAGATGTAAATTGGAAGCATGTCATTACTTTTGTTTGTGTTATTTGGCAGCTTGCTTTGGAGGCCTTTCCAGTGAAACCCAACCGAACTTTCCCTTCCTAAAATCACTCAAAACACGAAATGATGCTTGGCCAATATCCCCATTGAAAAACTGAAGGGAAAGCTTATCAAGAAATCTGGAAAAAAAAAAAGTTTTAAGCTGACAAGCATTAAACGTCCAGAAGGAATGGTAAATTAAACAGTACACCAAACATACGTTTTACCAAAGTAAGCATCTGCATCAACTCTATAACGCTTGGAAAGAACTTCTGGTCCTGCAAGGATTAAAAAATAAGAGATATGAAAACTTCCTATGCACATTCCAACAGAGCAAAAAAATCAAACCAGAGAAAAACTAAATTTTCTTTTACTCCATTTCGTAACACATGCTGTCACTTAAAATGCTGATGCGCTACAAAAGTTGAAAGAAAATGCCAATTAAAAATAATTGTAACATCAAATTTTCAAAGTAAAACAGGAGGTTAGATAAAAAATTGAAGAGTAGCCCTGAACCAACTCAAATTGGTTAAGCTATATAAGCTCAAACACATCATGCAAGATAAAAAATCACCTATTGCTGGCAACCTTTCGAGCATCTGCAAAAGAATGGTAGCCACATCAGTGACATCATATGATCTCTCGCCTATGTCATCGCATATTGCAAGCTTGATTGCAGCTGCCTGGTCCCTAAGCCGCATTGGTATTATACCTGGGGAATCCAACAACTCAAGATCTTTCCCAAAGCGGACCCACCTATTAAAGATTGGCTGGATTAGTCACAAAAATCATCATCATCATTAGACTTATCCCAACTATTTGGAGGTCAATACTATAAATCCTCAATATGTATACATTCTTGTTGAGTACTTCTTAGGTGTTAAACCTATTATTCACAAATAATTTTGCACAAGTTCTATTCATGTTACTTTAGGTCTATCATTTTTCCTTTCTAATCCTCTACTACTATTAATCAATTTGTCTGACAAGGGATATTCTACCCTATGTTATACATATATTCAAACCACCTAAGTCTATCCTTAATAGACATCACACCAACCTTATTTCAATACATATTTCCAGTTTACCTGAAACGTTTTCTTTACACTCCCCAACTACACTCAATAAAGGTTTAGCTGAGCCTTGATTTTAAATTTAAACAATGAAATCTTTATTGCTTACTTCAGTTCTCTTGTAACGCCTGGCCTAGGAGCTGCTGGGCACATTCGACGCTTTAGCAAACGGTTGATTAGTGAAGATTTACCTACATTTGGATATCCCACAATTCCAGCCCTAACCTGTAACAAATTGAAGAATTCACTAGAGTTATCTACAGGTTGAATGCAATTTTTGAAGGGAAAATGAGGGGAAAAAGAATATCATATCAATAGTCTATTATTTGAAACATACTTCATAGCCAAGAGGAGAATGTTGATATAGCTAAAATTAGAAAAAGCAAGCAAACCCAGTTATTGAACCTCATAACATGTGACATCTAAACTCACTTTTGTTGATAAGATTAGAGTCAACCATAGCAATTATTTTAGTCCATTTTCAATTTAATGAGTCGAAAATGATCTATTAAAAACTCAAAAAAAAAACTTTCAAAGAGAATGTAGACAAAGGAATTACATACATCAAATTATATTACATTTCACTTGAATATTTACAAAACGCACTTTCCTTGAAAGTTTCAAAAAAAAAAAATAAGGTAGATGTAATAATAAAGATTTAAGTATTATTTAAGTAAAAAATTAAAGTTTGGGTGTGAAATATGTAAATCATAAAGTATTAAATAATAAATCTAAACAAATTCAATATGCCACAACGCATCCATTGAAAGTTTTAAAAAAAAAATAATGAAGGTAATAAAATGTATAATCATATGTCTAGCCAGAAACTTCATTGAATGAGTTTAACTTAAGCACGCTAAAAATACCCACTACACAGCAAGCTAATAGTTACATAATTGGATGAATAATCCATAAAATAAGTCTGTAGCCCACAAGAAAACCTAAACCTCAATTAATACCCAAAAGTCTGCTTGGATTAAAAAACTCTTTTCGTGAGACAAATACATCTATTCGTAGAAGTTAAGATGGATAATGACGAAATGCCTTATCCTGTGAAACAACAAGAGGTTAGAGAGGGAAGGAAAGAAAAATGAAATGCTTAAAAAAATTATGTAAATTACAGGACGAGGAAGTAGGCCCTTGGCTCTTCGTTTGACATTCACATTGGCGGCTAATGATTTTGCAAGTCTGCCAAGTTTCATAGTGCCCTACAATTGAAATGATATAGCCATGCAATTAGTAAGTGAACCACACAACAAAATAAGATTTCTTTAAAAAAAAAAGTCATTCAAGTACCATTCCTAGCTGCCCATTTGAGAATACAATTTTCACGCCCTGCCTTGCAAAGAAAGTAGCCCATGCATTTCTATCAGCAGTGGATATCATGTCTTCCCTATTCAAAACAAGTATCCTTTTACGATTGCCAAGCCATAAATCCATCTACATAAAGAAATCAGTCCAATATCAAGCTTAAAAGCTGTCAAATTATCCTTCAATAAAGATAAATTAAAACCTGTGGATGACTTGTGGATAATGGAATCCTCGCATCCCGAACTTCTATTACAACATCCATTAGCTTGAGCTGTTCTTTAAGCTCTTTCTCTGTTTTAGCAATATGACCAGGATACCACTGTCAAGCACCAAATTTCGAGTCAAGCATATGAATCCATAATAAACTCCAATGTGCTTAGATAAAATTATAATTCAACTAAAAATTAAAAAAAAAATCATGGTTCAGAAAGCAAGGGGATAACAACTCGTTTGTACCTGTACAGGGCGCAGCTGTCTAGTCCAATAATTCAAATCAGTATCCAGCTTCTCCCAATCAGTTTCTTCCCAGAGTCCCTCGGTTGTAAAATCAGGATTACTATTTTTTAGCCTCCCAGACAAGCTGAGGGTAATTCCAGCACCAATCTGCAAAGATCTTCACTTCAATCCTATAATATATTGATCTCTAACCATTAACTGGATCCGAGAAGCAGTTTGTGAAAGAAAATAAAAATGAAATCATTGAAATGCATAGCTTCACTGTTCTTAAAAGGTAGCGTGCGATAACAACCGAAATAAATGAAGGGTATGAGAGGAATCAAAACCCTAGAAGAAGTGGTCTCTCACAGTATTTGGAGCGAGAAACATGGGAACATCGTGAACTAAAAACTTATTGGAGCGTCGAAAGCGTGGCGCTGCAGCGAATGGCGCAAAAGAATGGCAGTTCGTTGGGAACGCTAGTGAAGCCATGAGAGAGCTCGGTGGAGAAGAGAGCGAAGCAGGATGACAGCTAACTCAACGGCGCCATTCACCCTTTTAGCTCTATGGATAATTCTCGCCTCGTTCTGCCTCTACCCCTATTAACTTGGCAATTTATTTGAGTTTATGTCTGATAATGTCCAAAATTAAGAAAAATATATTCATTATATTTCAGAAAATATATTTAAAAATTTAATTCTTACTGAAAATACTCTTACCATTTAATAAATAATATCTAAATCTTCAATAAACAACTTCACATATAAAAAATATCTCAATCATTTACCCTCCAATCAATATCTCAATTTATGAGGATTAGAGGGTATACATCTTTGATATATTCTAAAACTTAAGAGTGACTTTCTATCTTTATTCATTTATCAACTTCAAAAAATAGCAATATTTTTGTACTTATATTTTAGGGTTAAAAACAAGCTTTGTACTCAAAACTTTAACCATTTTATTTTAGGGGCTATTTAGTTGCCTGCATTTGGAATGCAGTATAAATCAAATGTAGGGATTTTAACTTATTGGGTATTTAGTTTGAAGTAAAATAAATTTTCAATGTAATATAATGTATTTCAAATATATTACAAAGGTCATTTTATATTTTGCATTGATATTGATCTGACAATAATAAAGTGTTAGCGCCGTCACTGTTCGCGTAGCGCATTCGTCGCGGCCGTCGGCACGTCTTCGAATCTTTTACGTTACATTTTTCAAAGCGAAAAAAAAGCAGTCGTGAATTTGTAAAACTCTCAACCAAATAACTGTAAAGTAATCTTTTTACACTGAATTTCTTTTACACTGCATTCCAAATACAGGCAACCAAACAACCCTTTTAATTTAAGTGTTAGTTGTTATCATGTTAGAATCATCTTTCAACCAAATTTGTCATAGAAAATAATATTTAATTAACATCAAGCAATATCAATAACCTTTGAATCATGATAAAAAATTATTCGATCATTTTCAATAATGATCGAGCTATTTAACGAGTCTTTGATATATCTTCTACCCATGATTTAGTAAATTTGAACTAAATTCAATGCATTATATCTTTGCTAACTTATTTAAACCATATTCACACACTTTCTTGACTTTATATTTGACCATTTTATCAATTATATAAAATTATCTTTAAAAAATAGTTGGAGAAAGTTTAATCAAGAGTTCAAATAAGCTTCCAAAAAGTTCAAACAAGGGTATAATACGTCAAAACTAGTTCAAAATTTACTAAATTGTAGGTCAAAGGTGTTATGAAATTTCTTCAAATTGGTTGATCGTTTTGGTCGATCATAATGGTTTGATCGTCGTCCATAATTATTTAATTATTACTAACTATGGTTCAAAGATGATTTTGGGATTAAATGTGAGAAGCTCCTTAAAAAATATGATGTTAATAACTTTAATGCACAAGTTGAGGGATCTCCATTTGGGCACTTTTTCAAAGCTCTTGAAATGCATTTTCTAGTGTCCTCTTTCATCAATTATTTCTAAGAACATTCAATGTTGATAAGACTAAAGGGAAGATAATGGTCTTCAGAATTACTTAAAGCTTATTTCCCCCTATAAATGAAGCAAATTGCATATTTCTCCAATTTCAGGCATTATTGCACATATAAACTCAAATTTCCCTTTATAAGGATGTATAACTATAAATAATTTTTATGATAAAGTTTCTTTTCATTATTTCAACTTTTTTTTAATCAATATGTCATAATTTTGATTTATATGAATAACATATATCAAAATATTTCACAATATATATGTATTTATCTTATTGGTTTATGATCATTGATAATGCATTTTAGAGTTATAAATTCATTTTTAATGAAAATAATGATTGTTTTTATTGTCTACATTAAAGCATCCTAACAACAAAATATTATCAAATGAAGCACAACTCTGCCTTCTAGAATGCATCTCATAAAAATATCATAAAAAATTTAATAAATGTCCTATAATAATTAGATTTAAGTTCTTAATAAAAATCAAATAGATTAAAAGAAGAAATGGAGTGAAAATTAAATAATTTAAAAAGAAATATTTTGTTTAAATAAAATCATAGGTCTCATTAAAAAAATTAATATTAAAATATAAATAAATGTTGTTCTTAGATGCTTTTTTTATTCAAATATAGCTTTCCAATTTAAAATATAAATAAATGTTGATCTTAAATTAATATTAAGATAATTCTAGGAAGTTGCTTATCTTTCAAATACTTATCATAATAGGTTGAAATGAAGGTTTTGAATCTCCCCAAAATTTTGCAAAATTAGTTGAAGTATTTTTATGTATTTAATAATTAAAATAAATGATTTTTTATTATTAAAATTTAAAAATTACCCTAATAATTCAAAAAAAAAAAGTCAAGGGTGTGTCATGTAATGTATTGACTTATCAATATTGAGCCATTGCTAAATACACACTATAAGTTTATTAATTAATTCAAAAATCATAATTTTCATATAAGAAAATTCAAAATTGAGCATCATTGTGCAAATCAAACTGTGCCAAAGTTTTACTGAGCTTGAATTAACACCATATGGCATGCAGTTTTAGAATTTTTGAAATGTTTTATCTATTTAAATAAATTTAAATAGTGAATATGCAGCTTTTTTAATAAAAATAATCAAAATTAAAGATGATATTTTTCTTTCATTAAAGGTCATTTTAAGATATACTTAGAGTGTGTTTGAGGCAGCATTTCGCTAGCAGTGTGGTTTCAAGAAGCACTGTTGTAAATGTTTGACAAACTACAGCGGGGCTACATCTGAAGAATCTGCAACGAGAAATGTGTACTTTTCAACCTGACCTAGCCAAGCGAAGCGGTAGTCAGAAAATTACGATTTGACCTTTTTTTAAAAAAAAAAATATTTATAGTACCCAACGTATCTTCTTAGACGACTTCATTATTTTTTTTCCACATAACTATAGTTGTCCCAAACAAACTCTTAGGGTAAAAAAAAAACTCATTTGATATGAGAATGTGAATATTTTAGGGCAAATTTTAAAAAAAAATATTTAATGGCTTAGTAAGGTCATTTGTATGGGTTAATCGTGTATAATCAGAATTGTTGATGCACAAATGAACAGTATCGAGTTATCATCCCGAACTAAATGCATGTATTCAAGGTCGAACTAATGGGCAATTTTCCTCTACAATGCACAAATTTAAATAATTTCAATAAGAGTTGTTAGTGGTGTGTATATTATCAATTTGGCTTGAAGATTAACTTAACCAATTAGTTAAAAACAAAAAATAAATCAACTGGTTTCAACTCTATAACTTAAAAACTAGATTGATCGATCAAACTATTTTCTAACTAATTTTATACAAACAAAAGTTTAGTTTGGTCAATCAAGTTTGAATTTTGATGAACCAAACTATAATTAATTTTAACAATAAATCTAATTTCTATTAGCTCAAATATAGAGCATGTAGCTAAGTAATCTTTACTAAATTTGATAATTTTGTCATGTGAAATAAATAATATCTATATTGATCATTATGTCACTTATTTATTATCAATCATTTATTTATAAATTATGAATTTTATTGATTTGATATTTGAATAAATTAGTATAATTCAAGTTTTAGCTTTATGAATTAAAACTTTTAAACAAAAAAAAGAAAGAAAAATAAAACTAATATTTTAATAATCAAATTAAACTAACTGAATAAGATCAATTCAATTTATTTTTTTCTATTTTAATCAAATAATGCACATTCATAAGAGTAAGTAGAGTGAATCAAGAGTTACCCAATAAAACTAAAACTATACCAAGTTGTGCCCCCAACCCCCCTACCATCGAAGAACCTCTAAACTTAGTTTATGAATTTCATTGACATACCCCATAAATGGATGGCAAGTCCTAAAATTAGATTCACACCTTCTCCAAAGTGTGAGGAGAAAATTCTCTCTAGAATTCTATTGAAATGGTGTGAAGCTTTTCAACTATTAGCGCTCAAATAAAATAACTATGAGGTAATATGGTGGCTAGAGTTCACTAATGGGCTTAAATGGCTACTCAATGGTTAGAAGAACTTTGAGAACTAATAGAAGAAGTTGGGAACGAATGAGGAATTCTCCTCCACTTGATTGCTTTAGCCCACTAAACCAACCATTAAATTGTATCAACGACATGGATGGGTTACTAGGGCACTTAGAATTGTTAAATGGATGACCCATATCATTTTGGAGATAATGATTATAGTGAAAGATTATTCTTAATTTTGATTTTCTTTATTACATTGTAGTTATCTTAATGACTCTCTAACCTTACATTAATAGATTTATCAATAGCTTATTTAGTTAATCTCAATTGTTTAAGCTTTAGGCAGTTAATTGGCTCAATGGAGTAAGACAATTTTAAGAGGATTTAGGCTTGCGCCCATGTAAACTCAAATGGGTTCAATTGAATTAAGAAGGTTCATCTTAAGTAAGTAGACTAATTGGCTCAATTATATCAAATCAAGGATTAATTGAGCTCAATTGGATGAACTCATCTAAGGAATTTTGCTCAATTAATTGGCTTAAATGGGCTAAGTGAGTGTCATAAGGTGTCAATTAGACTAAGTTTGATCAATTAAGTTTAATTAGTTTAAACAAAGGGTAATTGAGTTACTTACATATGTGTTAAGTCCATTTAACTCAATTGAATGAATTTGTTAAAATTAAGTTATCAACTTTATTAATTTGGCATAAACGATTCAATTGAGTTAATTTAGATCAATTGGACCAATCAATTAAATTGGGAGAAATCAAGGGTCAATTGAAGTGAAGTTAATTAATTTTAATCATTTAGAATGAGCTCAACTTGGCCTAATTGATAAGAATAATTAATATGACCCAAGTGATTCAAATGAGTCAATTTGGTCAAATAAGCTATTCAGTCAAATCAAAGGCCAATTGGGCCTAATTTAGGCATGGCTGACATACTAAAGTTTGATTTAAGTCCTAGTTTAAATAGATTCATTTTTTTTTAATTGGGTTAAAGGGATAAGCTAATTCAAAAGTCTACTAGGCTCAATAAAATTAAGAAATAAAATTATGCATAATCTATTGGGACTATTGGAAAGGTGGCCAAAATTTGTTTCACTTTTTCCAAAGTTTCGATCCGATTAACCTTATTAAACTCACTTTAGTTTATTAGTGTCAAAGAGGCTATTAACCTAGTTTAATGCTCATTTGGGGTTTAGGGTTCATAATTGAACCGCTAAGAAAGATAATGAAATACTTATACCATTAACTTGGCCCATTAGACCAAATTAATGTTAGGTTATAATTAGGATCAACAAAATGCTAACTCTAATTAAATATAGTCTAGAAAAAGGATTCATGATTAAGATTTAAATAAACTAGGGTCTCTTTCTCCTTAAGAGCATTACTGAGTCCAATGGAATCTTATAGTTATTTCAGGCCTATTCAACTCAATCTATGGGCCATGTAAGAGTTTTTAGCAGCTAGGTTTTAATCTTGGAATAGGTTAAGAACAAAATTATTATTTATTTATTTTTAAAAGAGCAAGGTTTGAATGATATAGAGAGTGAGCTAGAAGACCAAGTAATGATTCTAACCATGATCAGGTGTAGAATGATTTAAACTAACCATGGTCAACTTAATCTAACATAAAAAAGCAACATGAACTAGATAAACCCAAGCATCTAGTGACATTTAAGATTTCTCAAATTTTATTACTAATAATACTATAAAAAAATTTAGCACAAACACCCTTCTAGTCAGCTTGAGTGGCCATCGTTATAATTAAGTTTCTTGGTTTAATTTAAAATTATAGGTATAAGTTTAATCTATAAGGTAATGTGTAGTCAACCTATTTAGTTTTATGGTTATTGCATCTATTCCCTACTTAAAACTCAAATTTTCTATACAAAGGGGTATTAAAAAATAATAAATTGTTAGTGGATTTATGTAACCACTAGCAGATTCAACAAGAGGATTCCATTATATGCGCGATATAAAAATAGCTCTTCTTTTATATTGATAAGTCCATATATAATATATTATAGATATTTATAGAAATATATTGAGCTCCTCACTTTATTGAAAATTTAGAAGAATTTAAATATTATAGTTTACATCCCTTAGAGATAACTAGATATATATCTATTTTTTAAATAAGTTTGATATGTAATCAATTTTACTATCATTCATTTTATATTTAATATCAATAAAATTTTCTATTATAAATAATATTACATACTATTTTTTATTTAAAAGGTTTATAAGGAATAAGCCTTAAAAGGTAACAAATAATGGATAAAGTCTTGAATTGAAAGATTGCATATGGACAAATGGTATGCAGAATTTTCACTCATCTAAAAAATTAAAAAGATGTAAGCCTTAAAAGGTGCTAGTTGTTTACTCATCTAATAATTGTTCAAAGTGTAAGGCTTAGAAGAGGAAAATTTTTACTTATTCAAAAATCTAAAAAGTAGAAGCTTCGTGATGGACCAAATAAAAGATAAGCCCTCATTGAAAAGTCTCAATAAAGATAAGTAATATATAAAACTACAACTTAAATAAAAAGCTCTTAATGTATAATCCTGAGAATGTAAATGCTTTCTATTTATTTAAAATTTTTAGTAGGCATAAATCCTAGAAGATACATAATCCTCAAAAGATAAATATTCTCTACTATTGAAACTTTTAATTTGAACATCACAGTTTGGTAAGTAATCTCATATATTATCCATGAATACTTAATTAAGTACTCAGTAAATTTTTCACCATAACTACATGGAGAAGTAAAAAAATATGGTTTATTTTGTTGGAGGGTTCATAGTTTTCTGTAAGACCAAGCCCCAATAGTTAATTATATTTTAAGAATGAAGAATCTCTTTCTAAGATTATTCTTAATTAAAGAAATAGATTTTTATTTCTATGGATTTCAAAGCTTGTCATAAAAGAATGATAATTTAAAAATTCAATAAGGAATGTTCTCAAAAGGGAAAGAGTTCTTTTAGAGACCAATTAGGATTTAGTAAAAAATGCTTATAGATACTAAGATGCCTAATAGGCATTTCAACTAACCTACCATTGGGCTTTATAATTTTGAGATTGAATTTAGGAGGGTTTGAATTGACAAATTATTTGAAATTTATGACTTAGATTCTATAAATACAAGATTATAGAAATGTCAAGGGTTGAAGACTTATTCCTAGAATGATACTTCAAAACCTAAGTCTACAAGTGTTTCTCACACAAATTAAAGGCTTGACCTAGTTCATTTTTTTATTATCAATTTTTTTCTCTCACTTGAGAAATAAATCTATCCCTGACTCTTCTGGACTTATCATACCTCTAAAAAAGCTACCAACTAATACCACCTAAGTGATTTTTAAATCGATGAGTTTAGTTTTCATGTTATGCAAGATGGTTGGGTTGTTGTATTTAAGAATGAATCTATTAGCCTAAACTCACTCTCTAATTTTAAGATCATGTTAGGTATGATATGCACCTAACTAATGCAACAAACTTCATTTTTAATGTTTTGACTCACAATTCATTTAAGGTTATGGGTATGTAATTTATGCATATAATGATATGTAGCTAGAAGCGATTGTGGGACAAATAAAAAAGAGAAGGCACTCTTCCCCAAGAAGGGTGGCCATCCTCAAAAGTCAGATGCCCTTTTATGTGCAATGGATGAAGCACTCAATTCAATAATTATGAATAATATGAGGTAAATCATGTTTCATAAAAGTTAAATATTCCTAGTTTCTTTTAAGTTGTGTATAGGGCATTAATTTATATGAGGTTATAAGTTTATTTATTTTATTTTTGTGTTTAAGTTATTTAGATTTAGGCTGGGTAGAAATTTTTTTAAATTTTCTTAGGAGCCTAACATTCCAATCATATCATCATAGAAATACATCATAGAAAAAAACATAGAAAAGTAAGTTATTTCTAATGTGCACCTATGGTGTTTTAATTTGGAGTTGTAGGGACACCACGTAGATCTTATGGGGTACTTATTGAAATGATCGAGTGCGACATTAATGTAGGATGTACCACCTCAAAAGATAGAGATATCACCCTAGAATGGACCTAATCACCTAATAAGGACTCCTAAGGCATATGGGTTTACATATATATTAGAGATATTTCTCCTTCTTTACATGGAGGAGTAAAATAGGGTTTATTTCATGCCAGGTTCTTTAGTTCCCAATGGAAGCAAACTTTCATAGTTAATTACATCTTACGAAATAAGAATTTTTTAAGAACACTCTCGATTAAAGTAGTCAATACATATCTCCAAAGAGTTCAAAACTGTACTATCAAAGGATTGGGTACTTTTGGAAATCGAGTGGGAAGGTTCAAATTGAAGGACTTATTTATGGATTCCAAAGGAGAATAAGTAAGAAGCACTCATAATACTAGGAAGCCTAGTAAGTACTTCAATCTACCATATAGTGAGACTTCATATTTTTGAAAGTAAGAATTAACTTTTATTTAGATTGGAATCTCAATAGAATGTTAGGGCTTATAGTCCAATAATATAAGATTATGAAAATGCTTGAGATGTGATGACATATACTCATAGCCCAAAGAAAATAAGTAGCCTCAAAACCTAAATTTAAAATGCTTTGGCGCAAGCTAGAAGCATGACCTAAGTCTAATAAAAAAATTAGGACATAATGGTTTACCTCCATAAGAGAGAATAAAATCATCCCAACTTTCTGGATTTACAACTGCCTGGAGTGGCCTCCAACTAACACATCCTATGCTTTAAAATCATGTGGGTCGGTCTTATGTAGATGCAAGATAGCTAGGTTATTATTAAATTAGAAAGGAGGCTAGAATCCTAAACTCACTCTCTAAGAGACTAGAATTATGATTGGTATGAAAGCATGACTTAGACTAATACAAAATTTATAATTTTTAAACCATTTTGACACATTCATTTTGCATCAAGGATTAGGACAACCATGCCTATATACATGATGAAATTCAATCATGTGCTAAATCAATTAGAGGAAGTGTTCTCCATAACAAGGGATTGCCCTCAAAGGTCAAGCATATCCCCTATTGTGTAAGAGTGGAGACACTCCCTATTTAAGAGTGGCATAATATAATGTGCATGATGTGATAACATACAACATTCAGCTAAGTAGTTTCTAAAAATATTATTATCTTGTTTATAAACTTAGGCTTTAAGATGAAGTTAACAATTATATTAAAATTTAGTTATGAATTTTTAGTGATGATAAAAAATTTAATTTTATCATAGAAAGCCTATTGCATCTAGGTCACACATCAAATCATCACACTTTAAGTAACCTAAGAAACTCATGTCATTCTATTATGAAATCTAAACATAACAATCAAACATTTAGATTCCCGTAAAAGAATTTAGGCTGATGAAGCCAGGTACCGCCGTATACCCCAGAAAATAGAAAAAGCTGGGTAGTTGAGCTTTACCCTTATATAACCTGAATTACAATTGAATATTACAATTAAAATAAATGTTATGGGGGTCTTCGATCTCTTGTTCTTTTTTAGATTAGTTTGCTCCAGGCTTCACAGGGCCTCCCAGGTCTTTGCCTTCTAGACCCCCATATCACTAATCCTAATCATATTATAAAAATTACATATTTATGAAAAATAAAGTCTAACTACACCTATAAAATAGATATTAGCTAAATGAACATACAAGCCAATCAATTATATTTCACATATTTGGACTTAACAACCTGCACTTGGGTAACTAAGCCCACCTATCCTAATTGGATTATGCTTAGGAGCATAAGCGACATCTGCAAGCAAGAATATTTATATTTATTTATTTTATTATTATAGTAGCCACTTTAGCACAATCCCTATATAAAATATTATTAGGCTATTAAGGTCCTAACATCCACTCTACGCATAAACAATCCTAACATCCAGTCTAAAATATTACATTATAAAATAAAACACTTCATTATAATATACACCGGCCTAACTTAACACTATAATTGATGGCTTAGCATTATAATCTGTGTGCTAAGGCTTAGAGTGGTGTGTCTTAATTAAGCTTTAAGAGTATGACTGTCTAAAATTTAGAATTATTTAAGTTAAACAGTAGTGATCTTTCACTTCAAATATTTTAATGAATTTATTTATTTAAATTTATACTTTCTTATTTCATTTGATGCCTACTTAACATCTAATTATTATGAAGAGAAGAAAGAGGTTTGATCCCCTTCATCCCCACCCTAAGTTATTTTCTAAAGGTATATTATTATGACTTTGGTTTCTTTGATGAACCATTTATGAATGTTGTTGACCTCACTTTTGGAGTGCGGATTCAATCTCCTCTTTTTAGATTTAAGAGTTTTCTAGACACTAGATTCTTTCTTAATCATAAGAGACTTCTAGTAATTAGGTGAACACTTAACCTAAGCTAGAGAATTAGAAGGGTTAATCATAGGATTAGGCTATGCCTTAGGACTTAGGGAGACTTACCTACCCTATAGCCTAAACCCAATCTATGCTTACCTCTTTGGCCTAAACCAAATCTCAAATTTAATTCACCCAAATTCACATATCAAATTCAAATTCAAATTCCAAACCAAATGATTGAAACCCATAATCAAATTCAAATCAAACCTATCCTAAGCCCATAATTCAATCCTATGGACTTGGTTAAGACAAATTCAAGCCAAACCAAACTCAATTGATTTCTCAAAGTCAGCCCAACTCTCTAATCAATCCATACCAAATATACAATCAAATTCAAATCAACCAAACAAAAATCCAAACCAAATTCAAACCTATCTAAGCCATATGATTTGATCCTATGGACTTAGCTAAAATCCCCTTTAATTCAAATCAATTTCAACTAATTTTCTCATAAATTAATTGTTTATTCAATCATCTTCCCAAATATAAATAAAACCTACATTCATATGACCTAAACCAAATCAAACTCTTCCTAAGTTATATAATTCAATCCCATGAACTTAACCAAAATTGCCTCTAACTCAAGTCAAAACCAATTGATTTTCTCATAAATCAATTATTTCTTCGATCATTATTCTAAATATAAATTAAATCTACAATTAATTGAACCAAACCCAAAATCAATTCAATCAAATCAAACCTAACCCATTTGACTTGAAAAATCCAAATGAACCAAAACTCATTTAAACCCAAATCAATTACAAATCAAAGCTATATACCATTCCCAAATCCATATATAAACTCAACTAAATCCAAATCAACTAAAATCAAGCCAGTTGACCCACTTAGACTCACTTGACCCAAAGTGACATAAAGGACCTATTTGAGCTAAATTTTAATCCAACCCAAATTGGATTGAGCCAAGCCTACCAAAATCTCCTATCATGATCATTGATCAACCTAAGTTGATCAATTGTCATCAATTAGGTCAAACCAAGTCAACTTGGTCATTTGACCAAGTCAACTCACTTAACCTACATGAACCAAACTAACCAAACCTCAACCTAAGCCAAATCTATTAAAACCAATGATTCATTCCAACATAAAATCGATCCCTAAACATGCCTTAACCATCAATTGAGCCAAACTAAACCCAATTTTTCCTTTTGACTCAAGTTGACCTAATTTGACCTAATAGACCAAATTGGGTCAAATCAAAATATAACCAAAATTGATTGTAACCAATGGCTCAAGTTCATTCCAAATTGATTGTTGGACTTGACCAAAGCCATAATTGAACCCAATTTGGCCAAATGAACCCAATTGACCCATTTAGCCCAAATTGACCTAAAGGGTCAAATTGGTCTAAATCCAAACAAAATTCAAATTAATTGAAATTGAAGCCTACAATCATATTGAATTAACCAATTGAACATGAATAAACCCATAACCCAAGCCAATTTGGCCAATTTGGTCAAATTGTCCAACTTGACCCATTTGACCCATATGAATTCAAATGAGCCAAAATCAAATCCAAGCAAAACTGACTCAAAAAAATTAAACCAAAACATCATGAATACCCGTTTGAACATGAGTCAAGTCTTGGTTTGTCCCCATTTGACCAATTGGTCAGCTTAACCCAACCTAGCCCAATTTGACCTACATGGGTCAAATTGAGCCAAACCCACTTAAATCAAGCCATAGCCAATGAAACTTGACCGTAAGCTCACCTTGGGTCAGCCCCAAACAAACCCAACCTGATTTGAAGCCAACCCAAGGCCTTACCCATTGGATTAAGCTCTCCACGTGGGATCTTTCCCAAATTAGCAAGTCAACTCTCCTCATTTCCACATGGTAGACACTTCACACCCAAATTGGAACCTAGCCTACATGCCTAGCCCACCCCAAGTGGGCTAGGTCAGCCATGGACCAAGGGGAGGTGAGTTAACTCACCTCCCCACACTAGCCAAACCCAGTGGATCCAAGAATGGAGGGAGCTACCTTGAGCCACCCACCAAGGCCTCTAACAAACCAAACTGAGCCACGGGAGTTGAGTTAACTCACCTCCCCACACTAGAACCCAATGGATCCAAGAATGGAGGGAGATGCCTTGAGTCACCCACCAAGGCCTCTAGTCCAAATTGAGCCACCTTAGCTTAACACTAAAAACTAAGGAATGATCCGAGCCATCCGATCCACGGGAGGGGGGGGGGGTGATATACTCTCTCATGTTGACTCAATTCGAACACACACACCCTCAGAGAGTCCCCTAGGTTAATTTTGACATCCCTAGAGCATTTTCCAAGCCTCTCGAGCCTCCACATCGCCGGAATCCTTCAACCCAAAATAAGGCAATCCTCCACTCGACCCAACTCCACCAATACTCAATCAAACTCAAAATAATTTCACCCACACTCTATCAAGCAAGAACAAATTGTCTCTCGAGCTCCATGACCACCGAAGGTGTGACTTCGATCAACATCTGAGCATAAATCAATGATTCTTGGTCCATAGAGCCAACCGTAATAAATTAGCATGCATGCTGCTCAGTAGGGCCTCATCTCATCTAGCGATGCTTCCTCAAGCGTTGCACCATCGGTCTTGAGCTCTGGTGAGGTAATCTCCATTAAACCAAGCTTGGGTCAAAATTTTTTGGGCCTTTTTGAAAGAAATTTATATGTCTATTGACCTCACCTTTCGAGTGAGTTCTCAACTTTCACATCATAAATCTAGGACTCTTATAGACACTAAAAGTTCCTTAGTCTTAAGACACTTATAGTGATTAGCTGAACACTTAACCTAAGCCTAAAGACTTAGAAGAGTTAGCCATAGGAATAGGTTATGCCTTAGGGATTTAGGAAAGCTTGCCAACCCTATAGCCTTAAACCTAATCCATGCTTCCTTTCTCAAACCAAACTTTAAATTCAATTCAAATCTAAATTATAAATCAATTCCAAATCAATGATTGAAACTCATGATCAAATCCAAATTGCAAAACCCTTCTTAAGCCCTTTGATTTTATCTTATGGACTTACCCTTAATCAAATTCAAATCAATCCCAATTCAATTAATTTTCTCAAATATCCATTCAATCTCAAATAAATTTCTAACCCAAATTCCAAACTAAATAATTGAAACCCATGATCAAATTCAAATCCCAAAATCCCTTCCTAAGCCATATGAACCACCTTCATATGCTTAGACAAAACACCTTTTTAACCAAATTAAACTTGGTTGATTTTATTATAAATCAATCATTCCTTCATTTATATTCACAAATATAAATAAATCTAACTTTAAATGAGCCAAATAAAATCAAACTAAATCAAACCAAATCAAGACCTTTCTTAAGCCATATGGACCTACCTCCATAAGCTTGATCAAATCTCAACCCAAATCAACCCAAACTCAATTGATTTCTTTATAAATTAATTATTCATTCATTTATATTCACAAATATAAATGAAACCTACCCTCCAATGACCAAAAATAAATCAAACTAAATTAATTCCCTACTTAAGCCCTTTTGACCTACATTCTTAAGCTTGGTCAAATTTGCTTCAAAATCACTCCAAACTCAAGTGATCTTCTCATAAATCATTTATATCTTCATTTATATTCACAAATATAAATGAAATATAAATACAAATAGCCAAAACCAAACCCAAATCAAATCAAATTTCCAAGTTTAACTTTTTTAGCCAAATTTTTGAACTTGGCTAAATGATACCCAAATCAACTCAAAACCCATGGATTTCTTCATGAATCAACCATTCTTTCAATCAGTTACCCAAATATAAACACAAACTATAATTATCAAACCAAAATCAAGTCAACCCAAGTCAAATCCAAGTTAACCCTTTTGACTTGAAAACTTCAAATGAGCCAAAATCCATCATAGCCCAAATTGATTATAGTTGAATTTATATTTCAATCCTAGGCTCATATATGAGTTCAACTAAATATAAATCAAGAAAAAACTAAACCAATTGACCTATTTAAGTCCACTTGACCTATTTAGGTCCACTTGACCCAAAGTGACCTAAACGATCTTTTTGAGTCAAGTTCTAATCTAAACTAAATTAGATTGAACCAAGCTTATCCAAATCTCATATCACGATCAATAATCATCCTAGGGTGATAAACTACCTTGAATTGGTCAAACTAAGTCAACTTGGTCCTTTGACCAAGTCAACATTTAGCCCAAATGAAATCATCCTAAGGTGATCAATTACCTTGAATTAGGTCAAACCAAGTCAACCTTTAGCCCAAATGAAACCTACACTAGTCAAAACCTACCATATACCAAATTGATTAAAAATATTGATTCAAACGAATTCATAATCAATGATTGAACATGACCAAACCCTTAATTGAGCTAAACCAAGTCCAATTAACCATTTGATTTGAGTTGACTCAAATTGGCCTAAATAGCCAAAATGGGTCAAATCATGATTTAACCCAAATTGATTACAACTAATGGCTCAAGTTCATTACAAATCACTTATTGAACTTGTCCAAAGCCACAATTGAGCCTAATTTGACCAATTGGTCAACTTGGCCCAACCTAGCCCAAATTGACCTAAAAGGTCAAATTGGCCAAAATCTAAATCAAACCCAAATTAAACCAAACCAAAGCCTACAATCAATTTTAATTAGCCAATTGAACATGAACCAAACACCTAACCCAACCCAATTTAGTAAAGTTGGTCAAATTTGTCAACTTAGCCCATTTGACATATTTGAATCAAAATAATCCAAAATCAAACCTAAGCCAAATTAATCAAGACCACTTGAACTAAAACTCTCAAAATTATCATTTGAACCAAACTCAAGCCTTGGTTTGACCCAATTTGACGAATTGGTTAACCCAAACCAACATGAACCCATTTGACCAAATGAAGCCAAACCACCCCAAACTAACCCATGAGACCCTAGGAGCTGGCCAAACCCGACCCAAACCAGTCCTAGATCACACTCAAACCAGCTCAAATCTAAGTGGGGTCCAATCTAAGGAGATTATCTATTAGACAAATCTCCCCACATTGGATTCATTCCATAAAAACAAAGTCCACTCTCCCATCACTTGGGCAACCATCCAAGTGCCAAATGGGGTGTGCCTAGCCTTCCTAGCTCAGCCTAAGCAAGCCTAGGATCAGCCATGGACTAAAGGAAACCCAACTCTTCCTCCTTCCTTCATACTCGAGCACCCAAAAGAACAAGCCAACTCAATCCCCTCATATCTTAGCTTGTGCTCCCTGCCATAACTTCCTCCAACCCTGGCGTGCCATGTGGAGCTGACGATAACCCCTTTGATGCCTCAACGGTGGCAAATCGATAGAAATTCAGGGATGAATCCCGTCAGTCTATCAAGTTCAATTGAGGGGTATACCCCCTCAATTCGAGTGGGATTCATGACCATTCACACTCTCTGAGTCCCTAACTAAGAAATAAAATCCCTCAGAACATTTTTAAACCTTCCAAGCCTCCCTCGTTCAGAATTCCCCTCTCCCGAGCGAAATCAAAGTAGGGGAGGGTGCTTCTGATTCGTACTTCTTCTCCACTCCATCAAACTTCAATTAAACTCACACACACCATCACCACACCTCATTGAGCAATACAAAATCATTTCCCAAGCTTCCAAGCCACTAGAGATAGGAGTTCGACCAAAATGGAATGCAAAATAGGATGAGTTTGGCCTCTGGAGCAAACCACCTCAAATCAACGCTTGTGCAGCTAAACAGGGCTTCATTTCTACCAAACAAAACTTCCTCAATCGTTGGAACCACCGATCATAAGCTCCAGTGAGATATGCCCTTAAAATCGATCCTTGAATGGAAATAGTTTGGATCTTTGTCAAGGAAACTTGCATTTGATCCCATCATAGCCATTGGATCCTTATGGATCCTTTATGCAGGTGTGGGTTGAGTTTGGAGTGGATTCGAACTCAGGTGAGTTCGGATCAAGTGATCCATGGCAGACGGGCTCTATCTCCCGTTGCTCGTAGGAGATAGATCACAGGCCATCCATTCTGCAAGATTGGAATGGACGGCGCTGATCAAATCACATGTAGATCCCTTGCTTTTCTCTTCAAAACTATAGATTTATTCATGGCCATCCAATCTTAGATTGGACAGTCATCGTAAAAGCACGTCCTCCGTAATCTGAGTCAGTGTCCCAACGTGATTACTTAAATAGCCTATCCCATTGTGACATGTGGAGAGTGCGTGTTAGTAGCCATGTGGCTCCAACAGGATTAGGGCATTAATTAGATTAATTAATTTATTTTTTAACATCAAAACTTCAAAAATTCATAACTATTCTAGAAAAATCCAAAAAAATTAAAATAAGGGTTCATTTTAAAGGTATTTCAAAGGAGAATCTAGAAAAATTAGTATTAATTAATTTTGGATAGTAATTTTTGCTTAATTAATGTTTAATTAAAAATTTAATTAGCCTAATTACTCTCTAATTTATTTTTCAAATAATTTTAAATTTTTCAAAGATGTTTAGGTAGATGACGTCTGCTTCCCTTATTTTTCTTAGGATTTATTGGATAGTTAATTAGGGAGATCAATAGATTAATCATGGATTACTCTCCTACCTTAATTAATGATAATTAAGCAAATGAAAAGAGGATTAAAAACTTAATTAAGCTTATTTCCATCTGTTAATAGTGAAAAGTCTTAGGAAAATAGTTTGGGTTTTATTCCTTATGACCATTTCATTATGCCTCTTCATTTGTTTCAAATTAATTAAAGCTTAAGTAATTAATTAGCCACTTAATTGATCAATTAAAAGAAAAGAAATCTAATTATTTCAGAGCCTAATTGATTGTTTGAAATGACTTAGGGATTGGGATTGAGGCCACTTCCTTGATCTCTTTTCCTAAGTTAATTTCATTATCCTAATTAAAAGATATAATCAAAGGATTTAATTAACCAATTAAGGGCTTAATTAAATTAATTTAAAATTCAATTCATTCCTAACCTTAATTAATCAACTTTGGGTGGTTCTTTAGATTTTAATAGTCTAAATAAATCTAATGAAATTAGGATTAGCTTATATGTGTGAAAAAAATCAAAAAAGTAATTAATTAAATATCTTAAGCTTAATTAACTATTAATCATGATCCAATTGCATTAGGACACTTTTATTCCTTAGGAGCATTGCTAATTTACTTTTCATATGGTTGCATATCATGTTAGCTCATCATTATTTAGTTAATTAATTTAAGGTGATGTAGGTAAGGGCTTAATTAATTGATTTAATTCATACCTCAACCTAATTAAACCATAAAATCAATTTAATTGCTCTTCATTAAATCAAATTAACTCACACATATGGGGAATGGGATTAGGATTGGCAAACCTCTTTCACATCCCTTAAATTAAATCAAACATGAAGATTAAAAATGGCTTTAAGAAACTTTGGTTTATTTTAAATAAGTTTGTTTAATGTGATTGTCCTTAGGAATTAGTTGGATTGACTGAAATTACATGCTTGTGTTGCTTTATTTCCAATCATGTTAAAATGTTGTATGTCACTTAATTCATTCATTTATCTTTTTAAAAAAATTAATTAAATAAAATGATTTCCTTTATGTCAAATTTGCATGTGTTGACTTAATTAGAAATATGTGTGGCTATTATCACTATTAAATCTCAAATGTATTTTCAAAAGCATATTAATGAATGATGAAATATATTGTGACTTTAGTTATGTATACATAGGAGGTACATGTGAATATAAGCTTAGTGTATGAAGTAAAGTCTCTTTCTTACATTCATATGTCGATTTGCATAAGTTTGAATGTAATGGGTGTCTTAGTTTAGACATCCCGATGACGCACGGCTTTAAGTAGCCACAGGGAGGTTCCTAGCTCACTTCCTTAGTGCGAAAAAAATGGTGATGTACCTGTTTGATTTCATTCTTATGCATTTTGACATTAGAATTGAGATAGAGTTTTGATTCATTTACATAAATAAATCAAATAAGCTAAGTTTTACTTTTGCATGATTTTTTATTCTTGTAGTTGTTCATACATTCATATGTATTTAAGGATAGCGGGTATATTAGTCTGGACATTCCGGGGATGCACGCTTTAAGTAGCCCCAAGGAGGTTCCTATCACACTCCCCTGATGTAGAACAATGGCGACATACTTACTTGAAACTTTCATACATTTGAATGTGTATTTAGCTAATGAATGAACCCCCCCCCCCCTCTCTTTTTAAAAAAACATGCATCCATATTTTGTTCCAATGGTTGGGTTGATTAGTCATATGATTTAGACTTCTTTTCTTATTCTATTATATAAGAATTTAGATAGATCTTTAAATTAATATGATAAAATAATCCAACCAAATGAAACATCAATTCGAAGTACATGTGCTTTCATTCATCATTTAAGTGTGCTAAAAATACAAATTGCATGTATGTTTAAGACTTAATCATATGCATGCTATATATGATGGAAAGAAATGAACAAATATGTGTTATGTGATAGTAATTAATTCCAATTAATCTTAAGATACTTTTCTTATTCAATGAGATTATTTAAAGTAAACCTAAACTTAGGATTAATTTAAAATATGTAATAAGCCATTCATTAAAGAGAATTTATTTAATTAATTTTCTTTAGATGTGACTTAAGGTAGGGATAAAAGAGAGTGACCCTCTCTTTCCTTCTCTTTATAACACTTAGTTGTTTAGTGTAGGTTAAATGAAACAAAAGAAAACATTAAGTGAAATTTATAAATCAATTAAACCATTTAAATTGAAACCACCCTTTATAATTAAATTTCCCTTCACACTTAGAGAATGATAACTCTAAATCCTGATTAGAACATACCACACAAACCTTAATACACACACATTAGATTAAGTCATAACTTCTAGCTTTATATTAGAGCGGTGCATGGTTTGATGTATATTTATTTTATAATATATTATTGTAGACTAGATGTTAGGGTGTATGCTTCATAGACTGGATGTTAGGCCATGATTAGCCTAATTATATCTTGTGTAGGAGATTGTGCTTAATGGGTGCTTAAAATAAATATAAATGCTCTATTTTATAAGTTGCTTAACCCCTGAGCATAATCTAAATTAGGACATGTAGGCTTGGTTACCCATGTTCAGAGTGCTAAGTCCAAATTATTCATATAAATGCTTAGGTTGTATGGTGTGTTTAGTAACACTTATTTGTAGGTGTAGTTAGATTTACTTGTCCATTCTTTTAATGTAATTGTACATTAGGAATTTGGTTAAGTGTTATGGGGTTAAGGATGAACATTGGCCAGAAGGTTTAATCCTGGGGTGCCAAGTGATGCCTAGAAGCCTACCAAATCAAATGAATAAATGGAGGAAGCATGAAGACTTGAAGACCCCCATAACACTTATCATTTATAACTTGTAATTATTCTTTCATATATATACTAGGTTGTATAAGGGTAGAGCCCGGCTACCCATTTCTTTTTTGAGTTGTACAGCGGTACCTGACTACACCAGCCTATTATTCTTTTACGTTGAGTTTACAAATTGTTTGATGATTTGTTTACATTGTGTAATAGAAATGACATGTATTTTCCTAGTTTCTTCATATATGATGATTTAATGTGTGGCCTGGATTCGCTTAGGCTCTTAGGAAAAAATAAACTTTTTACCCCAATCACAACTCATAATTTAATTTCCTAAATAACTCATAACCTCATTTAAAGCCTAGGTATTAAATCAAGATAATTAAAAGATTTAACAACCACTTAGTTGAATGTTGTATGCTTAATATCATTCATATCATAATATTTCACTCTTGCTAAGAGAGGGTTTCCATCCATGCATGATAGGGGAATACTTGACCTTTGGGGTCTCCCTTATGGTGGAAATTACATCTTTCTTTCTGATTTAGCCAATAATCCTATTTCATCATGCATTTAGACATATAAAATCTTATAGCCTTTATTAAAATGAATAGTCCAAAATCAAATAAAATTTGTATTAGACTAAGTCATTATTTGTACACTCATGTTATAATCTCTTAGGGAATGGGTTTAAAAACTTTAGTTTCTTTATAAATAATAACGACCTAACCATATTGCAAAATATATGACTTGATCACATGGTTTTAAAATGTAGGAGGAGTTAGCTGGCTACCACTCTGGCAGTTATAAGTCTAGCAGTCAGGTGGTTTACCCTCTCTTGTGGAGGTAAATAATATACTCATTTTGCCTTAGATTTAGGACATGCTTTGGCCCTCGCTAAAGCTCCCTAGATTTAGGATCCGAGGTTGTTATTTTCCCTCAGGCTATAAGCATAAATCCTCACCTCTTAGGTACTTCTACAATCTTGTGTTATGGGATTATAAGTCCTAATATTTTAATAAAATTTCCACTCAAATACATAATTCTCTTCAATTTCAAATATATAAAGCCCAATCATAGGATAGTTTGGGATGCTCATTAGGCTTCTTAGTATCACGAGCATCCCCAACTCATCTCCTTTTGGCTTCAATAATAAGTCTCTCTTTTTGATCTATCCCACTTAATTTTCCAAACATAGCCAATTTATTGATAGTCATATCTTTAAAATCTTTGGAGACAATAATTGTCTACCTTAATCGAGAGTATTCCTAAGGAACTCACCTTCCTTAGGATGTAATTAACTATGGGGGCTTGCCACCATAGGGAACTTTAGAACCTATTTAAATAAACTCTACTTTATTCATCCATGTAAAGTAGGAAAAAAATCTCTAGTACATTCGAAGACCCATCATGCCTTAGGAGTCCTTATTAGGTGATAAAGTCCATCATAGGGCAGTAATTTCTATCTTTTGAGATAGTGCAGTATTCCTTGATGTCATACCCGATCACCTCAATAAGTACACCCTTGGATCTGTGTGGTGCCCCCCCCATATACACATAAACTAAAAATAAACACCACAATCTCATGCAATTTTGACTAGGATCCCTTCAGATCTTTCTTGTGAAGGTGTGGATCAATTTTATGGTCATCTGAGCTCAGATTGAGCGAACTAAGGTGGACGACGTCTGACTCTTGTCACTTGGGGGATGATCAATCTCGCACTATCCATTCCACATGATTGGAATAGATGGTCATGATTAATCCATTAGATTTAATCCTATTTTATTATTAAGAATAATAGGTTTAATCTTGACCATCTAATCTTAGATCAGAAGGCGGGGACGAAACTGCGTCCGCCACCAGCCACGTTGGTGCTGAATTGGACTAGTTTAAGAAGCCAATCCCGCGTCACATGGAAAGCGCATCACATCAGTGGTCCATGTGGTGTCGATGGGTTTAGGCTTAATAAGTCCTAACTAACTAGTTTTAATGGTTGAATCTTTAAAAATTCATAACAAATTGTAAAAAAATCCAAAAAATACAAATAAACACTCATTTTAAAGGTAAAATAGAGGAGAATTATTTAAAATTAATTCCTGTTAATTTGAATAGTAATTAAAGCTTAATTAAGGTTTAATTATAAACTTAATTATCTTAGTTAACTCTAAATTACTTGAGTAATTAATTCTAAACTTTGTGTGTTAATTTAATGGGATGACCTCTACCTCCCATAATTTTCTTGTGATTTATTGCTTGGTTAATTAGGGGAATTGATCATTTAAGCCATAATTACTCTCTTAATCCACTTAAAACCTAATTAACACCCTAAACAATAAAAGTTGATTAATTTAAGTTCACTAATCACTATTTAATAGTGAATGGGCAAGGGGAATGGGCTTAGGACCTCTTTCTTAGCTTCTTTTCCTAAGTCTATTTCATTTTGAAGAAAATTAATTAATATGAAGATTAATTAAGAGTTAATTAGTTAATTAAGTGGCTTGATTAATCAAATTAGAATCATAATCACATCAGATAATTAATAATAAAATTAAGAGTTTCTATGTGTTTAATAATATAAAGACCTTTAGGGAAATTATGATTAGCCCATAAGTGTGGGAAAATTGTAAAAATACTTAATTAGGTTAATTTAATTAACCATTAATTATGAGTCATTTGTATTAGGTCCTTGTAGGAGCATTGCAATTTTATTTCCTAATGTGTTCATGTCATTTGTGGCTCATAATTAAATGGTTAATCAAATTAAAGAAGCATAGGTATGGGTTATTAATTGCTTTAATTAAGGATCCAACTTAATTAATTCATAAAATTCACTTAATTACCCTTAAACCATTTAAGTTCACCAATATGGGAATGAGATTAAAATAACAAATAATTCTTCTCCTCTTTAAATCTAATCAAAATCTCAAATCATAAATTAATAAACAAACTTTAATTTTCTTTAAATAGGTTTGTTTAATGTGATTGTCCTTAAGAATTAGTTTAATTGAATGAACCATGTAGTTATGTTTAGTTATTTCTTTCCAAGCATATTAAATGTTGTATGTCATTTGAGTTCATATATTCATGCTTTCAAATTCAAATGAATCAAATGAATCTCCTTTATGTAAGCATGCATGTTTTGGCTTAATTAAATATATGTGTGGCTGTTATCACTAATAAATTCAAATCTATTTTTCAAAGTTTATAAATCAATTATAATATTTAGAGTGTTGATAGTTATGAATACACATAGGATTTGCATTTGTTTATTGCTTAAGCATATTAAATAAAGCTCTCTTTCTTATGATGCATTTATAGATTTACATAAGTTTGAATAATAATGAGTGTCTATTCTGGACATCCTGAGAATACGAGACTTTAAGTAACTCTAAGGAGGTCATTTGATTACCTCACTTCCCTGGTTTAACAATAACACGTACTCATTTGGTTTCATTCTTATATATTTTTATATTAGAATTTGGATAGAGCTTTAATTCATATGCATAAATGATTTAATTAAAGAAAATATAATCTTTGCTTACTTTTTATCCTTATAGTTGTGTATACATTCATATGTATTTAAGATAGCAATTGTTTCGTCTGGACATCCTGGGAATATGAGGCTTTAACTAACCCTAAGGAGGTCATTTGATTACCTCACTTCCCTAGTTTAAACAATGATACATACTTGCTTACATCTTTTTTACATGCGTATGTGTGCGTAATTAAGAGATGAAGATCCCCTTTTGTTGCTAAAAATGCATGCATCTATATTCACCTAAGTTGATTAGCACATTATATATATAAATTAGTGCTCTTTTTTTCTCCTTCATGTATAGATTTACATAGGTTTGGAATGTTAATAAGTATATAGTTTGGACATCTCGGGAATACGAGGCTTTAGTTAGCCCCAAGGAGGTCATTTGATTACCTCACTTTCCTAGCTAACAATGACACGTACTTATGTGATTCCATCCTTATGTGTTGTAGTATTAGAATTTAGATAGAGCTTTAATTTATATATTTATATAATTCAATCAAAACAAAATATAAATTCCAAACATACACATTCATGATCATTCAAGTGTGCTAAAATATATTGCATGTATAGATATATTACGTATTGAATCATGTGCATTGTACATGTGATAGAAAGAAATGATTCAATATATGTCATGTGACAGTAATTCAGTTAGATTAATCTTAAGAAAACTTTCACATCGGATAAGATCATTTAAAGTTAACCTAAACTTAGGATTAATGAAAAATCATTTGATAAGCCATTCACGAAAGAGAACTAAATTGAATCAATATGCTTTAGAAAGTGGCTTAAAGTAGGGATGGAAGAGGGTAATCCTCTTCCTTATCTTCACAATACTTAGTTGCTAAGTGTATATCATATGAAACTAAATAAATTATAAAATAAAATTCATAAATCAATTAAACAACTTCAAATGAAACTCACCATCATCTTAATTTTTTTCCAAACATAGAAAAATACAACTCTAATGCTTAGTTGAGACATACCACATAAAGCTTTAACACATATATTATAATTAAGTCACCACTTCTAGCTCTATGTTAGAATGGTGTATGATGTGATGTATATTTTATTTTGTGATGTAATGTTTAAGACTTGATGTTAGGGTGTATGCTTCATAGACTGGATGTTAGGCATAAGCCACTCTTAGCTTAATCATGTCTTATGCAGGGGATTGTGCTTAAGGGGATGCTTAAAAATAAATATAATCTCTCTTTGCAGGTTGCTTAAACCCCTAAGCATAATTTAAGTTTGGACAGGTGGGCTTGGTTACTCATGTGCAAGGGTGTTAAGTCCAAATTATACATATAACTGCTTAGGATTGTATATGTGTTTATCTAACACTTATTTTGCAAGTGTAGTTAGATTTACTTTCTCCTATATAAATGTAATTTTGTAATAGAAATTAGGATTAGTACTATGGGGGATTATGATGAGTAGTGGCTAGAAGGCTTAGTCCTAGGAGGCCCTGTGATGCTTTAGAGAAAATTAAATCAAATCAAAGAAAAGAAGTGAAGGAAATGAAGAAATGAAGAATGACGACCCCTATAACATGTATTCATCATAATTGTAATTATTTTTTCATATACCGGGTTGTATAAGGGTAGAGCTCAGCTACCCTTTTTTTTGGGTTGTACGGCAGTACCCAACCATATAGGCCTGTTATTCTTTTATGATAGCTTATAAAATTAATTGATGAATTATCTAAATTGTGCATTAGGATTACATCTTTTTCATAATTTCGTTATGTTTGATGATTTAATGTGTGACCTGGATACGGTAGGCTCTTACAATAAAAAAAATTCAACCCAACTAATCACTCATAACTAATTTTAAATAACTCATAACCTCACCATAAGGCTTAGGCTATAATCAAGATAACTAAAAGATTTAACAATCCCTTAGCTATATGTTGTATGTCTCATATCATGCATATTATCTTGAGTCACTCTTATAAAATGATGGCCTCCGTCCTTACATAATAAGGATCGCTTAACCTATGAGAGCAATCCTTGATGACGGAGCTTCACCCTCTTTCTCTTTTGATTTAGTAAATTATCAACCTTCACTATGCATTAGGCATATAAAAATCCCAATGCTTTTGTCTAAATGATGTGTCAAAAATGAAATAAAACTTTAAAAGATTTTGCATTTGCATATGTAGATTAAGACATATGCTCATACCACTCATGCTCTAGTATCTTAGAGAGTGAGTTTAGGACTTTGGTCTCTTTTAAATTAAATAAATATCCTAGACATCATGCACTTCATAAAATTGGACTACATGGTTTTAAAATCATAGGAGGAGTTAAATGGAGGCCACACTAGATGGTTATAAGTCCAGAAGTCAAACTGGAATATTCTCTCTTATGGGGATAAACCCTTATATCCACATGTATCTTAGATTAATGTCACACTTTAGCTTGTACCAAAGCTCCTATATTTAGGATATGAGGTAGCTATTTCTTTTAGGCTACAAGCATAAATCCTCGCCTCTTAGGAATTTCTATAACCTTGTGTTGGTGGATTATAAGCCCTAGCAATCTAATAAAATTTTAACTCAAATAAATAAATCTCTTCACTTTCAAATATATAAAGCCCAATCATAGGATAGATTGGAATGCTCACTAGTCTCTTAGTATCATGAGCATTCTCTACTCATTTCTTTGGATTCCAAAAATAAGTCTTCTCCTTGAACATTCCCAATTGATCTTCCAAAATAAATCTAATCTTTTGATAGTTTGACCTTAAAATCTTTGGAGATAATAATTATCAACTTTAATTGAGAGTATTCTTATAGAATTTTATTTCCTAAGATGTAATTAACTATGGAGCATTACCTCCTTAGGGAACTTAATAACTTGGTTTAATATAAACACTGCTTTATTCATCCATGTAAAGTAGGAGCTGGTACATTCGAAAGGCCCATCATGCCTTAGGAGTCCTTATTAGATGTTTAGGTCCAATATGGGGTGATACCTCTATCTTTCGAGATAACATATCATACCTCAATATCGTACCCGATCACTTTGTGTTTATTTTTTATTTATGTGTATGGGGGACACCATATAGATCTGAGCGTGTACTTATTGGGGTGATTGGGTATGTCATTAAGGAATAGTGCACTATCTCAAAGATAGAAATTACCACTCTACAATAGACCTAATCACCAAATAAGAACTCCTAAGGCATGATGGGTCTTCGAATATACCAGAGATTTTTTTCCTACTTTATATGGATGAATAAAATAGAGTTTATTTAAATTAGGTTATAAAGTTCCCTATGAGGGCAAGCCCCCATAGTTAATTACATCCTAAAGAAGGTGAGTTTCTCAGGAACACTCTCGATTAAAGTAGGCAAATATTATTTCAAAGATTTCAAAGATAGGACTATGAAAGGATTGATTATGTTTGGAAAATCAATCAGGATAGATCAAAAGAAGAGACTTATTATCAAAGCCAAAGGGAGATGAGTAAGGAATGCTCATGATACTAGAAACTTAGTAAGCATTCCAATATTCCTATTGTTAGGCTTTATATGTTTAAAATTAAAGAGAATTATATATTTGAGTTGAAATTTTATTAGAAAATTAGAGCTTATAATCCCACAATACAAGGTTGTGGAAATGCCTAAGAGGTGAGGATTTATACTAGTAGCCCAAAGAAAATAACAACCTCAAATCCTAAGTCTAGGGAGCTTTAGCGAGAGCCAAAGCATGTCCTAAATCTAAGTGAAGATGGATATATGATTTACCTCCACAAGAGAGTAAACCATTCTTGGACTTATAATCTTAGTGGAGCTAACTCCTCCTACACTTTAAAACCATGTGGTCAAGTCATATGTTTTGTAAGATAGTTAGGCTATTTTTATTTAGAAAGAGACTAAAATCCTTAAACCAGTCTCTAAGAGACTAGAGCATGAGTGCTATGAGTAATGACTTAATCTAATGCAAATCATATCAATTTTTATTTGATTTTGGAATCTTTATTTTGATAAAGGCATAAGATCTTTATATGTCTAAATGCATGATGAGATAAGGTTATTGGCTAAATCAGAATGAAAGATGTGTTTTTCACCATAGACCCTCAAAAGTCAAGTCTTCCTCAATCATGCAAGGATGGAAACCCTCTCTTAGCAAAAGTGAAATAAGATGACATGCATGATATTAAGCATACAACATCCAACTAAGGGATTACTAATCTTTTAATTATCTTGATTTAATGCCTAGGCTTTATGTGAGGTTATGAGTTATTTATAAAATTTAGTTATGAGTTGTAGTTGGGGAAGAAAAATTACTTTTTTCTTAAGAGCCTAAGCGGATCCAGGAAACACATTAAATCACCATATATGAAGAAACTAGGAAAAGACATGCCATTTCTATTACACAATTGTAAACAAAACATCAAACAATTTATAAACCCAACGTAAAAGAATAAAAGGCCGGTGCGGTCGGGTACCACCATACAACCCAAAAAGAGAAATGGGTAGCCGAGCTCTACCCTTATACAACCCGGTATATAAAAGAATAATTATAAATTCACAAATAAATAAATGTTATGAGGGTCTTCATTCTTTATATCTTCATATCTCCTCCATTTCTTCATTTGGGTTTGCTTGCTCCAAAAGCATCACGAATGTCTCCGAGGATAAAGCCTTCTAGCCTTCGCTCATCCTAATCCCCCCATAACACTAATCCTAATTCCTAATGCACAATTACATTAAAGATAGGAAAAATAAATCTAACTACACTAGCAAAATAAGTGTTAGCTAAACACACCATACACCTCAAGTAGTTATATGTATAATTTGGACTTAGCACCCTGCACATGGGTAACAAGTCCACCTGTCATAGTTTAGATTGTGCTTAGGGGTTAAGCAACCTACAAAAGAGAGCATTCATATTTATTTTTAAGCACCCTTATGCATAATCTCCTATAGAAAATTTAATTAGGTTAATCATGGCCTAACATCTAGTCTGACATACATCATATCATCTAGTCTACAACAATACATCACAAGACAAACATACATCAAACTATGCACCACCCTAACATAAGGCTAAAAGTGGTGACTTAATCTAAGGTGTGTGTATCAAGGCTTGTGTGGTATGCCCAAACTAGGCTTTGTTATAATTTTTTAAGTAAGAAAGGATTTAATTTGAAGGATGGTTTCACTATAAGTGGCTTAATTGATTTGTGAGTTTTACTTAATGTTTTCTTTTATTTCATTTGACCTACACTTCACAACAAAGTACTATACAGAGAAGAAAAGAGAGGATCACTCTCTTTTATCCCTACCTTAGGCCACATCTAAAGCATATTAATTAATTAATTCTTTTTAGTGAATGGTTTATTACTTATTTTAATTAATTCTAAATTTATGTTCACTTTAAATAACCTTATTCAATAAGAGAGGCATCTTAAGATTAATTGGAATGAACTACTATCACATGACACATATTGATGTAGAACATCATGAGGGTTCAAAAATTAGATCTCAAAGTCCATTTACAAGATCTCAAGCTAAAGCCCAAGAAAATTCAAGAAAGAAGAAGGCTTAGCCCATTAGCCTGCTAAAGCCCATTTTATGAACATCTTTTTTATTTATGTAATTTTTAATGTTCTTCTAGAAACTCCATGTTTGAAATTTTGCATTTAAAAATTCAAAGCATGACATGTGAGGTGGTTGAATCCACATAAAATAATAGCATGTGAAATGGGTGGATGACATAAAATAATGAGGCACTGTAATGCTTCACATTAATGTGGCCACCCACCTTTCCATTCATATTTTGAATTCTTTTCTTTTTAAAGATGCTTGTAATCACTATAAATAGCCCCTCTTACTAGAATGAAAGGGATCTTTTTGGCAATTACAAATTATTGAGTTGTTCTTGTGGTTTGAGAGCTTGGTGGCCAAACCTTGGCAATCCTTAGTGGGAGAGCTTATCCAACATATCTTCTTCCCTCACCTCAATACACGTTCTCTCAATCTCATCAAAGGAAAGAACACCCACCTCCATCAAATTTGGTATCAGAGCGAAGCCTGGAAGGAGCAAATTTGGTCAAAAGTTTGCTTCAACAAAGGGAGCATCTCAAGTGCGGACTTGTCTTCAAACTTGTGAGTTTTTCTTGGACTTGCAAGGTTAATTAATTTTCTTTTATATGATAGTTTAAATACATATTAGTAGCTTGGAAAGATATATATTGCTTGCAAGTTTATGGTGATAGCATAAAATTTTAATTAGTAAGCTCCATTATATATTTTAGCCATTTTTTAATTGTGTGAACTTGTGCACCCCATCTAAGAGAGCACCTTAGTGAGGTAATTCTTCACCTAAAACAACCTAGCCATTAGTGCAAATCAAAATCTAATTTCTTGCTTTATTATCTTTGTTATTGTTTATGGTTTGTTATTGTTTATGGTTAATTTTAGAAGTTTCTTTGATTAACTTATGATAACTTGTTTTCCTAAGAAAAAAAAGAGGGCTAATAAATTTGAGCTTTTTTTTTCATTGCATTAAAAAAAAAATGCATGCATAATAATATAAATGTGTTAAACCTTGTGATTTTGAAAGCTAAATAGAACTTTGTCAAAAAGACCTAAACTATCTAAGGAGAGCTTAGGATTTAAGTTGTATTGTACCCACCCTCTCCCCACCTAGAAGTTCTCTTAGCCTAAAATTTCACTTTGATTGCACAATTATATTATACTTGTTTATTTTTTTTCTTCATTTTTTTCATTGGTCCCTTTTCATATATCTTTTTTTTTCCTTTAAAAAAAATCTCATGGCACCAAAATCTATCTCTCAAGATCAAGTTAAAAATTTGACTAGATTAGTTGATGCCTTAGATCTTAGGATCCAAGACAATGAATTAAAAACTCAATAAATATTAGAAGAAAGTAAGAATCAAATGCAAGAACTTAAATAATAAATGCAAACTCTTATAGTACATCTACAAAATAATAGAGTACCAAATCCTCCTCCAATACCTGCTCAGATTATACCAATAGGGATAGATGAAGAAGATTCATATCCAAACCGTAGAGAAAATCAACCACTTAAAAGACCATCAATTGCTAGAAATGGTGAAAGGGAAAAAAATTATTTTAAGACTATAGATGACTCTAATGATCATCTTGAAGAGTTAAAGTAGAAGCCGCAACTTATGATGGTATACATGACCCAAATAAATTTATCGATTGATTTAGTTCAAATGGATGACTTCTTTGATAGATATAAAATGGATGATTACCAAAGGGTTACTTTTGCTAAAATGAAATTAATAGGGCATACTAAAATTTATTTGCCAAATACTTTAGCTAAAGAACAAAGATTTTGAAGGACAAACCTTACTTGGATAGAAATGAAAGAAATGTTAAGAGCAAAGTACTGTCCTAGGCATCATGATAAGAAACAACATAGTCAATTATTAACTTTGAGATAAGGTAATTATCTTGTAACTGAATACATGAATACTTTTGAAGATCTAGTTTCTAGAATTGATTGTGTTGATAATGATTGGCAATTAGCCAATAAATTTGTTATTGGACTTAGGATGACATTAGAAATGAAGTTGAATTATTTGACCCACAATTTTTAGAGGAAACATTTCATTATGCATTATTAGTTGAACAACAAAAGAAATATGCCTCCCTCTCTAAAACTAAATGTCAAGTACCTTCCATTTCATCCCATAGATCTACTGTTATACTCGCCCATCCAAATGGCCTGTCCCCTTTTCCTAAAACTTCAATTGAAGGGAGCTTTAAGAACATTAGGGAAGTAATATGTTTTAAATGTCATAAAAAGGGTCATATGCAAAATCAATGTAAAGCTCAAATATTATTTTTAGAAGAAGTTGAAAATCTAATAGATGATAATCTAGAAGAAGTTTATGATGTCACCCCATTATTTCGATGAAGAATTGGAATTAAATGACCTCATGTTAATGTGATGAGATCTTCTTGTAATAAAAATGAGGAAGATTGAAGGAGAAAAAACATTTTTAGCATGTATGTTTTGTGTAATGAAATGAGATGTAGGTTAGTTATAGATGAAGGGAGTGCTATGAATGTCATTTCAACACACACCTTAACTCGAGCCAACCTAAAATGAACCTCACCTGAACCATTTCATGTTAGTTGGGTAAATCATACATCTCTTCCCATCACCAATTGGTGTTTACTTCCTATTAAAATAGAAAGCTATGAGGATAAAATTTGGTGTGATGTTCTCCCTATGGACATTGCTCATATTCTCTTAGGACGAACTTGGCTATATAATATGAATATTATTCACTATGGTAGGGAAAATACTTATGTTTTTAAATATAATAATAAGACTATTAAACTCCTACCAATAAATCCAGTAGAAAAAATTACCCTCCACAACACCACACAAAATAACTTCTGACTTGCAGCCTAAGCCTCTATTGAAGAAAAATGCCAAACTTCAATTAATTATCATAGAAAATTCTACTATTATGCCTAATACTATCATTTTTTATTCTTACTTTAAAACACATACTCTTCCTCCTTTTACCCCAAAGATAGAAATAATAGGTTTCGAAGCTTTACGAAAAGAATTTTCTGATCCATTTCTTCTTCACATATTACATGTACAAGAAGTCATACCAGACTCTAATGAGACTCACATACATGCTGTGGTCTCTTCTCTTCTTTTTGATTTTAACGATATTGCACCTGATGAGCTTCCTGATGAGCTACCTCCTCTAAGAGACATTCAACATGCTATTGAGTTCTTACCCGGTTCTCAACTTCCTAATCTTCCACATTATAGGATGAACCCTACCAAGCATGTTGAGATTAAAAGATAAGTTGAGGAATTATTAAGAAAGGGTTTTATTCAAGAGAGTCTTAGCCCTTGTGCAGTCCCAACATTATTAACTCCAAAAAAATGATGAAACATGGCGAATGTGTGTTGATAGTTGAGCAATAAATAAAATTACTATCAAATATAAGTTTCTTATTCCCCGATTAGATGATATGTTAGATTTAATCTCAGGAGCAAATTTTTTTTTCTAAGATTGATCTAAAAAGTGGATATCATCAAATTCGGTAGGAGATGAGTGGAAGATGGCTTTTAAGACCCTTGATGGACTTTATGAATGGATTGTCATGCCCTTTGGACTTTCAAATGTTCCTAACACATTTATGAGATTAATGAATACTGTTCTTAAACCATATATAGATAATATTTTGGTGGTGTATTTTGATGATATTCTGATATTTAGTCCAAGTGAAAATGAACATCTACAACGCCTACAAAAAGTCTTTGAACTACTTAGATAAGAGAAATTATACATTAATTTAAAAAAGTGTTTCTTTTTGCAAGCTGAGGTAATCTTTTTAGGCTTAAACCTGATCCTTCTAAAGTGAAAGCGATCTTAGATTGGCCACCACCTAAAAGTTTTACTGAAGTTAGAAGTTTCCATGGTTTAGCCTCTTTTTATCAAAGATTTATTAAGAATTTTAGTACCATTGTTGCTCAGATAAGCGATATACTAAAATTAGATAAATTTTGTTGGACTCTAATGCACAAAAGGCCTTAGAGAAAATTAAAGTTCTTATCACTTCTGCACCAATCCTTAGGCTTCTTGATTTTTTTAAAGCCTTTGAAGTGACATGTGATGCTTTGAGAATTGGGATAGGTGGAATTTTAAGTCAAGAGAATCATCCTATAGCATTCTTTAGTGAAAAGTTAAATGAAGCTAAACAATGATATTCCACTTATGATAGAGAGTTTTATGTTGTAATTCAATCCTTAAGGCATTGTGGACACTATCTCTTACATAGAGAATTTATACTTAATTTTGATCATCATGCCTTAAAATTCATTAATACTCAACAAAAATTAAGTCATAGGCATGCAAAATGGGTTTAATTTTTACAAGACTACTCTTTTGTTCTAAAGCATAAGCCTGGAATTGAGAATAAGCTTGTTGATGCTTTATCTAGGGTAAACCTAATGATTTCCTCTTTAGAATTGAGAATCCCTGGATTTGATAGAATTACGATGATTATATTGTGTGCCTTGACTTTCACATAATTTATCTTGAACACCTAGATAAACCAATAACTTTACAAGGAACATTCTTGATAATAAATGGATATTTATATAAAGGAAAATAATTATGCATTCCTTGATCTTCTCTTAGAGAATTCCTTATCACTGAGCTACATGCTGGGGGTGAAGTTGGTCATTTTGGAAAGGATAAGACGATATGTTTATTAGGAAATAGATTTTATTGGCCTTCATTAAAATGAGATGTTCAAAAATTAGTGGCTCAATGTTTAATTTGTAAACAGGCTAAAACTATTAAACAAAGGTTTGGACAATACACTGCCTTACCTATTCCTTATAGGCCTTGGGAAGACCTATCAATGGATTTTATTCTAGGATTACCTAAGATAGCTCGAGGACATGATAGTATTATTGTTGTAGTGGATAGGTTCTCAAAAATGGCTCATTTATTACCTTGTTCAAAAACAAATGATGCTTCTTATATAACCAAATTATTTTTTAAGAAAATAGTGCGACTCCATGGTCTCCCTTTAATCATTATTTCTGACATATATGTTATGTTTGTCTCATATTTTTGGAAAATATTATGGAAATTATTAGGTACCAAATTAAAATTTTATTCTACCTTTCACCCACAAGACAACTGAAGTAGTTAATCATACCTTAGGAAATTTGCTTAGATGTTTGGTAGGTAAAAGTTTAAGAAATTGGAATTTACATTTACCAACCTCAGAATTTTCCTATAATAGTACTATATGTAGAACTACAAAAAAATCACAATTTAAGATAGTCTATGGTAAAAACCCATGACGACCAATAGATGTAGCAAACCTACCATCTTATGTATTTTCTGATGCAACATTCTCATTTGGTAAAGATTTTCAGAGCCTCCATGAAGATAAAAGAGCAAATTACTATAAGTAATGATAACTATGCTTCTGATGCAAATCATAATCATTCAACGAAAGAATATAAAGAAGGTGATTATGTATTGATTCGCATTCGGCCTGAGCGTTATCAAACTACTAGATATAAGAAATTACATGCACGAGCTTATGGCCATTTAAAATTCTCAAGAAAATTGGAACTAATGCTTATCACCTTGATTTTCTTGTTGATATGCTCATTCATCCAGTTATTAATATTGAAGATATTCTATCATATGAAGGAATTAAAAAACCTCCACTTGTTGCCTAACTCTTTAGGGAGATATAACATATTCTGCGTAAGCCCTCTTCCTTTGAAGTTGATCTTATCACCGAAGAAGCACCCAAATCCAGACTCCCAAATGAAGGAGAGAGATTTTAATGAGATCCAAAAATTAGAGCTCAAGGTCCATTTATAAGATCTCAAGCTAAAGCCCAAGAAAATTCAAGAAAGAAGAAGGCTTAGCCCATTAGCCTGCTAAAGCCCATTTTATGATTTCATCTTTTTATTTATGTAATTTTTAATGTTCTTTTAGAAACTCCATGTTTGAACTTTTGCATTTAAAAATTCAAAGCATGACATGTGAGATGGTTGAATCCACATAAAATAATAGTATGTGAAAAGGGTGGATGACATAAAATAATGAGGCAATTTAATGCTTCACATTAATGTGTCCACCCACCTTTCCCTCCATATTTTGAATTCTTTTCTTTTGAAAGATGCTTATAATGGTTATAAATTGCCCCTCTTACTAGAATGAAAGGGATCTTTTTGGCAATTACAAATTATTGAGTTATTCTTGTGGTTTGAGAGCTTGGTGGCCAAACCTTGGCAATCCTTTGTGGGAGAGCTAGTTATCCAATATATCTTCTTCCCTCACCTCCAATACCCACGTTCTCTTAATCTCATCAAAGGAAAGAACACCCACCTCCATCATATATCCATTCATTTCTTTTCATCATATATAACATGCATATGATTAAGTCCTAAACATATCTATACAAGCAATATGTTTTTGACACACTTAAAAGCAAGATGCATAAATGAGTTTTGTAGAAAAAGAGGATTCTCATTCATTAACTAAATACACATTCAAATGTATGAAAGTTCTAAGCAAGTACTTCGCCATTGTTTGACCAGGAAAATGAGGTAGGAACCTCCTTGGGGCTACTTAAAGTTGTACGTCCTTAAGTGTCTAGACTAGTTGTACCGGCTATTCTTAAATACATATGGATGTATAAATAACTATAATAATGGAAGTCAAATAAAAGTTGGATTTAATTCAATTGATTTATTTGTGTGAATGAATTAAAGCTCTATTCAAATTCTAATGTTAAAATACATAAGAATGAAATCAAACGGGTACATCGGCATTATTTTGCACCAGGGGAGTAAGGTAAAGATCTCCTTTGGGCTACTTAAAGCCTTGCATCCCTGGAATGTCCAGACTAATATACCCATTAACATTCATACTTATGCAAATAAACATATGAATGAAAGAAAGGAACTTCACTTCATACACTAAGCTTATATTCACATGCAACTCCTATGTATGTATAACTAATGTCACAACATGTATTATTATTCATTAATAAGCTTTTTAAAATACATTTGAGATTTAATAGTGATAATAGTCACACATATTTTTAATTTAGGCCAACACATGCAACTTGACATAAAGAGAATCATTTCATTTAATTAAATTTTTTTTTGAAAAGGATGAATGCATGATTACAAGTGGCATACAACATTTAATACAATTGGGGAGAAATAACAGAATATAAGCACATAATTTCATTCAATCCAATTAATTTCTAAGGATAATCATATTAAATAACTCATTTAAAACAAACCAAAGTTCCTTAACGTCATTTTTGATTTTATGTTTTTCTTAATTTAAGAGATGTGAGAAAGAGGTGTTAATCCTAATCCCATTTCTCATATGTGTGGATTAATTTGGTTTAATAAGAAATAATTAAATGATTTTTTATGGATTGATTAATTTATGCATGGATTAAATCAATTAAGTAACTCTTACCTATATTACCTTAAGATAATCGATTAAATAATTATGAGCTAATATAATATGCAAATGAATTAAAAAGTAAATGGCAATGCTCCTATGAAATAAAAGGGGCCTAATGTAATTACCTCATAATTATTTAATATTTAGGCTTAAGGAACCATTTTAATTACTTTCATGATTTTCACACATGTGAGAAAATTATAATTTCATTAAGCTTCTTTAAGTTCTTGAACACCTAAAGCTCTACCCAAGATGGATTAAGGAAAAATTATATTTAATTATATTTTTTAAATCAATTAAACCAATAATCCATTAATCCATCTCTCCTAAAAAGAAATACTAACCAAAGTTAATAATTATCTTGAAATGAGATGAGCTTAAGGGAAAAAGGTAGGGAAAGAGGTCCCCACCTATTTCCATAAGCCATCCACTGGATTAAGCATGATTTAATATGATTTTAATTCCTATTTAGCAATTAAGTTTCTAATTAGTTAATTAATTAATAATTAGGACTTTAGTTGAAAAGAGAGGTAAAATTAGAGAAGGGATTAGGAGGGAGGCTCTAATCCACTTCCCTAATTCTCCTTACTGTTCAACAGTGATTAGAGTGTCCAAATAATTAATTAATCACTTTTCATATGCTTAATCACCCCTTAATAAAGTTAATAGGGTAATTAAGACTTAATCAATCAATTTTCTAATAAGCAATCAATAAATTTTAAGAAAAATAGGGGAGGCAAAGGTCATCCCCCTAAACATCCTCAGAAAGTTTGAAATCAATTGGATGATTAATTAAGGAGTAATAAACTAAATAATTTTTTAATTAAATTCTAATTAACTCTATTTATTGTTCAAAATCCATTGAAAATATTTTTATTAAATTCTTCTATGAAATACATTTAAAATGAGCCATCATTTGTATTTTTTGGATTTTTCTAGAATTAGTTATGAATTTTAGAAGATTCAGCAAAAAAATAGATTAATTAACCCTAATTAAACCAAATCCCATTAGTGCCATGTGGCGAGCTGATGAGGCATGCTTTTCACATGGCGCCATGGGATTGGTTATTTATGTTATCACATCCGTGCGACTGAGTCAACCGGCGGCGGGCGCGCTTTCTCGTGGACCGTTCGATCTAAGATCGGATGGCCATGATTAATCCCATAGTTTAGAGGAAATAATGTGGATTTAAGTAATTAATCGACTCCATTCCAATCATGCGAATAATGCGATTTTTTCTCCTATCTGAGCAAAAGACATATGTTGTCTGTCTTTCTCCATTCGATCAGAGCTCACCAGAGCTTGGATTAATTCCAAAATGATCTCACACCATCAAGGGAAGGAGAGGAACACTCCAATGAAAAGATCGCATGACATACACATTTATTTCATAAAAGACCAACCACACTTCACCTAGACTACAATTTTGAAGAACTACCTCGCTAGAGCTCAAGACTAGTGGTGGGATTGATAGAGTAGTTTTGTTTAGTAGAGATGAAACCCTATTGAGAAGCTTGGGCCTTGATTTGGAGTAGATCCTTGGACGACCAATCCACGCACTTTTGGAGCTTCAATCTTGATCAAACTCGAGCTTCTAGTGGCTTTGTAGCTCAGGGAAATGATTGGGATGGCTTCGATATCGTGCATGGAAGGTCTGTGCAAAGTTGATTGAAGTTTGGTGGAGGATTGAGGAAATGGGATTTGGAATTGGTCTCCTCTATTTCAGTTTGATGTAAAACTAAGAGAGGGAGGAATGGGGGAGCTTGAGAGGTTGGGGAATGGTTGTGGGAAGCTCTCCTTCACTCTCTTTGGCTCAAACGAAGATGAATAATCTAATTCCCATTCTAATTGAGGGGGTTTATGCCCTCAATTGCTAAGATAGACGGACTGGATTCAATCCCATTTTCTCGCCGGCCAGCTGTCATCAAATTGCCGGAATTATCTCCATCAAGTTCACGTGGCTCGCCAAGAGTGGGGGAAGGCTTGAGAGGTGGCTCAAGGTATGATGTGGGGAGATTTCCTTTCATTGATCCTTTGGGTGTTCAGTTTACATGGGAGGTGAGTTCATGGCAAGTCCTAGTGTGCTTAGAGCGGCCTAGGGTGGTTAGGCATGCTTCATTTGAAAATTAGATGATTGAGCAAGTGATGGGAGAGTGAACTTTTCAAAATGGGGAAGGAATCTAATGCAAAGAGGTTTGTCCAATGGCTAATCCTCTTAGATGGGGCCCACTTAGCTTATAGGAAGACTTTGGGCAGACCTAGGGTCAATTTGGGTCGGGCTTGGTCAGCCATCAATGTCCCATGGGTTGATTTCATGAGTTTTGGCCTCACTTGGTCAAATGGATTCATAAAAGTTCATGTTGGGTTGGGTTAACCAATTGGTCAAATTGGGTCAAACCAAAGCTTGGGTTAGGTTCAAATGATAATTTGAAAAGTTTTGGTTCAAATGATTTGGGTTGGTTAGGCTTAGGTTTGGTTTTGGCTCATTTGAAATCAAATGAGTCAAATGGGTCAAGTTGATCAATTTGACCAAATTGGGTTAGGTTAGGTGTTGGTTCATGTACAAAAGATTAATCCAAAATGATTGTAGGATTTGGTTTGAACTAATTTGGGTTTAATCTGGATTTTGCCCAATTTGACCTTTTAGGTCAATTTGGGCTAGGTTGGGTCAAGTTGACCAATTGGTCAAATTTAGCTTTGGTCAAGTTCAATAATTGATTTGGAATGAACTTGAGCCATTGGTTGCAATCAATTTGGGTTAGATTGTGATTTGATCCATTTTGGCTTTTTAGGCCAATTTGTGTCAACTTGGGTCAATGGCCAATTAGATTTGATTTGAAGAGTAACCAACCCCAATGAGGTGTCGAGTTGATGAGCCTTTCTAATCTTCCTCAAAGCCGCCCACGCAGCTGTGCCACTTGAGAAAACTTTGCATAAAAGCCATCGACAAGAGCCTTCTTCCTTCGGATTGGCGGAACACAACCTCAAGCTTATGCAAACTGAAGTCCTGAACAAAACGCACCTCATGTTCAGTAAATTTCTAGGAAAATGGCTTGAAATTACTATTCAGGAGATCGGGTCAAGTCATGTTCAATTATTGATCATGAGTTAGTTTAAATCAATGGTTTCAATCAATTTGGCATATGGTGGATTTTGGCTTGTTTAAGTTTCATTTGGGCTAAAGGTTGACTTGGTCAAATGACTAAGTTGACTTGGTTTGACCCAATTCAAGGTGGTTGATCATCCTAGGGTGATTATTGATCATGATGAGGTTTGGATGGCCTTGGTTCAATCCAATTTGGGTTGGGTTAGAACTTGGTTCAAAAAGGGTTCTTTAGGTCACTTTGGTTCAAGTGGACCTAAATAGGTCAATTGATTTGATTTTAGTTTGATCCAAGTTTAGTTGAACTCATATATGAGCCTAGGATTGAAATATAAATCCAACTACAATCTATTTGGAGTCTAATGGATTTTTGCTCATTTGAAGTTTTCAAGTCAAAAAGGCTAACATGGACTTGACTTCGATTGACTTGAGTTTAGTTTGATAATTATAATTTATGTTTATATTTGGGTAAGTGATTGAAGGAATGATTGATTCAAGAGAAAATCTATTGGATTTGGCTTGATTTGGATAGAATTTAGCCAAGTCCAAAAAATTGACTAAAAAGGCTTGAATTGGATTTTAGTTTGATTTTGGACTTGGTTTTGGTCATGTGAATTTATATTTCATTTATATTTGGGAATATAAATGAAGAAATAAATGTGTCATGAGAAAATCACTTGAGTTTTGGGTGATTTGGAAGCAAATTTGACCAAACTTAAGGGTGTAGGTCAAAAGAGCTTAAGTAGGAAATTGGTTTAGTTTGATTTATTTTTGGTCATTGGAGGGTAGGTTTCATTTATATTTGTGAATATAAATGAAGTAATACTTGATTTATAAAGAAATCAATTGAGTTTGGATTGATTTGGGTTGAGATTTGATCAAGCTTATGGAGGTAGTCCATATGAGTTAAAAAAGGTCTTAATTTGGTTTGATTTAGTTTGATTTGATTTGGCTCATTTGAAGTTGAATTTCATTTATATTTGTGAATATAAATGAAGGAATATTGATTTATAAAGAAATCAAGTTTGCTAAAAAGAAGTATTTGAATGATATTTGAGAAAATTAATTGAATTGGGGTTGATTTGAATTTGATTAAGGGTAACTCCATAAGATAAAATCAAAGCGCTTAGGAAGTGTTTTGGAATTTGGATTTGATCATGGGTTTCAATCATTTGATTTGGAATTGATTTATAATTTGGATTTGAATTTGATTTAAGGTTTGGTTCGAGGAAGGAAGCATGGATTGGGTTTAAGGCTATAGGGTAGGCAAACTTTCCTAAATCCCTAAGGCATAACCTATTCCTATGGCTAACTCTTCTAATTCTCTAAGCTTAGGTTAAGTGTTCACGTAATCACTAGAAGTGTCTTAAGACTAAGGAACTCTTAGTGTTTATAAGAGTCCTAGATCTATGATGAAGAAGTTTATAACTCACTCCAAAAGTGAGGTCAACAGACATATAAATTTCTTTCAAAAAGGCCCAAAAATTTTTGGCCCAAGCTTGGTTTAATGGAGATTACCTTGCTGGAGCTCAAGACTGACAGTGCAATGCTTGAGGAAGTGTCACCTAGATGAGGCGAGGCCCTACTGAGTAGCACACACACAAATTTCTTGCAGTGGGCTCTGTGGACCACGAACCGTCTATAGGGCTTAAGAGGGGATTTGGCTTGGTTTAATTTAGTTTGATTTGGTTTTGGCTATTTGGGTATGGATTTCATTTATATTTGTGAATATAAATGAATAAATAATTGATTTATGAAGAAATCAATCAAGTTTGGGATAATTTAGGTGATTTGGCTAAGCTTATGAGAGTGGGTCATAAAGCTTAAGAAGGAATTTTGATTTCAGATTTGATCTTGGGATTGAATTATTTGGTTTGGAATTTGGATTTGGATTTGGTAAATGAATGAAAGATTGAATTGATATTTGAAAAAAATTAATTGAATCAGGATTGATTTGAATTTGGTTAAGGCTAAGTCCATCAGAAAGGGCTTAGAAAGGGTGTTGATCTTGGATTTGATTATGAGTTTCAATGATTTGGTTTGGAATTTGGATTTAGATTTGGTATTTAAGTTAGATTTGAGGTTTGGTTTGAGGAAGAAAGTATGGATTGGGATTAGGCTATAGGGTAGGCAAATTTTTCTAAGTCCCTATGGCATAACATATTCCTATGGCTAACCTTCTAAGTCTCTAGGCTTAGGTTAAGTGTTCACCTAATCACTATAAGTGTCTTTAAGACTAAGGAGCTCTTAGTGTCTACAAGTCCTAGATCTATGATGAGAAAGTTGAGAACTCACTCCAAAATTTAGGTCAACACACTTCAATAAGTATCCCCTAGGATCTACGTGTTCGCGCCCCCTTCCCCCCTCCAAAAATAAACACACAAATATTTTATTAAGCCTAAGTTTGGATTAGTCTTAAGGAGTCTTATTCAAACATGAAAGGAATCTTAAGATTAATAAAATTAAGTCATCATTATTTGAATAACATTCCACTACTTCTTTTCATCATATATAACATACACACTTTTCATTGTTCATGATATTTGATTTAATATCATGCAATATATATATATATATATATATATATATATATATATATATATATATATATATATATATATATATATATATATATATATATATTTGTATATATATATATATATATATATATATATATATATATATATATATATATATATATATATATATATATATATATATATATATATATTCATATTTTGCACACTTGATGATCATTAATGCATGAATTTGGTAGAAAAGAAAGATTTCATTTCATAGCTAATCATATACATACATGTATTAGAGATTTAAGCAAGTATGTGCCATTGTTAAACCATAGAAGTGAGAGTATCTAAGACCTCCTTAAAACTACTTAAAGTCTCATATTTCTGGTATGTCCAGACTATATACTTGCCAACTTAAATACATGCAAATATATATAGAAGCATAGAAATAAAAATCATGCAAATGTTATATAAAAGCAAATCTTTTGTTCATGTAAAGCAAAGTTTTAACCCAAATTCTAGCACATGCATACACATAAATGAAATTAAGCAAGTACATGTCATTGTTAAACTAGAGAAGTGAGATTATCTAAGACCTCCTTGGGGCTACTTAAAATCCCGTGATACCGAGATGTCTAGACTATATATTTGCCAACTCAAACATATGTAATCATGCACATCAATTATGAAGATGAAACAATCCTTTACTATTTTTAAATTATAAATAGATGGGAGCTTTATTAAGAATTTATAGCTGACATCAAATTAAACATTACACATTTTTATTTATTATTAACTTATAGTTTCGAAAGTAATTTGAGATTTATTAGTAATAATAGCCACGCCATATAATAATATTTATCTAACACATGCAACTTAAATGCAATCATATTCTTTTAATTCTATTTTCTTTTTGAAAATATGAACATTTGAAACAAATGGTATGCACATTTTATAATAATTGAAAAGAAGTAATTAAATATTGCCACATAACATACTCAATTGCATTAAATTCTAAGGACAATCAAGCTAAATAAGTATTCCTTAAGACTAACCAAAGTTTTTATAAGATTTTATTTTGATGTTTAAGTTATTAAAACCTAAAGTGAAAAATGATATTTAGTATTTACCCCATCCCATGTTGGTGATTTAATATGTTTAAAGAAAAAATTAGATGGGTTTTATGGATAATTAGGTTCAAGCCATTAAGCACATCAACTTAATTACCCTTCCTTTTTTTTTTAATTTAATTAACCACTTGATCATGAGCCTTCAATGATATGCTTTTAGGAAAGTAAAATTAACAATGCACCTAAAGGAATCTAATGCAATTAGGCTCATGCTTAAGAGTTAATTAGATTAAAAAAGAAAATAATCTAAAGTAACACTCTTATGATTTTCCCACACCAATGGAATGATCATAATTTCTTTAATAACTTTATGTTATTGAACACAAAAAGAGAAATTAATGGATCATACTTGACTTACTTGAACCTATTATTAATTTTGATTTTTTTTACTTTATCATTAACTTTCCTAAATATTCCCTAATTATTAAATATGTTAATTAACCCTCCTAAGAAAATACACTTGGAAAAATGATTACGAAAGGGGTCCTAATTATTTCTTCTTATTGTTTCACTGTCTACCTTGATTGATTATCATTAATTATTTAATTTTTATTATTCACCAATTTTAATAATTTTTTAACTGATTAAAGAGGGTAATTATGATTGAAATTTCAAATTCTTTAAACTACATGACAAATAATTCCAAGAAAATTATGGAAGATAAATGACATCCCATAGAGTCAACCCACTAAATTTAAAATAAATTAGCCAAGTAATTTGGCTTTAATTAAGGTAATTAGTCTAAGATTCAAACCTTAATTAAGCATTATTCACTGGGCATTAATTAGGGATTTTATTTTTCTTAAATTCTCCTCTGGCTAACCTTTCCAAAATAGGTTTATCTACATTTGTTTGATTTTTCTATAATTAGATATGACTTTTTGAAGTTTTGGACTTGTAAATACATTTTTAAGGCCTAATTAACCCTTTTAAACCATTGGTGCCACACAGACGTGGACATGACAATGCTTTCCATGTGGCATCATAGTATTAGTTATTTAAATCATCCGACATGGAAACTGACTCGGTGGTGGTGGACATGGTTTCGTCTCGGCCATCCAATCTAAGATCGGACGGCTGAGATTAATCTTGAAAGGAATTAAATCAAATTTTTAATGAAATTAATCACGATCATCCTTTATAATCACATGGAATGGACTACCGATGATTTGTCATCCCACGAGCACAAAAAGACGGACACCATCAGCCTTTTACCGCAAGATCTGAGCTCATCGAGCTCGTTTTGATGAAAAAATCAAGTCCAAAATGATCAGGGATCAAATCTAAGGTGATCCTTTGGTGAAAATCACACGAAAATATGATTTACTTCACAAAGGACCAACACCTAGAGGCCAAGACTATAGTTGTCATATTTTTACCTCATCGGAGCTAAAGACTAGCGGTCAGCCGATAGAGGTATCTTCATCTTTAAGAGATGAAGCTCAACTGAGAAGATCACGAGCTGCCTCCCCGCCGATCGATCTATGGACCAAACGTTGCGGCAAAGCACACTGGAGTTGGTCTTGTGACATCTTCTGGTGGTCGAATCACTCGAGAAATGATTTATTTTGACTTGCAGGAGTGATGTAATGGTGTGGGAAGAGTTAATTTGAGTTTGGTGTAGTTTTGAGAAGTTTGGACGGGCGGAGCACTCGGGTTCGATCGAGAGCTGGTCTTGTCGGCGATGGGGTGCACGAGGAGCTTGGGGAAGGTATGGGATGGTGTAGAATGCTCTAGGGAAGCTCTCTACTCAATTTGAATGGATGAGGAGGATAGTATCCTTCCTAGCTAAACTAAGGGTTGAGATTGGATTTGCCTTTTGTCAGTCCTAGGATAGTGGTGGAGAGATGGCGAGGGCTTGTGGGTAGGTGAGGCGAGGAGTGCTAGGGGCATGAGGTGTACACTCTCCCTTAGGTGGACCAATGGATTCCCATAGGTAAACTCACCCTCTCTTAGTCAAAGGCTGAGCTCAACAACTTTAGTTAGGTTGGGTCAGTGGTCATCTTGTCCAAGAAGAGCCAAAGGTGGCTATCATGGGGTAAGGAGGTGGAGAACCTACCCAAATGAGGATTTTGTCTTAGTTGGGTGGCTTAGTTCAATGGGTTTGATAAACTGAGTTCACTATGGGTTGGGCCCACTTGGGCAAGCCCATGGATGAGTCATGCCAAGTTTGGTTGGGTTTGTGCTTAATTTGATTGGGTTTGGCTCAATTTGACCCATATGGGTCAAATGGGTCAAGTTAGATTAAGTTGATCATTTTGACCAAATTGGGTCAAATTGGTGGCTTGGGTGAGTTCAATTAGTCAGTTGTAGTGAATGAATATAATTAGTTTGATTTAATTTGAGTTAGAATTAGATTTTACTTATATGATTCAATTTGGGTAAAATGGGTCATGTTGACCAAATTGGCTTGACAATGGGTTAGGTCTATGTTTAATTGATCATTAGTGATTAATTAGAAGAGATTGATTTAAATTGATTTGGATAATGGAGTGAATTGGTTCAATTTGACCCTTTAGGTCAAATTAGGCTAAATGAGCTAATTGGGTTAGGTTGACCAAATTGGGTTCAATTGAAGGCTGGATATGTTCAAAATTGAATTAGTAATTGGTTGGAAGTATTGGTTTCAACCAATTTGGCCTATGCTTTGAATTGGTTCAATTTGACCCTTTAGGTCAAATAGGGTCAACTTGGGTCAAAGGATCCAATTAGCTTGATTAGGTTCAATTGATTGTAGTGAAATGTTTAATAATGACCCTCAATTACTAATGAAGGGATTGGATGGCTTGATTTGATCCAATGGGAGTTTAATTAGAGTTTGGTTCAATTATCCCTTTTAGGTCACTTTGGGTCATGTGACTTGGTCAAGCTAACTTGGACCAATTGGGGTTAACGATGGTTGGGATGTGTTCAATGATGAATTTAAGGTTGATTAGTGGGTTTTGATTGCAATTGACTTGAGCTTAATTAGGTTTTGGCTCATTTGAACCCTTTAAGTCATATAGGCTAACTTAGGTTGGTCACCTTACTTTGGTTCAATTTGCTTGATTGCAAGTATTGGAGTGGCTTCAAATGATCTAATGAATAATTAAAGCGATCTAAAAAAATTAAATTGGATTTAGTTTGCTTGAATGGGTTTGAATTGAGTTATAAGATTATTGTGTATTAACTTGGGTTAAGGTCCAAGTTAATTTGGCTTTAAGCTTGGATTGAAAAACCAAATTCAATTAGGATTAATTGAATAGATTTGAGGTTAGTTTAGCTCCATCTACATGAGCTTAAGTTTGGATGGGTGAATAGGTATGAGTTTTGGTTCAAGCTTTAGGATAAGTGAAACCTATTTGTCCAAGGTGGACTCTGAGCTTAGGGTTATGCCTTCTAAGTCTCTAAGCTTGAGTTTATTGTCCCCTTAATCATTAGAAGTTTCCTAGCACTAATAAATCCAAGTGTCTAGAAAATTCCTAGGTCTAAAATGGGAAGGATTAATCCTCACTTCAAAAGTGAGGTCAACAACACCCAAAATAAATCAAACCAAATTAACTAAAATAGACCAATGCAGCCAGGTATCATTGTACACCTCTAAAGAAAGAGAAAAATAGACAACCGAGCTTTGCCCTTATATAGCATGGCTTAGAACTAAATGTTTGATTTATGCAGGTCTTTCTTCAGGATCATTACCTTCTTCAGGGACCTCCATGGGCTTCATAGGGGACCACTGAGACCATGCACTAGTAGAGTTAGCTCCTACTATTTCTAGATTACATAGATCCTAACCTAATTCTAGGTTTAAATTACATTTAAAATTCTAGCATAAATTTTTGAAATCTTGCAAAATAGATATTAGGAAATACAAACAACACTCTAGTAGTTATATTTGCAAACATATGAGCTTAGCATTAGTTGTTTGCCAAGCTCACATATCCTATTAGGATATACTTAGGGACTTAAGCATACCTGTAAGCAAACAAAATTTATATATTTTTATTATAGCAATTTCTTTTAACATAGCCCCTGCAGAAAATGGTGTTCGGCTAAAAAGAACGTCATACCATCCAGACCAACAAGCAAATAATCTTAGCAATCTAGTCTCAAATAGTACACCACAAAATAAAAAATATATTTTACATCACATTATAGAATATCACAGAACATCAACCTAACTTAAGTTTAGGGTTGGTGACCTAATAATCTAATGTGTGAAGAAAAATGGGTTCGTGTGGTATGACTTTACTGGACATTTTAAGTTCAAGTTTTGATTTATTTTTTTAAGTTTGGTTTAATTTGATTTGAAATGTTCACTTTTCATAATTTTGCTTCATAGGTACATGCCATTGTTAAACCAAAAGTTTGAGGTATCATGACCTCATTCGAACCAATGGTCTTACGACCTCAGATGTCCAAACTATATACCATATGTTTGCTAATTATGAAAAATTTTGTTTTCATTCTTTTGATTTCTTTTATTCTTAAAATTTGTTCAATTTTCTATCAGGTGGTTTCAATTTAAATGATATATGATTTTATTTCCATTTTTAATTCTATTTTATGCTTAAAATAAAATTTAAGTTTTCAAGAATGAAAAATAAAATAAATTCCACATTGGGTGAAACATATTCTATTCAACATCCTAAATCCTAGCAAAATGAGATCTTCATCCTAAGGTGAAAATTCATTCTAAAGGTCAAACAAATATTTTAAGTATCTTAATTAACCTCTTCTGGACTCATTTGAGTGATTCATTTTAAGTTGAGTTTGATTTATATTTTATCTTTTTTTAAATTAGAGCTTTATGTTAATTTAATTTGATTTATGATCTTTAGTTAAATTCAAAATGCTCATTTAAATCTTAATTTAAAGTTTATATTACCATGATTTAGTTTGATCTTGGTTTCATTTTAAATTTGATTTGATTCATTTATATTTGATGTCATTTAATTTATATTATTTTTCATAACTTAGCTTCATATTTTATTTTATGTTTCTTTTGATTTGATTTAATGTCCATTTAATCTTATTTGATTTAATTATTTGTTTATTTGATTTAGATTGATTTTATTTATTTGTTTCATTAATGTTTATATTTATGTTTATTAATGTTTATTAGCTTGAATGAACTAACTTACTTAAGTTAATATTTTAATTCAAAATTTATTTTGATTTCATCATTTAAATGATTTATTATATTTCAATTTCATGATTTACTCATTTATATATTCTTAATTTATCATTTAGATTTACTAATTTTAATTAATTTTATATATTTATAATTTTAATGTTATGTTGGTGAATTTGAATAAGTTAACTTAATTAATTTTAAGTATGATTTCATTCATTCATTTCATTAATGTTTATGTATATGAATTTAGATAAGTTAATTAAATTAGTTTCAATCAATCTTTCAGAAGCTTTGATTTTATCATTTAAGGAATTCATTATCTTATGTCTTCTAATTTCTTATTCAAATTAAGTTTAATGTAATATTGCATATTAAAGTTTCATTACTTAGTTTAATTTATTAAGACAGAGTTTTGTTTACTAACCATAACCTAGGAAGCCTAAGAGATGAACCACTTAAGGGCTTCCAACTTAAATCTAAGCCATTTCAAGCTATTTGATTAATATGATCAATTACTTTTACTTATATTTAAGATTATGTTGTTAATTAACCAAAATGGATTCAAAGGATTTAATAAATTCTATATTTAGGTATGAAATTTAGAGATTAATTGATTCATTATGAATTTAATAAAATATTAGCCTAATGTTTGATTAAATTATTACTTTTTACTTATTTTATTAAATCCTAAGTATATGATTAATCAAATTCCATGACTTCAGAGGGTTGAAATTTTTTTTATGTGTTCTAATGTTAATAGTAATGTTTTAAATTGATTTTATGAATTTTTATAATTTTTGTAATTTTTTTTATTTATTATTTCAATTATATTGACCTAGAAATTTGAAATTCAATAACTTCAAATCCGGAGGTTGTTTAACTTTGAAAATTTTATGGCAAGTGGGGTTCCCTGCCAATTTAAGTTTTCTAAAGTTTCATCCTAATGTGTAACTTAGGACTAATTAGGGTTTTAATTATTTCAATAAAATCTAAATTAAGTCTAAATTAAAAGAAAATTAATTAGTGAGTTTAATTTTCTTAAATTCTCCTTTAGAAGATACATCCATAGAGGGTTTATTTAGAAGTTTAAAAATTTGGTTGATTTATTATAGTTTTTTGAACTTCAAATTCATTAATTGAATTAAATTAACTCTCAAAATAGATCATTTTGAAGATTATAGGATTTCAGTAAGTTGATTGATAAATTTGGGTTTATTAGGTTCTATTATGATGATTCAAATTGATTTTAACATTTTTCATGAGACTTTTAATTCAATATAAATTTATTTTATTAAATTAAGGCATTTGGCTTTAAAATTTTGCATTCTAAGATTTACTTGCAAATAAATCATGAAAAAATTACCTAAGGTAGGTTTTAAACTTAATTTCAATTCTCTAAAGTTTCAAATTAATTATATTAATATTTTGAGTTTAATTATTTTTATTTAAATATAAATTAACCCAAAAATATTCAATAAAATTGCAGATTTTTGGTTTAATGGATTCTCCTCACTGAGATGAATCCATAGAACTTTTATTTGTATTATTTTTTTTGTTAAGTATTTTATTTTCTATGATTTTTTGAGATTCGAATAATTTTTTACCATTTTTTAAATCTAGAAAATCCAAATTTTCCATTTTAAACGGCCGGTGCTATTTGCCACATGGCACAGTGTCATTGGACCAGCTGGATCCACATAGATCCAGCTCAAAAAGTGGCAATTACACAAGATAATTTATGATCATCCAATTTTCGATCGGGCGGTCATGATTTCACCCATAGATCCTATATAGGATTTAATCGGATGTCTGACTAGATCTCGGTTGCCTGCTATAAATAGAAAGAACGGACAATGGAGATTGTGCCTTCCTTATCACGAAGAGAACCGAACACCATTTGTTAATTTCAGGTGATTTCCAACGATCTAGGTTGCGAAATCACTTGATTTCATTTGCAAACCCATCTAGAAAACATTTAGAACATATATATACATCTTGATCTAACTTCAAATTAAGTTTGTTTTGAAAATGATGAAAATTGAATGCTTAAAGGGTCGGTTTAAACTCATACCTCATAGGCGGAGATCTCTGGTAGTAGGGATGATTTGAAAAGTATTGTGCGGATGTGGCAAGCCTTTGGGTGTAAGGAATTGGATTACCTTCCCATGGATCGGTCTATAGGCCAAGCTTCACTCATTTTCTAATGACTTTGGTCAAACTCTGGCTTGCCAGTGACACGAGGATCAGGGGAAGGGTGCACTTTTCTTAGTTATGCTTGAGGAAAACTCTCATGCCTTTTTCCATTGATGGCCAAGAGATTTATATGGGAAGGGAGTCAACCATGGCCAACTTAAGTGATTGTCACACTTAGAGGCTAGCTCCAAGGGATGATCAATTGATTGGGGTTAGTCTAAGGCACCTAGGATGAGGAATGGAGATGAGCAAGTGGATTGGGGAAGGGATTTGTCTCCATGCTTCTCTCTCTTTCTCCATAGCATATTTCCTTTCTTGGATGGATTTGAACCCTCTTAATTCCCTTAATTTTGGCTACTAGCTATTCTAAACTCATTTTAAGATGAGTTCGGATGCATTTCAATATGATTAGTTTAGGTTTGAATTCAAATACCCACAATAGGTCCATTTGGCTTTGATTTGATTTGGATTATGCTAAGTGTGATTAATTCTTAGTATCCATTGGTTTAAATTTATAATAAATTGTTTAAATCATATTTAAGATGATTTATGAGTCCAACAAACTCATTTTAAATGGGTTTAGTGGCAAATAACTTAGGCTAGTTCACTTAAGCATTTATTTTCCTTGGGTTTAATCTGGTTTATTCCATTTGATAGATTGGATCTAAATTTGGGCTTTGATTATGTTTATTCAATTATTTAAGATGATTTGGATTAATAAAATTTATTTTATTTGAAGTTAATTTAAAGTTAAATCCATTTTGACACATGTTGGATTTAATGGGTCAACATAGGTTTGATTGCGTCAAATGATCAAATTGATCAAATAAAACCCTATAAATGACCAAATTGTGTTTCAAGATGTTTTTTAAATAATTTTGAATAATTAATTTGAATTAATTTTATTTTAATTTAAGTTTGAGTCCAATAAAGTCCATTTGGGCCTATTTATATCAAATGATAACATAGCCATGTAAGGCCTTATTAGATTTAAATTCATTTAATTCATATTTAAACATAATAATTTAATGCTTTTAAGTCTTTGTAACGATTCAATTTGGTCAAATTATGGTGGGTTGACCTTTGACTTAGTGGGACTCACGTAAGTCAATCTTATGTTCAATGGTTGAGTTTCATTTGGACTTGACTCCAATCATTTTCATGTAATGATTTTATACTTTTTATTTGATATGATTTGAATTTATTTTGATTTTATTTGAATTTCTTTGGGTTCAAATGATTTTGAACTTATGTAGGCTGGTTGGTAACGCCTTCTCAATTATCTTAACCTAAGTTCAATTAGATTTAATTTTCAATTGAGTGTATTTGGGTCAATTATCTGTTTAGATTTTGGGGTAAGTTTGGATCCACCTAATCCCATTAGGTTGGGTCAAATCTTAGGAGAATTCACTAGGTCACTAAGCATAGTGATCTAAGTGCTTAAATCAGGAGGCTCTTAATTTAGGATTAGGTATCATAACTCCTAGTTTTGGAATTGATGTTAACCTCATCCAAAAATAAGATTAAAATTTATTTATTTAAAAATCTTAAAAGGCAAAAATTCTCAGATGATATATGCATTTTTTACTTATTAAAAAATATCAAAAGATATATTTTCTCTACTTAAAAATTTAAAAAGGTATAAGTCCCAAAGACTATAAATATCTCTATTTGTTCAAAAGCTTTAAATATATAAAATTCAAATGGTACAATTTTGTATTAATATAAATTTCAAAAAGCATGAGCATCAAAAGGTATATAAGCTCATTTTATTTTAAAAGTCTATGAAGACATCTAAAAGTTAGAAGTTTTAAAAAATATAAAATGATAGATAAGTGACTTATCAATAAGAGATCAAAGCATTATGTTCTAACTTAGGGAAAAGCTTTTTATTGAGTACACTATAAATGAACCATAATAATCTAGATTTTTAGTAAGGCATGAAAATTTAAACTTCATTTCAACGTCATAAAAATGTTCAGTCTCTTAGAGACAAGTTCTTAGAAATTTTGATTTGTTTTGCAAGCATATTAGAAGTTGATTAATTATCATTCTCACTTTTAATAATTTTATTATGTACACTAATCAAGCTTATATATTAATATATGGACAAAGATATAATCAGAGACTTAATAAAGAAGAGCTTTGTTTCAAAGCCATAGAGTTACTACACCAACATAATGTGCCAAAAGTTTCTTGAAGTTTTTTGTAGTATTAAAAATCCTTACTCTAACCCTAAATTCAACCTCAATTTGGATAAGATTAGCCTCTTCACATTATGTGAGGCTTGAATATGGACAAGTTATCTAACAGCCCATTTGTGTTCTTTTGAAGTCATCATTGTTTTTAATTTTAATGTATAATTTTTACCCATACTCAATGCTCACAAATAGACGGGAGTGTTTAGTTAAGCATCAAGCCTTATCTTTAATAGTAACTCAAATATATACATATATTTATATTAAACTATAGTATAGATCTATAGAAGATTTTATAAGGATGTAGACCACTGAATTCTCTTTTCTAAGCCATCAAGAATATTAAAAGTTTTATTCATCTAATACGTCAATAAATTTTTATTTTCCATAATAATACCCTCCTAGAATTACTAATCAATAATCATTTAAAAATTAAAAAAAAATAGTTTAAAAAAATTTAAAATTTTTTTATTAAAGATTTACCCACCAAGTGGAACATTAGCAAAAACATTTGATTAATTTTGACAAGTCAAAAAATCATAAGAAATTCAAGTCAATAATCGAAGTCGTGTTGCGTCACTCGTTTCCCACGATTTTGTATTTGATTGGTAATCATATAAGGCAGAAGATATTTTAGCCATTTGCATCAAGCTCTCTCATGTACGGTTCTGTAGAGTGGCAGTAAGGGTGACTTATCTGTCAACTTTTTCACTATCACCCCCAAAAAATAAAACTCTGCCTTACATAAAGTTGCCAGAGTACGATGAACCTCTTGATTTGAAATAATACTAATTCAATACAATTGTTATTCATGACAAAAAATGACTACATAGAGTTGTTATCTATATTGAAAAAAAAATTATAATTTTTGATATCTTAATTATAGAAACTCAACAAAATTAAAACTATCATAATTTCAATATGAGACATTAAAAATAAAAATTCTCCAAAAAAAAAATATCAAAATAGTATAATTATATGATAATTCTTTGTATGAAACTCACCAAAATTCAATTAATTAAATCAATTTTTTCTCCGATAAAAATGATGAAAAACAACACAAAGAAGTTTGAAATTTATTAATCATAGAGAAACTAAGGGGTTGTTTTTTGTTTTTATTTTTATGTTATTTTTAAAAATATATTTATTTAGAGTACTTTTACATAATTTTATTTTTTATTTTTAAAAATAAAAACATCATTTTTAAAAATACTCAAAAATATAAACAAAATAAAAAAATATTATTTTTAAAAATAACAAGTACAATTAAATAAATTTATTTTTAAGTAAAATAAAATAAAAACAAAAAAAAAAGTGATCCCAAACGCACGCCCCAAAAGTACTAATTAATTGTTATTATTTTTTGGAGGGACTTCCTTCGTTGTCATCTCCATATTGTCAAATCAAGTATACACAAACATTCAATATTTATTCTCATGAGCTATACAAAATTTTATGAACAATTAACTCCGTGTTGGGGAGAAAATCAGAGCCTCATGTGAAATTAAATAAAATCTTCCCATTTCAAATTCAATTCGTTCAAATAGAAGCAATCAGCCACTTCTCCAAAGAATCAGATAGGGGTATGTGATATTTGAATAAAAAAATCGAATAAAATCAATCTTATTTAATATTTGTTTGATAGTTGATAATAACTTTGATTATTTTTTTTTACTTTTCAATTTGATTTTCATTTTATAAATAAATTAAAATAAAAGTTGAATCTCAATAATGACTTTAAATATTGAATCAATAAAATTCATGAATTATAAATAAATAAGTACATAAAAAATCAATATGATCTAATATGTTAAAATTATAAATTTTAGTAAATATTATTTATTATTTTTCTTGATTCATATTATTTAAGTTAAACATAACTACGCTGATTGTTAAAAATATTAATATTTTGTACAACCAAAATGAAACCGAACTAACCAATTTAAAGTTTAGTTTAATTTGAAAATTAGCTTTTTATATTTAATTCTCTAAATTTTGTAACTAAAATCAATTGATTTAGATAATCTACAAATCAAATTATCTAAACTGACTAAATTCATGCCTATAATTTTAAGACTCTTTATAAAAGCAAATGTCCTTTTTCAGTGTCGTTCGTAAGGAAAGTATGTTGAAAGTCTATTCGTTGTTCTTGTATATCCCAAAATCCAAAAAAGATATTAGTTTCATTATATCAATAATGTTTAGTACCATGATAGTCTTTATAGATATATGGTTATGTCCTTTTTATCTGCATATTTATCAGTATTAAAGATATATCGATGTGAGAGCTATGTGAGTTAGTATCAAATAAGATTGAGATCTTATTACCTGGTTGAATATAATATCCTTTTATAGTTAATTGATTATTTGAGTGTTGCATTTTTCTTGAATCAATTGATTTTCTTAGTTGAATGATGAAATCATTATTATTTTCATTAAATAATAATTGTCATCTAGGTAATCTAAAACTATTACCTAGGTTACTGCTTTCTCCAAAATCTAGGGCTAGAGTATCAGGATGAGGTGTTAATGTTGTATAATCTACTTCTTCTGGTTGGATAATATGTCCAATTTGAGAAAAGATGGAGTCTATATGAATAGATTCATCATGTGTTCGAATTATAACAATATTATGATGATTACTATAAGTATACGCTACTTGATATGTAATACTGTAAACATCACTTCCTGAGCGTAACTGAATACGATCTAACTTGTATTTAAGAGTTAGGGTTCGGTCTAAATGCCTATCATCAATGTTTATTGCATAATTATGATGTGAGTTAAACATCAATATTTAATAACAAAGATTTCCTTCAATAACTCCAAGTAATGCATATTTTTTAGAATGAATAATTCTGTTATCATAAATGCAAAGAATAATTGGACTGTTAATCCTTTATCGAAAATAAGCTTTAATTAATATTTGAATTCCTCGAAAGAATACATGTTGGTATCTTACTGTATAAGATATTGTTTGAAGATCTTGATTTTTAATTGCTAAATTGTATAAAAACATTTTTGTACTACCTTGTCTAATACTATAATGAATAAGTTTTTTTTTCAATTTAATATAGACACGTTGAAACAATCTTTAGTTCCTAAAGATAGTTTTCTTTTTCTTATATTTTTATATTCATCTTTGAAAATAGTTAATTGTCTACTACATTCATATTGATTATCTATAATTTGGTTCATATCATTTATTTTTTCAACTTCAGACATTAATCAGAACATAGATATTCTTCTATATCATTGCCTGAATAAAAATATTGATCTATGAGATCATTTTCTTGATCAGACAGTTCATAAATTTTCTTCTTCAGAATCTATTTTAAAGATATCAAAGATAGGTTATAATTGTTCTTCTATAATTTAAACTGATTTAACTACCAAGACTTTTTTTTTTCTTTTTGGACATTCATTAGCATAATGTCCCTCTTCTTGACATAGCCAACATTTACAAATTTTAGATTTAGAGTTAAATTTTTTCTTTCCAAAGTTCCTTTTTTTTTCATATTTACTTTCTTTTTTGTTGTTATCTTAAATAATTTTTTCTTCTGGATATATTTTGTACTAGTACATTTTTGTGGTGTATTTTTGGAACATCCACATTGATGCACTACTAAATAGTTCATGCTACAACATAATAATTGTTTATATGATTTATTTTGTTTATGTAAGTCTATTTGCTGACAGGCTTCTACTAATTTTTTTTCAGCAAATAATATTCAACTTCCTAAGGTTATATTCGTAGGATATAACCATTGAAATGCTTGACCCTATATTGTATTGTATGGTTCATATAATTTTTAAAAGTATGTATCGAGAATATCATGGAAGAATTTTTTATATTTGTAACTATATTCATTTAAGTAACTTATATTGCAAATATTAAGAATTGTAAGTTTTTGCTTAGCAATCTCATATTGCTTCTTGGCTTTTTCAGTTTCAGTAGTGAATCTAATTCTATATCCAAGAGATTCACTTCTAATAAAATCTGCATAAATATTTACACATTTACCTGGCATACTTATAGTAGATTCAGCTAAACATGTATTTCTAACTTCTTATTTTTGATCTTGTCTAATACCAACAAACCATTTTTTGCAAATACCTCTAAGAGTACTTTCAATAAATCCGTATGCATCTTCTCCTTCGAGGTTGTAATTATAAATGCCTAAACTATTTTCTATACTCCATTTATTAATTATTTCTGTAATATTTTTGCAAAAGTCTAAATTTAAATAAACTCCATATCCACTAATTGCATTATTAAAACAATCTTCTTTTTTATTTTGAGGAATTTTTTTGGATTGATTATTTCTAGATGTAGGGATTCGTTTAATACTAGGTGGTAAATAATATTGTGGATTGGTGGAAGTCGAAGTACTTGTACTAGGTTGAGTGTTTTGAATAGTTATTTTTGAAATAGGTCTATCTACTGAAAGCATTTGTAGTGTATTATTCATAAATTGATGATGATTTAATATGGCTACTAACTCATCTATTTCCTGTGATGATTCTTTAATTTCTACAACTTCATTAATTCGTATAGCACCTTGAATATTACTTCTACTAGGAGTAATAATGGTAACTTTCCTTCATACGAATCTCTTATCAGAAAAGAAAAAGAAATATTTAAAAGACTTTGAGTAGAAGAACTTCAAGAAGATATATTTAAATCTAAAAAATAATGGCAAATATATCAAAAGAATATTTAGAAAAAGAATTTAGAAGAATTCAAGATTTATTAAATATAAACATTACTAATAACCAATTACAAGTCTTCATAGATGAACAATTTTTCATATTAAAGTCCCACTTGGAAATGTTAATGAATGGATTGTTCTTAGTTATATGATACTAAAACAATGACATGACCTTAGAATTAGTTTGAATAATTTGAATAAAGTATTAACTTGAAATATATGGAATTAAATCAAATTCAAAACTGCAAAATCAAATGATTTAAAACTCTCTTACAAAAATGATATAAATCTTTAACATATTTAGAAAGTACTAGTAATATAATAGAACTTAGAAAAAAAATTATTGAGAACTAACAGATTCTCAATAATAGCATTGCAACAGCCACAATTCTTGTGGAATGCGTCTGTACCGAATTTGACTTACAAGGATTAAATCTTAATGATAACCTTCCCTGGTATTCAAAAAAATATGTTATTACTTCTAATAGAAGTAACATTCAAGGTGCTATGCGAAGTAATGAAGTTGTAGAAATTAAAGAATCATCACAAGAAATAGATGAGAATAACACCACAGCTTAAATTCATTTCCTACTCTTAGTGTAACAAAATCATATATTAATTGTAACAACATAACATATTCAGAAGAGAGCATAATACTTAAACAATTTCATTGGCATAAAATATCATTACATATTACAATATTCAAACCATACTTACATACATGAACAAGAGAGAAGATAACTTTAGCCGAGATGGCAATCACACATTACTTTCTCTCTTTATTCTCTAATAATCTCTCTCTCTCTCTCTCTCTCTCTATTTTCCACTACCCCTTACACAACCGCAGACATCACTATTTATAATTGAGATTCATAAGTGAATCAATAATTTGGGCTGACGTAAGTGCTTACGTCATTTATTTGCTGACGTCATGGCTAACGTTTTGTTATTGATGATATCATGACTGATGTTTATTCTTCTAGAAGTTTTGATTATAGTCTTTCTTTTACTTCTTGAAGATTACTTTTGGTTTTGCATAGCATACATTTATGCAACTTTTCTTTCTGCATTCTTTTGCATAATTTATCTCGTATTTCTGTACTAGTAGATATCATATTTTTGAGCAAAATATTTTTCCATTTAAGATATATTACTTCATGTATCGTTTTAGTCTTTTGTCTGAAGTGGCTGTAGACAAATAATGAATTAGAACAATGATAGACTCATATATTTGATGGATCAATTTTCATAGTCTCTATCCATAATTAATATAATTCTTCATCTTTGTTTCTCTTGATGAAGTTTTTATTTGCCACATCTTTTAGGTAAAATTGTTCACTACTGATTCTAAGATGAACCATTGTTACAGATCCTTCTTATAGTTCTGGGCATATCTATATAACTTTCATATAAATATTCCAATGCTTCAAAATTGACTGGAAGGTTTCAATTGCCATAATCGCATTTGGTAATTTACTTAATGAAGTAAAACTTTCAATGTAAATTATTTAAATTAATCCACTAAGGTAGAGTTCGTATACAATCTTTGGATCTGTGTCTTCGTAGATATACTCTACATTTATATTTCCTTGGGAATGGAAATATATTTGTGGATTAATTTGTTCTTGGTATAACAAAAATTGTTGCCATTTTACAAATAGTTCGAGGAAACTTTTCTGCTTTTTTGGTAGTTTGAGGAGAATAGTGAAGTACTGTTTTGCTCCTTGTTATATTTTGAGCAAATCCACAGCTGTCAACGGATTTGCCATATCTTCATCACTAACTATTTATAGTGATTGTTTATCTTCCGATATTTTATCAGATACTTCTTTTGTTTTTTCTTTAAGAAGGGTACTTGCTTCTGGATTTTTTGTATAAGGATTGGCCTTCTTATTATAATTGCACATAGTGCATAATTGAGTTATTGAAGGTAATTCTTCAACATCAAGTTCTCCAGAGAGATAATTCTTTACTTTTTGTAGCTCGTTTAAAACCTTGCTACCGAATGATCTATCACATTATAATTTTCAAATTTGAAATTCAAGAATTTGGAGGTAGTTGCCAATAAGTTGTTCATCTGACTTTTTAGAGAGTTTGTCATACGCTATTTCAGATTCCATAATTCCAAGATCTTCTACTTTTTATTGTGTTATATTAAGCATGTGCTCTATGTCTTGTTCTGTGCTCATATCCTACAAAATTCACATGTTAGAGTATCTACAAGACTATTATTTTTTTCTTTAATATATTCAAGGTCAAAGCTTTAAGCAGAAAATCAACTCTGTCATCTTATAAGTCTTTTATTATGAAGATAATCGATTATTTTTCCTTCGATAAATAAAATAGCAAGTTTATTATCTATTCTGACAATAAAATGTTTGTTTAAAAATATTTTAAATTTTTTTAATGAATTTTTTAGTTGCCAGGAGTTCTTTTTCATTGATATCATAATTTTGCTCTATCAAAGTGTAAGTGCTAGCCATGATACTTCAATATTGTCTCTTTTAGCTATTAAAATAGCTACCCCAATAGTTTTTTGAACTACCTGTTTCAATAATTAATTTTTCTTCAATATGTGGAAGATTTAATTTGAGAAGATTTTTACAAGTTGATTTGATATATTGTAAAAAATTTTCATCTTCTTTTGACCAATACCATATCATATTTTTTTGAAACTTCTTTTGTAAAGGAGCTCATAGAGATGCCAAATTTTTAATTAATGTTTTAGCATAATTAATGCATCAAAGAAATCTTTGTAACTCTTTTTTATTAATAATGTTTGAAAATTTATCAATTTTTTGTAAAATATGATCTTGGAGTTCTATTGCTCATTGATCTATTTTTAGTCCTAATAATTCTATATTTTGTGTTACAAAGACTTGTTTCTTTTTACTTAAAGCAATCTCATATTTTCTGGCTTTTTGCGAGAATAATGTTAGATGATTTATATGAGAAGTTAAAGTATTGTTAAAAAATAAGAATATCATCAATATAAATTAAAGCAAAAGTATTGAATTCTGAAAATAAATAATTTATATATCTTTGAAATATTTGTGGTGCATTTTTTAGTCCAAATGATATTACATTTTATTGGTAATGTCCTTGAAGAGTACTAAATACAGTTAATTCTTTGCTATCTTTATGCATTTTAATTTACCAAAATCAAGTTTTGAAAACCATTTCGCATTTTTAATTTGGTTAAGTAATACTTCTTTGTTGGGTAAGAAGTATCCATCAAACTTTGTATTGTCATTCAATTTTTTATAATTAATTATCAATCGAGCTTTTTCATGTACTTGTTCAGCATGATTTCGAACATGGAAAGCAGAGATCCTAATTATGCAATAAACATTAATGATAGGCATCTAAATCGAACACTTACTCTTAAACATAAGTTAGATCATATTCAGTTCCGCTCAGGAAGCGCTATACAGTATTATATATATCAAGCAACGTATGCTTATAATAATAATCATAATACTATTGTATTTTGAACATATGATAAACCTATTCATATAGACTCTATCTTCTCTCAGATTGGACATACTATCCAACAAGAAGAAGTAGATTATACAACACTAACACCTCCTCTTGATACTCTAGTCCTATATTTTAGAGAAAGCATTAACCTAGGTAATAGTTTTAGATTACCTAGATGACAATTACTATTTAATGAAAATAATAATGATATCATCGCTCAACTAAGAAAATCAATTGAATCAAGAAGAGTACAACACTCAAATAATTTATTAATTAATTATAGAATGATATTATATTCAATGAGATAATAAGATCACAATCTTATTAGATACTGACTCACATAACTCTCACATCGATATATCACGGCCGTCGCAACTTCGTATTGCCACAGGGCCGTGTAGGGGCGGAACCAGTCATTTTTTCCAGAGTGGGCAAATTAATTATCAAAATTTTAAACAAAAATTTGTATTATCATTTATTAATTTTTAGGGTGGGCAAACTAATAAAATGAAAAAAAAATTGTCTTTATTGGACAAGAATTTTTATTAGGAGGAAAAAATTATTTTTTTAAAAAAGAAACTTTAATTTAAAAAAAATTGAGGGTGGGCAATTGCCCACCCTCACATACACATGGGTCCGCCCATGGGGCCGTGGCTTTCAGCCAATCGCATCGGCCATTCGGATGGCTTGTTCTTCAGGAACATTGAGCCCGACACGCCCAAATTTTTTGCATCACCTTCGGGTCATTTAATCTGGCGCTTGAGCTCCCGAATTTTTGGAATTTTTCTCGGGTCGCATGCGTTGGATTTCCACCGGGACTTTACTTTTCTCGCGCTGCATATTGAAGGCACGTAAGGGTGCATGATCAGCATCTGACAAGCGATGATGCGCGGTTCGAGAATGTAGGTGCGGCGCGAGAGCATGTCATGACATGCTCACGACGTGGCCATTGGCACGTCCGTCCCGGCATGCACAGCATGCCTACGCATGAAGCGGGCTCAAGCTCACTCCCTAATAGAAGGTCCCCCAAAACGCTACTTTTGGCCCAAAGGCACTGACCGAAAACAGAGGTCAAGCATTCTCCATCGTCATGCAAACTAAAGGGACGTGATAACGAATGTGCATTTTGATCCTGCGAGGCACGTACATTCACTTCAGAGCGCAAAGATGCTCCATGTGAGATGCCAAGTCAGCCAATACTCTAAAGAATGCAGTCGATTCGTATGCCGCATGAAGCCCTTCGTAGCACTATGCTCGAAAATTCCATTCGATTCGTAACACGTTGACATAACATGAAGGAAGCATGTAGATCCTAAGATCATGAGCATAGTCACCCTTACATGCATGTCTGGCAGCAAATGGGCTTGCTTTGAGCACTCTAATTTCTTCAAAGTAATGGCGACGACCAGAAATTAAGGCCGAGCATTGCGGCATAAGGGATGAGGCGGCGGACCACAAGGACACCAACCAAGGTTCAACTACGAGCTTTTTAACGGCAACAACTTAAATATACGCTATTGGAGCTGGAATTACCGCAGCTGCTGGCACCATACTTGCCCTCCAATGGATCCTCGTTAAGGGGTTTAGATTATACTTATTCCAATTACCAGACTCGAAGCGTCTGGTATTGTTATTTATTGTCACTACCTCCCCTTGTCAGGATTGGGTAATTTGCATGCTTGCTGCCTTCTTTGGATGTGGTAGCCGTCTCTCAGGCTCCCTCTCCGGAATCGAACCCTAATTCTCCGTCACCCGTCACCACCATGGTAGGCCCCTATCCTACCATCGGAAGTTGATAGGGCAGATATTCGAATGATGCGTCGCCCACACAAGGGCCGTGCGATCCGACGAGTTATCATGAATCAGCGAAGAAGCGCGACTTTTACCTAATAAATGCATCCCTTCTAGAAGTCGGGATTTGGTGCACTTATTAGCTCTAGAATTACTACGGTTATCCGAGTAGTACGAACCATCAAACAAACTATAAATGATTTAATGAGATATTCGTAATTTCATAGTCTGAAATAGATCATACTTACACATACATGACTTTACCGATAAATATGGATATCAAAAGATCAAAAGGACAAAATCATATATCTATAAAGACTATCATGATACTAAATATTATTGACACTGATATCTACTTATTAATATCTATCTTTTTTATTGTTTCTATAATGATTCAATTTGGTGTAATCCTCCTGGTCATATTATCTGTTTAGTCTAATCTAAAGTTGAACATTAAAATTTTATTATTTATTGTGAACCTTTGAAGGCGCCATTCATCCCAAAAATATTCCATTATGAGTAGAGGTTGCATTTGATTAATTTTACATGATTTAATTTATGAATTTCTAAATAAATTAAATTTAGTTGTAAAATATAAGAAGCGAACAGCGTAAACTATTTTTAAAATCAACTTGGATCAAACTGAACTTTAGTTGGTTAATTTGATTTCATTTTTTTGTGAATCAAATTATAATTAATTTTAACAATGAACTTAATTATTTTTCAACTTATATATATATATATATATATATATATATATATATATATATATATATATATATATATATATATATATATATATATATATATAGAACTATACCAACCAACTAATATTTATATAGAACTAACACCACTTAACTTATATTATAATTTATTTTTCTTGATTAATATCTAATCATATCTACTAATTATTGACACTTAATACTTTATTGTTTGATGGTCAACATTCTTATCAAAAGATAATGCGATAATTATACTCTAATTTCTTAATTTCCAAAGTCAATCATATAAGCATGAGTTATATTTATTAATTTCTAAAATAAATATTTCTAATATCTATATTCTATTGGGTCCACCTGTTAATTCCTCTGCAATCATGAACCGTGAATTATTGGGTCCAACTGTTAATTCTTCCCAATGTTCCATTTGCAGGAGATATAATAAGCCACTCCTAAAATCAATTTATTTTAAAATTTAGTAAATGGTTTTATTTGAATTTAATTGCAATTTAGGTTTAACAAGCAGAGAAAGTTACAGTGACGATTTAATTATAATATAAAAGGAAAACGGCCACCGTGGAACTCGAACCCACGATCACAAGGTTAAAAGCCTTGCGCTCAACCAAGTGAGCTAGACGGGCTTGCGATATGTTGGGCCAAATAAACTCATATTCCTATAAATTTGGAAAAAATAAATTTTTTCTTAAAAATTAAATGAACTATTTAAAACTATGAGTCCTGTAATATGTATGGACTGCACATATGCCAAAAACTAATTATTATTATTTTTCAATTTTATACAACCTCTTAATTGGTCATACACCAAATTATAAGTGCTATTCCTAAATCCCATATTCATATATGTTTATTTTTTATATTATAAAATTGGTGAACATACATAAAATTATTTTAAAAATTAGTGTAATATATATAAAATCATTAAAAATTTATAACACGCTCATTTTTAAAATATAATAATTTTAATATTTATTAAAAAAATAATTAAAATATTATGAGCCAAAAATTATCTTATGCTCTTTATCTTGTTGCTCATTTTTGTGATGTTAATTTAGATTGTTTAACATACATGAATTTAGATATATACAAACATAAACAATATGACTACATATTTTGGAATTTTGGTCAAAATAATCTAAATATTTCTCTTAAAAATTATGTCTGTGCACTCCTTTTTTTAGACTAAGGAAATTTATATTTCAAATGATAGAGAGTTTAAAGATCTAAAGAACTTTAGAGCATTACCCGATGATCAATGACTAGCACTAATTAGCATTGTTGTTTAATTAGTGCAACGGGACTACTATACAACCACCATTATTTGACTGTTGTCGTCTAATTATAGTTATTTAACTATATTATCTAATAATTAGTATCTAACTATCATTGCTTGATTAAACATTGTCAGAATAACATTTCAGTCCCCCATTATCACCCTCCACAATATTTAATTCATCTATGAGAGATCAAACAGGTGTTTTATACTTTGGAATCCAATTCTTTCTATGAGAAATAATGAACTTTTTGTAATCTTGTGTATGCTATAGAGTATATCCACTATATTATGTCCTATGTTTTTTTTTTTCATGTAAAAATTTTGATATCTCATGTAATTTTTTTAAATGTTTGATAAATCTTCATACAAAATTAAGACTCTCATTCTATTAATGTGAACATTATCGCACACAATAGTTTTGTTTTTGTGTTGTTTATAATAAATCGTTTTCAAAATTCTACAAACACTATTCTAATAGCTGACAATATTTCTCTTAATTAAGAATATCATAATTCAACTAATTAAAGCCACCCAAGCCTAACTTAAGAAGATCATCTTCTTAGTATGGAGTAATGAGCTTATAATTTTTAACTTTTATAAGAATTTAACTGATAAATAATATTTTCATAATTTGATGAAATCTGCTTACCATAAAATCAATAATAAGTTATGACTAATCAATTGAGGCACTCAAATAGGGTCTCTTTATCATTATATTAAAGTTGTTAGCACTATAGCTTTATTAGAATCTTCAAAGTATTGTCAGTTCAATCTATTATTAGCATATTACTTGAGATCTAACAATCTCTTAAATAGTATTAATGGATTTAGGCTAATCTCATATTATGAACATCTCTTTTACTGTTATAAAAGATGATATTTGCAATCATATTAACCAAAAGTTTTCTTAGAGGTAAAAAAGTGTTCATCATCATAGATTTTAAGAATATTCAACTTTGATAGATGTTGTTCTCTAGCATCCCATTTTTGTGAGATTTATGTTGCTTATTATAGATTCTTATGATCAATCCTTTGATCCTTGTAAACATATTAATCATTACAACATTATTATGTATATTTAATAGATCTCTGGTAGGCTCCTCTACATGGTATTTCCAAACATGCTTAAGAGTTAAGCTTATATTTGATCCTATTTTCTATTTAGTAAGATCGTTTAAGAATTCACCCATATTACCAAATTTTTTATTGAACAACTTATTACAAATTAGAGGATTATTAGAAATTCTTCTCATCTTTCTAGAATTTGACAAAATAAAATAAAACCTTTAACATTCATTTTCAATTATGATGTAGTATATCAAATAAATAAATCAAATTATCCCTTTGGATATATTACAAGATAAATAGCAAAGGCTTAAGCAAGAATAGTCTATAAATAAGAGCAAATTTCAAAGACTATGATATTCCCCAATACTTAAATTATTTAAATTTAATTTTATAGTTCTATTTTACAATAATTCTCAAATCATATAAAGTTGATTAACATAATGAAGGAGCATGAAAAATAAAATGTTTTAATATAATGTTAGAAATCATCTCCTTCATTAAGTGGTCAACTTATCTCTCCATCCCACCTTTTTTTTCAAAAATGAGAAAGCTCAAGGGTCATTTTTTTTGCTTATAAATAAAAAAACTAATATGAAATAACTTTTTAGTGATGGAAAAAATATTTTGAATGAAAAATTAGCCTTCTTTTTAGCTTAATACTTAGTGGCTCAAGTTTTGCCCTTCTATAATGAGATAAGATAATTATCTTTATATCTTTTAATATTTACTTTCTATTTTATTAAACTCTTGATGATAAGTTTCTCCACACTTTCATCCACATCCTTCAAATTTTTTAGAATCAACTACCACTCATCCACTTCAAGATGTCACATAAAGCTCTTGGTTAAGCAAGGTAAAAAATACTATTTAGTATTATTTCAATTAATTGACATCCATATAAATTTCATCAAACCTAATCATTTACTTTAAATCATAAATGCACATCCTATGTTAACTATACATAAGCATTCTTAGTTATTTATCCCAATTAAAATTCATTATCTAAAGTATTTAGTACTAGTCTAAGCATTCCTTCCATTATACTCTATTAAACCCCTGATCATTCCATGCAACACTACAAATATTTCTTTAGATATTGAACTAAGGATTCATAGCTATATCTAAGACTTAATCTCACCAAAATGTTACTTCTTGCCTTCACGAACTTAACTCTAATTTTATAACAATAAATATCCAATCCAAAAATGCATCTTACAATTAACCAATATATCACAACCATTCATAATCATTGAGTTGACCAGGTTACCTAATTATATCATAACTTCATCCTAGATAGAGTAGCTATTAAGGACTAGGTGCTCCTGATGCCTTCTAATAAACTTAACTACTTTAATCTACTATATTAAACATGCTTTAAATCCTAGACTCATATTTTTCATCTCTCTAAAGCCCCAATATCTTCCCACTATAACCCCAAAAGTAAACCTTAGGCAAACCTACTGACCTCAATTGTTTCTTATGTGCCATATTTAAATGATTTCCCTTTCAAAAGCATAAATCATTTAAGCATCACAACTAAAGACTAAGCCTCAAAATCCAATCAAACCTCGCTTTTGAGTTAATTGATTCATATTGTGATTAACTTGAGACATCAGATTAGAACTATATATATATATATATATATATATATAATTTATTTTTGTACTAGCATGTTTAATTAAATGGGAAACATCTTTATAAAAGTTGTATTCTTATTTAATAAACTTTTATTCTATCTACATCATGAGCATAATATCATGGACAAACTTTTTCTATGTCACCCATGTAGCCTTAGCATACTCCGCTAGTGTTAAGCCTGCCTAATGCTCATGCAGCGCTTAGCTAGAAAATGAAGAATGCAAAAGAGAAGGGGAGTAAATAGATAACTTCACTAGTATAAGAGAACTTTATAATGCTTGGACCTTACACACTCACATCTAGAGTCACTCTCCTTAGATAGTAACAACTGAGGGGGAAGGGCAATATTTAAAGCCATCATCCTATGCCTAAGAATAATCTAGATTACACTACACATTACATATAAGTATAGTTGTTTAAAATACTCCACATTATTTCTCTTTACAAAGTAATACACTCTATAATACTCTAGAAAGTTTTGGAGTCTCCTAGAGTACTAGATATCTCAAGAGATATGTAGAACCCATGTATTGACCTCATTTTTGGATAAAGTTAACATCATCCATAATCATAGTAATTATATCCCTTATCTTAGATTGAGAGTTCCCTAATTAGGAACTTAATACACTACACTAAGTGATTAAGTGAACAAAATAAAATAAAACAATACATCGAATTAAATATTAAACTTAAACTTAAATTAAATTTGAAATCAAAACTAAACATAAAACTAAATCAAACTCAAATAACGTGAAAGCTCAAGAAATCCTAGTAAATTCTTCTAAGACTTAATTGGAATTAGGTGAATTCAAAACAAGTTTTAACTTAATAAAATTAAACCAAATATATCTGAACTAAAATCTAAATTTAAATGAGCCTGAATTGAGTTAATTGGGTTTGATTAACTCAATTAGCTCATTTAAGCTCAAAATGACCTAAATCCAAGAAAGTCAAATAAAATCAAACAAAATTAAAATTAAGTCAAATCAAAAACTAGAATCAATGCATAAACACAAACAAACTAAAAAATAAATCAAGACGGGACACAAGGTGACAAATAGGTCATTTGACCTAGAGTTGACCCATGTAGGCTCCACTAAGTCAAAAGTCAACAAATAAAAAATTGGTCAAATTGAGTCATTCCAAAAAGCTCAAAATTATCAAATGAACATGTTTAAGTCTTAAACTAAACAAATCTAAATTTAATAAGGATTCAAAGGGTTGATTTGGCCACTTAACCCAAATGGATCCAAATGAACTCTATTGAACTCAAACCCAAATTAAAGCATAAATAATTCAAATTAAATAGTCCAAAACATTTTAAAATCATAAATGAACCAATTTGATCATTTTTTAAGTTTAATTTAACCAATTCAGTCATTTGTCCTAATTGAACCCATTAAGATTAATTTGGGTTAAATTGAGTCAAAATCTAAACCCAACTTCACACCTATTAAAATTAATTATTCAAAATCTTACCAAGACTTAATAAAACATGATTGAAACCTAACCATATTTCGATTATGTCAAGTTGGCCATTCAATTTAATCAAACCTAACTTAATTTTAAAAAAGTTAGTTTGGGTTCAAATCAAAATTTAACCTAGATATAATGAAGTCAATTAATCAAAATTATCATGAATGGCCAAACAAACACAATCAAACTTAAATCTAAATTCAAGATGGCCAAATACACCAAGAGAACCAATTTAACTCCTTTGGGTATTTGTGTTTATTTTTGGATGTGGGGGGACACCACGTAGATCGTAGTGGATACTTATTGAAGTGAACGGGTACGACATTGAGGTATGTTATACTATCTCAAAAGATAGAGATGTCACCCTTCAATGGACCTAATCACTTAATAAGGACTCCTAAAGCATGACGAGTCTTTGAAAATATTAGAGATTTTTCTATTGCTTTACATGGATGAATAAAGTAGGATTTTTATTAAACCAGTTTCTAAAGTTCTCTATGGAGGTAAGCCTCCATAGTTAATTACATCTTAAGGAATAAAATTTTCTAAAAATACTCTCAATTAAAGTAGACAATCATCATCTCAAAATATTTCAAGGTTAGACAATCAAAGGATTGATTATATTTTGGAAATTAATTGGGATAGATCAAATGGAGAGACTTATTTTGGAAGCCAAAGAAGATGGGTAGGGAATGCTCATGATACTAGGAAGCCTAGTGAGCATTCCAATCTATCATATGATTGAGCTTTATATATTTGAAAATGGTGTGATTTATTTATTTTAGTTAAATTTTATTAGATTACTAGGGCTTATAATCCAACAACACAAGATTATGGAAAAACCTAAGAGGTGAGGATTTATGCTTGTAGCCCAAAGAAAACAGTAACTTCAGATCCTAAATTTAGGGAGCTTTAGCATAAGCTAAAACATGACCTGAATCTAAGCAAATATAAGCAAAAGGTTACCTCCACAAGAGAGGATAAATCACCTGACTGCTGAGCTTACAATCGCTTAGGGTGGCTACCTGCTAACTCCTCTTATGATTTTAAAATCATGTAGTCTAGTCTTATGAATCATAAGATAGCTAGGGTAGTTATTTATTTGAAAGAAACTAAAGTTCTTAAACCCACTTCCTAAAGGACTAAATCATGAGTGGTATGAGCAATGACTTAGTCTACCAATGCAAAAATCTTACAAATTTCATTTCATTTTAGACACATCATTTTGATAAAGGCCATAGGATTTTGATGCCTACATGCATGTTAAAATAAAGTTATTGGCTAAACCAATGGGAAGGGGTATTTTCCAACACAAGGGATGCCCTCAAAGGTCAAGCATTTCCCTATAATGCAAAGATGAAAATCCCCTCAATAGCAAAATAATATGATATGCATGTTGCGAAACATTCAACCATTCAGCTAAGGGGTTACTAAATCTTTTAATTGTCTTATTTAAGACCTAAGATTTATGGTGAGGTTATGAGTTATGAGGGATTAATTGAAGTAGAAAAATTAATTTTTACCCTAAGAGCCTATTATATCCAAGCCACATTAAAACATCATTCATTTAAGAAACTAAGAAAAGTATGTCATTTCTAGTGCACAAACTAAACAAATCATCAAATATTTTTTATAAAATTAACACAAAAAATAAGAGGCCGATGTAATCGACTACTGCCATTCAACTCGAAAATAAAAGATGGGTAGCCGAGCTCTACACTTATACAACCCTGTATATATAAGAATAATTATAATTTTATCAAATGCTATGGGGGCCTTCTTTCCTTCATTTCTTTATATCTTCTTTCTTCATTCTCTTGCTTTGGATGTGCTTGCTCCAAAGGCATCACAGGGCCTCCTAGGATTAAGCCTTCTAGCCACTACTCATCTTAATCCCCATAACACTAATCTCAATTCCTAATATAAAAATTATATTAAAAATAAGAAAAGTAAAACTAACTATACCTGCAAAATAGAGATTAGCTAAACACACATATATTCCCAAGTAGTTATATTTATAATTTGGACTTAGCACCCTGTACGTAGGTAACTAAGCCCACTTGTCCTAACTTGGATTATGTTTAGGGGTTTAAGCAACTTGCAAAGAGAGCATTCATATTTATTTTAAGCACCCGCTTAAGCATAATCCCCTGTAAAATTATGATTAAGCTAATATCAGCCTAACATCCAATCTATGAGGCATTCACCCTAACATCCAATCTAAAATAATACATCACAAAATAAAATATACATCACATCATACACCGTCCTAACATAGAACTAGAAGTGGGAACTTAATTCTAATGTGTGTGTTAAGGTTTGTGTGGTAAATCTTGCTTAGCATTAGCGGTATAATTTTCTAAGTGTAGAAGGATTCAATTTAACATGAAAGTGGAATTTCACTTGAAGTGATTTAATTGATTTGTAGATTTTACTTTGTGTTTTCTTTTATTTCATTTGATTTACACTTAGCAATTAAGTGTTGTAAAGAGAAGAAAAGAGGATTATCCACTTTTATCCTTACCTTAAGCCACTTTTTAAAGTATATTAATTTGATTTAATTCTCTTTAGCAAATGAATTATTACACATTTTTAAATTAATCCTAAGTTTAGGTTCACTTTAAATAACTCTATTCATTATAACACACATCATAAGATTAATCTAATTGAATTACTATCACATGACATATGTTAACTCATTCCTTTCCATCATATGTAACATGCCTATGATTTTTAATCCTAAGTGTATCTATACATGCAACATGTTTTAGCACACTTATATGATGACTGTGTATATATGTACTTAAAGATTATATTCTTTTATATGATTGAATTATTTAGTCATATTAGTTTAATGCTCTATCTAATTTCTTATACAAAAATACATAGAAATGAAATTAAATAGGTACGTGTCATTGTTAACCAGGGAAGTTAGGTAATCAAATGACCTCCTTAGGGGGCTAGTTAAAGCATCATATTCTTGGGATGTCCAAACTATGTACCCATTTGCATTCAAATATATGTAAATTTATATACATGAATATGAGAAAGAAAGCTACAAATCACATGACTAATTAATCCAAACACTTAGTCAATTATGAATGCATGCATTTTTAGTATAAAAGAGGGATTTTCATCCTTTGCTATCTCACTACACATGAATGTATATGCAAATAAGAGGAAGAAAATCATGCAAAAATTGCAATTTTTTATTTAAATAAAATATTTATGTATGTGAAGCAAGATCCTATCCAAATTCTAATGTAGGAATACATGTAAATAAAATCAAATAAGTACATATCATTGTTAAACCAGGAAAGTGAGGTAATCAAATGACCTCCTTAAGGAAGCCTCGTATTCCCGGGATGTCCAGACTATATACTTATTAACATTCAAACATATATAAAACTACATATAATCTAAGGAAAATAAAGCTTTACTTCACATACCTAAGCTATAAGCACATACAAATCTATATGTATTCATAAATACTATCACTGTAATCAATGTAATTGATTTATAAACTTTTAAAAAATAATTTGAATTTACTAGTGATAATAACCACACATATTATAAAATTAATCCAACACATGAAAGCTTCACATAAAAAAAACCATTTGATTTAATTGATTTTGAAAAGATGAATGTATGATCTCAAATTCCATACAATATTTAACATGATTGGAAAGGAATCAGTATATATAAACACATGATTTCATTCAATCAAATTAATTGCTAAGCATAATCAAATCAAATAAAATTATTTAACGTAAACCAAAGCTTTCTTATTATCATTTTTAATTTCATGCTTTGGTTTGATTTAAGGATGTGAGAAGAGGTTTGCTAGTCATAACTCATTCCCATGTTTGTTAATTTATTTCATTTAATGAAATGTAATTAAGTTGATTTTATGAATTAATTAAATTATAATATGCATTAAATCCATTAATTAACCCTTGCCTATGTTACCTTAAAGTAATTAACTAAATAATTATGAGCCAACATGAAATGCATGGAAAATAGATTTACAATGATCTAAGAAATGAAAAGGCCTAATGCAATTAAATCATAATTAATAATTAATTAGCTTAAGGAACTTGATTAAGTACTTTTTATGGTTTTCCCGTACATGTAGGTTAACCATAATTTTCTTAAATATCTTTAGGTTATTGAACACCTAAAGATCTACCCCACTTAGTTAATTAGGATTGGATACATTTTTAGATTTTAATTAGACTAATCAAATAATTAATTAGAATTAATCCTTAATTGATTTTTCTTAGGAAATGGGATGAACTTAGGGAAAGAGATTATGAAATAGGTCTCGATCCTATTCCATAAGTCCTCTCACTATTAGACACTGATTAATGAGCCCAATTAATTAATTAGTCAATGTTCATGTGATTAATTAACCCTTAATTAAATTAAGAAAGTAATTAGAGCTTAATTAACTAATTTTCCTAATTAATTAACTAATAAATCTCAAGCAAATTAGAGGAGGTAGAGGTCATCCCCTTAAGCAATCTCAAAAAAATTTAGGGTTAATTAATTAATTAATTATGAAGTAATTAAGCTAATTAATTTTTTAAATAAATCCTAATTAAGCTTGAATTAATGTTCAAAATTAATTGAAGATATTTTTTATGAATTTCTCTCTAAAATACCTTTAAAATAAATATTTATTTGTATTTTTTGGATTTTTCTATGATTTATTATAATTTTTACAAGTTTCAGCCACTAAAACACATTAATTAAGCCTAATTAACTCCTAATCTCGTCAGTGCCACATGGCATGCTGATGCGACGTGCTTTCCACCCGGTGACGCTGGATTGGTTACATAAACATAATCCTAGTCAACGCTTGCGTGGCAGTAGCGAACGCACTTTTTCGTCCATCGTCTGATCTAAGATCGGATAACTACGATTAATCTTGTGATGCTAAAGGATTAAATTAGATTGATATTAGATCTAATTATGACCATCCATTATGATCACATGAAATGGATGGTGTGTGATCTATTATCATGCAATCAAGGGAGAACGAAGTCCATCCACCATTGATCACATGATCCAAGCTCACTTGAGCTTGATTCGACTCTAAATGGATCCCATACCTTCGCACAAAGAATCCAAGGTGATCAAACGGCTAAGATCATGCAGATGAAAGTTTTCTTCAAAAAGTTCTAACTCATTTTTGCCTAAGGATCAATTTCAATGTCATACCTCACTAGAACTCAAGATCAGTGGTAAATTTGATTAAAGAAGCTTCGTCTAGTAGAGTCAAAGCTCTACTGATCAGAACGAGTTCTAATTTGAGGTGGTTTGCTCGTAAGGCCAGTACCCAAATTGTTGGTGATCTGCGTTGATTGAAATAGGTCGTCTGTTGGTCGGAGGGTTCAGGAGGTGATTCATTCTTGCTTGACTAGCTCCAAGGATGGTGTGTGCAAAGTTAATTGCACTTTGGTTGAGCCTTGAGCAAATGGGAATGAGAGGATGGTTGCCCTATTTCTTCTTGAAGGAAACCAAGAATGGGAAACTTGGGAGGCTTGAGAACTCTCTAGAAAGCTCTTGGCGGCTCGTCTTAGGGTTCTCTAGCTCTGAGGAATGAATTCATGAGTGTTTGAGTGGAAATGAGGGGGTGTATACCCCCTTCCTCTTGATTGGTTGGACGGGTTGAGTTTGGATTCTTGTGATCATCCAGCCACCTTAGGGAGTCGTGGGTGGTAGGGAGGTGATGAGTTGGCTAAGTTTGGTTGGGTGAAGGTGTGGAGGTGGCAGCCAAGGAGGGTAGTGGTTGTCCTTGGTGTTTCAAGTGCTCTAATCGGGGAGGTGAGGTGATTTAACCTCCCCTTGGGTCATGTCTGACCCAAGTACCTTTTGGTTAGGTTGGGCTGTGTCCTGGGAGCCTAGGTGGACTAATGAGAGGGTGAAAAATTGCTTGGGTCATGGCTTGGTTTGGGTTTGGTTGATCATTTGAAATATGTTGTTGGCATTGGTTGAGTTAAATTTAGATTTGATGAGATTTTAGGTTGGTTTGACCCTTTAGGTCAAGTTAGGTTCAATAGGTCATTTGGGTCTAGTGGGTCAATTGGTCTCAATTGATACTTTGGTCAAGTTCAATAATCAATTTGGAATGAACTTGAGCCATTGGTTGCAATCAATTTGATTTAGATTTTGATTTGACCCATTTTAGCCATGTAGGTCAAATTAGGTCAACTTGAGTCAAGAGGGCCAATTGGGTTAGGTTTGGCTCAATTTAAGGTCAAGTCAAGTTCAAATGTTGATTTTGGACTGGTATTAATCATTGGTTTCAATTAATTTGGCTTAGGTTACAACTTGGCTAGTTTAGGTTCATATGGGTTAAGAAAGTTGACTTGGTCATAGAACCAAGTTGACTTTGTTTGACCCACTTTGTGACAATTGATTAACCTAGGGTGATCAACAATCATGATAGGAGGTTTAGGTAGGCTTAGTTCGATCCAATTTGGATAGGATTGAAACTTGGTTCAAATAGGTCAAATTGACCACTTTGGGTCAAATGGACTAATTGGGTTTAGTTGGCTTGATCATGGATTGAGTTTGTATATGGATTTGGGATTCTTATATAAATTCAATTACAATTGATTTGAATTCAAATGAGTTTTGGTTCATTTGATATTTCAAGTAAAATGGGCTAAGCTGGGTTTGCTTGGGATAGTTTTGATTGGCTTGATGATTGTAGATTCCATTTATATTTGGAAAGATGATTGAAGGAATAATTTATTTATGAGAAAATCAATTGAATTTGGGTTTTGGAATGAAGGAATTTGGCTAAGTCCATGGAGTTAAGTCATGTGGCTTAAGTTTGGATTTTGATTTAGTTTGATTTAGTTTTGATGATTTAAATGTATATTTTATTTATATTTTTGAAGATGAATGAAGATATGATTGATTCATAATAAAATCAATTGAGTTTGAATTTATTTGGGTTAATATTTGGTTAAGCTTATGAAGGTTGATTCATATGGTTTAGGAAAAATTTTGATTTAATTTGATTTAGTTTGATTTGGTTTTGATCTTTTGAATGTATTTTTGATTTATATTTGGAAAGATAATTAATGGAATAATTGATCCATGAGAGGATCAATTGAGTTTGATTTGATTTGAATGGGATTTGGCTAAGCTCATGAAAGAAGGTAATGTGGCTTAGATAGAATTTGGTATGATTGTAGTTTTTGGCAAATTGAATTTGGAAATGAGTTTGATTGTAAGTTTAAGAGATTGATTGAAGGGTTGAATTGATATTTGAGACAATCAATTGAGTTTGGATTGATTTTAATTTGGCTAGGGCTAAGTACATAAGATAAAATCATAGGGCTTAGGTTAATTTTGAATTTGGACCTGATCATGGGCTTCAATCATTTGACTTAGAATTAGAATTTGTTATTTAAATTTAAGGTTTGGTTTTGGCTTAAGAAGGTGAACATGGATTGGGTTTAGATTATAGGGTAAGTGGATCTTCATAAATCCTAAGGCATAACCTAATCCTATGATTAACCCTTCTAAGTCTCTAAGCTTAGGTCAAGTGTTCACCGAAGTGCTAGAAGTGTCTTATGATTAAGGAAGTTTTAGTGTCTAGAAGACTCCTAAATCTAAGATGGGGAGACTGAGAACTCATTTCAAAAGTGAGGTCAACAAAAGCACCCCCAATATGTGTTGTGTAACTAACAAGGCATACAACACATATTGGCATTAACCGAGATGATCAACAATGTCCAAAATATTTCAAGTACTAACATAAATGATCTATACCTAAACCCAAAAGTAGATAAAATCATGATCTTAGTGCAATGAAGCTCTCTTTATGCCAAGGGCATAAGAGAGCCAAAAGGAATCTACTGGGGATTGAGTACATGAACTTTCCAGTGGGGAAATAGGTTCATACTATCCGCTGGGGATATGGATTTGGTTTCAAACATGATTTGTGGGAATGAGATTCACTGGGGATAAGAGTTTGATTTCATAGATTCTTTTAGGGATGTATCCGTTGGGGATAAAAGTTTGGTTGGATTTCTTTGATTTGTTTGATTAATTTATTTGGATTGTTTCAATTTCGACTCCATTGGGGGAGTTGGTTTGATTCATTATGGATCCACTGGGGAGGATGGTTTTGCATTGAAGGCATATCTGCTGGGGGATGTAAACTCAATTAAATTTGATGGATTTACTTCATGGACCTTGTCGGTGTGCGATGGACCCACTGAGAAGGGCCTATGTCGGCCCTGGCCTACCTCAGATTTACAAGTCCAAAGGGGTAGTCTACCAGCCACAATGTAGGACTATCTAACTTAAGGGGTGTCTTTCGGTGTACAACAGCTGTGCCAGAAAAAAAATATAGCAGACTTACATCTTCTAAAGCAAGGGACAACTATTGGGGTTAGCTGTTGGATGCACAAAAAATCAAATCTGACCTAGGACGACTATTAAGAGAGTGCCGCTAGGGATCTTACCTCAACTCAAGAGTAGTCAAGATTAATTTCATTTGATGGATCCTGTCAGTGTACGATGGACCTCAACTAAGAAGAGGCTATGTCGGCCTAGGCCTATCTTAGATTTACCGATCTAAAGGGGTAGTCTACCATTCGAATGGTATGACTATCTAACCTAAGGGCCCTTCGATGTGCAACAATTATGCCAGGAAGAAAGCATACCAAACTTACATCTTCTTGAGCAAATAACAGTTGCTGGGGTAACCTATTGGTAGCACAACAAATCAAACCCAACTTAGGGCTGCCGTCGTGTACAGGCGTCTTTGAGAGCATGAATTACATTTTCCAAAGCAATGACAACTACCGAGGTGACCCGTTGGTGGCACAACAAGTCGAACCCGACCTAAGGGCGACTACTGAAGAGTGTCGCTGGGGACTTATCTCAACTCAAGAGTAATCATGCAATTTTTATAGGGAGTTTTGCTAATACTGCCCTAATGATAAAATGCCTGCTTGGGAAAGATGCCGCTAGGGGCATTCTACTAATCCATAAGTGAATATGTATTTTGATTATTTTATGTTCTCGTGGATCCTGTTGGTGTGTGAGGGACCACACTGAGAAGGGGCTATGTCGGCCTTGACCTATCTCATATTTACAAGACCAAGGGAGAATCTATGCATCCGTAGAATAGAATCTCCAACCAGAGGGGTGGTTACCAGGAAAGGGGGACTGTCCAATCTAAGAGTAACCCGAGCAGTGTCTAAATGGGATCACAAAGGATGTGGTCCAAATAGAGAGCCCACAAGGGAGGTTCCATTAGGGGTGTTATCCTGGACATTGTAAATAAGAAAGCCTATAGGTGTACGATGGCCAATTCAAGGAGAAAGCATAGCAGACTTATATCTACCATGAGTGGTCCACCAGGTAGGTCGCTGTCAGCATAGTGAACACCAACCAACATAAGGTGCCCATCGGTGTGCGACAATTGGTCTAGAAAGAAGGTGTGTAGACTTATATCTCTCTAAAGTGGAACTGATCGCCAGGATAGTCTGTCGTTAGCTTAACAGGTGCTAACCAACCTAGGGATGCCTGTAGGTGTGAAACTGTTGTGCTAGGAAGAAAGCGTAGTAGGCTTACATCTTTCAAAGTGAGGAACAACCGCTGTGGTGACCCATTGTTGGCATAATAGATCAACCCGACCTAAGGGCGACTACTAAGTAGGGAGTCACGAGGATGGACTGGACCCAGACTTCAAGTAGTCAAAAAAGAAGGAGCCACTGTGGGACTTACCCTAATCCTTAAATATACTCGACCTAGTCAGTACACGAAGGCAAGTTCAAGAGAAAAACATAGAAGACTTACATCTTCTTGGATGAAGACAACATGAGCGTAGCTTACTGGCCGCATAATAAGGCCTACCAAACTAATAGGGCGCTCATCAGTGTGTAGTGTACAAGTAAGGAAGGAAAGCATAGAAAACTTACATCCTCAAAAATAGACCACTGGGGTGACACACTAGCAGGGTAGCACGTCAGCTCGACCTAGAGTAGCTATTGAGTGAGTGTCGTTGGGAGCGTTATCTCACCTTGAAGTAGCCCGAGATAAAAGATATGTGTTTGTGTGTATGTTGACCTCACTTTTGGAGTGAGCTCTCAACTTCCTCGTTGTAGATCTAGGACTCTTATAGATACTAAAAATTTCTTAGTCTTAAGACACTTCTAATTATTAGGTGAACACTTAACCTAACCAAGACTTAGAAGAGTTAGCCACAGGAATAGGTTGTGCCTTAGGGACTTAGGAAGACTTTCCTACCCTGTAGCCTAAACCCAATCCTTGCTCCCTTCTTTCAAACCAAACCTCAAATTCAAATTCAAATTCCAAAATCAATTCCAAATTTAATGATTGAAACCCATCCTTAAATTCAAATTCCATAAATCTTTCCTAAGCCCTTTGATTTTATCCTATGGACTTAGCCTTAACCAAACTCAAATTAACCCCAATTCAATTGATTTTCTCAATTATAAAATTCAATCTCAAAGTCAAACCCAAATCCAAATTCCAAAATCAAATCTAACTTCCAATGATTGAAACCCATAACGAAATCCAAATCTTAAAATTCCTTTCTTAAGCTTCTAGACCTACCTCCATAAGCTTAACCAAATCTCAATCCAAACAAACTCAAACTTGGCTGATTTCTTTATAAATTAACCATTCTTTTACTTATATTCACAAGCATAAATGAAATCTAGGTTCACATCCTTCAAACCAAATCAAAATAAACCAAACCAATTCAAAAATCCAAATTAGCCTTTTTGACCTACATCCATCAACTTGGTCAAATTTGCTTCCAAATCACCCCAAACTCAAGTGATTTTCTCACAACCTATTTATATTCACAAATATAAATAAAATATAAATCCAAATGACCAAAACCAAACCCAAATCAAATCAAATTCTCAATTTTATCCCTTTTAGCCAAACTTTTAAACTTGGCTAAATGGCACCGTAATCAAACCAAAACCCATGGATTTCTTTATGATTCAATCATTCCTTTAATTATTGACCCAAATATAAACATAAATCACAATTGTCAAACAAAACCCAAGTAAAGCCCATGTTTACCCTTTTGACTTGAAATTACCATGTGAACCAAAATCTATATAGATCCAAATCACTTGCAATTGGATTTATATTTCCACCTCAAACTCATTTATCAATATTACTAAACTTTCAAGCCATGATAAAGCCAACCAACTTATTTAGGCTCACTTGACCCAAAGTGACCTAAAGGACTTTTTTGAGTCAAGTTCTAATCTAACCCAAATTGGATTGAACTAAGCCCATCTAATCTTCAGGCATGATCAACAATCATCATAGAGTGATCAATTGCATTGAATTGGGTCAAACCAAGTCAAATCTAGCCTTGATTAAGTCAACATTTAGCCCAAATGAAGCCCAAACTATCTAAAATTCATCATATGCCAAATTGATTAAAACCATTGACTCAAACCAATTCATAATCAATGATTGAACATGACCAAACCCTCACTTGAGCCAAACCAAGCCTAATTGGCCATTTGACACCAAATTAGCCTAAAAAGCCAAAATAGGTCAAACCATGATTTGATCTAAATTGATTGCAACCAATGGCTCAAGTTCATCCCAAATCACTTATTGAACTTGACCAAAGCTATAATTGAGCTCAAGTTGACCAATTGGTTAACTTGACCCAACCTAGCCTAAATTAACGTAGAGGTTCAAATTAGCAAAAATTTAAATTAAATCTAAATTAAATCAAACCAAAGCCTATAATCATTTTAAATTGACTAATTGAACTTGACTCAACACTTAACCAAACCCAATTTTGTTAATTTGATCAAATTGGTCAACTTGACCAATTTGATCCTTTTGAACCCAAAAGAGTCAAATCCAAAGCTAGGCCAAACCAACCCAAATCAATTGAACCAAAATATCACAAATCATCAGTTGAGCCTAACCCAAGCCTTGGTTTGACCCAATTTGGCCAATTGGTCAACCCAACCCAACCTAGCCCAAATGAACACATTTTGACCATATAAATCCAAATCACCCAAAATCACTTTGGGGAACCTTGGTGGATGACCTAACCCGACCTAATTGGACCCTGGGTCAGCTCCAAATCACCCAAGTCCATGTGGGATCCAACACAAGGGGATTAACAAAGGAACACTCTCTCATTTGCATTGGATCCTTTCCTTAAGTGGCAAAGTCCACTTTATCTCCCCATGGTAGCCATCAAATGGCCAAATGAAGCACTCCTAGGACTTCCTAGCCCAACCTAACTCACCCTAGCATCTACCATGGACCAAGTGAACAAAGCCAAGCCATTCCCGTTTATGGTCAAACCCATTGGATGCAAGGGAGGTCAATCCCACACAATCCCTCCATATCAAGCCTTAAGACTCCTGCGACTGCCCCGACCACTCCCAGCGGGCCACATGGCACTGACGGTGACCCCTCCAATGACCCAATGACAACCAATTAGTGGAAAATATGAGATGAATCCCATCCGTCTATCATGGCCAATTGAGGGGTATACCCCCTCAATTCGAGCAAAAAATAAAGAGAATTATTTTTGTGAGACTTTCTAAGGCATTTTTGAAATCCCATAGAGCTTCCCAAGTGATCCCAAGCACTCCTTGATCGACATTCCTCTTTCCTAAGCAATGCCAAAACATGACTCCACCCTTTCAATCAATACTCCCTCTTCATCCAATCAAATCTCAATTCCTCTTAGCCTCACCATCACCATACCAAGTCAAGTACAAATGAATCAATTCCCAAGCCTCCAAGCTGCAGGAGGAGTGTCTTCGATCAAGGCCAAATGCCGAAGGAGAGGAGTTTGATCCATAGAGCACTCTACCCCAAATCAAGCTCAAAGATTCTCAACAGGGCCTCGCCTCAACTAGGTGAAGCTACCTCTAATGACCCACCGCTGGACATTAACTGCGGTGAGGTAATTTTACAAACCAAGCCTTGTATGCAAAAATGGGTTTGTCTTTTTCGAAGTAAGTTTTAATCCCATGTGAATTTAACTGTTTGATGTGCATCCACCCTCCTTTCAAAGGTGTGGGATCAGTTTGATCCCAATTTGAGGTTAGGTGAACTCGAATCGAACAGGGAAAGATGGATGATGTTCATCTTTCACCACTCGCAAAGAAGGAAGATCATACGCCATCCGTTCCACATGATTAGAATGGATGGCTATGATTAGATCATAGTCGATCCTGCTATTTTCTCCCTTAATGCTCAGATTGAATCATGGTCATCCGATCTTTGATCAGACAGTCCATGGGAAAGCGCATCCACTGTCGACTGAGTCAGCGCACAGATGTGGCTGCATAAATAGCCAATCTCATCGCACCATGTGGAAAGCGTGCCACATGGCCCGACAGGATTAAAGGCTTAATTAGGTTATTTTAATTAATTTTTAAGGTTGAAACTTCTTAAATTCATAACTAATTGTAAAAAAAAAAAAAAGAAATGCAAACTTTGGCTCATTTCAAAGGTATTTATGAGTAGAATCTAGGAAAATTATTGTTAATTAATTTTGAATAGTGATTTTTTCTTAATTAATGTTTAATAAAAATATAATTAGCTCAATTACCTCTTAATTAAGCATCCAATTAATCTCAACTTTTTTGTGGATGTTTAGGGATGACCTCTACCTCCCCTATTTTTTTGAGATTTTATTGGTTGCTTAATTAATAAAATTTAATGATTAAGCCTTAATCACTCTCTTAATTTAATTAGTGATAATTAATGAATGAATAATGACTTAGTTAATTATTTAATCCTAAATACCTCTATTGAATAGTAAGGGAGCTTAGGGAGTGTGGTTGGGATATCTCTCTTAATTCATTTCCTAATTTTCCTTCACTTTTTTAGAATTTAATTAGTTATTGATTAATGAGGTAATTAATTACTTAACTAATTAATTAATTTCCAAAACACAAATCAAAGCGTTATTGAATGTTTGAAATGACTTATGAATTGAGGATTGAGGCTTGTCCTTGATCACTCTCCTTAAATTAGTTTCATCATTCTAATAAAAAATGTAATCAAAGAATTCAATCAATTAATTAACAAGCTTGATTTAACTCAATCTAAAATCCACCTCACACCTAAGAAACCTTTAATTGATCTTGGGTAGCTCCTTGGGTGTTTAATAACCCAAGGTGAGAGATAATGAAATTACAGTTAGCTTACATGTGTGAGAAAATCATAAAAGTAGTTACGTGAGATCCCTTAAGCCTAATTTACTATTAATCATAAGCCAATTGCATTAGGCCCCTTTTATTTCTTAGGCGCCTTACAAATTTACTTTTCATGTGGTTGCATATCATGTTGGCTTATTATTAATTAGTTAATTAACTTAAGGTGATATATGTAAGGGTTAATTAATTTATTTAATTCATACCCTAACCTAATTAAAACATAAAATCAACCTAAATATTTTTCATTAAAACAAAATTAATTCACATATTGGGAATTGGATTAGGGTTAGCAAACCTCTTTCATATTTACTAAATCACATCAGACTCAAAGTTAAAAGTGTCTTTAAAGAACTTTGGTTTATGTTAAATAGCCTTATTTAATAAGTTTGTCTTTAGGAACTAATTGAGATGAATGAGATTATGTGCTTGTATTGCTTTATTTCTTTCCAATCATGTTAAATATTGCTTGTCATGTAAAATCATGCATTCATTGCTTTCAAAATCAAATGAAAATAGTTTCTTTTATGTCAAATTGCATGTGTTGACTTAAATTAAAATAGGCATGGCTATTATCACTATTAAATCAAATATTATTTTCAAAAGCCTATAAATTAATTATTATAAATGAAATTATGTTAATTACAAATATCTATGAGTTTGCATGTGATGTACTATAAGATATGCAATATGAAGTTCTCTTTCCTTATCTTGCATGGATTCACAGAGGATTTACAAATGTATAGTTCATTTGAAAAGAGCATAATATTTGCCTAAATCTATTCCTATGCCTCTCCATGTTAAGACTTAGGAAGAATTCATATCACATATGTAAATCATACAATCAAATTAAATATGACTTCTTGCATGACTTCTTATTCTTGTGGTTCTTTTTATACATTCATATGTATCTAAGAAATATTGTATATTAGTCTGGACACCTCGAGGCTATGAGGCTTTAAATAGCCCTAAGTAGGTCTTGTACCTTACGCCTCTGGTGCAAAAAATAATTACATCGTACTCACTTAAAACTCTTATACATATGTATGTATGATGTATCAAATGAATAAGAATCATAAATTAAATAAATCAAACACAACTTTTGCATGAGTTTTTCCTGTCCTTTTAGTTGCTTATACATCTACATGTATCTAAGAAAAGTGGTATATTAGTCTGGACACCCCAGGGCTATGAGATTTTAAGTAGCCCTAAGTAGGTCTTGTACCTTACACCCTTGGTGTAGAAAATAATGGCGACATACTCACTTAAGACTTTTATACATATGAATGTGTATTTAGCTAATGGATCAAAAATCCCTCTTTTCTATTAAAAAGACATGCATTCATAATTCAATCAAATGAAATATTTAAATTCCAAACATACCTCTTTACACTCATCATTTAAGTGTGCTAAAATATATATTATGTGTATAGGTATGCTTAAGATTTAATCATATGCATGATGTGCATGATGGAAAGAAATAGATGAATATATGTCATATAATAGTAATTCATTCTAATTAATCCTAAGATGCCATTCTTAGTGAATAAGGTAATTTAGGGTGAACCTAAACTTAAGATTAATCAAAACATATAATAAGCCATTCACTAAAGAGAATTGATCAATTTGCTTTAGAAATGACTTAAGGTAGGGATGAAAGAGAGGCCCCCTCTCTTTCTTCTATTTATAACACTTTGTTATTTTGTGTAGGCCATAAGAAACAAAAGAAATATCATTTAAAACTTGCAAATCAATTAAATCACTTAAAGAGAAATTAACTCTTTATAAATTAAAATTTTCACACTTAGAAAAATTATAACTCTAAAGCCTAGTTAGAACATACCACATAAGCCTTGATGCACACACTTTAGACTAAGTCACTATTTCTAGCTTTATGTTAGGGTGGTGTATGATTTGATGCATGCTTATTTTATGATGTATTATTTTAGACTAAATGTTAGGATGTATGTGCGTAGTGTGGAAGTTTGGCTATGATTATCCTATCTAATCTGGAGGTCTGTATGAGATTAGTTAAGGGCCTATAAAAAATATAAATGCTTTTCTGTGGGTTGCTTATACCTAAGCAGTTGTTAGGACAAGTGGTTAACCATATGTAGGTGCTAAGTCCAAATTATTCATCTTGCTTGGGTTGTAAGGTGTGTTTAGCTAACATTTATAGTGGCATTTACCTTATTTTTGGATAAGTGTTAGGATTAGGTGGAGGGGGCATTGGTTATAAGACCCATGTACCATGTGACAACAAACATCCAAATTAAACTAAAAGGAAGAAAGAAATGAAGAAAATCAAATGAAAAAATGAAAGATGAAGAATGAAGAATGGAGGGTGAAGAATGAAGATCCCCTATAACCTTCATCATTCGTAATTATAATTATTCTTTCATTATACCGGGATGCATAAGGGTAGAGCTCGGCTACCCATAATTCTTTTTGGGTTGTACAGCGGTACTCAACCACATCGACTTTTTATTCTTTTGCAATAGCTTTATAAAATTATTTGATGTTTTGTTTAGCTTGTGCATTAGAAAATAGCATGTATTTTTATAGTTTCTTTATGAATTAGTGATTATTGTGTGGCTTGGATGTGATTAGGCTCCTAGGATAAAAATAAATTTTATACCCCATTAACAACTCATAACTAATTTTACTTAAATAACTTAGAAGCTCACATAAAAAACCCTAAGCTTTAAATCAAGATAATAAAATATTTAATAACCCCTTAGCTGGATGATTGTATGTGTAACACCATGCATAACCATCTTATTTCACTCTTGTTAAGAGAGGACTTTCATCTTTGCCAGATAGAAATAGGCTTAACCTTTTAGAGCCTATGATAGAAGAACACCTCTTTCTCTTTTGATTTGGCCCATAATCAACTTCTCATGCATTTCGGCATACAAAATCTCATAGCCCATGTCAAATAAAGAGTCATAAATTAAATAAAGTTTGATAAAAATTTGTATTATATTAAGTCATTATTCATGCTCCTCATGCTCTAGTCTCTTAGGGAGTGGGTTTAAGAACTTAGTTTCTTTCCTAAATAAATAAAAACATAACTATCTTGCAAAGCATATGACTTGCCTACATAGTTTTAAAATGTAAGAGGAGTTAGTTGGCTGCCACTCCAAGTAGTAATAAGTCCAGTAGTTGGGTGGTTTACCCTCTCTTGTGGAGGTAAACCATATACCCTCTCCTTAGATTTAGGATCTGAGGTCGATATCTCCCTTTGCATGCTACAAGCATAAATCCTCACCTCTTAGGCATCCTAGCAATCTTGTGTTGTTAGAGTATAAGTCCTAGGTCTCTAATAAAATTTCAACTCAAATAAACAAATCTCCTCAATTTCAAATATATAAATATGATATGATATTATGCTCACTATGTTTCCTAATATATGAGCACTCCTACTCATCTCCTTTGGCTTCAATAATTACTGATCCATCCCATTTGATCTTCTAAAATACAACCAATTTGATAATCCCTATCTTTGAATTCTTTGGAGAACAATATCCTATTTTAATTGAGAGCATTCTTAAGAAATTCACTTACCTTAGGATACAATTAACTATTAAGGCTTGCCTCCATAGAGAACTTAATAACCCCAGTTTAAATAAACCTTATTTTACTTTTTTATGTAAAGTAGGGAAAAATCTCTGGTATATTCAAAGACCCATCATGCCTTAGGAGTCTTTATTAGGTGATTAGGTCCATTATAGGGTAGTGACTTCTATCTCTCGAGATAGTACACTATTTCTCAATATCGTATCCGATCACCTCAATAAGTACATCCTCAGATCTATTTGGTGTCCATATATATACACACAACACAACACAAAAAAAAACACCATAGTGTAGTTTGTGTTTGTGTTATGTTGTGCTATATTGATGAAGGCTAGGATGCCGCTTAGGCTCTCTTACACATATCATAAACACATCATGGCAATTTTGTGAACAAAGATGTTTTCACTATGAAAGAGATTGAATTCAAAATAGAATTTTCATTGATGATTATTTTTAAACATGATTATGGATAATATTTCTCTTGGTAAAGCTCGTTGATTGGAAGCATCAAACACTCTCCATTATGGTTAGTAAGTTGATATGATCCTCTTTGGTAGGCCTTCTTTATGGAAAGAAGGCATTCCTAAGTGGGTTCAAACTTGCCTCCTAACCTGCGACAACAATTAGTCTTGTTAGAACTAAACAAGCTCTCCTACTTGAAATGCTCTATGATGGGCCAACTTATTGTGAGCTTGAAATATTTTGGCTTTATACAACTCAAGATTCTGGCATGCCCATAGATGTCTCTCCTCCAAACCTTCGAGCTCTTCTAATCATAATTTGGTATTCTGCTATATTGTGATCTTGCTACCCACAGCTATCCTTAGTGATGGGAGTTGGACTTCTAATGGTAGAATCACCTCAGACCCATACATTAAGGAGAAGGGAGCAGATTGAGTTGGAGTTTTGTATGTGGTGCAGTAGGCCCACAAGGCTTTGACTAATTTCTCATGTCACTATCACTTGTTATCGTTGAGAGTTTTCTTTAGAATTTGGATGAGAGTTCTATTAAAGGCTTCTGCCAAGACATTTTCTCTCAGGTAGTAGATGGTAGAATATCTCCAATCTATGATGTGTCTCCGGGAAAAATTGTTGACACCTTTGCTCTTATCGGATATAATTCATCGAGGCACCACGAACCTATATATATGGTTCTGAAAAATCTTGAGTTGTGACCTCTCTGAGCGAGATTTCCTCCACCTATTTGGAAAAGTAGTCGGTAGCATCTTAGGATGAACTGATAACTTTTGGAAGAAAGAGGGTCAATCTGACCCACTATATCAGTACCCCAACACTCAAATGGCCATGAGACTAATGTAGAATGTAGAATGTTAGGTGGTTGGTGTAGAACCACGCTGTGTACCTGACACTGGTGAGATCGCCTAGCAATGTCCAAGCAATCTGTTATCATCGATAACCAGTAGTATTCTAGCCTTTTGATCTTAGCCTTCATCTTCAGACTGAATTGGTGTGCTCCACATAATCTAGGGTGTACCTCGATCATGATCTTATGGCCTTCATGTTTGCCCAAACAACATAATCACATAGGTTCGAAGGACCACCAGTACAAGGTGCCATCTACGAGAGCATAGGAAAGAGTTCTCTGCTTCACATGATGTGATAGTGACTTCTCTTGAGGTAGTTTTCCTTTAGTTAGGTAATCTATGAATGGTTGCCTCCAATCCAACTCCTTGTCTCTTTTGGCAATGACAACCTCCCCTTCAAGGGAGTACTTTTTGATGAGTTCAGTATCAATAAAGTATATGACTTATTTATTTTGAACCCTTATTGATATGGACTCATCTTCCAGACATGCCAACTCCTTGGCAAGTTTGGCTAAAGCATCTGCTGCAGCATTTACTCCTCAAAGAATCTTGTAAATGGTAACCTCTGGGATTTGGGACAACAACTCCATGGTGTACTTATGGTAGTGATGGAGCTTAGGCTTTAGAACCTTGTAGGACCCAGTGATTTGGTTGATGACTAACTGAGAATCCCCATAGATATTGATGTTCTAGATGCTTAGAGTAATAGCTAACTCCATTCCAACAATCAAAGCCTCATACTCGGCTTCATTATTGGTGTAAGGATTTAACATGTGATTTAAGAATATTATTATATCACGGTTTGGAGTTAAGAGAACCACTCCTACCCCTGCCTTTCTTGGAATAGTAGATTGTGATTATTCTCCTCTTTGAGAGGAAGTCACACCATCAAAGTACATCTCCCAACAGTGAATACTAGTATCCCCTAAGTTCATGATTTGTTCATCGAGGTCATCTAAGAGGAGAGTCGGAGGGGGGGGGGGGGGGTGGTGATGTCTTTAAGAAATTTGCTAGTGCTTATCCTTTCACTGCACAGAGAGGTACAAAAGTAATGTCAAATTGCGACAAAATCAAGGACCAACTTGCTAACCATCCAGATAGCGTCGGCCATGTCATGAGATGTTGTGGTGGATTGATCCTGGAAATTAAGTTCACCTTATGAGAAAGCATGTAGTGTCGTAGCTTTTAGGATGAAAATATTAAAGCTAGGTAATACTTCTCAATGGGTGGATAGTTTGCTTCAGCAGGGATTAGACAACAGCTTAGGTAATAGAGTACATTTTTTTCTTTCATCATTGGCTTGAGCCAACAAATCAGTAAAGTAATCATCTAATGCAACAATATAGAGAATTAATGGTTTGCCCAGGATAAGGGCTGGTAGAACTGGCAGCATCATTAATTAGTGTTTGATGTCTTCGAAGGTTTGCTGACACTTATCATCCCACTTGAACTTGGCATCCTTTTTGACAAGCGATGAGAATGGCTAGCATCTTCCTAATATGTTAGATATAAAGCATCTTAGATATGCCAACCATCCTTGAAATGATCTAAGTTGAGTTAAACTTTTAGGGGGTGGCATTTCTAATATCGCATTGATCTTCTTCGGATCAATTTTGATTATACATTGTCAGACAATAAACACAAAGAATTTCCCTAAAGCTACTTCAAATACATACTTTAGGGGGTTCATTTTGAGGTCAAATTATCTTAACCATTTGAAAACTCCTCTCAAGTAAAAGTGGTGGTCTTCATTTTCGTTACTTTTGACCACAAGATTATCAATAAAACATTCGACATGATGATGAATGAGTTCATCGAAGATTCGGGTCATGACCCACTGGTATGTAGCACCAGCATTTTTAAGACCAAAATGCATGACCCTATAGCAATAGATTCTGATCGGGGTTTGAAAAGTAGTATTTTCTTATATTCAGTGGCCATCTTTATTTGATTATATCCATATGAGCCATCCATGAAGGAGAAGATTGCATGAGATGAGGCAATTTCCACCATCAGCTCTAATATTGGTAGTGAAAATTCGTCTTTTGGACATGCCTTATTTAAGTCCCTAAAATCGGCGCATATGCAAATTTGACCATTCTTCTTCTTAACTAGGATGACACTGGCCAACCAGGTAGGGTATTTTTCTTTCCATATGAAACCATCATCGATCAGTTTCTTGACTTCAGAAATGACCTGTTATTCAATGTCTAGTCGCATGCTTCTAGGAGCTTGCTTGATAGGACTAGCACTAGGCTCTATTGTTAGTTTGTGGATTGATATTTCAAGAGATAATCTGGGCATCTCTGCATAACTACATTGAAGCAGTCCTTAAACTTAGTCAATAGGAACTAAGTCATTGGTTTTAGTTTCATTCAACAAGGAACTTATGTATGTCGGGCGTGGATTATCTTCAGTTCTTAAATTGATTTCCTTGAGCTCATCGATGGTTGACTTGATCTATTCTTAAAACTTTAGTAGTGCATCTTTGACTTCAAAATCATATAGACCATCTAAAGTTTCAAAGCACACCTCCTCATATGAGTTAATATGATTTGAAAAGAACCTATCAGATTCCAAATGATCGGTGATGCTAAGTAGTAATCATATCACCGACTAGACCCATTGTACTGTATCCAAGTCCTGGTCTTGATTGAGAGCTTTTGCATTTATTCTTCCATATTCTTTAGAAATAGTCTAACCTATGCTTTGATCAAGTATGTGGGATTAACGTTTTCTTCGCTAGATTATGAACACATGGCGAGTACCAATCAAAAGGTAATTCTATTAAATCTTTATATGAATCATCCTCATTTTCTACATCAACTTCTTAACTTGAGGATGATGCTCCCAGAAAGAACCTCTGAGTCTTCACATTTATGGATGATTTAGGGGCTTCTTTAACTACCAAACCCTCAACTTTTTATGAGGAAAGTGGGGTTAGAGCTAAAGTTCCCAACTGATGCCTAACTATTTTACATATAGACTTGGATACACTTATGCGTTGCTTTGGAGGCTGGTCTTCATCACTATCCAGCTCAAGTGTCACCTCCAAGGGAATCTACTGTTGAGAAGTGCTGGCTGGTGTGCTAACCATATAAGACTTATCCTCTAAATTAGATTTTATGTTTATATGGATAGCAGGTGTACTCCTGGTAGCTAGGACGTATCTCCTATTGGGTGGACAATAAAGAGGTTTTGCACCACTAGGATTGCCTCTGAACTAGCCTCTTCCTCTGCCTGGTGGGGGTTGGGTCATCCTCCTACCCATTTGTTTGAATGGAGTAATGAACTATGGGTGGAATCTAATATCAGGCTGCACTTCTTCCTCCAAGTCTATTTCTCGCACCCTTTTATTTTCTTTTTTATTTTCTCATTCCTTTCCTTTTTTTCCTTTTTCCTTTTTCTTTTCTTTTTATTTTTCTTTTTCTTTTTTCCTTTTCTTTTATTTTTGAACTTTGGCCAAGTTTGCGAGAATAGAATTATTTTTGAACTTTAGCCAAGGAGGTAGTAGACTGCATCCTTATATATATGTCAACCTCGTGAAGTAAAAATGGCTTGAGATCTCATTTGAAACAGTAGGCGATCTCATCTCTCACAAATTTTATACACTGATGTAGAGAGGATGGGACCATGTTATTTTTTTGTATCCATAGACTCCCAAGAAAAGCCTTGGAAGATGTATCCGAGTCTATAGTATGAAACTTAGCTTCAGTCTTCCGATCATCTATCTCCAAGGAAACACTATGGAGCCTAAGGCCCTCTCATCTTGTTCATTGAATCCTCTCAACATAATCCTTTCTTTTTGGAGTTTGGAAAAGTCAATCCTCAAATTGGCAAGGGTTCTTAGACTCATAATGTTGGTGCATGCACTCTGATCTACCAATATCTATATCTAAAGTGGATGGTTATGTTCAACCATCCCTAGAAGTAAGTCTTCATCGCTGAATGTAACTCCTAAGATATCCTTCAAGTGGCATGCCTCCTATTCGTATATGCTTAACTTAGTTGATAGCTTTTATGGAGAAATATTTCTGCTTTCATCTATCCTTTTGAAGGGGATAAATGAAAACACAAATATACACTTTTAGTTAAGATGCCACGTAGATCCGTAGATGTTCTTATTATGGTGATCACGTATGACATTGGGGAGATGTGTATTATCTTGAAAAGTAGAAGTCACCACCCTACAATGGACCTAATCACCTGAATAAGAACTCCTAAGGACTATGGGTCTTCATATGTATCAGAGATTCATCCCCTACTTTATTTGGAAAAGTAAAGTAGGGTTTATTTTAAATGGGTTCGTTAAGTTCCCTATGGAAGCAAGCCCTCATAGTTAATTACATCTTAAGGAATGTGATTCCTTAAGAATACTCTCAATTAAGGTAAATGATCATTGACTCCAAAGATTTTGAAAAGGTAAGACTATCAATCGATTGGTTTATTTTTAGAATGTCAAGTGGGATAGATTAAGAGGAAGGAGTTCTTATCGAAGTCGAATGAAAATAAGTAGAGGATGCTTAAGATACTAGGAAGCCTAGTAAGCACCCTAAACTACCCTATGATTAGACTTTACATTTTTGAAATCGAATTATTATGTTTGAGTTAAATTTTTATTAGAATGCTAGGGCGTACAATCCCATGATACAAGGTCATAGAAATGCCTAAGAGGTGAGGATTTATATTTATAGCCCATAAAAGGGAGAAGCAACCTTAGAATCTAAATCTAGGGAGCTTTGGCGAGGGCCAAAATCCTAACCTAAATCTAAGGTGAAAATGAGCATTTGGTTTACCTCCACAAGAGAGGATAAACCACTCAACTATTGGACTTACAACCATCTAGGAGTGGCAGCCAATTGACTCCTCCTACAATTTTAACTTCACGTAGGCAAGTCTTATGTTTATGCGAAATAGCAAGGTTGTTATTTATTTAGAAAGAGACTAAGTCCTTAAACACACTCCCTAAAGAGACTAGATCATGTAAGGACATGCTTCAAATGACTTAAATCTAATGAAAATTTTTCATATATTTTATTTTTATTTTGGACAATCATTTGACTCAAGCTATAGGATTCATATGCATAATGCATGAGAAATAAGATTATGGGCCAAAATTAGCAGATAATGAGATGTGTTTCCACCATGGTTTCATAGGTCAAGCCAAGTTCTCTGGCAAAGGTGGAAGCCCTCCAATTCAAGAGTGAAGCAATATGTTTTTATGCATGATGTTAGAAAAGAAAAGGCAACATCCGGCTAAGGGGTTGCTAATTCTTTTATCTTGATTTATAACCTAAGATTTAGGTGAGGTTATGAGTTATTTATTTTAAATTTTGAGTTGTTTAATTTGGTAGAAGATTTATTTTTTCTTAAGTTCCTAATTGTCATCTAGGTCATACATCAAAGCAAGGAAGAAACTAGGAAAACATGCCATTGCCAATGCAGAAGCTAAACAAAACATCAAACATTTTATAAAGCTAACAAAAAAGAATAAAAGGCCAAGTGTGGTCGGGCACCACCGCACAAACCCAAAAACAAATTGGGTAGCCAAGCTCTACCCTTATACAACCTAGATTATAAATGAATTAATTGCAATTAAGCAAGAATTTCATGTTATGGGGGTCTTCATTCTTCTTTTCTTCATTGTTCTTTCTTCATTTGGTTCCTTCCTTTGAATAGTTAGAATGTGGATACTCCAAAGGCTTCACATGGTACATAATATGTGATCTTATAACCAATGCTCATCCTAATCCCCCATAATAATCATTCCAAAATCATAATTATAAAAGTACATGAAAAGGGAAAAAGTAAATCCAACTAAAACCTACAAAATAGAGATTAACTAAACAAACCACATATTCCCAAGCATGTATATAAACAAATTAGACTTAACACCCCACACATGGGTAACTAAGTCTACCATATCTATTTTGGATTATGCTTAGGGGTATAAGCAACCTGCACAGCAAAAGCAGTTATATTTTTATTACATCTCCCCTCAAGCACAATCTCCTGTAGAAGATAATGATTAGACTAAATCATTCTACCATTCATTCTACACACATACACCCTAACATCCAGACTAAAATATCACATTACAAAATAAAAGCAAACATCAAACCATGCACCGCCCTAACATAGGACTAGAAGTGGTGACTTAGCCTAATGTGTGTGCCATGTAAGGTCTGTGTGGTATGCTTAGCTAAGCTTTAAGGTTAGGATCTTCTAAGTGTGAAAAGGTTCAACTTAAAAAGGTGGTCTCATTTAAGTTGTTTAGTTGATATGAGTTAATTTTATTTGATGATTTGATTTGGATTGAATGAACCTACTTAATTACTAAAGGTTGTAAAGAGAGGAAAAGAGAAGAGAACTTCTCTTTCCTTCCTACCTTAAGTGATCTCCATGATAGATTCATTAATGATTTTTATTTAGTGAATGTTTTATTATATGTTTTAATTAATCCTAAATTTATAGTTTTCCTAAACAAACCTATTCAAAAAGAAAGGCATTTTAATATTAAGTAAAATGAATTACTAAGACAAAACACACAATATTTTATTTCTTTCTCACATGTGTATCATGCACATGAATGAATCCTAAGCATATCTATACATGCGATGCAAGTATTTTGCACACCTTAATAATGAATGCTAAGAGAGGTTGCTTAAGGAAATTTGGAATGTTTCATGTATGCATGATTTTGTTAAGTAGAAGAGAGTGATTCTTTTATCCATTTTTCATATGCACATTTACAAGTATAAAAGACATAAGTGAGTACATCATTATTAGCACCAGGGGTGTAAGGTGCAAGACCTACTTAGGGCTACTTAAAGCCTTGTAATCCCAGGGTTCTCCAGACTAATATTCCACTTTTCTTAAATACATGTGCATGTACAAAAAGAAATGCATGGAAAGAGAATGCTAAGAGAGGTTGCTTGAGGAAATTTGGAATATTTCATATATGTATGATTTTGTTAAGTTGAAGAGAGTGATTCTTTTATCCATTTTTCATATGAACATTTATAAGTATAAAAGACATAGGTGAGTACGACGCCATAGTTAGCACCAGGGGTGTAAGGTACAAGACCAACTTAGGGCTACTTAAAGCCTCGTAACCCTGGGATTATCCAGACTAATATAACACTTTTCTTAAATACATGTGCATGTACAAAAATAAATGCATGGAAAGAGAATCATGCAAAAAGTTTATGTTTGTTTGTTTGGTTTGGTTGTTTATTTTATATATGTGATGTGGTATTCCTCCTTGAGTCATGACATAGGAGTGTATAGGAATAGATTTCAAACTAATGTTATGTCCTTTTAAAATGGACTATACACTTTGCAAATCCTATGCAATCCTATGTTAAGAAAGAGAGGGAAAATCACATAATACATTTTATTCTATTAACATGCAAGCTCATAAGTACATATACAGAGCATACTTTTCATTTGTAATGTTTGATTTATAGGTTTTAAAATAATTTTGGATTTAGTAGTGGTAATAGCTATTCATATCTTACTTTAGCCAAAACATGCAATTTAACACAAAGGAAACATTTCATTTTTTTTATTTGATTTTTCAAAAGACATGAATGCATAATTTTTGTATGACATACACATTTAGCATGCTAGGAAAGAAATAAAGTGATCCAAGCTTGTAATTTCATTCACTCTAATTAATTCCTAAAGATAATCTTATGGAATAAGATTATTTAAAGCGAATCAAAATTGATTTAAAGAAAGTTTGATTTTGTTTTGAGTTCAATTTGACTTTTAGGAAATGTGAGAAGGTTTGTTGGTCCTAATCCCATTCCCCATGTGTAAGTTAATTTTGGTTTAATGAGAAGGTAATTAAGTTGATTTTATGGTTTAGTTATGTTAAAGTATGAATTAAATAAATTAATTTGGATTTTATGGTTTAATTTGGATTTAATTTGGATTTTGGCCAATTTGATCCTTTAGGTAAATTTGGGCTAAGTTGACCAATTTGACCCAATTGACCAAATTGGCTTGAATCATGGCTTAGTTTGGGTTTGATTGATCATTTGGAATATGTTGCAAGCTTTGATTTCAATCAATTTTGGTTTGATTTGATCTTTTAAGTCAAGTTGGGTTCATGGTCAGTTGGGCTAGGTTGGGTCTAGTTGACCAATTGAATAAATTAAGTTTAATTAAAGCTTTGGTCAAGTTCAATAATCAATTTGGAGTGAACTTGAGCCATTGGTTGCAATGAATTTGGTTTAGGTTACAATTTGGCTAGTTTGAGTTCATATAGGTTAAAGGGTTGACTTGGTCAATAGGTTAGGTTGACTTGGTTTGACTTAATTCATGTCAATTGATTAACCTATGATGATCAACAAACATGACATGAAGTTTGGACTGGCTTAACTCACTTTGATTTGAATTGAATTGGATTTTGATTCATGTAGGTCAAATTGGCCACTTTCGGTCAAGTGAGTTCATTGAGTTTAGTTGGCTTGATCAAGGCTTGATTTAAGTTTGGTTGAACTCACATATGGACTTGCGTTGGAAATATAAATCCATTTGCAAGTGATTTGGAGTCAAATAGTTTTTGATTCATTTGACAATTTCAAGTCAAAAGGGTGAATATGGGTTTGACTTGGGTTAGCTTAATTTTGATTTGATGACTGAAATTTGTGTTTATATTTGGATTCATGATTGAAGGATTGATTGAATCATAAAGAAAAACAAATCAAGGGTTTTATTTTATTTGAGTTTTATTTGGCTAAGTTCAAGAATTTGACTTGAAAGGCTTAGGTTGGATTTTGGTTGAATTTGAGTTTGAGTTTTGAATTTGATTTTGGATATTTGAATTTATATTTCATTTATATTTATAAATATAAATGAGAATATAAATGGGTTATGAAAAAATTTCTTGAATTTGAATTGATTTGGATTTGATTTGAGCTAAGTCCATAAGATAGAATCAAAGGGCTTAGGAAATATTTTTGGAATTTGAATTTGGTTATGGATTTCAATCATAGGTTTCAATTATTTGGAATTGATTCATGATTTAAGAAAATCCATTAAAATTAGTTCAAGGTTTGATTTGGAGTTGAAGTTGATATGAGTTTGGAGTTTTCTTGAAAGAAGGAAGTGAGGATTTGGTTTAGGCTATGGGTAGGAAAATTTTCCTAGCACCCCTAAGGCATAACCTATTCCTATGGATAAACCTTCTAAGTCTCTAGGGTTAGGTTAAGTGTTCACCTAATCACTAGAAGTGTCTTAAGACTAAGGAACTCTTAATATCAAAGAGGAGTCCTATTTCTAAGATGCAGGAGTTGAGAGCTCTTTCTAAAAATGAGGTCAACAAAGGGCACCCAATAGGTGTGGTGTGACTGACAAGGCATACCGCATGTATTAGTGAAGATCAAGATGATCAACAATGTTGAACGATCACAAGAATTAATAGAAATGATCTACTCCCAAACTAGAGGTGTAGAAAGAATCAAGAGCTTAGTGCATTGTGACTCTACTCATGTCAGAGACATAAGAGAGTGAAGGAGGAATCCACTAGGGATTGAGTATGTGAAGCTTCCACTAAGGGAAAAAGTTCAAGTCATCTGCTGAGGCATGAGAGGATTGATTTGATTTGAGTCTCATTGGGGAGAAATTTGATTTGATTTGTTGATTTATTTTGATTATTTTGATTTGATTAACTTCACTGGGGGAGGTTGATTGGATCTATTTTATTGACTTTTTTTTATTGTTTGACTCCATCGAGGGAGGAGATGAATTTGTTTTAGATTTTTAGAATTTGGATTTTGAGATGGGCCCTGTTGGTTTTCGATGGATCGCACTGAGTAGGAGCCACGGAGGCCTAGACCTAACTTAGATTTACCAATCCAAAGGGTAGTCTACCAAACACATAGTAGGACTATCCAACCAAAGGGGATGCCTTTCAGTGTGCAATAGTTATTCTAGAAAAAAAAACATAGTAGACTTACATCCTGGAAAGTAGGGACCAATTGTTGGGGTGATCTATTGGCAAGGCAACAGATTGAACCCAACATAGGGCTGACTATTGAGTGAATGCCACTGGGGGACTTTGATCAGCTTAAGGATAGTCAAGAGTAATTTCATTTTAAATTTATTTATTGGGACTCATCGATTGTGATGGATTATACTGAGTAAGGGCCGTGGTGGCCTTGGGCTAACTTAGATTTACCAATCCAAAGGGATTACTCTCCCAACCACAAGGTAGGACTAACCAACCAGAGAGATTCTTATTTTGATGGATTCCATTGGTTTGCGATGGATCACACTAAGAAGAACTTATATTAGCCTAGACCTATCTCAAATTTATTGAACCAAAGGGAGTAGCTTCTCGACCGATGGGAAAACTATTCGACCAAAGGACTGCCTTTTGATTTGCATTGATCAATTTGAGGGAAGAGAGCTTAGGGACTCACATCTTCCACTATAAAAGACCACTAGGGTGACCAATTGCATTGGACAACAAATTGAACCCAACCTAGGGCTTCCCGTCGGTTTACGACAGTCATGCTAGGAAGAATGCATCATAGTCATCTTCCAAAGTAAAATGATTCTTAAGGTAACCTGCTTATGGAGAAATAGATTTAACCTGACTTAAGGTTGACTATGGAGTGAGTACTAACTTGGGGATTTATCTCAACTCAGGTAATCAGGCAATTCCTATAGGGAGTTCTACTGACACTACCCCAGAGATAGAATGCCTGCTTCAAAAAAGGGGTCCTTTGGGGACTTGAATTCCTAATCTACAAGCAAATTTATTTATTTATTTTATTTGTTTGTTTATTTATCATAGACCCGGTTAGTTTGTGAGGGATCAAACTGAGAAGGAGCTTATATCAGCCTAGATCTATCTCAGATTTATTGAACCAAGGGAGAATCTACGCATCCGCTAAACCAATTCTCCAACCACAGGGGTGGCTACTAGGAAAGGGGGACTGCCCAACCCAAGAGTAACCCAGGTAGTGTCTAAATGGGGTCACAAAGGATGCAATCCAAATAGAATACCCACAGGAAAATGGGTTGCTAAGGGCTTAATCCAAAACCCTGGAGAAGATGACATGGCTAGTCATATATCAAATAGGTATTTAGTGGCCAACTCAAGGAGAAAGTGCGGGGACTCACATCTGCCAAGAGTGGTGTATCCACTGGGAGAGTCATTGTCAGTATAGCGAACATCAACCAACTTAAGATGCCCATCGATTTGCAACAAATCAGAGGAAAGCTTCACATCCTCCTAGTGATTGTTGGGATAGTCTGTCTTTGGCTCAACAGGTGTCATCGGACCTAGGAAGACTACTGAGCAAATACCGCTGGAGGACTTATATCGACTCAAATGTAGCCAAGAGGAAAGGAGCCTCTGGGGGACTTATCCTAGACCTCAAATATACTCGACCTAGTTAGATCATGATGATTAGTTCAAGAAGAAAGCACGGGGACTCACATCTTCTTAAACAAAATCAACATGAGCTTACTAGCTAGACAGTAAAGTCTATCATACTAATGAGGCTCTCATTGGTTTGCAATGATCAAGTTAGGAAGAATGCATGGGGACTTACATCCTCCAATAAATGACCACTGGGGTGACATACTAGCGAGGTATCATGTAGACCCAACCTAGAGCAGCTAATGAGTGAGTGCCACATGGGGCTTGCTCCCACATCAAAGTAGCCCGAGACAAAAGATATGTGTTTAATTTTTTTATGCTTGTGTTAAAGGGAATAGGATCTCTCTCGGTTTCTCTTACACCTACCTTAAACACATTCGGGGAATTTGATAAAATGGTGCCATGGATGGTAGCCAGGATTCCCACCAAGAATGGACGTCGCTTGGGTTCTCTTACACCTAACTCAGTTGTGCTAATCAAACTAGGATACCTCTTAGGTTCTCTCACACCTATTCTAATAGCATCGGGAAATGTGTTTAATGTGTTTGTGTTATGAAGAAGGATAGGATGCCTCTTAAGTTCTCTTACTCCTAACTTAAACACGTCATGGCGGATTCGGAAGATAAGCAAATAATGCTTGGAACGAAGAGAAGATTTTGATGAATTGGAATGAAATTATTATTTATTGATAGAATTCTTTTTCAAACATGATTTTTATGGGTAATATTTTTTCAAATAAAGTCAATTAATTGGAAGCATCGGGTGTTCCCCTTTACAATCAATAAGTTGATAATATCCTCCTTCGTAGCCCTTCTCTATGACATAGGGGCCTTCCTAAGTGGGTTCAAACTTGCCTCCCATCTTTCAACAGGCAACAATTGGTCTCCTTAGGACTAACAAAAGTTCTCCTACTTGGAAAGACCTAGGGCGGACCAGCTTGTTGTGAACTTGAATCATTTTGGCCTTGTACAACTCGAGGTTCTAGCATGCTAGTAGGCGACTCTCCTCCAAACCTTCGAGCTCATCTAACTGCAACTTTGCATTCTGCTCTGTAGTGATCTTGCTACTCAATGTTATCCTTAGTGATGGGAGTTGAACTTCTAAAGGTAGAACGACTTTGGACCCATACACTAAGAAAAATGGGTAGATTGAGTTGGAGTTCGGTATATGGTGTGGTAGGCCCACAAGGATTCAACCAACTGCTCATTGCACCACCACTTGTTGTCATCAAGTGTCTTCTTTAGTATTTGGATGAGAGTTTTATTGAATGCTTCTGTTAAGCCATTTGCTCTAGGGTAGTAGATGGTGGAGTATCTCCAATCTATACCATATCTTCCAGAGAAGCTGTTGATTTTGGTACTTTTGAATGTAGTACTATTATTGAATATAATTCATCGAGGCACCCCAAACCTATATATGATATGGTTCCTGAAAAATTGAAGTACATGCTGAGTTGTGACCTCTCTGAGTGAGATTGCCTCCACCCACTTAGAAAAGTACTCGGTGGCAGCTAAGGTGAACCGATGACCCTTTGAAGAAGGAGGATCGATATGACCCTTGAATGTCGGTGCCCCAACACTCAAATGGCCATGAGGCCAATGTAGGGTGTAGAGTGTTGGGTGATTAATGTAGGACAACATCATGTACCTGACACTGATGGCATCTCCTAGCTACATCCATGCAATCTGTAATCATCGAAGGCCAGTACTATGCTAGTCTCTTGATCTTTGTCTTCATATTTGGACTAGATTGATGCACTCTGTATAGACTTGAATGTACCTCAATTACAATGCTATGGGATTCATGTTTATCTAAATAATGTAACCACATTTGATCAAATGACCTTCGGTACAGGTGCCATCAACGAGGGCATAGGAGAGAGCTCTCTGTTTCACCTGATGGGCTTGTGACTTTTCTTAAGAAAGTTTGCCAGTGTTCAAATAGTCTATGAATGGTTGTCTCCAATCCAACTCCTTGTCCTTATAGGAAATGACAACCTCCCCTTCAAGAGAAAGTCTCTTGATGAGTTCAGCATCAATAAGGGATAGAACTTGTCTATTTTGGGCCCTTATTAGAATGGACTCATCTTCCGGACATGCTAATTCTTTGGCAAGTTTGGCCAAAGCATCTGTAACTGTGTTCTCTACTTGAGGAACCTTATAGATGGTGACTTTGGGGATTTGGGCCAACAACTTCATGGTATACTCATGGCAGTGATGAAGCTTGGGTTTGAGAACTTTGTAGGACTCAGTAATCTGATTGATGACCAATTGAGAATCCCCAAAGATATTGATGCTCTTCACACACACTAACTCTAGATTGATAGTCAAAGCCTCATACTTGACTTCATTGTTGGTGCAGAGTTGGAAAGATAGTATGAGAATCTCATCACATCATGATATGGAGTTAAGAGAAGTATTCCTACCCCTGCCTTTTCTAGAAGAGTAGATCATGGTGCTTCCCCTTTATAAAAGAAGCTACACCATCAAAATACATCTCCCATCGATAGTTGTCAACCTCCCCTAAGTTCATGATTTGTTCATCAGGGAGATCGTCACTTGCGAGAATCAAGAAGGTGTGTTATAAGAAATCACTAGTGCTTGTCCTTTTACTACACAGAGGGGTATGAATATGACATCAAACTGTGAGAAAATCATGGACCATCATGCTAAATGTCTGGATAATATTGGCCTTGTCATGGGATACTGTAGTGTATTGGTTCTGAAAATTAAGTTCACCTTATGAGAATGCATATAGTGTCATAGCTTTTGAGATGCAAAGATCAAAGCTAGACAATGTTTTTCAATAGGTGGGTAGTTTGCTTCAGCAGGAATCAGATGATGGTTGAGGTAGTAGAGAACACTCTCCTTCCCTTCTCATTGGCTTGGGCCAATAGAGCACCGAGGGAGTCATCCAATGTAGCAGTGTAGAGGTTAAGTGGTCTGCCCGGGATAGGGGCTGCTAGAACTGGCTGCTTCACCAAATATTGCTTGATATCTTCAAATGCATGCTAACACTTGTCATCCCACTTGAACTTGGCATCCTTTTTGACAAGTGCAGAGAATGGCTTGCATCTCCCCAATAGGTTGAAAATAAAGCATCTCAGATACGCCAACTGTCCTTGGAAAGATCTGAGTTGAGTTAAACTCTTAGGAGGTGGAATTTCTAATATTACTTTGATATTTTTTTGGATATATTTCTATTCCCCAGTGTCACACAACAAACCTAAGGAATTTTTCTGAAATGCAAATGCACACTTTGAGGTTAAATCGATCATCAGTGTAGAGGATAAGTCAAAGAGATGGTCTTCCTTTTCTCTACTTCTGACTACTAGATCATTAACGTACCACTCAACCTGATGATCGATGTGTTTATTGAAGATCTGAGTCATGACCCGTTGGTATGTAGCACCAATATTTTTAAGGCCGAAATGCATGACTCTATAACAATAGATTTCGATCGGGGACCAAAAAGTAGTGTTTATTTCATCCTCGGGGGCCATCTTGATTTGGTTGTAGCCAGATAACCCAAACATAAAGAAGAAAATTGCATGAGATGAGGCGATGTCCACCATTAATTCTGGTATAAGCAGAGAAAACTCATCGTTAGGACATGCCTTATTTAAGTCCCTAAATTTGATGCATATGCAAATTTGGCCATTCTTCTTCTAACTGGTATGACACTGGCTATCCAGGTAGGGTATTTTTCTTCCCTGATGAAACCAACATCAATCAATTTCTTGACTTCAGAAGTGACCTATTGTTCGATTTCTAATCGCATGCATCTAAGAGCTTATTTGATAGGATTACCGCTAGAATATATTACTAGCTTGTGGACTGCCATGTCAAGAGATAATCTGGGCATCTCTTCATAACTCCATTAAAAGCAGTCTTTTAACTCTATCAATAACCTATCTAAGTCATTGGTTTAATCTTCATTCAACAACAAACTATATGTCAGGAGTGGATTTTCTTCTATCTCGAGGTTGATTTCTTTAAGCTTGTCATTATTGAATGAATCTCCTCTTCAAAATTTGGTGGTGCATCTTTGATTTGGAGATCAACTAGATCATCTAAGGTTCTAAATACAAATCCTCGTAAGAGTTGGTTTGGTGTTAAAAGAACCTATTAGACTCCAAATGATTGGTGACAACTAAGCAGTAATCGTCATCATCAAATGGATCCACTGTACCAAATCCTAGCTCTTGATGCTCACTCTATTGTTAAGCTTTCTAAGTACTCGACTGCTTGACCATGTATAAGGAATCAAACCCTTCTTTGCGATATTAAGAACACAAGGCGAGTACCAATCAAGAGGTAATTCCATTAATTCTTTGTATGAATTCTCCTCAAGTTCTACATCAACTTTAGGACTTCATGATGATGATCCTAAAAAGAATCTCTTTGGCTTTATATCACTGAAAGACTTAGGGACTTCCTCAACTACAAAATCTTCAATTTTTTGAGATGAAAGTGAGGTTCGAGCTAAAGTTCCCAACTGTTGCCTGATAGTTTCACATACATTTGATTATAATTCTTTGCTTTATCTGGAGGCCTGTTCTTCATCGATGTCCGGCTTGAGTGCCACCTCCAATGAAACCCGCTGAGAGGGGTTAGTCGGTATACTAATCACATTGGACTCATCCTTTGAGCTAGATTCCAAGTCTATATGAATAGTAGGGGTACTCCTAAGAACTGGAACATAACCCTTGTTGGCCGATGGCCAACTAGGTGGTCTTCCACATCTGGAACTGCCTCTATCACTACCTCTGCCTCTGCCTAGTGGAGGTCGAGTCATCCCACCTACATGTCTGTATGATGGAATGAACTGTGGGTGGAATGTGATATGCGTCTCTATTTCTTCTTCAATTTCCCTTTCTTGTTCTCTTGCATTTTCATTTTTCTTTTCTTTTTCTTTTGCTTTTACTTTTTCTCCATTTTCTTGTGCGTCTGAATTTGAATTTTGTTCAAGTTCACAAGAAAGGATATTTTGAAGAAGATAGTAGGTCACATCCTCATATATCTCAATCTCTCTGACTAAAAAAATGACTTTTCATCTCCTTTAATATGGTACTCAATCCCATCCTTCCTGAACTTGATGCACTGATGGAGGGAGGATGGAATCATCTTATTTGATGTATCCAAGGCCTACCAAGCAAAGCGATGAATGAAGTATTTGAATAAATGATATAAAACTTTGCTTCAGTCTTCCATTCACCTATCTCCAAAAGTAACACTATGGAACCTAAAGCCCTCTCTCCTTGTTCAATGAATCCTCTCAACATCATCTGATCTCCTCGGAGTGTAGATATGTTGATCTTCAAATAAGCAAGGGTCTTTAGACTCATAATGTTCACCGATGCACCTAGATTAACAAAAACTCTGTCTAGTCTGAATCTGCCCATGTCAACTATAATGTAAAGGGGACGGTTGTGCTCCATGTCACCCATAAGTAGGTCTTCATATGTGAAAGTTATTTCTTGGGCTTCTCTTGAATAATGTGCCTCCTCCCCGATCAATCGAGCTAAGCATATCTCAGGATCAAGGAGAGCCTTGATTAATGATTCCCTCATCTCTTTGGATAAGATAAGGGCATCGTATATGCTTAACTTAGATGTCAACTTTCTTAAGTAAGAGAGAAAATTATAGTCCACCTTGAGCTGATCCTCCACAAGCATATCTAAGGGTGGAGCATCCTGTGGTGGGGCTTCTCGATCCTCTAAACCAATGACTTATTTCCCTCTATCTTGAGGTGCTATCCTAGGAGGTAGAACTGTGACCTGAAAGTTTACTTGGTGATCTCTTATAGTAGGATAATAGAAGATTCTACCTACACATCAGGCTCACCTACAGCTTTTCCTATGGGACCCTCAAAATCGGATGATTCCAAGTCTATCTCAAGAGGTGAACCGTAGTATTCAGAAAGGGAAAATCCAACTCTGAATCAGAAAGAGAAAGACCAAAATTGTTTTAGTTATTATTTAGACTTGAAGAGTTATCATTAGGAATGGATTTAAACAAGTCTTAGAAGTGACACAGATATAATTCAAGCTAAATTTATTCCTTGATTTATTAGATTTTGAAGGAGGTACATAGTAGGAATCTAATAAAGTAAGTGGGGTGAGGGATTTGATGCCCTCATCTGTTGATACAAGATGTCTGCTAGAGGATGAGCTAGCTAAAGTAGAAGTGCTCATTGAAGTAGTAGCTACAACGGTAGACTTAAGGCTAGGCTTGGTTGGTGGTTGTGCTACTTGGCTATCCCTGAGGCTACTTCGCTTCTTCTTCCTCATAAGTTGTCCAGTTCCTTGATGTTGGAGGTTCAAGCTACCTTAGATACCTACAAAGAAAGTTTCTTGATTTTTGAGACAATTTTCTTAAAGGTTTCAGATAAAGAGATATCCCAACCTTCTTTTATTTTGGAAGGATCGTAGTCATCCCCAAGGATTACCCTAATGGAACTGGATGGTTGTTCCACAAGATATTCCTTCAAGATAATTATAGAACTTGTCTTGAAGCTATGTTCAAGACAGTCCTTGAATGTAAAGCAATCCTCCAAAACATGACCAAGCATGCGGTGGTAGGTGCAAAAGTTAGGATCATTGCTTTTACCTACTTCCTCTGGCCTTCTAGGTTCGGGTAGCTGAAAGTCATGTTTCTTTAAGAGATTTTTAAAGATTTTCATAACTACCTCCCTCTTAAATGAATATGATTTGTTTAGTTTATTCAAAGAGTAGATGGAACATAGCTACTTGGTGGGGGGTATGTGTACCATTGTCATTGCTGATATGGCTGAGGAGGAGGCTGTACAGGCCAGGGAGGCTACTATGTAGGCCAGTAGGACTGCCTCGGTGGTGGTAGAGGAGGTGGAAGTGATGACTGTGGAGCTCGAGGTCTCTCATACTGCTCTCTGGCTTATTATTTCCCCTTATCTATTACAATCACTACCCTGGGCTTCTACTCATATATCTTCTACATCTTTGGCTTTGTTGGTAGATCTGAAGAAGGTAATTATTTGGCTTCTCCTTGCAAGCTAGCCACCTTATTGATTAATTTCTCAAAATTTTAATGGTGAAACCTTTGAGCATGAAGGTGACCGGGCCATGGATATTCTTAAGCAGAATCTTGATGGCATGCTATTCAGACATATGTGATTCGCATTTCATACTCAAATTACATCATATAAGAATGTAATCAACAAGGGACTCACCATTATTTTATTGAGCCATAACGAGATCGCCAATAGTGACCCTTTGCTGAGCTCCGAAACTTCTTGATAAAGAGTTGCTCCAACTCAGCAAAAGTCTTCAATAAACTGTTAGGAAGTTCAGCGTACCAGTCAAATGTTATACCCACTAAGCTATTGATAAAGAGACAGAAAAGTAAAGCGTCACTGCCACCAATTGCAATAACTAGCTCTAAATGCACAATGTGCTGCCTCAGGTTCCCACTACCATCAAAACTCTTGAAAGAAGGTGAAATGAAACCCTTAGGATATTGGATTGCATCAAATTCCTCTAGGTAGGGTCTACCCTTTGGAACCGATTATCCTCCTCGGGCTTGAGCCAATGCTTCTCTCACCTATTGCTCAACTATGCTATTGATATCTTTTTCTTGTATGGTGGTACTATCCACTACCTTCCTATACATGCTGATGTTACCTTACTTTACTAGAGGTAAAGTGTTGGCTAGATCCAAGACATGCACCAACTCTGGCTAACTGGTCTTAGCTATAGTAAGATCAACTGTCGGGGTTTGGTTTTGAAGTGCTAGGATAGCTACTAATAGATCTTTGAGCCTCTTCTCCATCCTATCTATCTTTTCATCTTTCTGCTTTATCTATGCTAGGAGGTGTTGGGTCTAGTGGGCTGTGTCTTCCTGCTTGGCCTCGACACCTTCCGTAGTCTGCTGCTCTCTAAGGAGGGATCCCCTTGTATCTACCATGCAAACTCTTGCTGAGTCTCCCAACAAATCTTCTTCATTGGGATCAAAGCTAACCTTCTCCTCATCAGACCAATCATATCCTAGGATCTCTTTCATCTCCATAAAATAATGAGCCACTATATCATCTAAAAACTATTTATCAAAGTAGGTACGAATGACTTTGGTTGACCGGTGGTGGGATCACGTCATGTGCGTGAGGACTTCCCCTCTGGAGAATCAACTCAGGGGTTATACTCATGGATGAAATGCTCCTAGCATCACTTTGAATCCATGGGGTGACACTCACATCAACATATGCAACTGACTGTCACACTTTCCCTCGATAACATCTAATCATCTTTGGTAGTGGTGGTGAAGGGACGACCACTATGCTTTGAGGTCACCATTCCTTCTTCACCACTACTGTGGTAGACGATCAAGCAAGAGAGCTTAGCCTCACCATGAATAAGTGGTGTAGATGGTATGGGATCTCTCGGCCATAAGTCGGATCACCAACGAGGTCCTCTTCTCCCCAGATGTGACCTTCACGGCCTTTGGTGAAATTGGAGATGCTGAAACATGGATCGAAGATGACAGACGGGGGATAGAGTGGTGTGGTGGAGACACCACCGGCTCTCTTGAAATATGAGCTCTCCTCCATGATGGGTAGTCCTCGTAAGCAGAATACTATCGATATGATTGATGTGAGCAGTGTGTTGATTGAGGAAATCAACGAGTGCAGAGGGCACGACTACTGACTAAACTTCTGCCTCTCCCGGCTAGTGATATGACCTGAGGTATGGGCCTCCCGGCCTCTCCGAAGATGCTTCCCTACGCTGTAGGGGATAACATATCTCAAATCAATTTGTGGATCATCATTCTCCCAACGGTGTAGAACTAAGAGTGACATATGACCTTCTCACGACCGGGTGGGAAATTGAAATCTGTGGAGGTGGAGCAGAGATCCTCTTAGCATCATCTCTATCAAACCCATAGTGAGGATGGAATGGGTTCGCTATAACCCAGGAAATCAATGTGGAAACTCCTCAACAATAGACTGTGTAGCTGCCTCCATCTCCCTGATGATGCGAGTATGGTATCACTTTATCATGTGTTTCTTGGTTCTCCTCTAGGTCTTGGTGGGGCGAGCAGAGTAAGAGCTAGACCCAACCTCAAAAGAAGGGGGGACAATCCCCAAAATCAAGGGGGCCTTCCCCTTGGAAGGTGCTAGTGGTGCTGCTAGCGGGGTACAGGGAACCACAGGGCATCTTTACTATCAGGCATCATCGTAGGAACCACCACTTCCTTCCTCTTGGTGAGGGAATATCGATCGATGCATGTGTCAATCGGCCGACGGTCACTATGCTCCTGCTAACAGTGGTGAGGGGAGTGCCCTCATAGGTAATCCTCACCCCATCAAAACCTTGTCCAAAGTGGATGAGATGGGCATAGTCAGAAACGGGAAGGCTAGCCTAATCCAGGGCCAGATCCATCCCATGGGACAAGGTAAACACATATTTGGGCACTGCTATTTCTATCAATTGAAAACTAAACTGAGACTAAAACTAAAACTATCGTTGAATGAGAGTCTGCAATGTTAAAAATAAACTTGAATTAGATTTATATTGATTTTGAGTTTGAATTTAGAATTTCAACCCATACTCAACATCTTAGAAGTGTTAAGTTGAGTTCAAATGATGTAGAATAGATTTTGAGATTTGATTGGAAAGAAGAATTTTTTGAATATAGAATCCACTTTCAACAAATTTGGATATGTTGAAAATGGGTTCAAATATTTTTGAGGAGATGCTTCCATAGGTTCATATTTGAATTTTTATTTTGAAGACCCTTTACTTAACAAGTTTAGGTATGTTAAAGTAAAGAGTCAATTTGATTTTTGATTTTTGAAATTTACTCACATAGCAAATTTGGGTATGCTAAGTGAGATGTTTGAAAACAATTTCTTGCTTTTGTTTCTTTGTTTGCTTTATTTTGTGAAGCATTTGTGATTTGAAAAATGGAATTCTCATTTAGCAAATTTGGGTATGCTAAATGAGGAAATCCAAGTGTGTTTTATTTTTTGGAATTTTTTTGAAAATAGGACTCTTAGTAAATTTAAGTATGCTAAAGAAATCCAAATGTGTTTCATTTTGATTATTTTTAAGAGAGGATCCTTAGAAAATTTAGGTATGCTAAGGAAATTCAAATGTGGTTTGTTTTGACTTTAGTTGATTTTTAAAAAGGGGATCCTTAGCAAATTTAGGTATGCTAAGAAAATCCAAGTGTGTTTCATTATTTTGATTTTTCTTAGAAAAGAAGATCCTTAGCAAATTTAGGTATGCTAAGGAAATCCAAAATGTATTTTGATTTTGAAAAGAGGATTTTCACTTAGCAAATTTAGGTATGCTAAATGAAAGATCAAAATGCTGTTTTATGTTTTGAAAAGATGTTTATTGATTTTATTTTGAAAAGAGAATCTTCACTTAGCAAATTTGGGTATGCTAAATGAAGAATCTAATGTTATTTTAATTTTACAAAGTTGATTGTTAGTTTTGATTTTTGAAATGGTGTTTGTTGATTTTATTTTTGAAAAGATGATTGTTGTTTCTTATTTTGAATTGAAATCTTCATTTAGTAAATTGAGTATATCGAATGGAGATATTCATTTGTGTTTTTGGAAATTGTGATTGTTGATTTTTGATTGAAAATGAAAAACTTTATTCAATAAATTTGAGTATATTGAATGAAAGTGTTCATTTGTGCTTTTGAAAAATTTGACTTTTGATTTTTGATAGAAAAATAAAAACTTTCATTCAATAAACTTGAGTATATTGAATGAAATTGTTCATTTGTGCTTTTAGAAAATATGATTATTGATTTTGATTTTTGGAAAGTGAAGTCCTCATTTAATAAATTGAATAAGTAAGTATACTTATGCTTTTGAAAAGAATGATTTTGGATATTATTATTTTTTTTAAAAGATCCTACATATAACAATCATGAAGAGCATTAGATGAGGTTGGTTTGCAAAATTTTTGTGAAAATATTTTATTATGGGCATTTTGAAAAAGTACTTTTTGAAAAGATGATGTTTTTCATAAATGGATTTATTCTTTCTTTATTTTTGGAATTTGAACCTTTTCTTACCATAGAAATAGTAAGGAAGAAGTCTTTAGTTATTTCTATTTATTAAATTTTTATTTTTTAACTATTGGGGAGCCCAATAGGGGTTTTAAGACATACACAGAATGAGGTCCTAAAACTTAAAGATGTTGGCTAGCTTAGCTTAAGGATGAAATAAACTAAGTGTCAATAGAAAAGAAGGATAGTCTCAAATTTATATAAAATACAAACCCACTATCGATACTTGAAGAAAAAAATTATTTACCAAAGATGGAGAGAGGAACTTTCCCCAGCGGAGTCATTAGAAAAATCTGTGGTAAAATATTTCTGCCATCATCAATCCTTTTGAAGGAAATAAATAAAAACAAAAATATACGCCTTTAGTTGGGACACCATGTAGATCCGTAGAGTTCTTATTAGGGTGATCGGGTACGACATTGAGGAGAGGTGTACTATCTCTGAAGGTAGAAGTCACCACCCTATAATCCACAAGGACTCTAAGGACTATGGTCTTCATATGTTCCCCTACTTTACATGAAAAAGTAAAGTAGGGCTTATTTTAAACTAAGTTCGTTAAGTTCCCTTTGAAGGAAAGCCCCCATAGTTAATTACATCTTAAAGAATGAGATTTCATAAGAATACTCTCGATTAAGGTAAATGATCATTGTATTTAAAGATTTCAAAAAGGTAAGACTATCAATCGATTAGTTTATTTATAGAAGGTCAAGTGGGATCGATCAAGAGGAAGGAGTTCTTATCAAAGCCAAATGAAACTAAGTAGGGGATGCTTAAGATACTAGAAAGCCTAGTAAGCACCCCAAACTACCCTATGGTTGGGCTTTACATTTTTGAAATCGAATTAATGTGTTTGAGTTGAATTTTCATTAGAATGCTAGGGCTTACAATCCCATGATACAAGGTCATGGAAATACCTAAGAGGTGAGGATTTATACTTATAGCCCATAAAAGGGAGAAGCAACCTCAGAACCTAAATCTAGGGAGCTTTGGCGAGTGCCAAAAGCACGGGCTAAATCTAAGGCAAAAATTGGTATTTGATTTACCTCCACAAGAGAGGATAAATAACCCGACTATTGAACTTACAACTGCCCAGGGGTGGCCATCAACTAACTCTTCCTACAATTTTAAATTCATGTAGGCAAGTCTTATGTTTATACAAGATAGCAAGGTTGTTATTTATTTAGAAAGAGAATAAGTCCTTAAACACACTTCCTAAAGAGACTAGATCATGTAAGGACATGCTTCAAATGAATTAAATCTAATGCAAAATTTTCATATGTTTTATTTTTATTTTGGACAATCATTTAACTCAGTCTATAGGATTCATATGCTTAATGCATGAGAAATAAGATTATGGGCCAAAATTAGGGGATAGGAGGTTGTTTCCACCAGTCTCAGCAAAGGTGAAAACTCAATTCAAGAGTGAAGCAATATGTTTTTATGCATGATGTTAGGAAAGAAAAAGACAACATCCAGCTAAGGAGTTGTTATTTTTTTATCTTGATTTATAGCCTAAGCTTTAGGTGAGGTTATGAGTTATTTATTTTAAATTTTGAATTATTTAATTTGGTAGAAGATTTATTTTTCTAAAAGTCTAATCATCATCCAGGCCATACATCAAAGTAAGGAAGAAATTAGGAAAATATGTCATTTCTAATGCACAATCAAAACAAAATGTCAAACATTTTATAAAACTAACACAAAATAATAAATGGCCAAGTGTGGTCGGGCACCACCACACAAACCCAAAATAAATTGGGTAGAAGAGTTCTACCCTTATTCAACCTAGATTATAAATGAATTAATTACAATTAAGCAAGAAATTCATGTTATGGGGGTCTTCATTCTTCATTTCTTCATTCTACTTTCTTCTTTTGGCTCCTTCTTCTGGATAGTTGGAATGTGGACACTAAAGGCTTCACATGATACATAAGATTTGATCTTACAATCAATGCTCTTCCTAATCCCCCATAACAATCATTCCAAAATCCTAATTGTAAAAGTACATGAAATGGGAAAAAGTAAATCTAACTAAAACATACAAAGTATAAATTAGCTAAACAAACCACATATTCCCAGACATGTATATAAGAAAATTGGACTTAGCACCCCGCACATGGGTAGCGAAGTCTACCTGACCTATTTTGGATTATGCTTAGGGGTATAAGCAACCTGTACAGTAAAATGAGTTATATTTTTATTACAGTGCCCCTTAAGCACAATCCCATATAGAAGACAATGATTAGACTAAATCATCCTACCATTCATTCTATGCACATACACCCTAACATCCAGACTAAAATATCACATCACAAAATAAAAGCAACATCAAACCATGCACCACCCTAGCATCGGACTAGAAGTGGTGACTTAGCCTAATGTGTGTGCCATGTAAGGTTTGTGTGGTATGTTTAGCTAAGCTTTAAGGATAGGATTTTCTAAGTGTGAAAAGGTTCAACTTAGAAGGGTGATCTGATTTAAGTTGTTTAGTTGATATGGGTTAATTTTATTTGAAGATTTGATTTAGTTTGAATGAACCTACTTAATTACTAAAGGTTGTAAAGAAAGGAAATGAAAAGAGAACTTCTCTTTCCTCCCTACCTTAAGTGATTTCTAAGATAGATTCATTAATAATTTTTGTTTAGTGAATGTTTTGTTATGGGTTTTTCCTAAATTTAGATTTTCCCTAAACAAACCTATTCAAAAATAATAAAGACATTTTAAGATTAAGTAAAGTGAATTACTATCACAAAACACACAAGATTTTATTTCTTTTCCACATGTGTATCATGGACATGAATGAATCCTAAGCATATCTATACATGCGATGCAAGTATTTAGCACACCTTAATAATGAATGCTAAGAGAGGTTGCTTAATGAAATTTGGAATGTTTCGTGTATGCATGATTTTTTTAAGTAGAAGAGAGTGATTCTTTTATCCATTTTTCATTTGCACATTTACAAGTATAAAAGACATAAGTGAGTACAGTTCCATTGTTAGCACTAGGGGTGTAAGGCACAAGACCTACTTAGGGCTACTTAATGCCTCGCAATCTCGGGGTTGTCCAAATAAATATACTATTTTTCTTAAATACATGTGCATGTACAAAAAGATGCATGGAAAGAGAATCATGCAAAAAGTTTATGTTTGTTTGTTTGATTTTGTTATTTATTTTGTATATGTGATGTGGAATTATTCCTTGATTCATGACATAGGAGTGTATAGGAATGGATTTCAAACAAGTGTTATGTCCTTTTAAAATGGACTTACGCTTTGCAAATCCTATGCAATCCTATGTTAAGAAAGAGAGGGAAAATCACATAACACATTTTATACTATTCACATGCAAGCTCATAAGTACTTATAGATAGCATACTTTTCATTTGTGATGTTTGGTTTATAAGTTTTGAAAATCTTTCTGGATTTAGTGATGATAATATCCATTCATATCTTACTTTAGCCAAAACATGCAATTTGACATAAAGGAAATATTTCATTTTTTTTATTTGATTTTTCAAAAGACATGAATGCTTGACTTTCATATGACATATAGATTTAGCATGCTTGGAAAGAAATAAAATGATGCAAGCATGTAATTTCATTCACTCTAATTAATTCCTAAAGACAATATTATGGAATAAGATTATTTAAAGTGAATCAAAATTGATTTAAGGAAAGTTTGATTTTGTTTTGAGTTTGATTTGAATTTTAGAAAATGTGAGAAGGTTTGTTGGTCCTAATCCCATTCCCCATGTGTAAGCTTATTTTGGTTTAATGAGAAGGTAATTAAGTTGATTTTATGGTTTAGTTAGGTTAAGGTATGAATTAAATGAATTAATTAAACCTTACCTATATCAATTTAAGTTAATTGATTAAGTAATTATGAACTAATATGATATGAAACCACATGAAAAGTAAATTTGTAAAGCTCATAATAAATGAAAGGGCTCATAAATGATTAATTAATTAAGCTTAAGGAGCTCAACTAATTATTCTTATGGTTTTCTCACACATGTAAGCTAACGATAATTTCTTTATCTCTTACTTTGGGTTATTGAACACCCAAAGAGCTACCAAAGATTAGATTGATTAAGAGTTTGGATTAATTTTGGTTTTGAGAATTTTACAAGTTAATTAAGTAGGTCATTAGTGGATTAGCTCTTAATTAAATTTAGATTAAGGAAGGAAAGGGATTTAGGGAATGATTTGGGTAAAATACCCCAAACCCATTTCATAAACCTCCTAATCACTTAAATAAAGTTTAATTAACTTAATGAAGGAATTAAATCACTATTCACATGCTTAATTAAGCTTAATTACATTAAGAGAGTGATTAGGGGTTCATTAATTAAATTTTTGGATTAACTTATTAATAAATTCCAAGAAAATTAGGGGATATTGAAGCCATCCCACTAAACATGCCTAAGAGGTTTGGAATTAATTAATGATGTCATTAGGGAGTAATTAGAGTTATTAAGTTTTCAAATAAACCTTAATTACAGAAAATATACTATTTAAATTCAATTAGAAATAATTTTATTGGATTCTCCTCTAAATTATCTTTAAGATGAAGCTGAGTTTGTAATTTTTTAGATTTTTATATAATTAGTTATGAATTTAGAAAGTTTCAGTTGATTGAAGTGATTTTTTTTAAGTTTGTTAATTTATTTTATTAAAATAATCATTTGACACTCAAAATTCAATATCTTTACTCCAAATGTCTTTTTGATTGAAATTTTCATGGTAGGTGTATTTTAACTTCAATTTTAATATCTAAAAATTTCAACTTAATATGACATGTATTTTTGATTTAATTAATAAAATTTGATTTTTTTTTTACTAAAACTCAAATTAAGTTCAAAATATTCAATAAAATTTGGGGTTTGGGTTTGTTGGATTCCTCTTAGAAAGATGAATCCAACGAGCCCTTGTTTTAATTTTCATTAAGTAGTTTATTTTCTATGAATTTTTGAAATTTTAGGTGATTTTAAGTAATTTTAAATGAAAATCGATTTTCCTATTTACAGTCAGACCATACGCGGCAGCGGCAATACGGCGTCACATGGTGTCGCGATTAGATGTGATGTAGCATGCGCATCGTCGCCATGCGGCGCCTTAGCGCATGCGGTGCCGTCGGCTTTGAGGAGGAAAAATAGTGGTTGCATAGGATCACGACCCGCAGTTTGATTTGGACCATCTGATTTAGATCGGACAGTCCATATCTGATCACGTGTTTAAAGGCTAGGATCACATGATCTATGTGCAATCCAGAGGTCAGGATTGCGCGATGGGTGCACGATCTGAGTTGTCCGATCATGCGAACCGTGGGATCAGATGGTCCATATTGCATAAGCAATAATGCAATCACACGATCCATACTAGATTCTAATCCCACGAACCATGGGATCGCATTCTACTACGGCATTTTATTTAATTGAAAAATTTTATTTTCTAATTGGGATGACTTAAAGTAAAAATATGGGATTATCTAGGGTAAATTCTTAAAAATTACACAAAAAATTATCATAAATGAAGGATCCTAAGGCCGGCTATGATTTTTGAAAGTTACCTCATTGGGGGTGATTTTCGATAGCGGTGATGACTCGAGCATGCTGTTGAGCAAAGGAAGAGGGCTTAGAATGAGCTTGGATCTTCGCCTTCATGTCAAAATGAAGTTTTCACTAATGACAGTCATTTCCTCACCGAAATACACTTAATTTTGGAGTATTTTTCTCCAAAATGAAGTAGGGCTGATTGCCAATGGGTTTGGGAGCTCTAGAAGGAGGAGAATGAGAGGAATAGGTGAATGCTTTAGCCTCTAATGCCTTGGAATGAAAAGTGATCGAAAATCCCTCTCTACTTTGAATTTTTAGCTCCAAACTCATGTCAATTGGCTTGGTGGGAATGGAAAAGAATCATCCTAGGTAGTTCACTTTGGTTGGGAATGGAAGAGAATCATCCTAGGTGGCTCACTTTAAAAAGTGGCTGCCATGAAGGATAAATGGGTGTCCTAGCCAAAGGGAGGTGACAGTCCTTCATGCCAAGTGTTCCAATATGAGACGTGAGGTGATTTTGCCTCCCGTGAGTCATGGCTACACCAACCACTCCTTAGGTCAGGAAATCAGTGTCATTGGTTCCTATGTGGACCAATGGATGAGTGCTAAGTGGCCAAGGAAGAGAAATGACCACTTGAGCAAGAGTGTTTTCTCATGGGATGCCGTTGACCCAAGGGAAAAGTGATCATTTGATATTGAATTTGATTTGAGCAGATTTGAAATAAGTCAAAAGTAAGTTGGACCAAATTTTATGTCATTTGGAGTTCATTTGGTTTAATTTGGATTAATTTGACTCATTTGGGTCAAATTTGGTCAAAATGGGTTAGGTTGACCAATTGGTCAAATTGGGTCAAACCAAGAGTTCAAGTTTAAATGAATATTTGGAGTATATTGGTTAAATTGTTTTAATCAATTTAGTTTAATTTGGATTTAATTTGGATTTTTGGCTAATTTGATCTTTTAGGTCAATTTGGGCTAAGTTGACCAATTTGACCCAATTGACCAAATTGGCTTGAATCATGGCTTAGTTTGGGTTTGGTTGATCATTTGGAATATGTTGCAAGCTTCAATTTCAATCAATTTTGGTTTGATTTGATTTTGTTTTGATTTTACTTTTTAGGTCAAGTTGGGTTCATGGTCAATTGGGCTAGGTTGGGTCTAGTTGACCAATTGATCAAATTGAGTTTAATTGAAGGTTTGGTCAAGTTTAATAATCAATTTGGAGTGAACTTGAGCAATTATGTGTAATCAATTTGGTTTAGGTTGCAATTTGTCTAGTTTGGGTTCATATGGGTTAATGGGTTGACTTGGTCAACGGGCTTGGTTGACTTGGTTTGACCCAATTCATGATAATTGATTAACCTATGATGATCAACAAACATAACATGAAGTTTGAATTGGCTTAACTCACTTTGATTTGAATTGAATTGGATTTTGATTCATGTAGGTCAAATTGGCCACTTTGGGTCAAGTGAGCTAATTGGGTTTAGTTGGCCTAATCAAGACTTGATTCAAGTTTGGTTGAACTCACATATGGACTTGTGATGAAAATGTAAATCCATTTGCCTGTGATTTGGAGTCAAATAAGTTTTGATTCATTTGACAATTTTAAGTCAAAATGGTGAATATTGGTTTAACTTGGATTAGCTTGATTTTGATTTGATGATTGAAATTTGTGTTTATATTTGGATTCCTAATTGAAGGATTGATTGAATCATGAATAAAAAAATCATGGGTTTGGCTTGATTTGAGTTTGATTTGGCAAAGTTCAAGAATTTAACTTGAAAGTCTTAGGTTGGATTTTGGTTTAATTTGAGTTTGAGTTTTGAATTTGGGTTTTGGATATTTAAATTTATATTTCATTTATATTTATGAATATAAATGAGAATATAAATGGGTTATGAGAAAATTTCTTTAATTTTAATTGATTTGGATTTGATTTGAGCTAAGTCCATAAGATAGAATCAAAGGGCTTAGGAAATATTTTTAAAATTTGAATTTGGTTATGGATTTCAATCACGGGTTTCAATTATTTGGAATTGATTCATGATATGAGAAAATCCATTAAAATTGGTTCAAGGTTTGATTCAAAGTTGAAGTTGATATGAGTTTGGAGTTCATCTTGAAAGAAGGAAGTGAGGATTTGGTTAAAGGCAAATTTTCTTAACACCCCTAAGGCATAACCTATTCCTATAGCTAAACCTTCTAAGTCTCTAGGATTAGGTTGAGTATTCACCTAATCACTAGAAGTGTCTTAAGACTAAGAAACTCTTAATGTATAAGAGGAGTCCTATGTTTGAGATGGAGGAGTTGAGAGCTCATTATAAAAATGAGGTCAACAGCTTTCTAAGATAAGCTAGGACGTTGTAATCAACTCTAACTTGGTCCTCCACAAATATATCCATAGGTGGAGCATCCTGTGGAGGGGTTATCTGCTTACTGGAACCAATGACTTGCTTACCCTTATCATGAGGTTCTAACCTAAGAAGTAGAACTTTTCCATTACGTAGGTTGAATTCAGTGACTTCATGTGGCAGATTGGTGGAAAGTTCTACCTTCTCATCAGGCATACCTTCAGCTTCTTCTATGGGACCCTCAAAGTCAGTCGAATCCAAGTCAATCTCAATGGGTGAACCTGATTGATTCAAAAAATGAAAGTCAAATTTTGAATCATAAGAGAAAGGATTAGAATTATTTAAACTATTATCATTATTTAGACTTAGAGAGTTTTCAACAGGAATAAAATTAGGAGTATCATAAGTGGACAAGATATAAGTAGAATCTGCTTTCTTCATTGATTTCTTTCTTGGTGGAGGTACATAATACAAATCAATTAAAGTAAGTAGAGCGAGGGGTTTAGTGCCCTCATCCACATATACAATGCTCATACTGGTAGAAGAAGAGCTGGATGAAGCGGTAGTAGCTACAACAGTGGAAAGAATGCTAGACTTGGATAGTGTTGCGCTACTAGACTATCCCGGGCAAGTATGTACTGCTACTATTGCTGCTGAGCTCCTACCTTCCTTGAGTTTTCCTTGGTAACTTGCAAACCCTCTTTGATGTTGGAGGTTTGAGCTACCTCAAGCTCCTGCAAGAAAAGTTCCTTGATCTTAGAGACAATCTTTTTAGAGGTTTGTGATAAGAAAATATCCCAACCTTCTTTTGTCTTAAGAGGATCATATGTATCCCCAAGGATTACTCTAAGAGAACTGGATGTTTGTTCTAACAAGTATTTCTTTGGGAAAATAATGGTTCCTGACTTGTAGTTATGCTCAAGCCAGTCTTTGAAAGTGATACAATCCTCTAAGACATGGCTTAACATGCGATGGTAGGGGCAAAAGTTAGGATCATCGCTCTTGCCCACTTCCTCAAGCCTTTTAGGCTCTGATAGCTAAAAACTAAGTTTATTTAAAAGATTTTTAAGACTTTTCTGACTACCTCCCTCTTAAATGAATAGGGCTTATCTAATTTGCCCAGAATAGTAGGTGGATAGTAGCTACGTGGCGGTGGATATGAGTACAGTTGCTGAGCGTACTATTGTGGAGGCGGTGGTGGTGACCATTGTGGTTGCTATGGTGGTCGTTATGATGGCCAAGATGGTGGAAGAGGAGGTAATAAAGGAGGATGTTGAGCTCATGGTCTCTCAAACTAAACTCTGGTTGATTGACTCCCTCTGTCCATTGACACCACTGTCCCTAGCCTCTTCTCAAACACTTTCTATGGCTTGGTTTGGATGATTGATCTTGGAAAGGTAACTATTTGGCTTCCTCTTGTAGATTGGCTACCTTGTTGCTTAATTTCTCAAAAGTTTTGATTATGAAGCTCTTGAGCATGAAAGCAACCGGGCCATGGATATTCTTGAGAGGAATTTTAATGGCATGTTATTCGTATAGTTGTGGTTTGCAATTTATACTCTTGTTATGCCACTTGAGAATGTAATAAATAAGAGACTCATATGTGGATTTTGTTTTGCTACAACGAGGTCACTCATAGTTACTGTTTGTTGGGCTCCAACAAATTTCTTGACAAAGAGTTTCTCCAACTCAGCAAAATTCTTCATCGAATCATTGGGCAGTTTGACAGAATGCTGACAAAAATGCAAAAGAGAAGTGTGTCACTATCGCCGGCATTGTAACAGCCGGCTCTAAAATGTGCCATATGTTGTAATGGGTTCCCAGTGCCATTAAAACTTTTGAAGGATTGTGGCATAAACCCCTTGGAATATTAGATTACATCTAATTCCTCTAGGTAAGGTCTACCTTTTTGAATGGATGAGCTTCCTCGGGCTTATGCCAACGCTTCCCTCACTTGTAGACCATCTACTTGATGTCTTTCTCATGTTTGGAGATACTGTCTACAACTTTTCTATTCAAACTACCACTTTCCTGATCCATGGGAGAGGCACTCTTGGGAGGATCTAAGACATGTAAGAGCTGGATGAGTGTACTGTGAAATTGGAGCTTATGTTGGAGTGCTAGAACTGCTGCTAAAAAATCCTCAACCCTCCTCTCCATCCTGTTAATCTGCTCATCCTTCTACCTAAGCTAATGAAAAAGGTACTAGGTCAAGTGAGAGGTGTCGCTTTCCTCAATCACAACACCTTCTTAACTCTGATGGTCTCTATGGAGGGATCCTCGAGTATCGACCATGTGGATTTTTGCTGAATCCTCAAATAGGTCATCCTCATTAGGGTCAAAATTTACTTTATCCTCTTCAGATCCAATGATCACTCAAGAAGTTTTTCTTCTCGAAAGAAGTCTAGGATATCATCATCTAGTGAATGATCATCTACACTAAACCGATATAAACATGATGGTCATCAAAGACTGTGTTCATTCAATTTATATACCAGATACTTTCTACTAATGGAGTGCTTTCCTTGGGGGGGATTAACTGCAATGGGGACTATACTAGTATCCCTTACTTCCTCTATTACTGACTAAGGTGGTGGAGTGACTATAATACTTTTGGGTCACCACTTCTTCTTGGCAACTGTTAAAATGGAAGGTCGAATGGGAGAGCAACCTCACCTCAATGGGTGGAGCAGATAGAGCAGGATCCATAAGCTGTAGCCTGATCACCAATGGAGATGTCCACACTCTATATGCAGGTTTCAATATTTTGGTGGGGATTATGGAAGGAGGGACTTGGTCAGGTGATGGTGGGCGACGAGTGGAGTAGTGTGATGGTGAAGACACTGACTACCTCTCCGCCAGAGCTCTCCTCCTATGATTAGTGGTGCCTATTAGGATTAGGTTGTCGGTATGTGGGGTGAAATTTATCTCCACCTTCATCTATCCTTTTGAAAGAGTATAAATGAAAACAAAAATATTACACCTTGGTCGGGACACCACGTAGATCTGTAGATATTCTTATTAGGGTGATTAGGTACGACATTGAGAAAAAGTGTACTAACTCAAAAGATAGAAGTCACCACCCTACAATGGATCTAATCACCTTAATAAGAACTCCTAAAGACTATGAGTCTTCATATGTGCCAGAGATTCTTCTCCTACTTTACATGGAAAAGTAAAGTAGGTTTATTTTAAATCAGGTTCGTTAAGTTCCCTATGGAGGCAAGTTAATTACCCCTAAGAATGAGGTTCCTTAGGAATACTCTTGATTAAGGTAAATGATAGTTGTCTCCAAAGATTTCAAAGATAAGATTATCAATCAATTGGTTTATTTTTAGAAGATCAAGTGGGATTGATCAAGAGGAGGGAGTTATTATCGAAGTTAAAGGAAGATAAGTAGGAGATTCTTATGATAAAATGAAGACTAGTAAGCATCACAAACTATCCTATGGTTGGGCTTTATATTTTAAAGTTTGAATGGAATTATTTATTTTGAGTTGAATTTTTATTAAAAATCTAGGGCTTACAATTCCAAGACACAAGATCATGGAAATTCCTAAGAGGTGAGGATTTATGCTCGTAGCCAGAAAAGGGAAGTAGCAACCTCGAAAACTAAGTCTAGGGAGCTTCGATGAGGGCCAAAGCATGACCTAAATCTAAGGCAAAAAATGAGATTTAGTTTACCTCCACAAGAGAGGATAAACCACCCGACTATTTGGGCTAACAACCGCCTGGGGGTGGCTGCCAACTAACTCCTACAATTTTAAATACATATAGGCAAGTCATATACTTTTGCAAGATAGCTAAGCTTTTATTTATTTAGAATGAGACTAAGTCCTTAAACACACTCCCTAAGAGACTAGATCATGTAGAGCATGATTTACTGACTTAGATCTAATGCAAATTTTATTACATTTTATTTTCATTTTTGGATAATTGATTTGACATAGGCCTATAGGATTATAAGCCTAATGCATGAGAAATTGGATTATGGGCCAAAATCAGCAAGAAAGGAGGTGTGTTTCCACCATGGCTCTCAAAGGTCAAGCCAAGTTTCCTGGCACGGGTGGAAGTCCTCTAAATCAAGAGTGAAATAATATGCTTTTTATGCATGATGTGAATAAAATACAACATCTAGCTAAGGGGTTGCTAATTCTTTTATCTTGATTTTATAACTTAAGATTTAAGTGAGATTATGAGTTATTTATTTTAAAATTTGAGTTAATTAATTGGATAAAAAATTTATTTCTCTCTAAGCGCCTAATCGTCATCCAGGCCATACATCAAAGCAAAGAAGAAAATAGGAAAACATGTCATCTTAATGCACAAGCTAAACAAACATCAATCAATTTATAAAACTAGTGCAAAAGAATAAGAGGATGTTTGTGATCGGGCTCCATCGCATAAACCCGAAAACAAATTGGGTAGCCAAACTTCTCCCTCATATAACTTGGATTACAAATGAATTAATTACAAAAAAAATGAATCCATGTTATGGGTGGGTCTTCATTCTTCATTCTTCTTTCTTCATTTTGGTTCTTTCTTCATTTGGTTCTTTCTTCCTTTTGACTTAGTTGGAATGTGGTTTGCTCTAAGGCTTCACATGGTACATAGGACATAATCTTATGACCAATGCTCATCCTAATCCCCCCATAATAATCATTCCAAATCCTAATTATAAAATTACATGAAAATGAAAAAAGTAAATCTAATTAAAACCTGCAAAATAGAGATTAGTTAAACAAACACACATCCCAAGCATGTATTGGACTTAGCAACCCATAAATGGGTAACTAAGTTCACCTGGCCTATTTTGGATTATGCTTACGGTATAAGTAACCTGCATAGCAAAAGCTTTTATATTTTTATTACAGCCCCCAACAGAAGATAATGATTAGACTAAGATCATCCTACCATTCAGTCTACACACATACACCCTAACATCAGACTAAAATATCACATTATGAAATAAAGAAAACATCAAACCAGCACCTCCCTAATATAGGACTAGAAGTGTGACTTAGCCTAATGTGTGTCCCTTATAAGGTTTGTGGGGTATGCTTAGTTAGACTTTAAGGTTAAAGTTTTCTATGTGAAAGGTTAAACTTAGAGGGTGATTTTATTTAAGTGATTTAGTTGGTTTGGCTAAGTTTTATTTCATGATTTGATTTGGTTTAAATGAACCTACACTTGATTACTAAGTGTTGTAAAGAGAGGAAAAGAGAAGAGAACTTCTCTTTCCTCCCTACCTTAAGTAATTTCTAAGGTAGATTCATTAATGATTTTCATTTAGTGAATATTTTATTATGTGTTTTAATTAATCTTAAGTTTAGAACAACTCTAAACAAACCTATTCAAAGATAAAGATATTTTAAGATTAAGTAAAGTGAATTACTATCACAAAACACACAACACTTTATTTCTTTCCAGCATGTGCAACATGCATATGGATGAACCTTAAGCATATCTATACATGCAAATGGAAATATTTAGCACACCTTAATGATGAATGCTAAGGGATGTTACTTTAAAAAATTTGGATGCTTCATGATGCATGATTTGGTTAAGTAGAAAAAGAGAGATTCTCTTATCCATTTTCATATGTACATTTACAAGTATGAAAGACATAAGTGAGTACTGCATCATTGTTTTCTACACCAGGGGTGTAAGGTACAAGACCTACTTGGGGCTACTTAAAGCCTCGCAACTTTGGAGTATCCAGACTAATATCCCACTTTTCTTAAATACATGTGCATGTAGAAAAATACATGGAAAGAGGAATCATGCAAAAGGTTTGTATTTCTTTGATTTTGGTTTGATTGTTTAGTTTACATGTGTGATGTGGAGTTCCTTCTGAAGACATGACATAGGAGTATATAGGAATGGATTTAAGCAAGTGTTATGTCCTTTTCAAATGGACTATACACTTAGCAAATCCTATACAAACCTATGTTAAGAATGAGAAGGAAATCACATAACACATTTTATGTTATTCACATGCAAGTTTATAAGTACTTATAAATAGCATACTTTTCATTTATAATGTTTGATTTATAAGTTTTGAAAATATTTTTTGGTTTAGTAGTGATAATATCCATTCATATTCTTACTTTAGCCAAAACATGCAATTTGACATAAAGAAAACATTTCATTTTAATTTGAGTTCTTAAAAGACATGAATGCATGATTTTCATATGACATACATATTTAGCATGCTAGAAAAGAAATAAAGTGATGTAAGCATGTAATTTCACTCACCTAATTAATTCCTAAATACAATCCTATGGAATAGAATTACTTAAAGTGAATCAAAGTTAGTTTAAGGAAAGTTTGATTTTTTTTTTGTTTAGTTTGATTTGAATTTAGGAAATGTGAGATGGTTTGCTGATCCTAACCCATTTCCCATATGTGTATCTTGATTTAGTTTAATTTTAGGACCATTAGATTAATTTTTTATTTTTTCTTAGGTTAAGGTATACATTAAGTTCATATTTATCCCTTACCTACACCACTTTAACATATTGAATCAAATAATTATGAGCCAATATATGACAAAAAACCACAAGGAATTTAAATCAACAATGCACCTAAGAAAGAAAGGGACCTAATGTATTTGACTCATAATTAATGATTAATTAAGCTAAAGGGTTTAATTTAAGTACTTTCATAACTCTTCCCACACTTATGGGTTAGATATGATTTTCTTAAGCTATTTAGGTAATTGAACACCTAAGTATCTACCCAAGAAGGAAAAAGATTAAGTTCAAATTAATTTGATTTTAAAATTTTAATTAATTAAGCCATTTAATTAAGTGATTAAATTATTCAATTAATTTGCACCTTAATTAGATTCTTATCCAAATGAAATAAGCTTAGGGGGAAAAGATTTGGGAGAGGACTCCTAATCTCATTACCTAAGTCCAATCATTATTCTAAGGTAATTAGAAAACTTAATTAATGAATTTATCACTATTTAATAGGTTAATTAATTATTTAATTAATTAGGAGAGTAATTAGGAATGAATCAAGAAATTATCCTAATTAAACCATTAATAAATTCCAAGAAAATTATGGGAGGCAGATGGCATCCCACTAAAAAATATTAGAAGTTTGAATTAATCAATGGAATAATTAGGGAGTAATTAACATAATTACATTCCCAATAAAACCCAAATTGCATGAAATTTATTGTTCAAAATCAATTAAACTTATTTTTATATTATTCCCCTTTAAAATATCATCAAAATGCATTTGAGTTTGTATTTTCTGATTTTTCTACATTTAGTTATGTATTTTTGAAGATTCTATAATTAAAACTTAATTAGATAGCCTAATTATATAACTAATCCCATCGGCGCCGCATGGACCGCTGACGCGGTGCACGCTTTTTATGTGGCACGATGGGATTGGTTATTTAAGTTGTCACATTGGCTACACAGTAAGATAGCGGTGCTATGCGCTTTCCCTTAGATCGTCCGATCAAAGATCAAACGATCAAGATTAAGCCTACGATATTAAAGGGATTAAAATGAGGATTTAACGTAGATTAATTAGGATCATCCATTCAAAACACACTTGATGGACGATCCATAATTCATCCCTGAGCTCACCTGTGGGAGAGGGCAAATCCACCCCATAGGGCTTGATCCGAGCTCGATTGAGCTCGGATTGAGCTAAAATTTAGCCCACATCATCATGATGCAAGGAGATGAAGATCAAACAGTGTATTTCACTTGGGATGAAACTTCTCTTCACAAAGGACCAAATAATTTCTACACTAAGCTCGATTTTGATCCATACCTCATCGAAGGCTATCACCAGCGCTCCCAACCGTCGATATAGCTTCATCTAGTGGAGACGAAGCCCTGTCAAAGGTTTGAGGGCTTGAGGTTGAGTGGATCTTTCTATTGAGTAAAATGGGCTTCAATTGGGTGTGGCCTTGGTCTAGCTCCCCTTTCCCATGCCTTGGAAGCTTGGAAGAAGCTTTGGATGAGTTTGATTAGATCCTCTAAGGGTGCTTGCAAGAGGAATTAGATTGAAGTTGAGTGATGGATGAGTTTGAATTTCCCTTGAGCTCCTCTATTTTTAGCTAGAAGAAATCGAGAATGGAGAATTCAAAGTAGCTTAAGAGAGCTTGGGGGAGCTTAGAATTGCTTCCTCTGAGTTCCTATGCTTCAATCAAATGTGAGTCTGTGAAGTTCAAGTGAAATTAGGGGGAGTATATCTCCCCAAGGTTGACAACGAGCTTTTGCCATTTTGATCAAATTGATCCTATGAGAGGGTTGGGTGCCATGTAGTTGGGCTGAGGGAGGTAGTGGAGAAGTTTCCATGTGCCAAAGAGAGTGTGGGAGGTGATCCTATGTGCTTATTTTGAGTGGGGTGGTCAGTTTTAGCCTTGGATTAGGTTTAGCTGACCCAAATTTATTATGTCATGTGCACCACACTCACTAGTGTCCACTCGGTCCACTAAGAGGGTGCCAAGTGGCCATGAAGAGGATATGACCAAATTCTAAGTGGAATTGGCCATGGGTTACCCCTTGACCTAAGGGTAAAATGATCATTTGGCTTTGATTTCACTTTAGGCAGATTTATGATAGATTGAAATTAGGTTTGGCCAAATTTCAAAGAATTTGGAGTTAATTTGATGTCATTTGGCTCATGTTGACCCATTTAGTCAAAATAATAATCAAGCTTGACCAATTGGTCAAATTGGGTCAACCAAGGGTTAGCCAAGTTCATATGACCATTTAAATGTGATCATTGGTTTGGTTCAATTTGGTTTATATTTGGTTCATTTGATTTCATTTAGGTCAAATGGGTCAAGTTGACTAATTTGACCATTTGACCTATTAGGTCATGGGTTGGTTTAGGTTTGGTTGGTCATTTGAAATATTTTTGCAAGCTTTGGAATCAATTTTGGTTTGTTTTGATTTTGGCTCAATTTGACCTTTTAGGTCAAGTTGGGTTCATGGTCAATTGGCTAGTTGGGTCTAGTTGTCCAATTGAGGCTTTGGTCAAGTTCAACAAGTGGTTTAGAATGAATGACTATGGTTCAATCAATTTGGCTTAGATCAAGATTTGATGTATTTTGACTTTTAGGTCAAGTTGGGTCAATAAGTGTCCAATTAGGCTAGGTTAGCTCAAATGATGATTGGTCAAGTTCAAACATTGATCAGTTTTTGATCAATGGTTTCAATCAATTTGGCTATGGTGATTTTGCTAGTTTGGGTTATTTTGGCTAAGTGACTTGGTCAACCCTAGGTTTGACTTGGTTTGACCCAATTTGAGTGATTGATCATCTCATGATGGTTGCTCACAATGTGAGGCTTAGGTGGGCTTAGTTCAATCCAATTTGGGTAGGATTAGAATTTGGCTCAGGGTGTTTTAGGTCACTTTGGGTAAAGTGAGCCTAAGTGGGTCATCTTGATCAAGATTCAAGTTTGGTTGAACTCACATATGGACTTATGATTGAAATATAAATCCATTTTCAAGTGATTTGGAGTCAAATGGGTTTTGATTCATTTAATTTCAAGTTCAAAATGAACATGGGTTTGATTTTAAATTTAGTTTTGATTTGATGATTAAAAGTTTATGTTTATTTTGGTTTCATGATTGAAGGATTGATTGAATCATGAAAAAATCAAGGGTTTGGCTTGATTTGAGTTTGATTTGCTAAGTTCAAGAATTTGACTTGAAAGGCTTAATTGATTGAATTTGGATTTGAGTTTTGAATTTGATATTTGAATTTATATTTCATTTACTTTTGTGAATATAAATGAGAATTTAAATGGGTTATGAGAAAATTTCTTGAATTTGAATTGATTTGGATTTTATTTAACTTAAGTCCATAAGGTGGAATCAAAGGGACTTAGGAAAGATTTTAGAATTTGGAGTTGAGTTTTTTGGATTTAGTTTTGGTCATTTGAATTTTTATTTTATTTATATTTATTAATGAAAATGAGAACATAAATGGGTTATAAGAAAATCTCTTGAGTTTGTATTGATTTGAACAAAGTGACTTAGGTAAGATTTTAGATTTGAAATTCAATCATAGGTTTCAATAATTTGGAATTGATTCATGATTTGAGAAAATCCATTGGAATTGATTTGAGGTTTGTTTTGGAATTGAAGTAGATTTGAGTTTGAGGTTGATTTGAATTTGGTGGAAGTGAGGATTTGGTTTAAGCTATGGGGTAGGTAAATTTTCCTAACACCCCTAAGGCATGACCTATTCCTATGGATAACTCTTCTAAGTCTCTTGGGTTAGGTTAAGTGTCCACCTAACCACTAGAAGTGTGTTAAGACTAAGGAACTCTTAGTATCTAAGAGGAGTGCAATGTATAAGATGAAGAGGTTGAGAGCTCATTCTAAAAATGAGGTCAACAAAGGGTGCCCAATAGGTGTCGTGTGACTGACAAGGCATACCGCATGTATTGGTGTTGATCGAAATAATCAACTACACTTAATGATCACAAGAACTAACAAGAACAATCTACTCTCAATCCAAGGTGTAGAAAGAATCAAGAACTTAGTGCAATGTGACTCTACTCATGTCAACAACATAAGAGAGTGAAGGAGGAATCTTCTAGGGACTGAGTATGAGAACCTTTCACTAGGGAAAGAGGTTCAAGTCATCCACTAGGGATGAGAGGTTTGATTTGATTTGAGTCTCATTAGGGAGAAATTGATTTGATTTGTTTGATTGTTTAGTTGTGTTTGTTTTGACTCCACTGGGGATAGAAAGGTGAACTCTCCACTTGGGTAACAAGTTCAAGTCATCCACTAGAGAGGAGAGGTTGTGAAATCCGCTGAGGGATTAGAATTCTAGATCCATTGGTGGAACTTAGAAAGATTTGCATCTCACTGAGGAGAAGCAGATTAATTTAATTTGTTTGGTTTTGTTTTGATTATTTTGTTTATTTTTGATTGTTTGATTCGACTCCACTGGGGGAGATTGATTGGATTTGTTTTGTGTTATTTTAAATTTTGGATTTTTGGATGGACCCTGTTGGTTTTGGACATGGGGTTGTGTGGCCCAATCTAACTGATTTACCAATAAAAGGGTAGTCTACCAACCACATAGTAGAATCCAACCAAAGGGATTTCCTTCGTTGTAATGGCCAAGTTTTAAGAAGAAAGTGCGGAGACTCACATCTTCCAAAATAAGGAACCACTAGGGTGATCAGTTTCTTGTGCAACAAATTGAACCCGACCTTGGGCTACCTATTGAGTAAATGCCGCTGGGGGACTTAAATCAACTCAAAGGTAGTCAAGATTAATTTTATATTTTTATTATTTTTGATGAATCCCATCGGTTTGAGATGGATACTGAGTAGGGGCTTGATCTAACATAGATTTACCAATCCAAAGGGAGTAGCTTCCCGGCCGAGGGGAGAACTGTCCAACCAAAGGGGAGCCTTTTGTCTTCCAATGGTTAATTCAGGGAAGAAAGCTCAGGGACTCACATCTTCCACTATAAACAGACCACTGGAGTGACACATTAATAATGACATCAAACCTGTCGTGCCACATATAATCATGCTAGAAAGAATGTATAGTAAATTTACATCTTCCAAAGAGAAATGACCATCAGGGTAACCTGGTTGTGGAAAACAGATTGAACTTGACCTAAGGAAGACTACGAAGAGAATGTTTCCCTGGGGACTTATCTCAACTCAGGTAGTCAGGCAATTCCTATAGGGAGTTCTGCTGACACTGCCCTAAAGATAGGATGTCTACTTGGGAAAAGGGGCCCTTGGGGGCTTGAATTCCTAATCCACAAGTGAATTAATTTGTTTATTTTATTTGTTTATCATGGACACTGTTAGTTTATGAGGGATCATACTGAGAAGGAGCTTATATCAGACTTATCTGATTTATCAACCAAGGGAGAATCTATGCATCCATGAACAAATTCTCAACCACAGTGTACTAGAAAGGGGACCGTCCAATAAGTAACCCGGTAGTTTCTAAATGGTGTCACAAAGGATGTGATCCAGAGTAAAAGAGGGGCCTAAGGGCTTGATCCAAAACCCGAGAAGATAATTTGTATAGTATTCGGGCCAACTCAAGGAGAAAGTGGGACTCATATGCCAAGAGTGTATCCACGGGTGAGTTGCTATCGATAGTGAACATCAACCAACCTAAGGTGCCATCGATTCAAATAATCACCTAGGAAGAAAGGGACTCACATCCTCCTATAATGGACTGATTGGGGATAGTCTATCTCACGGTGTTATCCGCCTAGGGTGACTACCGAATAAATGCCAAGGGGACTCATATCAACTCAAAGTAGTCAAGAGGAAAGGAGCCTCTGGGAGACTTATCCTAAGCCTCAAATATACTCAACCTATAATGATGGCTATTAAGAGAAGAAAGAAGGACTCACATCTTCTTAAACAAAGTCAACATGAGGTAGCTTACTGCTGCAAGGAAGTCTACCAAACTAAAAGTCACTCATTGGTTACAATGGTCAAGTTAGGAAGAAAGCATGGACTCACATCCAACAAGTGACCACTGGTGACAAGAAGTAATATGTAACCGACCTAGAGTAGCTAATGAGTGGGTACCATAGAGGGCATGTTCCCACATCAAAATAGCTTGAGACAAAATATTTGTGTTTTTTTGTGCTTGTGTTAAAGGGAATAGGATGCCTCCTGGGTTCTCTTATACCTACCCTAAGCACGCTTGTGGAATTTGATGAAATGATGCCACAAATGGCAGCTAAAATTCCCACCAAGAAAGGATGTATTCTCAAAATTAGTAATGCTAATCGGATGTCTTATTACCTAACTTAGTAGTGATAATCAAAATAGATGCCTCTGTTCTCACACCTATTCTAGTAGTGCTAGGGAATTGTGATTTATTGTGTTTGTGAAAGAGGGATATGATACCTCTTGAGTTCTCTTACACCTATCCTAAACATGTCGTGGTGAATTCGCAAGACAAGCAAATAACTCTTCGAATGAGAAGAAGATTCTAAAGAATTAGAATGAAATTTTGTTCTTTTAATGATAATTATTTTCAAACATGTTTTCATGGGTAATATTTCTTCGAATAAAGCCCATTAATTAGAAGCATCGGGTGTTCCCCTTTACAATCAATAAGTTGATAAGATCCTCCTTGGTAGGATTTCTCTATGACATAGGGGCCTTCCCAAGTGGGTTCAAACTTGTCTCCCATCTTTTGATGGGAAACAATTGGTCTCCTTAGGACTAATACAAGTTCTCCTACTTGAAAAGACTTAGAGCGGACTAACTTGTTATGAGCTTGAATCATTTTGGCCTTGTACAACTCGAGGTTCTAGCATGCCCATAGACGTCTCTCATCTAAACCTTCAAGCTCTTCTAATCGCAACTTTGCATTCTGCTATGTAGTGATTTTGCTACCCAATGCTATCCTTAGTGATGGGAGTTGAACTTCTAAAGGTAGAATGGCTTCAGATCCATACACTAAGGAAAATGGGGTAGATTGAGTTGGAGTTTTGGTGTGGTGTAGGCCCACAAGCTTCAACCAATTGCTCATGCCACTCGCTTGTTGTCATCAAAGTCTTTAGTATTTGGATGAGAGTTTTGTTGAATGTTTAAGCCATTTTCCTGGATAGTAGATGGTGGAGTATCTCCAATCTATACCATGTCTCTTGGTGAAGCTTGATCTTGGTGCTTTTGAATGCATACCATTATTGGATATAATTCATGAGGCACCAACCTATATATGATATGGTTCAAAAAAAAAGCATGCCGAATGTGACCTCTTTGAGTGGGATTGCTCACCACTTGAAAAGTAGTCAATGGCTAAGATGAACCGATGACCCTTGGAAGAAGGAGGATCGATGGACCCACAATGTCTGGTTCAACACTCAAATGGCCAGGCCAAAGTAGATGTAGATGTTGGGTGGTTGATGTAGACCACACTGTACCTAACACCGATGGCATCATCTCTAGCCACATTCATGCATAATCATCAAGGTAGTATCCTAGTCTCTTGATCTTTACTTTGGATTGGATTGATGCGCCACATACGAATGTACCTTAGTCAATGATCTACGCTTGTATTTGTCCAAACAATGTAACCACATTTGATCAAAAGACCGTTATAAGGTGTCATCCAAGAGCATAGAGAGAGCTCTCTTCACTGATGGGCTTGTGACTTCTCTGAGGTAGTTTGTGTGTAATCTATGAATGGTTGCCTCCAATCCAGCCTCCTCATCCTTATGGTAACGATAACCTCCCCTTCAAGAGAAAGTCTCGATGAGTTCAATAAGGGATATGACTTGTCTATTTTGGACCCTTATTGAAATGGACTCATCTTCAAACATGCCAATTCTTGGCAAGCCAAAGCATCGTTCACTCGGGACCTTGTAGATGGTGACCTCGGATTTGGGCCAACTCTTCATGGTATACCCATGGTAATGATGAAGCTTGGGTTGGAGAACCTTGTAGACCGACACCGGTTGATGACCCCGAGAATCCCATAGATTGATGCTTGACACAATATAACTAACTTACCGACAATCAAAGCCTCATACTCAACTTCATTGTTGATGCAAGGATTGGAGAGATAGTATGAGAATCTCATCACATCATGGTGTGGAGTTAAAAGAACTATCCCTACCCCTACCTTTCCTAGAAGAGTAGATCATGGTGCTTCCCTTTTATGAAAGAAAGCTGCACCATCAAAATACATCTCCCAACAGTGATTATTAACCTCCCCTAAGTTCATAATTTGTTCGTCAGGGAGATCTCACTAAGAGGAGAATCAACAGGAAGTGGGTGTGAGGTTAAGAAATCTGCTAGTGCTTCTCCTTTCACCACACAGAGGGGTATGAATGTGATATCGAATTGCAAGAGAATCATGGACCAATGTGCCAAATGTCTGAATAGCATTGTCCGTGCATGAGATACTATAGTGGATTGATTATTGAAATCAAGTTCACCTTATGAAAAAGCATGTAGTGTCGTAGCTTTTGGGATGCAAAGATTAAAGCTAAGCAATGTTTCTCAATAGATGGGTAGTTAGCTTTAGTAGGGATCAGACGATGGCTGAGATAGTAGAGAGTGTTCTTCCCTTCATCATTGGCTTGGGCCAATAAAGAGCCAAAGGAGTCATCTAATGCAAAGTGTATGAGTCTGGGATAGGGGCTACTAGAACCGGGCTTCACCAAATACGCTTGATATCTTCAAAGGCATGGCACTTATCATCCCACTTGAACTTGTGTCCTTGAACTTTGTCCTTTTGACAAGTGCTAAAATGGTTTGCATCTCCGATAGTTGGAGATAAAGCATCTTAGATATGCCAACCATCTTGGAAAGATCTCGAGTTGAGTTAAACTTTGGGGTGTCATTTCTAAGATAGCTTTGATCTTTTCTGGATCTATTTCTATTCTCCTGTCGGACAACAAACCCAAGGAATTTCCCTGAAGCTACCAAATGCACATTTCAGGGATTCATTTTGAGGTTGTATTATCTTAATTTGAAAACTACTCAAGTCAAAGATGGTCTTCCTTTTCTCTCTTTTGACTACTAGATCATCAACATAGCACTCAACCCGATGATGGATGAATTTCATTGAAGATCCGAGTCATGGCCCATGGTATGTAGCACCAAAGATTTTAAGGCGAAAGGCATGACCTTATAATAATAAATTTCACAGTTTGAAAAGTAGTTTCTTTCATCCTTGGGGCCATCTTGATTTGGTTGTAGCATGACCCATCCATAAAGAGAATACTACATGAGATGAGTATGTCCACCATTAATGTATAGGAAGAGAAAACTCATCCTTAGGACATGCCTTTTAAGTCCTAAATCGATGCATATGTGAATTTGGCCATTCTTCTTCTTAAATGGATGACACTCACTAACCGTGTAGGTATTTTTCTTCCGATGAAACCAAAGATCGATTTCTTGACTTAAAATGACCATTGTTCATTTCTAATCGCATGTCTAGGAGCTTATTTGATAGGGCTTAGATCTATTGCTAGTTGTGGACCGCTATGTTAGAGATAATCTGCATTTCTTTCATAACTCCATGCAAAGTAGTTAAACTCAATCAATAGCCTAACTAAGTCATTGGTTTCTTCTTCATTCAAAGAATGAAGATGTATGTCGAGGATTTTCTTTTCCCCGAGGTTGATTTCTTTAAGCTTGTCAATTGAATGGATCTCCTCTTCAAATTTTGGGTGCATCTTTGATTTGAGATCATCTAAAGTTTCTAAACACTTCCTCATAAGAGTTGGTGGTTGAGAAAAGAACCTATCGTGACTTAGATGATTGCGACAACTAAAGAATCATCAATCGACCCATTATACCAATCCTAGATCTTGATTGTGCATCCTCGCTATGTTGTTCCATAGCTTTTCAAAGTACTGACCTATGCTTAGACCATGTATGAATCAAACCTTCTTTGCAAGATTAACACAAGGCAAGTACCAATCAAAAGGTAATTCCATTAATTCTTTATATGAATTATCCTCCTACATCAACTTTGACTTGAGGATGATGATCCCAAAAGAATCTCTTCTCACATCAATGAAGACTTAGGGGCTTCCTTAACTACTAAACCTTCAACTTTTGAGATGAAAGTGAGGTTAGAGCTAAGGTTCCTAACTCCTCGATAGTTTCACATAAATTGATTCAATATTCATGCTTTGTCTGGAGGTGTCTTCATCTTCAGCTCGAGTGTCACCTCCAATGAAACCTAGAGGGGTATGGTATACTAATCACATGAAGCTCATCCTCCGAGCTGGATTCCAAGTCTATGTGAATAGTACTCCTATGAACTGAACATAACCCCTTTGTTGGCCAACTGGGGTCTTCCACCTCTGACCTCTATTTCTATCTCTACCTCTACTGGTGGTGGTTGACCCATCACATGTCCATAAAATGAACTGTGGGTGGAATGTGATATGACTCTACTTCTTCTTCAATGTCCTTTCTTGTTCACTTGATTTCATTTTTCTTTCTTTTCTTTTTTCTTTTCTTTTCTTTCTTTTTTCTTCTTTTCTTTGAATTTGAATTTTGACCAAGTTCATGAGAAAGGTGTTTTGAGGAAGATAGTAGGTCGCATCCTCATATATCTCAACCTCTCGACTAAAATGGCTTTTCATCTCCTTTAATATTCAATCCATCCTTTCTAAACTTGATGCACTGATGGAGGGAGGATGGAATCATCTTATTCTGATGTATCCAAGGCCTACTGAGCAAAGTAGTGAATGAGGTATTCGAATCAATTATGTAAAATTTTGCTTCAATCTTCCATTAACCTATCTCCAAAGGTAACACTATGGAACCTAAAGCCCTCTCGCCTTGTTCATTGAATCCTCTCAACATCATCCGATCTCCTCGGAGTGTGGAGATGTCGATCCTCAAATAGGCAAGGGTCTTTAGACTCATAATGTTCACTGATGCACTTGGATCAACAAGAACCCTGAAAAGTCTAACCCATGTCAATTGTAATGTGAGGGACGTTGCTCCATGTCCCTAAGAAGGTCTTCATCGTGAAAGTGATTCCTGCTTGAATAATGTGCCTCCTCTCCAATAGCTCACCGAAGCTAAGCATATTTTAGATCAAGAAGAGCCTTGATTAATGATTCTCATCTCTTTGGATAAGATAAGGGCATCATATATGCTTAACTTAGATGATAACTTTCTTAGTGAGAGAGACAATCCAATAATCCTCCACAAGCATATCCAAGGGTGGAGCATGTTGTGGAGGGCTTCATCATCTAACCAATGACTTATTTTCTCTATCTTGAGGTGCGCCTAGAGGTAGAACCTTGCCACTGGAGGTTGACTTGGTGATCTCTTGTGGCAAGTTAAAGGTTCTACGCCGCTCACGCTCACCTAGCTTCTTATGGGACCCTCAAAATTGGATGATTCCAAGTCTATCTTAAGAGGTGAACCTGTAGTATTCAGAGAAGGAAAGTTCAACTCTGAATCATAAAGAGGAAGATCAAAGTTGTTATAATTGTTGTTTAGACTTGAAGAGTTTCCTAAAAGAATAGAGTTAGACAACCCATCAGAAGTGACACATATATAATTCAAACTAGCTTTATTCCTTGATTTCTTGGATTTTGAAGGAGGTACATAGTAGAAGTCAAGTAAAGTAAATGGGGTGACAGATTTGTTGCCCTCATCCACCAATACAAGATGTCTACTATAAGAAGAGCTTGCTGAAGTAGAGGTGCTCGCTAATGTAGTAGTAGCTACAACTATGGATTGGAGGCTAGACTCGATCGGTGGTTGTGCTACTTGGCTGTCCTAGGCTGGCCAAGGCTACTGCTATTGTTGAGCTCCTACCTTCCCTAAGTTATCCTGGACAACTTACAAACCTTCCTTGATGTTGGAGGTTTGAGCTATCTCATGCACCTACAAGAAAAGTTTTTGATTTTGGACACAATCTTCTTAGAGGTTTGAGATAAAGAGATATCCCAACCTCCTTTAGTTTTAGAAGGATCGTAGGTATCCCTGAGGATTACCCTAATGGAACTGGATGGTTATTCCATAAGGTATTCCTTTGAGATAACTTTGGCACCTATATTGAAGCTATGTTTAAGCTAGTCCTTGAGTGTAAAAAAATCCTTCAAAACATGACCTAGCATGCGGTGGTAGGGGCAAAAGTTAGTTTCATTGCTCTTGCCCACTTCCTCCGGCCTTCTAGGTTTGGGTAGCTAGAAATCAGGTTTCTTTAAGAGATTCTTAAAGATTTTTGATTACCTCCTCTTAAATGAATAAGGTTTGTTTAGTTTATCCATAAGAGTAGGTGGACCATTACATGGTGGTATGTGTACCCCGCTACTAATATGGTGAGGAGGAGGTGGCTGCCATGGAGGCGCAGGGAGGATGGCCTCATGGTGGTAGAGGAGGTGGAAGTGATGAGAAGCTCGAGGTCTCTCATAGCTCCCTGGCTTATTTCCCTTACTATCGCTATCACCGCCCTAGTTCTTCTCATAAGCTTTCTACAGCTTTGGCTTTATAGATTGATTTGAAAAGGTAATTAGTTGGCTTCTCCTTGTAAGCTAGCTGCCTTGTTGATTAGCTTCTCAAATATTTTGATGGTGAAACCTTTGAGAATGAAGGCAACCGGGTCATGGATATTCTTAAGTAGAATCTCAATGGCATGTTGTTCAGATAGCTGCAGTTCACATTTCATACTCAAATTATACCATCTGAGAATGTAATCAATGAGGAACTCACCATAGTGTTATTGAGCCACACTGAGATTGCCTACAGTAGTCACCCTTTATTGTGCTCCAACAAACCTCTTAATGAAGAGTTACTCCAACTCAGTAAAAGTCTTCACTGAACTGTTGGGGAGTTCAACATACCAATCGAAGGTTATGCCTGCTAAGCTACTAACAAAAAAAGATAAGAGTAAAGCATCAGCCACCATGTTGCAACATCGCCCTAAATGCTATGTGTTGCCTTGGTTCTCCGCCATCAAAGCTCTTGAAAGAAGGTGGCATGAAACCTTAGGATATTGGATGCATCAATTCCTCTGGTAGGGTCTACCCTTTGAACGATGATCCTCCTGCTTGAGCCGCTTCTCACTCGCTCAACCATGCTTTTAATGTCTTTTCTGGAGGTACTATCCACTACCTTCCTATACATGGTGTTGCCTGCCACCGGAGGTAAAGTTTTTGATCCAAGACATGCACCAACTCGACTAGTCTCACTATAGTGATGAACTACCGGCTTGGTTCGTGCTAAAATGATTGCTAGTCCTCAAGCGCTTCCCCATCCTATCTATTTGTTCATCCTTTTTTTAATTGCTAAGGAGGTGTTGGGTCAAGTAGGTTGTCTTCCGCCGCCACATCACCTTCCAAAGTCTGATCATCGAGAGAACCGGTGTCTACCATGTACTACCCAATCCTTTAGATCATCTGGATCAAACCTTTTCATCCTCTAAATCGAGACATATCCTAAGATTTCTTTCTTCTCACTAGATATGCCACAATATCATCTAGGATGATCAACAAAGACAAAAGATGGATCAAAGTAATCAGCCATGATGAAATGCATCTAACCTCTTGTGGAGAGCTAACCCTATGAGGAATATGCTTGCTAGAAGAAAGATGCTCATGGGTATCACTGGATCTAGATAGAGTAATACTAGAGGATCTATACCATGGGGGCATCAATGTCTCCTCTCCTCTACAACCATATTTCCATACTCTGTGGTGGTGGGGATGGGATGACTATGATACTGAGGTCGCCATTCCTTCCTCACCATAACGCGGTTGAGAAGGAGAGCTGCCTGCCATAGTGGTAGATGGAACGGATCTCTCAATTTGGATCACCTTCTCCCGGGATACAACCTTTATGGCCTTTGGTGAAATAGTAGATGCTAGAACATGTATTGGAGAGGGTGGACAGGGGGTAGAGCAGTGTGGTGGAGGCACCACTGACTCTCTCTAAGTAAAAGTTCCACTTCTATGATGGGTAGTCCCATCAAGATGTATGGGATGATCGATGCGTAGATGATAAAAGAACAAGTGCGAGGCCGCCGACCATCGTTGTACCTCCACCTGGTAACATGAAGGATGTATGCCTCTCTAGCCCTCTCCTATCTATCTACCCACACCATGGGAATAGATCTCAAATCAAATTGAGCCCCGACTGATCATTCAGGCTCAACTGGCAAGAAAACCTCGTGGCATAAGACCTCCTCCTCTCATTGATAAGATCAAATGAACCTGGAGGTGAAGAAATCCTCCTAACATCCTCTCTATCGATCTAGAGGGGGGAAACTTGTTCTATAGAGGAGACATCCTGTACTCCTCCATGGCGTACCGAAACTACCTCAACTCCCTCACTATGAGTGTGATACCGCTTGATCATCATTCTTATTTTTTCATCGTAGTTGAGATGGGAACTAGACCACCAAAGCAAAGGAGACAATCAAATCGGAGGAGCCTTCCCCTAAGGTGCCAATGAGTGTGCTAGCCCATAGTGGGGAACAATGGCACCGCACTTATCGCTATGTGGGAACCACTACAACTTCCTCTTCATGAGGAATCTAATCGATGGTAACTCAACCCTGATGTCCACCACGCTCTAAGTGAGGTGGTCCCTCACATGATCCGGCCCCTCAAAGCCTCCAAAGTGGATGAGGTGGCTATCAGGGAGGTGGCCCATCCAAGGCCAAATCCATCCCATGAGGAAATGTGAAGATATACTACGCCATTGAAACTAAGCTAACTGAACCGAACTAGAAAATTTCTAAAAGTCTGCAATGTTGAAAAATAAGTTTAAATCAGATTTTTGCTTTGTAGATTTTTTAAATTTTGATTTAGAATTTAAACCCACAGTAAACAACTTGATAGTGTTAAGTGGGGCTCAAGTGAATTTAGAGGAGAGACTTAGGAATTGATTGGAAAAGATATTTTTGGATGTAGAATCCATTTTCAACAAATTCGTGTATGTTGAAAATGGGTTCAAATATTTTTGAAGAGATTGATGTTTCCATATGTTCATATTTGATTTTAATTTTTGAGTTTGAGGACCCTTCATTTAACAAATTTGAGTATGTTAAAGTAAAGGGTCAATTGATTTGTTTTGATTTGTGATTTTGAATTTACTCATTAGCAAATTTGTATGCTAAGTGAGGTGTTTGAAAACAATTTTCTTCTTTTGCTTATTTGTGAATCATGTTTGATTTGAAAATGGAATCTTCACTTAGCAAATTTGGGTATGCTAAATGAAGAATCCAAATGTATTTTTTTTTTTTTGAAAGAGGATCTCTTAGCAAATTTAGGTATGCTAAATGAATCCATGTGTTTTGTTTTGATTTTTGAAAGAGGATTCTTAGCAAATTTGGTATGCTAAGAAATCCAAATGTATTTCTTTTTGATGATTTTGAAAAGAGATTTAAATATGCTGCTAAAATCCAAATGTTTTGATTTTGAAAAGGATTTCTAGCAAATTTAGAATGCTAAGGAAATAAATGTTTTTTCATTTTTTTGATTTTGATTTTGAAAAGAGGATCTTAGCAAATTTAGTATGCTAAAGAAGTCCAAATGTGTTTTGATTTTGATTTTTGATTTTGAAATGGATCTTCACTTAGCAAATTTGTATGCTAAATGAAAGATCCAAATGTGTTTTTTTGATTTTGATTTTGAAAATGACTTCACTTAGCAAATTTGGTATGCTAAATGAAAGATCCAAATGTGTTTATGTTTTTGTGATCTTGATTTTGAAAAGTGGATCTTCACTTAGCAAATTTTGGGTATGCTAAATGAAAGATCCAAATATTGTTTGAATTTTTGTGATTTTGATTTTAAAAAGTGAATCTTCACTTAGCAAATTTGGGTATGCTAAATGAAAGATCCAAATGTTGTTTTGAATTTTTGAAAGGATGGTGATTGATTTTATTTTGAAAATGAAATCTTCATCCAATAAATGGAATGAGGATGTTCATTTATGCTTTTTGAAAATATGATTTTTAGATTTTATTTTTAAAAATGAAATCTTCAACAATAAATTGATGAAGATGTTCATTTGTGCTTTTGAAAATATGATGTTGATTTTATTTTTGAAAAGAGATTATTGATTTTATTTTGAATGAAATCTCATTCAATAAATTGAATGAAGTTTCATTGTGCTTTTGAAAAATGATTGATTTTATTTTGAAAATGAAATCTTCATTAAAAAATGAATTGAGTGAAGATGTTCATTTTTTGGAAAATGTGATTGTTGATTTTATTTTTGAAATGAAATCTCATTCAATAAATTGAATGAGGAAGTTCATTTGTGCTTTTGAAAGATTATGATTTTATTTTTGAAAATGAAATCTTCATCAAAATGAATTGAATGAAGATGTTCATTTGTATTTTTGAAAATATGATTGTTGATTTTATTTTGAAATGATCCTACATATATAACAATCATGAAGATTGTTAGATGAGGGTGATTTAGAAAATTTTGTGCAAACATTTTATTATGTGCATTTTGAAAAGTGCTTTTTGGAAATTGATTTTATAAAGGATTTATTTTCTTTATTTTGAATGAACCTTTACCTTACCATAAAAATGGTAAGAGGAAGTCTTTAGTTATTTATTTTTATTAAATTTTATTTTCACCCATTGGGAAACCCAACAGGGTTTTAAGACCAAGTGAGGTCCTAAAACCTAAAGATGTTGGCTAGCTTAGCTTAAGGATGAAATAAACTAAGCCAATGAAAGAAAAGATAGTCTGATTCATATAAAGTAAACTATCGATACTTGGAGACAATGATCATTTACCAAAGATGGAGAGAGGAATCCCCAGAGTCGCTAAAAATCTATGGTGAAATTTATCTTCTTCATCTATCTTTGAAAGAGGATAAATGAAAATAAAATATATTTTGTTGGACACCATAGATCCATATATTCTTATTAGGGTGATCGGTATGACATTGGAAAAGTGTACTATCTCAAAAGATAGAAGTCACCCTACAATGGACCTAATCACAATAAGGACTCTAAGACTATGGGTCTTAATGTACCAGATTCTTCCCTACTTTACATGGAAAAGTAAAGCAGGTTTATTTTAAAGGTTCATTAAGTTCCTATGAGGCAAGCCCCATAGTTAATTACATCCTAAGGAATGAGATTTTAAGAATACGATTAAGGTAAATGATCATTGTCTCCAAAGATTTCAAAGATAGACAATCAATTAATTTATTTTAGAAGATCAAGTGGGATTGATCAAGAGGAAGGAGTTATTATCAAAGCCAAAGGAAGATAAGTAGGAGATACTTATGATACTAGGAAGCATAGTAAGCATCCAAAACTATCTTGTGGTTGCGCTTTATATTTTTGAAGATTGAGGGGAATTATTTGTTCTGAGTTGAATTTTTTTTAGAAATATACGGCTTATAATTCCATGACACAAGATCATGGAAATGCCTAAGAGGTGAGGATTTATGCTTGTAGCCTGCAAAGGGAAGTAGCAACCTTTGAACCTAAATCATGGGAGCTTTGAGGCCATGACCTAAATCTAAGAAAAATGGGTATTTGGTTTACCTCCACAAGAGAGGATAAACCACCACTTGGACTTACAACCCTGGGTGGCGCAACTAACCTCCTATAATTTTAAATACATGTAGGCAAGTCATATACTTTTGCAAGATAGCTAAGCTATTTTTATTTTGAAAGAGACTAAGTCCTTAAACACACTCCTTAAGAGACTAGATCATATAGGGCATGGTTTAATGACTTAGATCAAATGCAAATTTTGTTACATTGTTTTTAGTTTTGGACAATTGATTTGACACAGGCTTATAGGATTCATATGTCTAACACTTGAGAAATTGGATTATGGGCCAAAATCAGCAAGAAAGGAGGTGTGTTTCCACCATGGCTCTCAAAGGTCAAGCCAAGTTCTCTGGCAAAGGTGGAAGCCCTCCAAATCAAGAGTGAAATAATATGCTTTTTATGCATTATGTGAGAAAGAAAATACAACATCCAACTAAGGGTTGCTAATTTTTTTTTATTATAAGCTTTTAGTGAGGTTATGAGTTATTTATTTTATTGATTAATTGATAGAAAATTTATTTTCCTAAGAATCATCATCGCCATTCATCAAAGCAAGAAGAAACTAGAAAACATGCCATCTTAATGCACAAGCTAAACAAACATCAATCAATTTATAAAGCTAGCAAAAGAATAAGAGGCCTTTTATGGTCGGGCTCCACAAACCCAAAAATAAATTGGGTAGAAGCTCTACCCCTTATACAACCATTATAATGAATTAATTACAAAAAAAGAATTCATGTTGGGGTCTTCATTCTTCATTTCTTTCTTCTTTATTATTTCTTCTTTTCTTCTTCTTCTTTTTCTTTCTTTTTTTTTGATTGGTTGGAATGTGGTTTGCTCCAAAGGCTTCACATGGTACATAAGACATATCTTATGACCAATGTTCATCCTAATCCCCATAACAATCATTCCAAATCCTACAAAATTACATGAAAATGGGAAAAGTAAATCTAACTAAAACCTAAAATAGAGATTAGCTAAACAAACCACAATCCCAAGCATGTAAATTGGACTTAGCACCCCACACATGGGTAACCAAGTCCACTGGCCTATTTTGGATTATGCTTAGGGTATAAGCAACCCGCACAAAAAAGCATTTATATTTTTATTACAAAGACTCTTAAGCACAATCTCTATAAGATAATGATTAGACTAAGATCATCCTACCATTCATATGCACATACACCCTAACATTCAAAACTAAAATATCACATCATAAAAAAAAAACATCAAACCATGCACACCTAACATAGACTAGAAGTGGTGACTTAGCCTAATGTGTGTGCCTTATAAGGTTTGTGTGGTATGCTTAGTTAAGCTTTAAGATTAAAGTTTTTAAGATATGAAAGGTTAAACTTAGAGGGTGGTTTCATTTAAGTGGTTTAGTTGGTTTGGTTAAGTTTATTTCATGATTTGATTTGGTTTGAATGAACCTACACTTAATTACTAAGTGTTGTAAAGAGAGTAAAAGAGAAGAGAACTTCTCTTTCCTCCCTACCTTAAGTAATTTCTAAGGTAGATTCATTAATGATTTTTATTTAGTGAATATTTTATTATGTGTTTTAATTAATCCTAAGTTTAGAACAACTCTAAAAAAACATATTCAAAGAGAAAGACATTTTAAGATTAAGTAAAGTGAATTACCATCACAAAAGACACAACACTTTATTTCTTTCCAATATGTTTAACATGCATATGGATGAACCCTAGGCATGATTTGGTTAAGTAGAAAAAGATAGATTCTCTTATCCATTTTCATATATACATTTACAAGTATGAAAGACATAAGTGAGTACGACACCATTGTTTTCTACACCAGGGGTGTAAGGTACAAGACCTACTTATACTTAAAGCCTCAACCGGGATGTCCACTAATATACCACTTTTCTTAAATACATGTGCATGTACAAAAAAATACATGGAAAGAGGAATCATGCAAAAGGTTTGTATTTGTTTGATTTTGGTTTGATTATTTAGTTTACATGTGTGATGTGGAGTTCCTTCTTAAGTCATGACATAGGAGTATATAGGAATGGATTTAACAAGTGTTATGTCCTTTTCAAATGGACTATACACTTGGCAAATCCTATACAAACCTATGTTAAGAAAGAGAAGAATCACATAACACATTTTATGTTATTCACATGCAAGTTTATAAGTACTTATAAATAGCATACTTTTCATTTATAATGTTTGATTTATAAGTTTTGAAAATAGTTTTGGGTTTAGTAGTGATAATAGCCATTCATATTCTTACTTTAGCCAAAACATGCAATTTGACATAAAGAAACATTTCATTTTAATTTGATTTTTCAAAAGACATGAATGCATGGTTTTCATATGACATACACATTTAGCATGCTAGAAAGAAATAAAGTGAAATGTAAGCATGTAATTTCACTCACCTAATTAATTCCTAAAGACAATCCTATGGAATAAGATTATTTAAAGTGAATCAAAGTTGGTTTAAGAAATTTGATTTTGTTTGAGTTTGATTTGAATTTAGGAAATGTGAGAAGGTTTTCTGGTCCTAACCCATTCCCACATGTGTATGTTTAGTTTAATTTTAGAACCATATGACATAAAATTTATACATTAAACTCCTATTACCACTTTAACATATTTAACCAAATAATTATGAGCCATATATGACATAAAATCACAAGGAATTTAAATCACAATGCACCTAAGAAAGAAAGGGCCTAATGCATTTGGCTCATAATTAATGATTAATTAAGCTAAAGGGTTTAATTTAAGTACTTTCATAACCCTTCCCACACTTATGGGTTAGATATGATTTCCTTTAAGCTACTAGTTATTGAACACCTAAGTATCTACCAAGAAAAAAAGATTAAGTTCAAATTGATTTGATTTTAAAATTTTGATTAATTTTAATTAAAGTGATTCAATTATTTAATTAATTTGTACCTTAATTAGATTTTTATCCAAATGAAATAAACTTAGGGGGAAATTTTGGGAGAAACTCCTAATCTCATTCCCTTAGTCCATTCATAGTTCTAAGGTAATTACTAAACTTAATTAAAGAATTTATCACTACTTAATAGGTTAATTAATCATTTAATTAATTAGGAGAGTATTAAGGAATGAATCAAATAATTACCCTAATTAAACAATTAATAAATTTCAAGAAAATTAGGGGATGTAGAAGTCATCCCACTAAACAAACATGAGAAGTTTGGAATTAATCACTGGAATAATTAGAGAGTAATTAATTAACATAATTACATTCCCAAAAAAATCTAAATTTCATGAAATTTATTATTCAAAATCAATTAAACTCAATTTTATAATATACCCCTTTGAAATATCTTCAAAATTCATTTAAGTTTGTATTTTTTTTATTTTTCTATATTTAGTTATGTATTTTTGAAGATTTTATAATTAAAACTTACTTAAATAGCCTAATTATATAACTAATCATGTCGGCGCCATGTGGACCGCTAACGCGGTGCGTGCTTTTCACATGGCATGATGGGATTGGTTATTTAAGTTATCACATCAGCTACACAGTCAGTCGGCAACACTAAGCGCTTTCTCTTGGACCGTCCGATCAAAGATCGGACGATCAAGATTAAGCTCGTAGTATCAAAGGGATTAAAATGTGGATCTAATGTGGATTAATCAGGACCATCCATCCAAAACACGTGGGATGGATGGTCCATGATTCATTCCTGAGCTTGCCTGCGGGAGAGGGCAACCATCCACGCCTTAGGGCTTGATCCGAGCTCGATTTAGCTCATATTGATCTAAAATTGAACCCACACCATCATCATGCAAATAGATGAAGATCTAATGGTGGATTTGACTTAGGGTGAAACTTCTCTTCACAAAGGACCAATAATTTCTACACTAAGCTCGATTTTGATCCATACCTCGCTAGAGGCTATCATCGGTGCTCCCAATCATCGAGTTAGTTTTGCCTAGTGAAGATGAAGCCCTGTTGAAGGTTTGAGGGCTTGAGGTTGAGTGGATCTTCCTATTGACCAAAGTGGCCTTCAATTGGGTGCGGCCTTCGTCTAGCTCCCCCCTCCCGTGCCTTGGAAGCTTGGAAGAAGCTTTGGATAAGTTCGATAAGATCCTTTAAGGATGCTTGCAAGAGGAATTAGATTGAAATTGAGTAATAGATGAGTTTGAATTTCTCTTGAGCTCCCCTATTTTTGGCTTGAAGAAATATAGAATAGAGAATTCAAAGTAGCTTAGGAGACCTTGGGGGAGCTTAGAATTGCCTCCTCTGAGTGAGTCCATGAAGTTCAAGTGAAAGTAGGGGGAGTATATCTCCCCCTAGAAGGGTCAGATGACTGACCTTAGCTCTGCCATTTTTATCAAATTGAGCCATTTTGGGGGTGCCATGTGGTTCAGTTTGGCCAGAAGGAGGTAGTGGAGAAGTTTACATGTGCCAAAGAGAGTGTAGGAGGTGATCCCATGTGTTTATTTTGAGTGGGGTGGTTAGTTTTGGCCTTGGGTTGGATTTGGCTGACACAAACCCATTAGGTCATGTGCACCACACTCACTAGTGTCCACTTGGTACACTAAGAGGGTGCCAACTGGCCATGAAGAGGATATGACCAAATTCCAAGTGGAATTGCCATGAGTTACCCCTGACCTAGGGGTAAAAATATTCATTTGGCTTTGATTTCACTTTAGAAAGATTTAGGATAGTTTGAAATTAGGTTGGGCCAAATTTCAAAGAATTTGGAGTTAATTTGATGTCATTTGGCTCATGTTGACCCATTTAGGTCAAAATGGGTCAACTTGGGTCAAGTTGACCAATTGGTCAAATTGGGTCAAACCAAAGGTTGGGTCAAGTCCATATGACCATTTGGAATGTGTTGTCATCATTGGTTTGGTTCAATTTGGTTTATATTTGGTTTTGGTTCATTTCATTTCATTTAGGTCAAATGGGTCAAGTTGACCAATTTGGGTTAGGTCATGAGTTGGTTTAGGTTTGGTTGGTCATTTGAAATATGTTGGAAGCTTTGGTTTCAATTAATTTCAAGTTGATTTAATTTTGGCTCAATTTAACCTTTTAGGTCAAGTTGGGTTTATAGTCAATTGGGCTAGGTTGGGCCTAATTGGCCAATTGAGGCTTTGGTCAAGTTCAACAAGTGGTCTAGAATGAATTTGACCCGTTGGTTACAATCAATTTGGCTTAGATCAATATTTGACATATTTTGACTTTTTAGGTCAAGTTGGGTCAACTTGGATCAAGTGGACAATTGGGCAAGGTTAGGCTCAAATGATGACTTGGTCAAGTTTAAACATTGATCATGAATTGATTTTGATCAATGGTTTCAATCAATTTGGCCTATGGTGGATAGGGTTTCATTTTGACTAAGTGTTGACTTGGTCAACACTTAGGTTTGACTTGTTTGACCCAATTTGAGTGATTGATCATCTCATGATGATTGTCACAATAGAGTGGCTTAGTTCAATCCAATTTAGGTAGGATTAGAATTTGGCTCATAAAGGATACTTTAGGTCACTTTGGGTCAAATGAGCCTAAGTGGGTCAACTGGCTTGATCAAGGCTTGATTCAAGTTTGGATGAACTCGCATATGGACTTATGATTGAAATATGAATCTATTTACGAGTAATTTGGAGTCAAATGGGTTTTGATTCATTTAACACTTTCAATTTCAAAGGTTGAACATGGGTTTGAGTTGGGTTTAATTTTTGAATTTAGTTTTGATTTGATGATTGAAGTTTATGTTTATATTTTGGTTTCATGGTTGAAGGATTGATTGAATCATGAAGAAAAATCAAGGGTTTGGCTTGATTTGAGTTTAATTAAGCTAAGTTCAAGAATTTGACTTGAAAGGCTTAGGTTGAATTTTTGTTGAATTTGGATTTGAGTTTTGAATTTATTTTTGGTCATTTGAAATTATATTTCATTTATATTTTGAATAAAAATGAGAATATAAATGGTTTATGAGATTATTTCTTGAATTTGAATTGAATTGGATTTGATTTGAGCTAAGTCCATAAGGTGGAATCAAAGGGACTTAGGAAAGATTTTAGAATTTGGAGTTGAGTTTTTTTGATTTAGTTTTGATCATTTGAATTTATAATTCATTTATATTTTTGAATGTAAATGTGAATATAAATGTGTTATGAGAAAATCTCTTGAGTTTGAATTGATTTGAATTTGATTTAAGCTAAGTCCATAAGATGGAATCAAAGTGACTTAGGTAAGATTTTAGATTTAGGATTCAATCATGGGTTTCAATCATTTGGAATTGATTCATGATTTGAGAAAATCTATTAGAACTTATTTGAGGTTTTTTTTGGAATTGAAGTAGATTTGAGTTTGAGGTTGATTTGAATTTGGAAGAAGTGAGGATTTGTTTCAAGCTATGGGGTAGGCAGATTTCCCTAACACTCTTAAGGCATGACCTATTCCTATGGCTAACTCTTCTACGTCTCTAGGGTTAGGTTAAGTGTTCACCTAATTACTAGAAGTTTCTTAAGACTAAGAAACTCTTAGTATCTAAGAGGAGTATTATGTCTAAGATGGAGAGGTTGACAGCTCATTCTAAAAATGAGGTCAATAGTATGATCGGCTCGGGTAACCCGACGACCAAGAAAATTCATTAATGCTGAGGCCACCAACTGGCTGGCGTACCTCCTTCTCTCCCTCTTGCTCACTTGAGCTACAACTCTAGTCTTTGAGGCTTTCTCTCTATGTATATGATCCCTAATAATCCTAGAGATTAGAGTCCTTAAATCAAATAATGTACTGGACTCTTAGTTTCCATGGGCTCTGCTGACTTGGCGAAGAACTTATGGAAGACTAGCGTAGGGTTTCCTCCTCTCTCTAGCTCGTACCTCAAACTGTGTTGGCGGTGGAGGTAATGTAACAATCCTCCTATTGTCTTTCTCTCATTTTGAAGCTGAGCGGGGGTGAAACCTAGTACTACTTAAGAGTGGAGAGGTCTCACGAGGAGAACCCTCATCAGCAACATGAGAGGCCTCATCTACCTCCCTAGCTGCTCGCTCGTAGTGCCACTTAACCTTTTTAGTTTTTGTTGTGGCATTGCGTCCTGGTAAGCGAAGCAAAAATAAGAACTAAAACCTATCTCAAAGGTAGGGGAGACTATCTTGAAGGCCAAGATAGCCTTCCTCTTCATGATGGGGGAAACCAGTGAGGAGGGCTAGCCCTCACTGGGACTGCAGTTGGGGCGGCAAACTGAATGATAGGTACTATAACAACTGGCACTGTAGGCACTGGCACTGATGTTGATCGAGGTGTGGGAACCATAATAGTCTTCCTCTTTAGAGAGGGAAACTCAGATTCCAACAGAATGTCAAAATGAAGGAATGGATTCTGCCTTGCCACCTCCTCTTTGCTTCTGACGTGAGGGCTGGCCCCTCACAGGTGACTCGAACAGCCTCAAATCCATGCCCAAATTGAATGACGTGCATGGTGGTGTTGGTTAGTATGGCCTAATCCAAGGCTAAATCCACACCATACGGGAAACAAAAGATCATCTTTCCAGCAAATATGATGAAAGACTGACTGAAGAGGCGAATGAAGGATTGAATTGCTATCTTTACATTTGTTGAAAATAGAATTGAATCAGACCCTTGTTTTAATAGTAGCCTTTAATCATTGATTCTATATTTTGGAATCTGAAACCACATTTAACAAATTTAGGTATGCTAAGTGAGGTTCATTGAATTGAAGAGATTTTGATATTTGAGGAGAGATTTTTCCATAGAATTTGATTTTGATTTGGAACCCATATCCAACAAATTTGGGCATGTTGGATGGGGTTCGTTCATTTAGAGAGACTTTGGAGATGAATTTGTTTTGTTTTATCCTTTGTTTGAAAATTTGAATTTAGAATATTCACTTAGCAAATTTGAGTATGTTAAATGAGATTCGAATGTATATTTGAAAATCTTTAAAAACATTTTGTTTGTGAGGGTTATTGTTATATGTTTGATATGTCTGATTTGATTTTGATTCAAAAATGGGATCCTTTCTTAATAAATTAGGTATGCCAAGTAAAGCCCAAATGTGTTTGATATTTTTGTTGATTTGAAAAATGGAACCCTTACATAATAAGTTTAGGTATGTTAAGTAAGGTTGAAGTGTGTTTGATATTTTGTTCTATTTTGATTTGAAAAAGGGGGAACTCTTATTTAACAAATATGGGTATGCTAAATAGAGTTTAATTTGTTTTACATGTTATTTGATGATGGAATTCCAATTTGACAAATTTGGGTATGTCAAAGGGAATTCAAATGTATTTTGATTTTAATGATTTTGTAAAAGGGAAACCTATTTAATAAATTTAGGCATGTTAAATAGGATTGAATTTGTTTTTGATTTTGAAAAAAGGAACACTCATTTAACAAATTTGGGTATGTTAAAATGGAGTTCAAATATGTTTTGATTTTGTGTGAAATGTTGCTTTTGAAAAGAAAGAACTCTTACTTAACAGATTTGAGTATGTTAAGTGAAGTTCAATGATATGATGATTTTTGGTTTTGTTTTGATTTTGAAAATGGAACTCTATCTAAAAAATTTAGGTATGTTAAGTAGAGTTGGTTAATTTTTTGAAAAATGTTTTTGAAATATTTTGAAGAACTCTCATTTAAAAATTTTGGTATGTTAAATAAAGTTGGTTAATTGATTGATTCTATTTTGAAAAATGTGCTTTTGAGAATTTGCAAAAGTTTTTACTTGTTTAGTTTGAGTTTTATTGAAACTTTCTTGAATATGGGATGAACCTTGCCTCACCAAGCCAGTGGTAAAGAGGTTCTAAGTTCAGTCATCTCCTTTCATTAGTTAATTTATTTTTACCTATTTGAGAACCCAATAGGAGTTTCAAGACCTATATGGAGTGAGGTCCTAAAACATAAAGGATGTTAGCTAGCTTTGCTTAAGAATGAAATAAGCTAAGTGCCAATAGAAAGAAAGATAGTCTTAAGCTTACATACAATATAGTTCACTATCGATGCTTGGAGATAAAAATTGTCTACTAAAAATGGAGAGAGGAACACATCCCTAGCGGAGTCACCAAAAAAATATGTGGTGTTTATTTTTGGATGTGGGGGGACACCACACAGATCATAGAGGATACTTATTGAAGTGATTGGGTACAACAATGAGGTATGATGTACTATCTCTAAAGATAGAGACGTCACCCTTCAATGGATCTAATCACCTAAAAAGGACTCTTAAGGCATGATGGGTCTTCAAATATATTAGAGATTTTTCCCCTGCTTTACATGGATGTATAAAGCAGGGTTTATATAAAATCAGGTTTTAAAGTTCCCTATAGAGGTAAGCCTTCATAGTTAACTACATCTTAGGTAATGAAATTTCTTAAGAATACTCTCGATTAAAGTAGATAATTATCATCTCCAAAGATTTCAAGGTTATACTATCAAAGGATTGGTTATATTTGAAAAATCAGTTGGGGTAGATCAAATGGAGAGACTTATTTTGGAAGCTAAAGGAGATGGGTAGGGAATGCTCATGATACCAAGAAGGCTAGTGAGCTTTGCAATCTATCCTATGACTGGGCTTAATATATTTGAAAATGAAGAGATTTATTTGTTGGAGTTAAATTTTATTAGATTGCTAGGGCCTATAATCCAACAACACAAGATTGTGGAAATGTCGAAAAGGTGAAGATTTATGCTTGTAGCCTGAAGAAAATAGCAACCTCAGATCCTAAATCTAGGGAACTTTAGCATAAGCTAAAACATGACTTAAATCTAAGAGAAGATGGGCATAAGGTTTACCTCCACAAGAGAGAATAAACCACCCAACTGTTGAACTTACAACCGCCTGAATTGGTCACAAGCTAACTCCTCCTATGATTTTAAAGCCATGTAGTCTGGTCTTATGAATTGCAAGATAGCTAGGGTAATTATTTATTTGAAAGAAACTAAAGTCCTTAAACCCACTCCCTAAAAGACTAAAGCATGAGTGGTATGAGCAATGACTTAGTCTACCAATGCAAAAATCTTATAAATTTCATTTCATTTTAGACACATCATTTTGACAAAGGCTATAGGATTTTGATGCCTACATGCAAGATGAAATAAAGTTGTTGCATAAATCAATAGGAAGGGGTGTTTTTCAACACAAGGGATGCCCTCAAAGGTTAAGCATTCCTCTATCGTGCAGAGATGAAAATCCCTTATTTTCAAGAGTGAAATAATATGATATGCATGTTAAGAAATCTTCAACTATTCAGTTAAGGTGTTGCTAAATCTTTTAATTATCTTATTTATGACCTAAGCTTTATGGTGAGGTTATAAGATATTTTAAAATTTAGTTATGAGTGATTAATTGGGGTAGAAAAAAAATTTTTTACCTTAAGAGCCTAACATATCTAGGCCACACATTAAAGCATTATTAATTTAAGAAACTAAGAAAAGCATGTCATTTCTAGTGCACAAACTAAACAAATCATCAAACATTTTTATAAAACTATCGCAAAAGAATAAGAGGCTTATGTGGTCCGGTACTGCTGTACAACCTGAAAAGAAAAGATGGGTAGTCGAGCTCTACCCTTATACAACCCACCATATAAAAGAATAATTATAATTTTATAAAATGCTATGGGGGTCTTGTTTCCTTAATTTCTTCATATCTTCTTTCTTTCTTCGATTGATTTGGATGTGCTTGCTTCAAATGCATCATAGGGCATCCCAAGACTAAGCCTTCTAGCCACTGCTCATCCTAATTCCCATAGCACTAATCCTAATTCCTAATGCAAAAATTATATTGAAAATAGAAAAATAAATCTAACTACACCTGCAAAATAGAGGTTAGCTAAACACACATACATTCCCAAGTAGTTAGATTTATAATTTGGACTTAGCACCCTACACATAGGTAACCAAGCCCACCTATCCTAACTTGGATTATGCTTAGGCATTTAAGCAACCTACAAAGAGAGCATTCATATTTATTTTGAGCCCCTTAAGCATAATCAGTTGTAGAAAATATGATTAGGCTAATATCGGACTAACATCCAGTCTATGAGGCATTCACCCTAATATCAAGTCTAAAATAATACATCATAAAACAAAACATACACCACATCATGCATCGTCCTAACATAGAACTAGAAGTGGTGACTTAATTATAATGTGTGTGTTAAGGCTTGTGTGGTAAATCTTGCTAAGTATTAGTGGTATAATTTTCTAAGTGTAGAATGATTCAATTTAACAAGAAAGGGAAATTTCACTTGAAGTGATTTAATTGATTTGTAGATTTTTACTTTGTGTTTTCTTTTGTTTCATTTGATTTACACTTAGAAATTAAGTGTTGTAAAGAGAAGAAAAGAGGATTACCCTATTTTATCCCTACCTTAAGCCACTTTATAAAGTATATTAACTTGATTTAATTCTCTTTAGTGAATGGCTTATTACACATTTTTAAGTTAATCTAAAGTTTAGGTTCACTTTAAATAACTCTATTCAATATAAAAAACACATCTTAAGATTAATCCAATTGAATTACTATCACATGACATATGTTAATTCATTCCTTTCCATCACATGTAACATGCATATGATTTTTAATCTTAAGTGTATCTATACATGCAACATGTTTTAGTACACTTATATGATGATGTATATATATATATATATATATATATATATATATATATATATATATATATATATATATATATATATATATATATATATATATATATATATATATATATATATATATATATATATATATATATATATATATATATATGTATTTAAAGTTTATATTCTTTTATATGATTGAATTACTTAGTCATATTAGTTTAAAGCTCTATCTAAATTATTTTACAAAAATACATAGGATGAAATTAAATAGGCACGTGTCATTATTAACCAAGGAAGTGAGGTAATAAAATGACCTCCTTGGGGCTAGCTAAAGCCATGTATTCCCGAGATGTCCAAACTATATGACCATTTGCATTCAAACATATATAAATTTATATACATGAATACTAAAACCATGTATTCGAGATGTCCAAACTATATGACCATTTGCATTCAAACATATATAAATATCATGAATATGAGAAAGAAAGCTCCAAATCACATTTAATTAATCCAAACACTTAGTCATATATGAATGCATGCATTTTTTAGTAGAAAAGATTTTCTTTAGACACATACATACACATCTAAAGAGAAATTAGCTAGTACATGTTTTGTTAACTAGGGAAGTGAGGTAATCAAATGACCTCCATACTATATACTTATTAACATTCAAACACATATAAAACTACATATGAACTACGAAAAAAAGCTTTTACTTCACATACTTAAGCTATAAGCACATACAAAAATATATTTATTCATAACTACTATCACTCTAATCAATGTAATTAATTTATAAACTTTTGAAAAATAATTTTAATTTACTAATGATAATAGCCACACATATTATAAAATTAATCCACCACATGCAAGCTTCACATAAAAGAAAACCATTTGATTTAATTTATTTTGAAAAGATGAATGCATGATTTGAAATGCCATACAACATTCAACATGATTGGAAAGGAATAAGTAAACATAAATACATGATTTTATTCAATAAAATTAATTCTTAAGGATAATCAAATTAAATCAAATTGTTTAAAGTAAACCAAAGCTTTCTTAGTATCATTTTTAATTTCATATTTTGATTTAATTTAAGGATGTGAGAAGAGGTTTACTAGTCCAAACCCATTCTCATGTTTGTTAATTATTTTGGTTTAATGAAACATAATTAAGTTGATTTTATGGATTAATTAAGTTGTAATATACATTAAATCCATTAATTAACCCTTACATATGTTACCTTAAAGTAATTGACTAAATACTTATGAGCCAACATAATATGCATGGAAAATAGATTTGCAATGATCCTAAGAAATGAAAAGGCCTAATGCAATTGAATCATAATTAATAATTAATTAGCTTAAGGAACTTGATTAAGTACTTTTTATGGCTTTTCAACATGGTGGGTTAACCATAATTTTCTTAAATATCTTTAAGTTATTGAACACCTAAAGATCTACCTCGGTTAATTAGGATTGGATACATTTTTAGATTTTAATTAAACTAATCAAGTAATTAATTAGCCATTTAATCATTAATTGATTTTCTTGGGAAATGGGATTAACTTAGGGAAAGAGATTAGGAAAGAGGTCCCGATCTTATTCCATAAGTCCCCTCACTGTTAGACACTGATTAATGAGCCCAATTAATTAATTAATCATTTTTCATGTGATTAATTAACTCTTAATTAAATTAAGAAAGTAATTAGGGCTTAATTAACTAATTTTCCTTATTAATTAACCAATAAATCCCAAGCAAATTAGGGGAGGTAGAGGACACCCCCTTAAAAAAGTTTGGGGTTAAATAATTAATTAATTAAGGAGTAATTAAGCTAATTATTATTTTTAATTAAACCCTCATTAAGCCATAATTACTATTTAATTTTAATTAATGATATTTTTGATGAGTTCTTCTCAGAAATAAAACAAGTATTTATTTGTATTTTTTTGATTTTTTATGATTTGTTATAATTTTTGATAAGTTTCAACCATTAAAACACACTAATTAAGCCTAATTAACCCTAATCCCATTGGCGCCATGTGGCATGCGGTGTGCTTTCCATGTGGCGTCACATGATTGGTTACTTAAACATAATCCTAGTCATCGCTTTTGTGGTGACAGCGAAGCCGCTTTCTCGTGTGTCATCCGATCTAAGATTAGACAGTTATAATTAATATCGTAGTGCTAAATGATTAAATTAGAATAATCTATAGGATCTAATCATGACTGTCCATTTTTATCATGCAGAATGGATGGTGCGTGATCTATCTTCACGCGAGCGAGGGAGAACAGAGTCTGTCGGCCATTGCTCACGGGATCCGAGCTCACTTGAGCTTGGATCAACTCCAAACGAATCCCACACCTTCACACGAAGGATCCACGGAATCCAACGGCTAACCACCTTAAATTGGAGCTCGTGCTGATCAGTAGAGCTTTGTCTCCACTGGGTTTGCCTCTGGTCTTGAGCTCCGATGAGGAATGCCATTGAAATTGATCCTTAAGAAAAAATGAGTTAAAGCTTTATGTGGCCAATACTCAAAGCATTAGTGGTCGGCATTGATCAAAATCAGTCTTCTGGTGGTCGGAGGGCTCGGGAGGTGATTAGTTTTTGCTCAATTGGCTCCAAGGATGGTGTGTACAAAATTAACTGCACTTTTGGTTGAGCCTTGACCAAATGGGAATGAGAGGAAGATTACCCTATTTTGGCTTGAAGGAAACCAAGAATGGGGAACTTGGGGAGGCTTGGTAACTCTTTAGGAAGCTCTTAGGGGCTCATCTTAGGGTTCTCTAACTCTGAGGAATTATTTTGTGTGCGTTTAAGTGGAAATGAGGGGTGTATACCCCCTTCTTCTTGATCAGATGGATGGGATGAGTTTGAAATTTTGTGATTATCCGGCCATCTCAGGGAGTCATGGGTGGCATGGAGGTGATGAGTTGGCTCGATTTGTTGGGTGAAGGTGTGGAGGTGGCAGCCAAGGAGGGTAGTGGGTGTCCTTGGTGTTTCAAGTGCTCCAATGGGGGAGGTGAGGTGATTTCACCTCTCCTTGAGACATGGCTAACCCAACCACCATTATGTCAGGTTGGGCAATGTCCAAGGATCCTAGGTGGACCACTAGGAGGGTGTCAAGTGGCCAGGGAATAGAAATATCCACTTACATTAGTGATTTCTCTCAAGTGATACCCTAGCCCAAAGGTCGGATGGTCATTTGGCATTGAATTTGATTTGGGCAGATTTGAAATGAGCAAAAAGTGGGTTGATTTCAAGTTGTTTGGAGTTCATATGATTTCATTTGGCTCAATTTGATTCATTTGAGTCAAATTGGATCAAATCGGTTAGGTTGGTCAATTGGTCAAATTGGGTCAAACCAAGGGTTGGGTCAAGTTCATATGATCAGTTGGAAAGTATTGGTGTCATTGGTTTGGTTCAATTTGGTTTAAATTTAGTTTCGGTTCATTTGAGTTCATTTTGGTCAAATGGGTCAAGTTGACCAATTTGACCCAGCTGACCAAATTAGCTTGGGTCATGGCTTGGTTTGGGTTTGGTTGATCATTTGGAATATGTTGTAGGCTTTAGTTAAGTTTAATTTGGATTTGATGGGGTTTTAGGTTGGTTTGACCCTTTAGGTCAAGTTAGGTTCAATAAGTCATTTGGGTGTAGTGGGTCAATTAGGCTCAATTGAGGCTTTGGTCAAGTTCAACAATCAATTTGGAATGAGCTTGAGCCATTGGTTGCAATCAATTTGATTTAGATTTTGATTTGACCCATTTTAGCCATGTAGGTCAAATTAGGTCAACTTGGGTCAAGAGGGTCAATTGGGTTAGGTTTGGCTCAATTGAAGGTCAAGTCATGTTCAAATGTTGGTTTTGGATTGGTATGAATCATTAGTTTTAATTAATTTATCTTAGGTTGCAACTTGGCTAGTTTAGGTTCATATGGGTTAAGAACTTGGTCAAAGGACCAAGATCACTTGGTTTGACCAAATTTGTTACAATTGATCAACCTAGGGTGATCAACAATCATGATAGGAGGTTTAGGTAGGCTTAGTTCGATCCAAATTGGTTAGGATTGGAACTTGGTTCAAATAGATCAAATTGGCCACTTTTGTCAAATGGACCAATTAGGTTTAGTTGGCTTGATCTTGGGTTGAGTTTACTTTAGTTGAGTTTATATATGGATTTGGGATTGATATGTAAATTCAATTGCAATTGATTTCGGTTCAGATTGGTTTTGGTTCATTTGAATATTTCAAGCCAAATGGGCTAAGTCAGGTATGACTTGGGTTGGTTTTTATTTGGTTTGATGATTGTAGATTTCATTTATATTTGGAAAGATGATTGAAGGAATAATTGATTTATGATAAAATCAATTGAATTTTTATTTTGGAATGAAGGAATTGGCTAAGTCCATGGAGTTGGGTTTTATGGCTTAGGTTTGGATTTTGATTTAGTTTGATTTAGTTTTGATGATTTAAATGTATATTTCATTTATATTTATAATGATGATTGAAGATATGATTGATTCATGAGAAAATAAATTGAGTTTGAAGTGATTTGGGTTAAGATTTGGCTAAGCTCATGAAGGTTGATTCATATTACTTAGGATGGGTTTTGATTTAATTTGATTTAGTTTGCTTTGGTTTTGATCATTTGAATGTAGATTTGATTTATATTTGGGAAGATAATTGATGGAATAATTGATCCATGAGAGAATCAATTGAATTTGATTTGATTTGAATGGGATTTGGCTAAGCTCATGAAAGAAGGTCACATGGCTTAGATAGGATTTGGTATGATTGTAGTTTTTGGCAAATTAGATTTGGAATTGAGTTTGATTGTAAGTTTAAGAGATTGATTGAAGGGTTGAATTGATATTTGAGAAAATCAACTGAGTTTGGATTGATTTGAATTTGGCTAGGGCTAATTTCATAAGATAAAATCATAGGGCTTAGGTTAATTTTGAATTTGAACCTGATCATGGGCTTCAATTATTTGACTTGGAATTTGAATTTGGTATTTGAATTTGAGATTTGGTTTTGTCTTAATAAGGTGAACATTGATTGGGTTTAGGCTATAGGGTAGGTGGATCTCTCTAAATTCTAAGTCATAGCCTAATCCTTTGATTAACCATTCTAAGTCTCTAGGCTTAGGTTAAGTGTTCACTTAAGTGCTAGAAGTGTCTTATGACTAAGGAAGTCTTAGTATTTAGAAGACTCCTAAATATAAGATGGGAAGATTAAGAACTCACTCTAAAAGTGGGTCAATAGGGTCAAATGTGTCAAAGGGACTTGAACTTTGTTGAAGCCACATCAAACCTAAATTAAAAATATAACAATTAATCCAAAAAACAATCAATTGAATAAAAATTAAGAGCAATTGAGACCTAAATATAAATGTTAATTAATCAAATAAATTTAATACAAACTAACCTAAATCAATCCAAAAGTGAATTAAGATGAGGTGACATGAATCAATAACTTCAAAAAAACTAAACCAATTGAGCATAACCTATTATCTAATCCATCTTCGGTACAATTTAAATAGATAATATCAAACCATAAGATGGTGTGGAAGTGTTGGCCTCCACGGTGACCGGCGGGGAGGCATGGCATGTAACTTCTTTCAGAGCTTTGCCTCGACATAGAGAACATTTTTAGTTAGAAAATCCACCAATGATCAAAGCTGGTGAGGTGAGCACTAAATCCAACAACCTTTCAATTCAGTTTGGCCCTTTGTGAACCCAAATTACTCACCATCGAGATCCAACCGCTTGGATTGGTTGCAAATTGACTATGGATCAATTTTTAACTAAAATCCAGAACCTCTGCCATCTAAATCTTTGGTGATCAATCAAAGAGCCAATGACTCTCAGTTCTCACCGGCGAGAATAGGGATGAAATCCGAGCCATTCATTCTTTCTATTTAGAAAAGACGGCTCTGATCTAGCCACACCATTCGATTTAATCCCTTTAAGAAAATCTGGATCAAATATGGGCCGTCCGATCCATGATCGAATGGCTCCAACCAATCTCACTTCCTCTCTATTATTCCATGTGGGATCCACGTGTATCCTGCGTGGACCAATCCACAGGCGAAATATGGATAGTGCCCATTGCGTAAGCGCCATGTGGTGCCGACTATTTTAAACACAAAAAATAAATTTTATGTATTTAAAAAATGTTGAAAAATGCCTACAACTTCAAAAATTTATAAATAAAATAAAATACTCAACCAAAAAGTATAAATGACAGCTCTATGCATTCATCTTAATAAGAGGAATCCATTAAACTCCAAAATTCCTAAATTTTATTAGGTATTTTTATTTAATTTGATTCTAATTTATTGATCTTTAAATTAAAATTATCAACTGAATTAGAGTCTTAATTGAATCAATTAAGTTCTAATTAAATCAAACATAACTAAACTAAACTAAATAATCATTAAACTAAATCAAACATAGCTAGACAAAACTAAGTAGTCATTAAAGTAAATCAATGAGCTTAAAATAATTTAAGTTTCACAAATAATCAAATTAAATTCAATAAGAGGAATGATTTATAATTTGAACCTCAAATAAATAAATAAAATTAATCAATCCAACAAATATATGAAATTAAATAATCATAATAAAATTTTCTTAAATCTTAATCAAATTAAATAAGCATTAAATTAAATATAAACTATAAGTCATCAAATCATTTCTGAACATTATCAATTTCAAGGACATCAAAATAAACCAATCGATGTAAAATTCAAACAAAACAAACTAACCTATTAAACTAAGATAAGAGATTAAACAAATTAAATCCAATCAATCTTCTAACTAAAAAAATAATCAATATATAAACTAAATGGCTTAATTTAATGAATTAAACCCTTAATTTAAATTCAAATAAAAGATCACATTAAATTTTAATCAAATCATAAGTTAATTAAATTAAAATATATTGTCAATACAAACCATGTTTAAATGAAATAATAATGTCAATGAATCTAAACAACATTGAAATAATATTAATCATATAAAATTACAATTTTTAATTAAAACTCAAGAGAAATGAATTGGATATTAATTCAAAGGATATTGAATTATCAAAATTTAATTAAATCAAACATCTAATGAATCCAATATTAATTAGTCAAAATACATGAAGTCAAATAAATTCAAACTAAGAAATACAAACATCAATCAAATCAAATGTAATTAAATTAAATCATTCAAATCAATTCAAATGAGAAAATTAAGAAACTTAAGTTCTTAGTTTAACCTTTAGAATAAATTTTCACATCAAGGAGAAAGTTTCATTCTATTAGGATTAGGATGTTGAATAAAATGGATTTTTATCATAAGCAAAATTTATCTTATTCTTCATTCTTTAAAACCTAAATTCACTTAAACATAAAAATGAACATAAAATTGATATGAAATTTAAGAAAATTAATTAAATCATTTAAATTGAAATCATCTGATGATAAAATAAAATAAACTTTAAATTCAAATCAAACTTAAAATGAAATAAAGTGTAGAACAAACTTGCCACATGAGCCTTCTTTTCACACACTAGAATATTAGGTCACAATCCCTAGAATTAGGTTAGGTTGATGTATTGATTGTGATGTGATGTACTATTTTAAAGTAGATGGTTAGGATTATTTGCTTGCTAGTCTGGATGTTAGTGCATTCTTTTTGGCTAACATTATTTTCTGCAGGGGGCTGTGCTTAAAAGGACCATTATAATAAATATAAAAAATGATATTTGCTTATAGGTGCTATTTAAGTCCCTAAGCATAGCCCAATAGGACATGGGGGCTTGGTAATCACTGATGCTATGTTTAAAATATAAATTGTTAGTGCGTTGTATATTTTCTTAATGTTTGTTTTATAGAATTTAATATTTTATTTTAGAATTTTAAAATATAATTTTAAGCTTAGAATTTGGTTAGGATATATGGTGTTTATGATTAACAAGAGCTGACTGTAGTTGTTTGATAGACCCTGATGGAGCCTAAGTAGGTCCTTGAAGATTGCAACAACCTTGAAGTTGATAAAGATGTCATAGATCAAACTATTAGTTCTATGTCGGGATGTATAAGGGCAGAGCTCGGTTGCCTACTTTCTTTTCATTTTTTGAGGTGTATAGCAATACCCGGCCACACCAGCCTGTTTTATTTATTTAAATTTTGCTTGATTTATTTTAGGGTGTGTAATAGGACTGCATGTTTTTATATGTTTCCCTCTATTATTATTATTTGTTGTAATGAAGCTAGGATGCATTTGGCTCTTAGAAAAATTAAATATTTTATCCCAATTAATCATTTTAATTATATTTTAATTAACTCATAATCTCAGTTTAAAGCTTATGATCTTAATCCATAAAAAAGATTTAATAATCTCTTAGTTGAAGGGTTGTATGTTTCAACAACATGCTTACATATTATTTTATTCTTCTAAATAGGGTGTTTCCATTCTTGCATGATAAGGGACATGCTTGACCTGTGAGAGTAGTCCCTTGTAGTGGAGAACACCTCTTCTCTCTGATTTGGCCCATAATTGAATTTCATCATGCATTTAGGCATAAATCCTCCCAAGCCTGAGTTCAAGAATTGATGAGTCAAAGTGAAATAAAAAATTTGTAAATTTTATAGCATTAATCTAAGTCATATAATGCATATCACACATGATCTAGTTTCTTAGGGAGTGAGTTTAGGCTCTTAGTTTTTTCTATTAAATATAATAACCCATCCATCTTGCACTTGCATAAGATTGCCTACATGATTTCAAATCATTTTGCTGGTGTTAGCTGGCAACCCCTTCCAGGGGGAAGCAAGTCTAAAATAGTCAGGATATGTTACTTTTATCAAATGAGAAAAAGAACTAATAATTTCAAATTCATAAAATTTGACTAGCTCGTGTTTCTGACTTATGTTAAAAGAATTTTTAGACATAGGACTTGAAGCATCCTATTAGAATAAGTCTTCACCTCCTAAGCATTTCAACAGTCATGTGTTGTTAGAATCTAAGCCCTAGATTTCTAATAAACTATAAATTCAAAACTTTAATAATCTCGATTTCAAAAATGTAAAGTCAAGTAATAGGATAGTTGAAATGCTTTCTAGATTTCTCAGTATCCAAAAGCATTTCCTACTCAATCTCATTTGACTTCCAATAAGAACTCTTCCCCCCATGAAGCATTCCCACTTGAATTTCTAAATTAGCAATCCTTTTAATACACACTTTGAAATCCGTAGAGATGAAAGTCAATTTCTATAATCAAGAGTATTATTAGAAGAAATTATTTTTATTCTAAGATATAATTAACTATAGGGGCTTGCCCTTATAAGGAACTATGAACCCTACAATAAAATAAACTATGTTCTACCTCTCCATGTAGTTCAAGAAAATAATCTATCATACATCAACCATCAGCCTTAAGAGTCCTTATTAAGTAACTGAATCCATTATAAGGTAATATGTTTATCTTTTGAGATAATTTATTTATCCCTTAATGATGTATTTAATTATCTAAATAAGTACCCCAAGATCTGTGTGGTGTTCCATATAAAATTTTCATAGATTTTTCTGGTGACTCCACTAGGGAGTAATTCCTCCCTCTATCTTTAGAAATTGACTTTTATCTCTATATATCAATAGTGTATTTGTGCCATTCACAAGTCAAAATTACCTTTCTTTTCCATTGGGTGCCTCTCCATTTCATATTTAGTAGTACTCACCCAACATCCTTAACTTAGGATCTAGAACTCCTCGTTTATCATTGTCAAATGAGTGGGTCCTAGAGCCTGCCCCATAAAATTTTTAATAAAATTTAAAATAAAGTAATTTCTATTAGACTCAACTTTGGTCAAAATGGATTTGACTTCATTTTCAAATAAAAATAAAATAAAATCATCTTTTGAGAGAAATTATGAATTTTTAAAAGTAAGTTATAAATCTCTCATTATCCTTTATTTTATCTTAACTTTGCGTAAAAGCTAAAGACAGTTAGGACAAGGTCCTCAAACTGATATTCCTTTATTTTATTGTATTCCAAGGTAGTGAGAACTTGAGAGTGTATTTTGAAATAAAGAAATTATTTCAAATAAGAAAAAAAACCTTCAAATTTCAAAACCTTTTAAAATAATGGAAGTGGCTAGCTTTAATTAATGCTCCAACCACCAAATGAAGTGATACATAATTAAAGATTATTTTGCAACAAAAATTTTTGATTTGAGAAAACCTTAAGAAAGAGATAATTGTGATCCAAAAAGAATACCATGTAGACTCTGAGTAGTGGGCAAGCGTGAAAATCAAAGGAGAACTTTCTATCCCCATTAAGGATGCTTCTTGTATTAATGAATGGAATTTAGCTTTGATCTTGTTCATTTAAAAAACAAAACAAAAAAAACCATCCTTGTATGTCCACCAAGAAACTCATAAGTTAACTACTTTGGTTGATTAGTGGTTTTAGGGAGAGACTAAGAGATAACTCCCTTTTGAACCTTTAGAAACCTTGAGTTATTAGGAGTTTAAGAGAGAGTCAAGAAGGGGAAGGAAAATATACATGTTATTAAGGATGGCAGAGGTAGACTCCATGTCTTCTTCATTATTACCCCTAAACAATAAATGAAATGGAATAAGGAAAATGAAAAGAAAATTCAACTAACTTCTCCTAATAATAAAAATGATAAAAAAGAAACTCTAAAAATATAATGAAATTTTTTATCTCTTTAAAACTAATTCTCAAAATCTCATGACTTTAAGATACTATACGAAATGGGTCTTGATAGTGATGCTCCTATCACCAAATCTTAGAGTGAGACTTTAAACATTAAGTTAAAGTGTTCCAATTCTAATGGTTCAATAAGAGAACACAAGAACACCATTAAGGATATGGTTGACCCTACTCTCCTTCCCTTCAATTTAGAAAGGATTATCAAAATTAAACTTTGAAATGGTAGTCTTACTACCTCAAATAATAAAGAGAGAGAGAGAGAGAGAGAGAGAGAGAGAGAGAGAGAGAGAGAGAATAGCAAATAAGTCATCAATAATAACTAAACTCCTAAACTTCAATAAGAGGATCTTTCTCTAAACAAAAAAATATGTTCATTTAAGAATTACTAATAGTGGTTTAGCCCATCTTAGGAAATTTCTCACAAAATTAAACAGCTATGACACTTTTATTTCCTTTAAGAAAATGAAGGAATCACTGATTAAGGCATTACTCAATTCAAATATTTGTCTTGCTTAGCTACTAGAAAATTTCTCTGATGAGGCATTCCACTATAAGAAAGTTTCTAAGGTTATCTTCCTTAACGAAGATCTACTACTGGGAATTGTTGAATAAAAATGACTTTTCTATATAACGGTCAATGTGGATAACTCTAAAATCTTCAAAATGTTTGTTGACTCGGGTGCATCGGTCAACATTATGAATTTTAAATATTTTAAATTTACTTAAGAATGATTACACTTAGGATTAGCTATGAAGAGATGATATTATGTGAATTAAATAAAGAAAGAGATAAGAAAGAAGGTTAATATTAAATCCAATTGTTGTTTAAAAGTGGCGAATTTGAAACTAAAGTTGAAATTCATAGATTCAGAATTATCTTTTGTGGTCTTTTAAAGTAAACCTTGAAATCATGAATGTAGAATGGTATTCTTCTTCATCCATCAATCCATCAAATACATACATGATGGAGTTGACTACATCATAAAAAGAGATGAATAACTATTCTTCATTCATGAAGTTAGGATTTACAAGGACATGGACTACTATTTATCCGACAAGCAGATTAATGATTCTATTAAATCTAACATTATAAAGCCAAAAAAATAGAAGAAATAAAGAATTAAAAAAAAGTGAGAGAAAACAAATCCCCTGTGATATATAATGACTTGAAGTCTTGTTCAGATGAAGAGTCAAATATATTTAAGGCCTTATTAAAGTTTGAAATCTCATTAGAGTCTAATAAAAAAAGAAGCAAGTCCAAGAGCTTAAAAGGATGAGTCTAACATATCTTTGAATAAAAATATTAATGAATATGTGGGCACTTTAGCTCTAACTCCCCTACATCAAAAATAAGGGGTATAGTTAGAAGTCAGAGTAGCTCCTAACTGAAGAAGTAAAAAAAATCCAAATTATTAGAAGAAAATAGATAAATCTAACCTTTCTTTGTATGAAAATATTAATGAATATGTACGCACTTTAGCTTTAATTCCCATATATCAAAAAAAGGCTATAGAGTTGGAAGTCAGAGTTGCCTCTAACTAAAGAACCTAGAAATAATTCAATTTCTAAGAAGAAAATATAAGTCTGAAGGTGAAATTTTCAAGATTCTCTAGCATAAGATAATTATTTCTATCAAAAATCTTCCCTTCTCTTTACAAACTAATCTAACTTTTTGGATAAGTATTGTTTAAGAGAAGTCTAAATATTCAAATAGTCTTCAAGTTCGGGATGCACCCTTAGAATTTGAAGAAGTTAAATCAACAATTGACGAGTTAAGAGAAAAATAAATTTAGAAACAAAAAAAAGAATTTTTTTTCATAAGCTCACAGTTTAGTGAAATGAATATTGATGACTTAATTTAGTTATTTCTAGAATTTAAAACTACTTCAACTAGAGTTAAAATGGAATACCTATTTTATTTTTAAATGTAATGGTCTATAAGCTCGAGATTGGGCATGGTACTATTATAATAAAATAAATCTATAAATCCACGCAATTAGACTTGAAATGGTAAGTTATTACTAAAGCTAAAAAGTTAGTCAATGATGGCCTTACATGAGAAGAAAATATTCTTCTTGGTCAGCTAAAATTGTCTTAGTAAAGAAAATGTCAAATCGACATATGTGTCAATTCTAGAGACTTAAACAAATCTTTGCCTTAAATATGGGTTCTTATTATTTATACTTGAACTCGAAATGGATAAAGCTTCTATGCATAAAAATATTTTAATTTGGGGATGACTTTTTTGAATCTGATCAAATCAGGATGATCCTTAAGGATAAAAAGTATGCAGTGTTCAGAACTCTATAAGGATATTCTACACGTTAAGCTGTTTGGTCTTAGGAATGTCAAGAAAATTTATCAAAGGTCATGAATAAGATTTTTGATAGCCTCACTCATAATCAGGTGACATCGATGATCTTATCAAAAAATCAAAATAAATAAATAAATTATCTTGACAACTTGAGAATTATTACACTATACCAATTTAAAAGAAATTTCCTAGAATGTTCCTTTGAGGTGGCTTTAAGGGATTTCCTAAAACCCATAGTGGAATCTAAAGGGATAAAAATTAATCATAACTATCCTTGAAATAACACATCATGATAATATCATTCAAAAGAAGTCTTTTCAAGAGAAGCTACTTTATCCTAGAAAGATTTATTTCAGAATTATCAGGAGAGTGTCAACTTTTTATTATCTTAAATCAAATAATTCAAAATTTTAAGAATGAGAAAGTTTAAGGTACATTTAGAAGAATCTAAGAGTCTACTTGTCCTTGCTACTCACATTCTTGGAAAACTACAAAGCTTGTATACTACAGCTTTCAAGGAATCTCTTTAGAAGATAAGGAGAATACCTTCAAGGTTGTATGTAAAGAAAATGTAATATATATATATATATATATATATATATATATATATATATATATATATATATATATATATATATATATATATATATATATATATATATATATATATATATATATATATATATATATATATATATATATATATATATATATATATGTATATAGAGAAACCTCTTGATGTTTCATTGACTTAGAGCAATGAAGAAAACTAAGAGAATATTATGTAAGCTACATATTTACACAACAACAACAACAACAAGCCTTAATCCCACTAGGTGAGGTCGGCTACATAAATCCTTCATTTCCATTGTGTCCAATTATGTGTTAAATTCTCAATTAAATCAAGTATACTAAGATCATTTTTTATACATCTTAACCAAGTCTTTTTAGGTCTACCACTACCTTCCTTAACATAAGGCAAATCTAATGCCTCTACTTTCCTAATCGAGTCATTGGACGATCGACGCTTTATGTGGCCAAACCATCTAAGGTGACTCTCCCTAATCTTATCTACCACTGGAGCTACTCCAACTTTTTCTCGAATATACTCATTTTGCATTCTATCTCTAAGAGTAAAGCCACTCATCCACCTAAGCATCTTCATCTCTGTAACACTTAACTTAGTCTTATGCTTCTCATTTATTGGCCAACATTTTGCACCATAAGTCATTGCAAGTCTTACGGTTTATAAAATTTTTCCTTAAGTTTAAGTGGAACTTTTCTATAACATAATAGGCCTAAATATCTGAACCATCATTTCACCATCATTTCACCATCATTCCTCCACTTCAACCATCCAACTTGAATTCTACTAATAATATCTCCATCTATTTCACCATCATTTTGAACAATAGAGCCTAAATATCTGAATCGCTCACTCTTATTAATGACTTGATCACCTAAAGTCACAACACTACCACTAAAACTTCTACAACTAAAATTACACTCCATATATTCAGTTTTAGATCTACTTAAACGAAAACCTTTAGACTCTAAAGTTGACCTCCATAATTCAAGTTTCTATTGGACTCCCTCTCTAGTCTTATCAACAAGAAGAATGTCATCAGAAAAAGGCATACACCAAGGTACATCTTCTTATAAATGCCTCGTAAGAACATCCATAATTAAAGTAAAAGATAAGGGCTTAATGTTGATCCTTGATGTAATCCAACTAAAATAGGAAAATATTTTGTCAATCCTCCTTGTATTTGGACACAAGTAAATGCTAGTATACATATCCTTAATGACTTGAATATAACCAATATTAACTTCTTTCTCGCTCTAGAACTCTCCAAAGAACATCTCTTGAGACTTTATCATAAGCTTTCTCTAAATCAATAAATATCATATGTAGATCCTTCTTATTTTCTCTATGCTTCTCCATCAAATCTCTTAACAAATGTATAGCATCCATAGTAGATCTACTGCATGAAACCAAACTGATTGAGAAACTTCTATATCACATCGTAAACCTATGCTCAATTACTCTCCCATAATTTTAATGTATGGCACATTAACTTAATTCCTTTATAATTTGCACACTCTTGTGCATCACCTTTATTCTTAAATATAGGAATCAACAAACTCTTTCTCCACTCATAGCATCTTTTAGTCTTTAAAATAACATTAAAAAGATTTGTAAGCCAAGAAATTCCATGATCTCCTAAACATTTCTACACTTCTATTGGAATATTATCTGGTCCTACTGCTTTTCCACATTTCATTTTCTTTAAAGCTTCACTAACTTCGATTTACTAATACTAATGATAAAATGAAATTCTCTATTTTTGTTTAGGGTATTAAGGTTGCTAAAATCAATCGTACTTTCAGATCCTTCATTGAAAAGTTTATCAAAATACCTCATCCACCTAATTTCAATATGCTTTTCTAAAAAAAAGAATTTTATTATTTTCATCCTTAATACACCTCACTTGAACTATGTCTTTACTTCTCCTATCTCTTTGGTTGGCTAACTTATACATACATCTTTTAGAGTAAGCCCTTTTGTGGCACCATACCTGCTTTCCATAGGATGGGAGTAAGCCCTTTATGGCACCTTTCTTATAAATCTCTTAGTATTGTGTACCATTCCCATAGGACTGGAGCAAGCCCTTCATGGCATTATTCTTGTTTCCTTATAACTGGGAGCAAGCCCTCCGTGGCACCCTTCTTATATCTCTCATATGTTTGGAGTAAGCCCTTCGTGGCACCATTCCTATTGTCCATATGGTATGACTAAGTCATCATGACAATATTTATATATTTAAAATATGCTAGTTAGAAGTAAGGCCCCTAATGGCATCCATCACTAGTTGAAATCTATGTAGTTTGGTGAGGAGTATGTATCCACAGTAGCATTCTCTCCAACTACCACCCCAGATAGGAATAAGTATCCATAGTGGCATCCTAACTCTCTAGTATAACTAGATTAGGTGTAAGTATTCCAAGAGGCATCCTTCTCTGGTTGAAATCAATGTAGTTTGGTGAGGAATAAGAATCTACAGTGGTGTCCTCCCCAACCACCATCTTAGATATGAGTAAGTAACCACAATGGAATCTTGTCTAAAAATTAAAAAGAAAATCCTTTAGTACTATGAGGGCAGGAGTAAGTATCCACAGTGGCACCTTATCTCTCTAGTATAGCTCGATTATGTGTAAGTATCCCAAGAGACATCTTTCTCTGGTTGAAATTAAGATAATTTGATGAAGAGTAAGCATCCCAGTGGCATCCTCCCCAACAACTATCCTAGATAGGAGTAACTATCCATAATGACATTTTAACTAGAAATCAAAAATAAAATTATTTAGTACTACAAGGGTAGGAGTAAGTATCCACAGTGACGTCCTATGTCTCTATTAAAGCTAGACTAGGAGTAAGTATCCCAAGAGACATCCTTCTTAGTTGAAATCAGTGTATTTTGGTGAGGAGTAAGTATCCACAATGGCGCCTCCCCAACCAACCATTCTAGACAAGAGTAAGTATCCTTAATGGCATCATTTATAGAAAATAAAATATAGGATCTAGTATATAGATCCTCCCCTTAGATTGGTTAGTCGTTAGGCTATCCCCTTGACTATTTTTACCTAGGAAGATGTGAGTCCCTGTGCTTTCTTCCTAAGTTAGTCATTAAAAATTGATGGGAACCCCTTAGGTTGGTTAGTCATTAAGGCTATCCCCTTGACTACTTCCACATAGAAAGATGTGAGTCCCTATGCTTTCTTCCTAGGTTAGTCATTGCAAATTGATGAGGAAACAAAATAGAATATAGGATCTAGTCTATCGCAGTATAGGCATTTATATATCATCCCCTTGGGTTGGCTAGTCGTTAGGATTACCCCCTTGACTAGTTCCACCTAGGAAGATGTGAGTCCCCATGCTTTCTTCTTATGTTAGTCATTGAAAATAGATGAGAACTCCTTAGATTGTTTAGTCATTAAGGTTATCCTCATGATTAGATCAACTTTGGAAGATGTAAATCCATGTACTTATTTTTGGATGAAGTTAACATCATCCTTAATCTTAGTAATTAGGATCCATGATCTTAGATTATGAGAAACTCAATTAGGCACTTAAGATACCACACTTAGTGACTTAGTGAACAAATCAAAATAAAATAATACATTGAATCAAATATCCGGGGGACCATTTGTTGACCTTATTTTTGGATGAAGTTAACATTATCTCTAATCCTAGTAATTAGGATCCCTGATCTTATATTAGGAGAAACTTAATTAGGCACTTAAGACACTACACTTAGTGACTAAGTGAACAAACCAAAATAAAATAATACATCAAATCAATTATTAAACTTAAAATTAAAATTAAATTTGAAATAAAAACTAAACATAAAACTAAATCAAACTCAAATACCGTAACGTGAAAGCTCAAGAAATTCTAGTAAATTCTTCAAGTACTTAACTTAATCCAATTGGAATTAAATGAATCCAAATCAAGTTTTAACTTAAGAAAAGTAAACAAAATCAAAACCAAATATATCTAAACTAAAATCTAAATTTAAATGAGCCTGAATTGAGTTAATTGGATTTGATTAACTTAATTAACTCATTTAAGCTCAAAATGACCTAAATCCAAAAAAAAGTTAATTAAAATTAAAGCAAATCAAAATTAAGTCAAATAAAAATAGAATCAATGCATAAAACAAACATACCAAGAAAATAAATCAAGACAGGACACAAAGTGGCAAATAGGTCATTTGAGCTAGAGTTGACCCATGTAGGCTCCACTAAGTCTAAATTCAACAAAACCAATTTTGGTCAAATTGAGTCACTCCAAAAGCTCAAAATTATCAAATGAACATGAATAAATCTAAAACTAAACAATTCCAAATTTAATGAGGATTCAAAGGGTTGATTTGACCACTTAACCAGAACAGATCCAAATGAATTCTATTGAACTCGAACCCAAATTAAATTATAAATAATTCAAATTAAATACTCCAAAACATTTTAAAATCATAAATGAACCAATTTGATAATTATTTAGGTCTAATTTAACTAATTTGATCATTTGACTTAAGTGAACCTAATAAGCCTATTTTTGGTTGAATTGAGTCAATCTAAACCCAACTTCACACCAATCAAAATTAATTATTCAAAATCTTACCAAAGACTTAATAAAACATGATTGAAACCTAAACATATTTCAATTATGTCAAGTTGGCCATTCAATTTAATCAAACCTAACTTAATCTAAAAAAGGTTAATTTGGGTTTAAATCAAAATTTAACCCAAACATAATGAAGTCGATCAATTAAAATTATCATGAATGGCCAAACAAACACAGTCAAACTTAAATCTAAATTCAAGATGGCCAAATAGACCAAGAGAACCAATTTAACTCCTTTGGGTCAAATGTATAAAAGGGACTTGAACTTTGTTGAAGCACATCAAATCTAAATTAAAAATATATTAATTAATCAATTAAACAATCAATTTAAAAAATTAAGAGCAATCGAGACCTAAATCTAAATGTTAATTAATCAAATGAATTTAATACAAACTAAGCTAAATTAATCCAAAGCAAATTAAGATGAAGTGACAAGAATCATACTCAAAGTAATTTAAAAAAAAACAAACCAATTGAACATACACTATTCCCTAATCCATCTTGGGCTCAATTTAAATAGATAATTTCAAACCATAATATAGTGAGGTGAATTAAAAGATGGTGTGGAAGCCATGTGAAAGGGGAAGAAATATAAAACACCCATGCATTAAAACAACCAAACCCATCTCTTCCCCACTCCTCCATTAAATTAGGCTAATCTCAGAGCCAAAATGGTTGACTTTTGGAAGTAAGAAGACAAGCTCCTTAATCACTTTAGAGAGCCAACAATTGTTGACTTACTTCTATGAGAGGTCACAACCAAGAGAACAAGAAGAGGAAGGAGGGTTGCTAAAGAGGGAGGATCCATTCAAACACATTTCTAAAGGAGGGAGGAGCTCGACCGACCCTTTTCCAAGATCCCTCGCGGATGATAGGCCAGAATTCGGCTTTAGCTGGTGGCTAACCTTACGGCCAAACATGGAAATAGGGAAGGATCATTCTTTCCCCTCATTTGACCTTCCCTACACCTTCCTTGGAGGGAGGAGAACCCAACCAAACCCTTCCTGAGTCTCCCACTATTAGCAAGCTGGAAAATGACAAAGGACACTGGTAATGGGCGAATCGTTGGCCTCCACAGCGATCAACGGGGAGGCATGGCATGAAACTTCTTCCAGAGATTCACCTTGATGTGGAGAACATTTTTGAATCGAAAAATATGCGGATGATCAATGTCAATGAGGTGAGCATTAAATCCGACCATGCTTTAATTCAATTTGACCCTTTGTGAAGCGAAATTGCTCACCATCGAGATCCAACCACTTGGATTGGTTACAAATCAACTCTTGATCGATTTGCAACCAAAATTGAGCGCCTCCGCCACCTAGGTCACTAGCATTCAACATCAAAGAGCCAACAACTCTTGGTTCTTGTCAGCAAAAATAAGGATGAAACCCAAGCCATTCATTCTTTCTATTTAGAACGGCCGACTCTGATCTACCCACACAGTTCAATTTAATCCCTTAAGGAAAATCAAGATCAAATTTGGGACGTCCATTCCGTGATCGGACGGCTCCAACCGATCCCGCACCACCATTATTCCACATGGGATCCGCGTGCATCTTATGTGGAATAATCTACGGACGAAACATGGAAAGGGTCCGCTCATCTGAGTGCCACATGGCGCTGATTGGTTTAAACAATAAAGTCATATTTTTTGCATTTAAAAATGCTGAAAAATGCTTAAAACTTTAAAAATTCATAAAAAAATAAAATACTCAACCAAAAAACTGCAAATGAGGGATCTCTGGATTCATCTCAATGAGAGAAATTCATTAAACTTAAATCCACAAATTTTAATGGGAATTTTTTATTTAATTTGAGTTTAATTCAAAAAAATCAAAACCTAATTAAATCAAAATTATTAATCAAATTAATTTAAATTTTTTAGGGAATAAATTGAGGTTATAATACACATATCATAAAAATTTTTAAATCAAATTGATCAATGGATTAAGAGGTATTGAATTTCAAAGTTCAATTGCTTAATTTCATATAATAATTAATTTAAAATTTTAGTAAATTATAAAAATTATAAAAATAGTTTAAACCACTCTAATTTAACATCAAATAACCTTAACAAAAATAATATAATCCACTAAAGTTATATAAAAATAAAAAAAATCTTTTAAAATTATGTTTAATATATCATTAAAATTAACATTAATTGAATTTATCAAAGCTAAGATATAATGAATTAAAATAATCAAGCCAAAATCATAAATACAATAATATTCAAACCCTCATTAACCAAATCCTAAATTAAATCAAGTAAATGTCATTTAACTTTTGAGTTAAACAAAATTAAACCTAAACTTAAACTCAATCACATATTAAAATAAACTTAAATAAATGAAACTAAACCATCAATTACTAATCAAAATATCAATTAAACTTATCACATCAAATCAAATTAAATTAAACTCCTACCAAACTAAATATTTAATTTAAATCACTAAATCAAATCTTAATTGGCTTAATCATACACAATCCATGTATAATCAATTATATGTGGTTTAACCATTAGTTAAACTTTGATCAAATGAATCACTTAGCTAGCCTTTAGTTAAGATGAAGTTAACTAATTATTAAATCAATTTTTAATTATATAATTAATTAATCATTCAATTAAATATAGTACAATAAATCAGTAACTCAACCTTGATCAAATGAATTATTGAATCAATGTAATCATAATTAATTTAATCAATAATTAGCTAACCTTTAATCTAGATAATTATTTTATTAAGCTAAGGATATAAAAACAGATTAAATAATCAATTAATTGAATGAATTAAAATTTATTGATTAAAATTTTAATCAAATCAAGCTCTAATTATCATGATAAAAAGACTACGATCAACCTATGATTAAAGCTTAATTAAGCCAATCAAATCAATTAAATCAATTAATTAAAGATCAAATTAAATCAAATTAAAATGATCAACGTACAAATTAAATACACTTTAAACAAATAAAACATAATTGATCAAATCATAATTGATTCAATTTTGCCATTAAATTCAAATTGATTTAAGGAAACTTAATCCAAATAAACTAAGTCAATCAAATGCTTAAGTAAGTGACACCTAAGTTACAATGAACCAACTTAGATAGAGTAATCACTAATCAAGCTTTTACTAACTAATCAAATCGCCATAACATTCAACCAAACCATTAATCAAAACAAACACTCAATAATCAAAATGATAAAGAAAGTTATAAACCAAACTTTAATTTGATCATCAAAATTTTAAAACAAACAAATGTCAATTTTAAAATCAAAATCAAAAAAACCCCACCAATCAAAACTTTAAATCAAAATCATAATCAAATCAAATCAAATGAAACAAAAGTAAACTTTAATAAATTCAATATATAATCAAATTAGGTTCAATTCAATCTATTTGAATTAGATGAGTTAATTAATCATTAAACATATAAGTTAAATAATCATATTGGATGTGAACTACCATTCAAAGACATTAATAAAACTCTAATAAATGAATCAAGTTAAATGAAACTCTAATTATAAATAATCAAGTTTAATCAAAATCAAAGTGAGCATTTAATTAACCTAATCTAAGCAAGTCAATAAATTAATTTAACAAATCAAATTAATTAAATTAAGCCAACAATCTTCAAACTACAATCAGCATATTAATAAAACACAATAAGTTAGTCAGTCATTAACTCATTAATAAAATGAATAAGTTTAATCAATCAGTCTTTAAATTAAAATTATAAACTAAATTAGAATTTTAATTGAATCAAATAAATTCTAATTAAATCAAACATAACTGAAATAAACTAAACTAAACTAAATCAAACAAAACTAAGTGATCATTAAACTAAATCAATGAGATTAAAATAATTTAAGTTTCACAAATAATCAAATTAAATTCAATAAGAGGAATAATTTATAATTTGAACCGTAAATAAATAAATTAAATTAATCAATCCAAGAAATATATGAAATTGAAAAGTCATAAAAAAAACTTTCTTAAATCTTAATCAAATTAAATATAAGCTCTAAGTCATCAAATCATTTCCGATCATTAAAATTCCTGTGGTGTTTTAATTTGGAGGGTCGTGTGAACACCACCTAGATCTTAGGGGATACTTATTAAAGTGATCGGGTATGACATTAAAGTATGATATACTATTTTGAAAGATGAAAACATCACCATACAATGAACCTAATCACCTAATAAGGACTCCTAAAGCATGATGGGAATTCGAATATACCAAAGATCTTTCCACAACTTTATATTGAAAAGTAAAGTAGAGTTTCTTTTAAGTCGAGTTCTTTAATTCCCTATGGAGGAAAGCCTTCGAAGTTAATTACATTCTAGGAATTGAGATTTCTTAAGAACACTCTCGAATAAAGTAGTTAATTATTATCTCCAAAGATTTCAAGGTTAAGACTATCAAAGGATTTGGTTATTTTTGGAAAAATCAAGTTGGAATGTTCAATTAGAGAGACTTATTTATGAATCCAAAGGAATTTAAGTAGGAAATGCTCAGAGATATTATGAAGCCTAGTGAGCATTCCAACATATCCTATGGTGAGGCCTTATATGTTTAAAAGTGAGAGGATTTATTTTGTTTGAGTTGAAATTTTATTAGATTGCTAGGGCTTATATTCCATCGATATAAGATCGTGAAAATGCCTGAGAGGTGAGGACTTATGCTCGTAGCCCAAATAAAATAAGCAGCCTTAGATCTTAAATCTAGGGAGCTTTAACACAAGTTAAAAGTGTGACCTAAATCTAAGTGGAATGTTGACATAAGGGTTTACCTCCATAAGAGAGGATAAATTTGTTCGACTCTTCTGGACTTACAACTACCTAGAGTGGCCGCTAGCTAACACCTCCTACAATTCAAAATCATGTAGTCCGGTCTTAAGAAATTGCAAGATGGTTAGGCTTATTATTTAATTGGAAAGAGACTAGAGTCCTAAACTCATTTCTTAAGAGACTAGAATATGACTAGCATGAGTACATGACTTAGTCAAAAATGTACAAATTTTTAATTTTTATGTTGTTTTGTTTCATTCATTTGGACAAAGGCTTTAGGATATTTTATGCCTAAATGCATGATAAAATTTAGTTATTGGCCAAATCAAAAGAGAAAGAGGGTGAAGCTCTATCGTAAGAGTTTTTTTCATAGGTCAAGCGGTCCATAAAGTGCAGAAATGGAGGCCCTCATTTTTGCAAGAGTGGTATAATATGATATGTGTGATGTTAAATAAACAATATACAACTAAGGGGTTGCTAAATATTTAATTATCTTGGATACAACATAGGCTTTAAAATGAGGTTATGAGTTATTTTAAATTTTAGTTATGAGTTGTTAGTTAGGTAGAAAAATTAATTTTATCCTAAGAGCCTACCACATAGTTGACCTCATTTTTAGAATGAGCTCTCAACCCCTCCATCTTAGGCATAGGACTCCTCTTAGACACTAAGAGTTCCTTAGTCTTAAGACACTTCTAGTGATTAGGTGAACACTTGACCTAATCCTATAGACTTAGAAGAGTTAGCCATAGGAATAGGTTATGCCTTAGGGGTGTTAGAAAAATTTGCTACCCTGTAACTTGAACTAAATCCTCACTTCCTTCTTTCAAGTCAAACTCAAATCAAGCCAGACCCTTGATTTTTCTTTCTCATCCAATCAGCATTGATCAAGTCAATTGACCTACTTAGGCTCACTTGCCCAAAGTGACATAAAATACCCCTTTTAAGCCAAATTCTAATTCTACCCAAATTGGATTGAACTAAGCCCACCTAAGCCTCACATTATGAGCAACAATCATCATGAGATGATCAATCACTCAAATTGGGTCAAATCAAATCAAACCTAAGGGTTGACTAAGTCAACACTTAGCCAAACTGAAACCTAAACTAGCCAAAATCCACCATAAGCCAAATTGATTGAAACCATTGATCAATACCAATTCATGATCAATGTTTGACTTGACCAAGTCATTATTTGAGCCTAACCTAGCCCAATTGGCCACTTGACCCAAGTTGACCCAACTTGACCTAAAAACTCAAAAGGTGTCAAATCTTAATCTAAGCCAAATTGATTACAACCAATGGGTCAAATTCATTCTAAACCACTTATTGAACTTGACCAAAGCCTCGATTGGCCAACTAGACCAAACCTAGCCCAATTGACTATGAACCCAACTTGACATAAAAGGTCAAATTGAGCCAAAATCAAACCAAACCAAAATTGATTGAAACTAAAGCTTGCAACATATTTCAAATGACCAACCAAACCTAAACAAACCCATGACCTAGCCCAATTGGGTCAAATGGGTCAAATTGGTCTACTTGATCCATTCAACCTAAATGAAATTAGATAAACCAAAACCAAATATAAACCAAATTGAACCAAACTAATAATGCCAACACATTTCAAATAGTCACATGAATTTGACCCAACCCTTGCTTTGACCCAACTTGACCAATTGGTCAACTTGACCCAAGTTGACCCATTATGACCTAAATGGGTCAACATGAGCCAAATGATATCAAATCAATTCCAAATTCTTTGAAATTTGGACCAACCCAATTTCAAACAATTCTAAATCTACCCATAGTGAAATCAAAGTCAAATGACCATTTTACTTCTAGGTCAAGGGGTAACCTATGCCTAATTCCACTTGGAATTTGGTCATATCCTTTTCATGGCCATTGGCACCCTCTTAGTGGACCAAGTGGATACTAATGAGTGTGGTGCACATGACCCAATGGGTTTGGATCAGCCAAACCCAACCCAAGGCCAAAACTGACCCTCCACTTGGAATTTCTCCACATGAGATCACTCCTCCACTCAAATGAGTACATGGGAACTTCACCACTCCACTGCTCTAGCCAAAATGAATCACATGGCATCCTAAACAACCTAACAAACTCAATCAGCCTGATCAATTTGATCAAAATGGCAAAGAGAAGCTCGATCATCCGATCCTTCTAGGGGGAGATATACTCCCCCTAAGTTCACTTGAATTGTATTCATTCATACTCGATTGAGCTTAGGGAACTAAGAGTAAGCTTCTTCAAGTTCCTCTAAGCTTCCTCAACCAACTTTGATTTCTCCTTTCTCGGTTTGCTCAAGCCAAATACAGGGGAGCTCAAAGAATTTTCCAACTCATCCATCACTCAACCATAGCTTAATTCCTCCTTCAATCACCTTGAGAGGACCCAATCAAGCTCACCCAAGTCTTCATCCAAGCTTCTAAGCCACGGGAAGGGAGAGTTTGAACAAAGTCGTGAGCCTAGAAGGAGGATTTTGGCCAATTGGAGGATCTACTCAACCTCAAGCCCTCAAACCTTCCATAGGGCTTCATCTCCACTAGACGAAGCTACCTCGATGGTTGGGAGCACCGGTGATAGCCTCCGGTGAGGTACTATTCAAAACTGAGCTTAAGATAGATTTTTTTTGGTCCTTTGTGAAGAGAAGTGTGACCTCAAGTGAATTCAACCATTAGATGTCTTGCTTATCCCTTCTTGATGGTATGTGATCAATCCTAGCTCAATCTGAGCTCGATCAAGCTTAGATCAAACCATGGAGGATGGACGGTTGTCATCTCCCACAGATGAGCTCAGGGATGAATCATGCACCGTCCATCCCGCTTATTTTGAATGGATGTCCTGATAAAAACACATGAGATCCACTGTTTAATCCTTTTAATATCGTTGGCAGTCTTATCGATCTTTGATCAAACGGTCCAAAGCAGCGTACCGGTATAAGCGTGATAACTTAAATAACCAATCCCATCACACCACATGGAAAGTGTGCATCATGTCAGTGGTCCACATCACACCAACGAGATTAGTTTTATAATTAGTTATTTAATTAAGTTTTAATTATATAATCTTCAAAAATACATAACTAAATATAGAAAAATAAAAAAATACAAACTCAAATATATTTTGAGAATATTTCAAAGGGGATTAATATAAAATTAAGTTTAATTGATTTTGAATAGTAAATTTAATATTATTTGGGTTTTATTGGGAATATAATTATGTTAATTACTCCCTAATTATTCTATTGAATAGTTCCAAACTTCTAAGGTATGTTTAATGGGATGACTTCTGCCTCCCCTAATTTTCCTGGAATTTATTAATGGTTTAATTAGGATAATTGCTTGATTCACTTCTAATTACTCTCTTAATTAATTAAATGACTAATTAACCTATTAAATAGTGATAAATTCATTAATTAAGTTTTCTAATTACATTAGAATAGTGAATAGACTTAGGGAATGAGATTAGGAGCCCTCTCTCAAATCTTTTTCCCTAAGTTTATTTCATTTGGATAAAAATCTAATTAAGGTGCAAATTAATTAAATAGTTTAATCACTTCATTAAATGGCTTAATTAATCAAAATTTTAAATTCAAATCAATTTGAATTTAATCAATTCCTTCTTAGGTATATGCTTAGGTGCTCAATAACCTAAGTAGGTTAAGGAAATCATATCTAACCCATGTGTGGGAAGGGTTATGAAAGTACTTAAATTAAACCCTTTTAGCTTAATTAATCATTAATTATGAGCCAAATGCATTAGGCCCCTTTCTTTCTTAAGTGCATTGCTGATTTAAAATTCCTTGTGCTTTTATGTCATACTTTGGCTCATAATTATTTGGTCAAATATGTTAAAGTGATGTAGGTAAGGGGTAATTAATGGACTTAATGTACACCTTAACCTAAACAAAATATAAAATCAACTTAATGGTTCTAAAATTAAACTAAAATAACATACACATGTTGGAGATGGGTTATGATCAGCAAACCTTCTCACATATCCTAAATTCAAATAAAAATCAAAACAAAATCAAGATTTCCTTAAACCAACTTTGATTCACTTTAAATAATCTTATTTCATAGGATTATTTTAGGAATTAATTAGGGTGAGTGAAGTTACATGCTTGCATCACTTTGCTTCTTTCCTAGCATGTTAAATGTGTATGTCATATGAAATCATGCATTCATGTCTTTTGAAAAATCAAATTAAAAAGTAATGTTTCCTTTATGTCATATTGCATGTTTTGGCTAAAGTAAGAATATGAATGGCTATTATCACTATTAAATCCAAAATTACTTTCAAAAATTATAAATCAAACATTGAAAATGAAAGGTATGCTACTTATAATTATTTATAAGCTTGCATGTGAGTATAACATAAAAAAATGTGTTATGTAATTTTCCTTCTCTTTTCTTAACATAAGTTTGTATAGAATTTGCAAAGTGTATAGTCCATTTGAAAAGGACATAATAGTTGCTTAAATCCAATCCTATACGCTCCTATATCATGACTTAAGAAGGAACTCCACATCACACATGTAAACTAAACAATCAAAACAACCAAACATAAATTTTTTGCATGATTCTCTTTCCATTCCTTACTTTTTGTGCATGCACATGTATTTAAGAAAAATGGTATATTAATCTAGAAACCTCAGGGTTGTGAGGCTTTAAGTAGCCTCAAGTAGGTCTTATACCTTACACCCCTGGTGTAGAAAACAATGATGTCGTACTCACTTATGTCTTTCGTACATATAAATGTGCAAATGAATAATAGATAGAAAAATTCCTCTTTTCTACTTAACAAAAACATGCATATATAAAACATTCCAAATTTTGTTAAGCAATATCTCTTAGCATTCATCATGAAAGTGTGCTAAATATTTCCATTTACATGTATAGATATGCTTAGGATCCATTCATATGCATGTTATACATGTTGGAAAGAAATAAAGTGTTGTGTATTTTGTGATAGTAATTCACTTTACTTAATCTTAAATTGCATTTGTATTTGAATAGGTTTGTTTAGGGAAAATCTAAACTTAGGATTAATTAAAACACATAATAAAATATTCACTAAACAAAAATAATTAATGAATATACCTTAGAAATTACTTAAGGTATGGAGGAAAGAGAAGTTCACTTCTCTTTTTCTCTCTTTACAACACTTAGTAATTAATTGTAGGTTCATCCAAACCAAAATCAAATCATAAAAATAAAATCAACTAAATCAACTAAACCACTTAAATGAAATCACCCTCTAATTTGAACTCTTCATACTTAAAAAACTCTAATCTTAAAGCCTAACTAAGACATACCACACAAACCTTAATAGCACACACCTTAGGCTAAGTCAGCACTTCTAGTCCTATGTTAGGGCAGTGCATGGTTTGATATTTGCTTTAATTTTGTGATGTGATATTTTAGTCTGGATGTTAGGGTGCACATGCATAAACTGAATGGTAACATGATCTTAGTCTAATCTAATCATTGTCTTATATAAGGGTTTGTGCTTAAAGGGCACTGTAATAAAAATATAACTGCTTTTGTTGTGCAGGTTGCCTCTACCCCTAAGCATAATCCAAAATAGGCCAAGTTGACTTAGTTACCCATGTGTGGGGTGCTAATTCAAATATACATGCTTGTGATTATTTGGTTTTTTTTAGCTAATCTTCATTTTGTAGGTTTTAGTTAGATTTACTTTTCTTATTTTTATGAAATTTTGTAATTAAGATTTGGAATGATTGTTATGGGGAATTAGGATGAACATTGGTCATAAGACTATATCTTATGTACCATGTGAAGCCTTTGGAGCAACCACATTCTAACCAATCAAAAGAAGAAAGAAGAAAGAAGAAAGAGAAAAGAAGAAAGAAAAAAGAAGAAATGAAGAATGAAGAATGAAGAATGAAGACCCCCATAACATGAATTTCTTCTTAATTATAATTAATTCATTTGTAATCCGAGTTATATAAGGGTAGAGCTCAACAACTCAATTTGTTTTCGGGTTTGTGCGGTGGAGCCTGACCACAAAATGTCTCTTATTCTTTTATGCTAGCTTTATAAATTGTTTGATGTTTGTTTAGCTTGTGCATTAACATGGCATGTTTTCCTAATTTCTTCCTTTCTTTGATGAATGGCCTAGATGCAATTAGGCTCTTAAGAAAAAATAAATTTTCTATCCAACTAATCGACTCAAAACTAAAAATAATAACTCATAACCTCACTTAAAGCTTAGGTTATAAAAATAAGATAAAAGATTTAGCAACCCCTTAGATGGATGTTATATGTTCTCACATCAAGCATAAAAAGTATCTTGTTTCACTCTTATTTTGGAGGGCTTCCACCCGTGCCAGGGAACTTGGCTTGACATTTGAGAGCCATGGTGGAAACACACCTCCTTTCTTGCTAATTTTGGCCCATAATCTAATTTCTCATGCATTAAACCATATGAATCCTATAAGCTTGTGTCAAATCAATTGTCCAAAATAAAAATAAAGCATAACAAAATTTACATTAGATTTAAGTCATTAATCATGCCCTACATGATCTAGTCTTATAGGTAGTTTTTTAAGGACTTAGCTTCTTTCTAAATAAACAACAGCTTAGCTATCTTGCAAAAGCATATGACTTGCCTACATGTATTTATAATCATAGAAGAGTTAGTTGGTGGCCACCCCTAGGTAGTTCTAAGTCCAAGTAGTCGGGTGATTTATCTTCTCTTGTGGAGGTAAACAAAATACCCATTTTCACCTTAGATTTAGGTCATGCTTTAGCCCATCAAAGCTCCTTCATAGGTTGCTACTTCTCATTGTGGGCTACAAGCATAAATCCTCACCTCTTAGGCATTCCCATCACCTTATGTTATGGAATTATAAGCCCTAGATTTCTAAATAAAAAATTCAACTCAAAATGAATAAATCCTTTCAACTTTAAAAATATAAAGCCCAACCATAGGATAATTTAGGATGCTTACTGGGCTTCCTAGTATCATAAGCATCCCCTACTTATCTTCCTTTATCTTTGATAATAACTTCCACCTCTTGATCAATCCCACTTGATCTTCCAAAAATAAACCAATTGATTGATAATCATATCTTTGAAATCTTTGGAGACAATGATTATTTACCTTAATCGAGAGTATTCCTAAGGAATCCTATTTCTTAGGATGTAATTAACTATGGGGGCTTGCCTTCATAAGGAACTTAACGAACTCAGTTTAAAATAAACCCTACTTTACTTTTCTATATAAAGTAGGGGAAGAATCTCTGGTACATAAGAAGACTCATAGTTCGTAGGAGTCCTTATTCAGGTGATTAGGTCCATTATAGGGTGGTGACTTCTATCTTTTGAGATAGTACACATTTTCTCAATGTCATACCCGATCACCCTAATAAGAACATCTATGGATTTATGTGGTGTCTCAACAAAGAGGCGTATATTTTTATTTTCATTTACCCTTTCCAAAAACATAGATGAAGATGAGAATATAAATTTTCACCACAAATTTTTCTTGCGACTCCGCTAGGGATGGTTCTTTTCTCCATCTTTGGTAAATGATCATTATCTCTAAGTATCGATAGAGGATTTGTACTTTGTATAAATCCAAGGCTATCTTTCTTTTCTATTGGCACTTAGTTTTTTTCATCCTTATGCTAAGCTAGCCAACATCCTTTAGGTTTTAGAGGACCTCACTCCGTGTAGGTCTTAAAACTCCTATTAGGTTTCCCAATAGGTAAAGGATAAAGACTTAGTAAAAAAATAATTAAATACTTCCTCCTTACCATTTCCATGGTAAGACAAGGTTCATTCCAAAAAATAAAAAGAAATAAATCCATTATAAAAACATCAGTTTCCAAAAAGCACTTTTTCAAAATGCACATAATAAAATGTTTTCACAAAAATTTTCATAAAACACCCTCATCTAACAATCGTCATGATTATTATATATAGGACCATTTCATAATCAAAATCAATAATCACATTTTCAAAATAAAATCAATAATTTCATTATCAAAAAAAAAATCCATAATCATACTTTCAAAAAGCACACCATCTTCACTCAATTCATTTTGATGAAGATTTCATTCTCAAAAATAAAATCCAAAAAAATCAAATTTTCAAAAGCACAAATGAAAATTCTCATTCAATTTATTGGATGAGGATTTCATCTTCAAAAATTCAAAATCAACAATTATATTTTCCAAAAGCACAAATGAACATCTTCACTCAATTTATTTTGATGGAGATTTCATTTTCAAAAATAAAATCAACAATCATATTTTCCAAAAGCACCAAATGAATATCTTCATTCAATTTATTGAATGAAGATTTCATTTTCAAAACAAAACCAACAATCATTTTAAAAAAAAAATCAAGATCAACAATCATGAACATCTTCATTCAAGTTGTTGGATGAAGATTTCATTTTCAACAAAAATAAAGAAAACAATCATAATTTTCAAACTCAAAATCAACAATCATTTTCAAAAAATCAAAATCAACAATCATATTTTCAAAAAGCACGAATGAATATCCTCATTAAATTTATTAAATAAAGATTTCATTTTCAAAACATCAATAACCATCTTCTTAAAAATTCAAAAGAACATTTGCATCTTTCATTTAGCATACCCAAATTTACTAAGTGAAGATTCACTTTTCAAAATAAAAATCAGAAAGAAAAAAATGAAACACATTTTGTTCTTTCATTTAGCATACCCAAATTTGCTAAGTGAAGATCTTCTTTTCAAAAATCATAAAAGGTCAAAATCACAAAAATTCAAACAACATTTAGATCTTTCATTTAGCATACTTAAATTTGCTAAGTGAAGATCCACTTTTCAAAATCAAAATCATCAAAACATGAAACACATTTGGATTTCCTTAGCATACTTAAATTTATTAAGAATCCTCTTTTCAAAACATCAAAAATCAAAACACATTAGGATCTTCTATTTAGCATACTTAAATTTTCTAAGAAAAGATCCTCTTTTCAAAAATAACACAATATTTGGATCCTTCATTTAGCATACCTAAATTTGCTAAGTGAAGATTTCATTCTCAAAATCCAATCATGATTCAAACAAGAAGAACAAGAATAAAATTGTTTTCAAACACCTCACTTAGCATGCTTAAATTTTCTGAGTAAAATCCCAATATCACGAATCAAAATAAAATCCAATTAACCATTTACTTTAACATACTCAAATTCGTTAAATAAAGGGTTCTCAAACTCAAAAATCAAATTCAAATATGAGCCTATGGAAGCATCGATCTCTCCAAAAATTCTTGAACCCATTTTCAACATACACAAATTTGTTGAAAATGGATTCTACATTCAAAAAAAAATCTCTTTTTCAATCAATCTCAAAATCTCTCTTCCAAATTCATTTGAGCCGCACTTAACACTTTCAAGTTGTTGAGTGTGGGTTCAAATCCAAAATTAAAATTCAAAAATCAATGAAGCAGAAATCTGATTCAAATTTATTTTTCAACATTGCAGACTTTCAGTTAGTTTTCAATTAGTTCAGTCCAGTGTAGTTCAGTTCAATGGTAGAATAGAAGTATGTCTTCATATTTTCTCATGGGATGGATTTGGGCTTCGATTAGGCGAGCCTCCTACGATCTGACTATGCCCACCTCATCCACTTTGGTTGAGGCTTTGAGGGTGCTAGGATCACATGTGAGGGAACCACCCTCATGATAGTCAACAGGAGCGTGGTGACCGGGCAGGAGGCAGTCATCCAGGTTGAGTTACCATCTGATTTAGAGATTTCCTCACTGCAGAGGAAAGGCTGGCATACCAGCGGCGGTGAGATATGTTTTCCCCTTGCGCCTGTAGGGCTAGCACCCACTCATTGGCACCTTCCAAGGGGAAGGCTCCCCTGATTCCATGGATTGTCTCCTCTGCCTTTGAGATTGGGTCTAGTTCCCATACTGCTCGACCTACTAGAAGTCAGCATCAAAATAAGAACCGCATGATCAAGCGGTATCACACTGGCATAGCCAAGGAGTTGGAGCCAGTTTATCAAGCTGCCATGGAGGAGTCACCTAAGGTAGTGTCTCCTCTCATTATAGAGAACAAGTTTCACCTCCTCTCTGGATCTGATAGATAGGATGTTAGGAGGATTTAGGCTTCACCTTTGCCAACAGTTCATTTTCAAGCTCCTATTAGTGAGAGAAGGAGGTAGTATGTCAGCTTGAGGTCAGATCTTTGCCAAGTTGGTCGAGTCTATGAACAATCGGAGTCGGGGGCTTAATTTTGAGATCAGTTATCCCCCATAGTGTGGGTAAGCAAATCAGGCAGGAGAGGGCCAGGGAGGCCCGTACATTAGTTCATGTTACTAGTGGGGCGGTGGGGGTCATAGATAGTCGGTCTCTTAATCCTTAGGAGGAGCTTTTTATTTAGAGAGTTGGTGGTGCCTCCACCACACCCCTACCCATCCCCAACATGCATGTTTCATCTACCATTCCAATAAAGGCCATGAAGGCGCATCCGAGAAGAGAACCCCATGGTGATCTATGCCAAGAGATCTGTTCTCCACTCGTGGTGAGGAGCTCTCTACTTGACGCCCTAGTTATGGTGTGGATGGAATGGCGACCTCGAAGTATCATAGTTGTCCCATCACCACCACCACCACGATAACAGGCTATGGAGATTACAGTAGTAGAGGAAGGAGGAGACAGTTCAGTTACCCACATGGCCATAGATCCTCTTAGGAGTACTACTCCATCCAGATCTAGTGATATCTAGGAGCATCTTTCTTCTAGCGAGCGTAGCCCTCATAAGGTTAGCTCTCCAGAAGCAACATAGGTTAAATGCATTTTTTATTCAGGTGATCTTACTACCAATTCGATCTTTGTACATTCGATCTCTAAATGACATTGTGGCACAGTATCTGGTGGAGAAGAAGGAGATCTTAGGATATGTCTGATATGATTTAGAGGATGAAAAGGTCAATTTTTATCCTAATGAGGATGATCTGCTAGAGGATTCAACAGGAGTTCACATGGTAGACACCAGGGGTTCCCTCATTTATGATCAGCAAACTTTAGAAGCTGTTGCGATCGAGCAGGAAGACAGCCTACTCGACCCAACACCTCCTTCAGTACTTAAAGCAAAAGGATCAACAAATAGATAGGATGGGGAAGCAGCTCAAGGATTTGCTAGCAGCAATCTTGGCACTTCAGAACCAAGCCCTGGCAGTGCATCCTACTATAGCAGACACTAGTCATCCTAAGTTGTTACATGTCTTGGATCCAGCCAAGACTTTACCTCCAGTAGAGCATGGCAGCACCAATTTATATAGAAAGATGGTGGATAGTACCTCCATACAGGAAAAGGACATCAAAATTATGGTTGAGCAGTAGGTGAGAGAAGCGTTGGCTCAAGCCTAAAGAGGATCATCAGTTCCAAAGGGTAGACCCTACCTAGAGGAATTTGATGTCATCCAGTATCCTAAGGGTTTCGTGCCACCTTCTTTCAAGAGCTTCGATGGCAGCAAGAATCTAAGGCAGCACATAGCACATTTCAGGGCCAGTTGTTGCAACACTAGTGGCAGTGATGCCTTATTCTTCTATCTCTTTGTCAGTAGCTTAGCTGACATAGCCTTTGATTAGTACATTGAACTCCCCAACAGTTCAGTGAATACTTTTACTAAGTTGGAGCAACTCTTCATTAAAGGTTTACTGGAGCTCAACAAAGGGTGAATGTAGGTGATCTCGTTGTGGCTCAATAACACTATGGTGAGTCCCTCGTTAATTATATTCTTAGATGGCATAATTTGAGTATGAAATGCAAACTACAGCTGTCTGAACAGCATGCCATTGAGATTCTTCTTAAAAATATCCATGGCCCAGTTGCCTTCATGTTCAAATATTTCACCATCAAACTATTTGAGAAGCTAATCAACAAGGCGGCTAGCTTACAAGGAGAAGCCAAACAGTTGCCTTTTCTAGATCAATCAATAAAGTCAAAACTGCAAAAAGCTTATGAGAAGAAACTAAGGGCAGTGACAGTAGTAGACAAGGGGAAACAGACGGCTAGAGAGTAATATGAGAGACCTCGTGCTCCACATCCGTCACTTCCACTTCCTCTACCACCACCGAGGCCACCTACCAGCCACCACAGCAGCCTCCAAGGCCTTCACAGCCTCCTCCTTAGCCATATACATAACAACAGTGATACACATAGCCGTTATCATGTAGCTATAGTCCACCTACTCTTATGGATAAACTAAACAAACCATATTCATTTAAGAGGGTGGTAATTAGAAAAATCTTTAAGAATCTCTTAAAGAAATCGATTTCCAGTTGCCCGAACCTAAAAGGCCGGGAGAAGTGGGCAAGAATAATGATCCTATCTTTTTCCCCTACCACCACATGCTAGGTCATGTTTTGGAGGATTGCTTTACATTCAAGGACTAGCTTGAGCACAGCTTCAAGACAAGCACAATAGTTATCCCAAAAGAATACCTTATGGAATAACCATCCAATTCCATTAGGGTAATCCTTGGGGATACCTGTGATCCTTCCAAAACCAAAGAAGGTTGAGATATCTCCTTACCCGAACCTCTAAGAAGATTGTGTACAAAATCAAGAAACTTTCCTGGTAGCTGCCTGAGGCAGCTCGAACCTCCAACATCAAGGAAGGTTTGCAAGTTTTCCAAAACAACTCAAGAAAGGTAGGCAATAGCGGCCATACCACGATAGCCAATGCAACCCATCGAGCCAGCCTTGGGTCCATTCGCCTACTACTTGAACACCTCTACTTCAGCTGGCTCTTCCTTTAGTAGACATCTTGTATCGGTGGATGAGGGCATCAAATCCCTCACCCTACTTACTTTACTTTACTTCTCAAAATCTAAGAAATCAAGGAATAAAGTTAGTTTGAATTAAATATGTGTCAGTTCTGATGGGCTGTCTAACTCTATTCTTTTAAAAAACTCATCAAGTCTAACAAATAATTATAACAACTCTGATCTTCCTTTTCTTATTCAGAGATGGACTTTCCTTCTCTGAATAGTATGAGTTCACCTCTTGAGATAGAGTTGGAATCATCTAATTTCGAGGGTCCCATAAAAGAAGCTGTAGGTGAGCCTGACGAGCAGGTAGAACCTTCCACCAACTTGCCACAAGAGATCACCGAGGTCAACCCCCATAGTGGCAAAGTTTTACCTTCTAGGGCAGCACCTCAAGATAGAGGAAAATAAGTCATTGGTTAAGATGATCAAGAAGCCCCTCCACAGGATGCTCCACCCTTGGATATGCTTGCGGAGGATCAGCCCAAAGTGGATTATAATGTCCTCTCTCACCTAAGAAAGTTGACATATAAGTTAAGAATATATGATGCTCTTGTCTTATCCAAAGAGGTGAGGGAATCATTAATCAAGGCTCTTCGTGATCCTGAAATATGCTTAGCTCAGCTAACCACTGTTAGAGAGGAGGCACATTATTCCAGAGAAGCCCAAGGAGTCACTTTCATAGATGAAGATCTTCTTCTAGGGGACATGGAGCACAACCATCCCCTCTACATTTTAGTGGACATGGGCATAATTAGACTTTCTAAGATTTTGGTTGATCCAGGTGAATCAGTGAATATTATAAGTCTAAAGACCCTTGCCTATTTGAGGATCGACATCTCCACACTCCAAAGAGATCGGATGATGTTGAGAGGATTCAACGAACAAGGCAAGAGGGCTTTAGATTCCATAATGTTATCTTTGGAGATAGGTGAATGGAAGACTGAAGCCAAGTTCTATATCATTAATTTGAATACTTCATTCACCGCTTTGCTCGATAGGCCTTGGATATATCAGAACAAGATGATTCCATCCTCCCTCCATCAGTGAATCAAGTTCTAAAGGATGGGATCAGAGTACTATGTCAAAAGTGATGAAAAGCCATTTTCAGTCAAGGAGGTTGAGATATATGAAGATGCGACCTATTACCTTCCTTAAAACACATTTTCTCATGAACTTGTTCAAAACTAAAATGCAAAAGAAAAAGAAGAAAAATAAAGAGAAAAAGAAACAGAAAGAGAAAAGAAAAATGAAAGTTCAAGTGAATGAGAAAAGGACATTGAGGAAGAAATAGAGCCGCATATCACATTCCACCTACAGTTCATTCCATCATATGGATATGTGGGTAGAATGACTCGACCTCCACCAAGTAGAGGTAGAAGTAGAAACAGAGGCAATCTCAGAGGTGGAAGACCCCTGGTTGGCAGCCAGCCAATAGGGGTTATGTTCCACTTCATAGGAGTACCCCTACTATTCAAATAGACTTGGAATTCAACTCAAAGAACAAGTCTCATGTGATTAGTATACCAGCCAACCCTCTCAATGGGTTTCATAAGAGGTGCACTCGAGCTGGACAATGATGAAGACCAGACCTCCAAGTAAAGCATGAATGTATTTGAGTCAGATTTACATGAAATTATCAGACAACGGTTAGGAACATTAGCTCTAACCTCACTTTCATCTCAAAAAGTTGAAGGTTTAGTAGTTAAGTAAGCCCCTAAGTCCTCCATTGATGCAAAGCCAAAAAGATTCATATTGGGATCATCATCCTCAAGTCCTGAAGTTGATGTAGAACTTGAGGATAATTCATATAAATAATTAATGGAATTTTCTTTTGATTGGTACTCGCCTTGTGTTCTTAATCTTGTAAAGAAAGGTTTGATTCCTTATATATGGTCTAAGCATAGATCATAATACTTTAAAAATCTATGGAACAATGGAGACAAGGAAGCATAATCAAGATCAAGACTAGGATTTGGTACATTGGGTCCAGTCGATAACGATGATTACTGCTTAGTTGTTACTAATCATTTGGATTTTGTAGGTTCCTCTCCAACCACACTACCTCTTATGAGAAAGTGTGTTTAGAAACTTCAGATGATCCAGATGATCTCCAAATCAAAGATGCACTGCTAGAATTTGAAGAGGAGATCCATTCAACAATTGACAAGCTTAAGGAAATCAACCTCGAGATAGAAGAAAATCCTCACCCGACGTACATCAGTTCATTTCTGAATGAAGAAGAAACTAATGATTTAGTTAGGCTATTGATTGAGTTTAAAGATTGTTTTACATTGAGTTATGAAGATGCCTAGATTATCTTCTAACATAGCAGTCCACAAACTAGCAATAATTCCTAGTGCTAACCCTATCAAGCAAGCTCCTAGATGCATGCGATTAAAAATAGAACAATAGGTCATTTCTGAAGTCAAGAAACTGATTCATCAAGGAAGAAAAATACCATACTTGATTAGCTAGTGTCGTATCAGCTAAGAAGAAGAATGGCCAAATTCACATATGCGTCGATTTCAGGGACTTAAATAAGGCATGCCCTAAGGATGAGTTTTCTTTTCCTATACCAGAATTAATGGTGGGCATCACCTCATCTCATGTGGTATTCTCTTTCATGGATGGGTCATCTGGTTACAATGAAATCAAGATGGCCCTCGAGGATGAAAGAAACTCTATTTTTTGAACCCCAATCAGAATCTATTATTATAATGTCATGCCTTTCAGCCTTAAAATTGCTGGTGCTACATACCAATAAGCCATGACTCAGATCTTCAATGAACTCATTCATCATCAAGTTGAATGCTATGTTGATGACCTAGTAGGCAAGAGCAGAGAAAAGGAAGACCATCACTTTGACTTGAGAGTAGTTTTCGAATGGTTAAGACAATTTAACCTCAAAATGAATCCCTTAGTGTGCATTTTTTGTTCGACACAGGGGAATAGAAATAGAGCTAGAAAAGGTCAAAGCTGTCTTAGAAATGTACCTCCCAAAAGTTTAACTCAACTCAAATCTTTTCAAGGGTGGTTGGCATATCTAAGACGCTTTATCTCTAACCTATCGAAAAGATGTAAACCATTTTTAGCACCTGTCAAAAAGGATGTCAAGTTCAAGTGGGATGACAAGTGTTAGCATGCCGTCAAAGATATCAAGCAGTATTTGGTGAAGCTACCAGTTCTAGCAGCCCTTATCCCGGGAAGGCTATTGATTCTCTACACAGCTGCATTAGATGACTCCCTTGGCTCTTTGCCCAATCCAATGATGAAGAGAATGAGAATGTTCTCTACTACCTCAGTCGTTGTCTGATCCCTGCTGAAACAAACTACCCATCTATTGAGAAATATTACCTAGCTTTAATCTTTGCATCCCAAAAGCTATGAAAATATATGCTTTATCATAAGGTGAACTTGATTTCAAGAATCAATCCACTGTAATATCTCATGACATGACCAACGCTATCCGGACGTTTGGCACATTGGTCCATGATTCTCTCGTAGTTTGATATTACATTTGTACCCCTCCATGTGATAAAAGGATAAGCACTAGCGGATTTCTTAACAGCACACCTGCTTCCTGTTGATTCTCCACTTAGTGACAATCTCCCTAATGAACAAATCATGAACTTATAGAAGATTGACAATCACCATTGCGAGATGTATTTTGATGGTACAGCTTCATTTTATAAAGGAGAAGCACCACGATCTACTCTTACAGAAAGGCATGGGTAGGAATAGTTCTCTTAACTCCAGACCGCGATGGGATGAGATTATTATACTATCTCTCCAATCCATGCACCAAAAATAAAGCCGAGTATGCGGCTTTGATTGTCGGTATGGAGTTAGCCATTATAGTGTGTGTCAAAAGCATCAATATCTATGGGGATTCTCAGCTAATCATCAACCAGATTGCTAGATCTTACAAGGTTCTCAAACCCAAGCTTCGTCATTACCATAAGTATACCATGAAGTTGTTGGCCCAGATCCCTGAGGTCACCATATAGAAAGCCTCTCGAGGAGAGAATGCAGTAGCAGATGCTTTGGCCAATCTTGCTAAAGAATTGGCATGTCCAGAAGATGAGTCCATTCCAATAAGGGTCCAAAATAGATAAGTCTTATCCCTTATTGATCTTTGAACTCATCGAGACTTTCTCTTGAAGGGGAGGTCATTTGCCAAAGGATGAGGAGCTATTTAACCATTCATAGATTATTTGAACACTAAAAACTACCTCAGAGAAGTCACAAGCCCATCGGGTAGAGCGAGCTCTCTCTCCTATGCTCTATGGATGGAACCTATCGATGGCCTTTGATCAATATGGTTACTGTTGTTTGGATAACATGAAGCCCATAGGATTATGACCGAGGTACATTCAGGTCTATGTGGAGCACATCAATCTGGTCCAAAGATTAAAGCAAAGATAAAGAGACTAGAATACTACCGGCATTCGATTATTATACATTACATAAATGTGGCTGGGAGATGCCATCAGTGTCAGGTACAAGGTGTGGTCTTAATTCAACCACCCAATATTCTATATCTTACTTTGGCCTCATGACCATTTGAGTGTTGGGGTACTGACATTATGGGTTTGATCGATCCTTCTTATTTCAAGGGTCATCGATTCATCTTAGCTTTCACCGACTACTTTTACCAAGTGGGCGGAGAAAATCTCACTCAGAGAGGTCACAGCTCAGCATGTGCTCCAATTTTTAAGGAACCATATCATATATAGGTTTGGGGTGCCTCGATGAATTATATATGATAGTAATACTGCATTCAAGAGCACTAAGATCAACAAAGATATGGTATGGATTGGAGATACTCTACCATCTACTACCCTAAGGAAAATGGCCTAGCAGAAGCATTCAATAAAACTCTCATTCAAATACTAAAGAAGATGCTTAATGATAACAAACGATAGTGGCATGAGCAATTAGTTGAAACCTTGTGGGCCTACCACTCCACACAGAACTCCAACTCAATTTACCCCGTTCTCCTTAGTGTATGGGTCTGAAATCATTCAACCCTTAGAAGTTTAACTCCCATCATAAAGGATAGCAATGGGTAGTCAAATCACTACAGAGCAGAATGCCAAGTTGTAGTTAGAAGTGCCCAAAAGTTTATGGAGAGATGCCTACAGGCATGCTAGAATCTTGAGTTATACAAAGCCAAAATGATTCAAGCTCACAACAAGCTAGTCTGCCCTAGGGCTTTTCAAGTAGGAGAACATGTATTAGTCCTAAGGAGACCAATTATAGCCTGTCAAAAGATGGGAGGCAAATTTGAACCCACTTGGGAATGCCCTTTTGTCATAGAGAAAGCCTACCAAGGAGGATCTTATTAGCTTATTGATTGTAAAGGGGAATACCCGATGCTTCCAATTAATGGGCTCTATTTGAAGAAATATTACCCATAAAAATATGTATGGAAATAATTATCAATCAAAAGAATAAAACTTCATTCCAATACATCAAAATCTTATCTTCTTTCAAAGTATTATCTGCTTGTCTTACGAATCCATGATGTGTTTAGGATAGGTGAAAGAGAGCCCAAGAGGCATCATATCCCTCTTTCATAACACGAGCACAAAAACAAAAACATATCTTTTGTCTCGAACTATTTTGATGTGGGAGCAAGCCCCTTGTGGCCCTCACTCATTAGCTGCTCTAGATCGGGCTGACATACTACCTTGCTAGTACATCACCCCAATGGTCACTTGTCCGGCAGATGTGAGTCCCCGTGCTTTCTTCCTGACTTGACCATTACAAATTGATAAGCCTTGTTATTTTGGTAGACCTCACTGCGCAGCCAGTAAGCTACCTCATGTTGACTCTGGTTAAGAGGATGTAAGTCTACAAGCTTTCTTCTTGAACCAGCCATCATGCACTGAATAGATTGAGTATATTTGAGGTTTAGGATAAGTCCCCCAGAAGCTCCTTTCCTCTTGACTACTTTTTGAGTTGATATAAGTCCCCTAGTGGCATTCACTCAATAGTTACCCTAGGTTGAATAGCACTTGTCGAGCCGAAGATAAACTATCCCCTGCAATCAGTTCTACAATAGGAGGATGTGAGTCCCCAAGCTTTCTTCCCAAGCTGATTGTCATAAACCAACGGGCACCTTAGGTTGGTTGATGTTCGCTATGCTGACAGCAACTCACCCGGTGGATACCTCACTCTTGGAAGATGTGATTCCCCAAGCATTCTCCTTGAGTTGGCCGTCGAATACCTATTACAAATTATCTTCTCCAGGGTGTTGGATCAAGCCCTTAGTGACCCCATCCCCTGTGGGCACTCTATTTGGATCACGTCCTTTGAAACCCCATTTAGACACTACCCGAGTTACTTTTAAACTTGATAGTCCTCCTTTCCTAGTAACCACCCTTGTGGTCGAAGAATTTATTCAACGAATGAACAGATTCTCCCATGGTTCAGTAAATCTGAGATAGGTCTAGGCTGATATAAGCTCATTCTCAGTATGATCCATCACAAACTAATAAGGTCCATGCTAAAGAAATAAATAAAATAAATAAATTTATTCTCTTGTGGATTAGGAAATCAAGCCCCCAAAGGGCCCCTTCTCCCAAGCAGGCATCCTATCTTTAGGATAGTCAAGATAACTCCTATAGGAATTGCGACTACTGAAGAGATAAGTCCCCTGGCACTCTCCCCGTAGTCACCCCTAGGTTGGGTTCAATCTATTTGCCACAAGAAGGTTACCCCGACGGTCATTTCGCTTTGGAAGATATAAGTCTACTACGCATTCTTTCTAGCATGACTATCGCAAATTGACGGGCAGCCTTAGGTCGAGTTAACATGTTGCCTTGTTAATATGTCACTCTAGTGGTCTTTTTATAGTGGAAGATGTTAGTCCCTGAGCTTTCTTCCCTGAATTTAATCACTGCAAACTGAAAGGCACTCCTTTGGTTGGATAGTTCTCCCTAGAAGATACTCCATTTGGATTGATAAATTTGAGCCAAATCAAGGCCAACATGACCCCTACTCAGTGTAGTCCATCACAAACTAGTGAGATACATCAAAAATAAGTTGAAAATGAAATTAACTTTGACTATCTTTGAGTTGATTTAAGTCCCTAACGGTATTCACTCAGTAGTCAGGCTCGATTTATTACACAAGCAATCGATCACCCCAGTGATTCTTTATTTTGGAACATGTGAGTCCCTGAGCTTTCTTCATAACTTGACTATTACAAACTGAAAGGCAGCTCCTTTGGTTGGATAGTCCTACTATGTGTTTGACAGACTATCCCTTTGGATTGGTAAATCTAAGTTAGGTCTAGGCCAACATGGCTCCTACTCAGTGAGATCCATTGCAAACCAACAGATTCATCTCAAAATTAAAAATCTGAAACAAATTCAACCCTCCTCCCCCAATGGAGCCAAATTGAACAATCAAAAATAAAACAACTCAATCGTAACAATCCTCCAAGCTGAGATACAAGTTTTTCTAGTCTGGATCCAGAATTCTAATCCCTTGGTGGATTTCACAACCTCTTCTCCCTAGTGGATGACTTCAACTTGCTCCCTTAATGGAGAGTTCACTTTTTCACCTCTAGTGGAACACCAAATCCTAAATCAACAAATTAAATTAATCTCTCCCCAATGAGACTCAAATCAAATCAAACCTCTCATCCCCTAGTGGATGACTTGAACCTCTTACCCTAGTGGAAGGTTCACATATTAAATCCCTAGTGGATTCCTCCTTCACACTCTTATGCCTTTAACATGAGTAGAGTCACATTGCACTAAGATCTTGATGTCTTCTATACCTTGGGTTGGGAGTAGATCATTTCTGTTAGTGCTTGTGATTGTTTGGTGTTGTTGATCATTTCAGTCAACACTAATACATGAGGTATGCCTTGTCAACCACACCACACCTATTGGGCGCCCTTTGTTGACCTCATTTTTAGAATTAGCTCTCAACCCCTTCATCTTAGGCATAGGACTCCTCTTAGACACTAAGAGTTCCTTAGTCTTAAGACACTTCTAGTGATTAGGTGAACACTTGACCTAACCCTAGAGACTTAGAAGAGTTAGCCATATGAATAAGTTATGCCTTAAGGGTGTTAGGAAAATTTGTCTACCCTATAGCTTGAACTAAATCCTCACTTCCTTTTTTCAAGTCAAACTCAAATCAAGCCAAACCCTTAATTTTTTTTCATGATTCAATTAATCCTGCAATCATGAATCCAAATATAAATAAAAACTACAATCATCAAACCAAAAACTAAATGCAAAAATCAAACCGAAGTCAAACCCATGTTCATCCTTTGAACTTGAAATTGTCAAATGAATCAAAACTAATTTGATTCCAAATCAATTGCAATTGGATTTATATTTCAATCATAAGTCCATATGTGAGTTCAACCAAACTTGAATCAAGCCTTGATCAAGCCAATTGACCCACTTAGGCTCACTTGACCCAAAGTGATCTAAAGTACCCATTTTGAGCCAAATTTTAATCCTACCCAAATTGGATTGAACTAAGTCCACCTAAGCCTCACATTGTGAGCAACAATCATCATGAGATGATCAATCATTCAAATTGAGCCAAATCAAGTAAAACCTAAGGGTTGACCCAGTCAACACTTAGCCAAAATGAAACCTAAACTAGCCAAAATTTATCATAGGCCAAATTGATTGAAACCATTGGTCAAAATTAATTCATGATCAATGTTTGAACTTGACCAAGTCATTATTTGATCTTAACCTAACCCAATTGACCACTTGACCCATGTTGACCCAACTAGACCTAAAAAGTTAAAATATGTCAAATCTTGATCTAAGCCAAATTGATTGCAACCAATGGGTCAAATTCATTATAAACACTTATTGAACTTAACCAAAGCCTCAATAGGCCAACTAGACCCAACCTAGCCCAATTGACCATGAACCCAACTTGACCTAAAAGGTCAAATTGAGCTAAAATCAAACCAAACAAAAATTAATTAAAACAAAAGCTTATTTCAAATGACCAACCAACCCATGACCTAGCCCAATTTGGTTAAATGGGTCAAATTGGTCAACTTGACTCATTCGACCTAAATGAAATCAAATGAACCAAAACTAAATTGAACCAAACCAATAATGCCAACACATTTTAAATAGTCATATGAACTTGACCCAACCCTTACTTTGACCCAATTTGACCAATTGGTCAACTTGACCCAAGTTGACTGATTTTGACCTAAATGGGTCAACATGAGGCAAATGATATTAAATCAACTCCAAATTCTTTGAAATTTGGACCAACCCAATTTCAAACTCTTCTAAATCTACCCAAAGTGAAATCAAAGCCAAATGACCATTTTAATCTTAGGTCAAGGGGTAACCTATGCCCAATTCCACTTGGAATTTGGTCATATCCTTTTCATGGCCACTTGGCACCCTCTTAGTGGACCAAGTGAGCACTAATGAGTGTGGTGCACATGACCCAATGGGTTTGGGTCAGCCAAACCTAACCCAAGGCCAAAATTGACCCTCCACTTGGAATTTCTCTACATGGAATCACTCCTCCACTAAAATGAGCACATGGAAACTTCATCATTCCACTCCTATGGCCAAACCAAATCACATGGCAACCAAAATGATCTAACAAACTCAATCAGCATAATCAATTTGATCAAAATGGCAAGGAGAAGCTCGGCTATCCAATCATTATAGAGGGAGATATACTCCCCCTAATTTCACTTGAATTGCATTCATTCAAAGTCGATTGAGCTTAGGGAACTCAGAGAAAGCTTCTCCAAGTTTCTCTAAGCTTCCTCAACCTACTTTGATTTCTCCATTCTTGGTTTCCTCAAGCTAAAAATAGGGGAGCTCAAGGAATTTTTCAACTCATCCATCACTCAACCATAGCTCAATTCTTTCTTCAAGCACCTTGAGAGGACTCAATCGAGCTCACCCAAGTCTTCATCCAAGCTTCCAAGGCACGGGAAGGGAGAGTTTGATCAAAGCCGCAAGCCTAGGAGGAGGATTTTGGCCAATTGGAGGATCTACTCAACCTCAGGCCCTCAAACCTTCAACAGAGCTTTATGTCTACTAGATGAAGCTACCTCGATGGTACAGAGCGTCGATGATAACCTACGATGAGGTGCTATTCAAAACTGAGCTTAGGCTAGATTTTCTTTGGTCCTTTGTGAAGAGAAGTGTGACTTCAAGTAAATTCAACCATTGGATGTCTTTCTTATCCCTTCTTGATGGTGTGTGGTCAATCCTAGCTCAATCTGAGCTCGATCAACCTTGGATCAAACCATAAAGGATGGACGGTTGCCATCTCCCACAGGCGAGCTTCGAGGATGAATCATGAATCATCCATCCCACGTGTTTGGATGGACGGTCCTGATTAAAACATGTGAGATCCACTATTTAATCCTTTTAATACCACAGGCTTGATCTTGACTTTCCGATCTTTGATCAGACGGTCCAAGGGAAAGTGTGTAGCGCTGCCAGCTAATTGTGTAGCTGATGTGACAATTTAAATAACCAAATCCATTGCGCCACGTGAAAAGTACGTGTCGCGTCAGTGCTCCACGTGGTGCCAACAAAATTAATTATATAATTAGGGAATTAATTAAGTTTTAATCATAGAATCTTTAAAAAGACATAACTAAATGTAGAAAAATCAAAAAAATACAAACTCAAATGCAGTTTGAAGATATTTTAAAAGGGAATAATATAAAATTAAGTTCAATTGATTTTGAATAATAAATTTCACACAGTTTAGGTTTTATTAGGAATGTAATTATGTTAATTACTCTCTAATTATTCCATTGATTAGTTTTGAACTTCTTAGGTATGTTTAGTGGAATGACTTTTGCCTCCCCTGATTTTCTTGGAATTTATTAATGGTTTAATTAGGGTAATTGCTTGATTCACTCTTAATTACTCTCTTAATTAATTAAATGACTAATTAACCTATTAAACAGTGATAAATTCAGTAATTAATTTTGTTGTTACCGAATAGTAAAATGGACTTGGGAATGAGATTAGGAGCCCTCTCAAATCTTTTCCCTAAGTTTATTTCATTTGGATAAAAATCTAAATAAGGTGCAAATTAATTAAATAGTTTAATCACTTCATTAAATGGCTTAATTAATCAAAATTTTAAATTCAAATCAATCTGAATTTAATCAATTCCTTCTTGGTTAGATGCTCGGGTGTTCAATAACCTAAGTAGCTTAAGGAAATCATATCTAACCCATATGTGTGTGAAGGGTTATGAAAGTACTTAAATTAAACTTTTTAGCTTAATTAATCATTAATTGTGAGCCAAATGCATTAGGCCCCTTTCTTTCTTAGGTGCATTGCTGATTTAAAATTCCTTGTGCTTTTATGTCATACATTAGCTCATAATTATTTGGTTAAATATGTTAAAGAAGTGTAGGTTAAGGTAATTAATGGACTTAATGTATACCTTAACCTAAACAAAATATAAAATCAACTTAATGGTTCTAAAATTAAACTAAAATAACATACACTTGTGGGAGATGGGTTAGGATCAAAAAACCATCTCACATTTTCTAAATTCAAATCAAACTCAAAATAAAATCAAGATTTACTTAAACCAACTTTGATTCACTTTAAATAATCTTATTTCATAGGATTGTCTTTAGAAATTAATTAGGGTGAGTGAATTTACATGCTTACATCACTTTACTTCTTTCCTAGTATGCTAAATATGTATGTCATATGAAATCATGCATTAATGTCTTTTGAAAAATTAAATTAAAATGAAATGTTTCCTTTATGTCAAATTGCATATTTTGGCTAAAGTAAGAATATGAATGTCTATTATCACTATTAAATCCAAAATTACTTTCAATACTTACAAATTAAACATTTCAAATAAAAGGTATGTTACTTATAATTATTTATAAGCTTGCATGTGAGTATAACATAAAAAATGTATTATGTTTATTTCCTTCTCTTTTCTTAACATAGGTTTGTATAGGATTTGCAAAGTGTATAGTCCATTTGAAAAGGACATAACACTTGCTTAAATCCATTCCTATCATGACTTAAGAAGAAACTCCACATCACACATGTAAACTAAACAATCAATTTAAAATAAACAAACATAAACTTTTGGCATGATTCTCTTTCCATTCCTTTCTTTTTGTACATGCACATGTATTTAAGAAAAGTGATATATTAGTCTGGACACCTTAGGATTGCAAGGCTTTATGTAGCCCCAAGTAGGTCTTGTACCTTACACTCCTGGTGTAGAAAATAATAGTGCCATACTCACTTATGTCTTTCATACATGTAAATATGCAAATGAATAATATATAGAATAATTCTTCTTTTCTACTTAACAAAAACATGCATACATAAAAAAATTCAAAATTTCCTTAAGCAATATCTATTAGCATTTATCATAAAAGTGTGCTAAACATTTCCATTTGCATGTATAGATATGCTTAGAATCCATCCATATGCATGTTACACATGTTGGAAAGAAATAAAGTGTTGTGTGTTTTGTGATAGTAATTCACTTTACTTAATCTTAAAATGCCTTTCTCTTTGAATAGGTTTGTTTAGAGAAAATCTAAACTTAGGATTAATTAAAACACATAATAAAATATTCACTAAATAAAAATCATTAGTGAATCTACCTTAGAAATTACTTAAGGTAGGGAGGAAGAGAAGTTCACTTCTCTTTTTCCTCTCTTTACAACACTTATTAATTAATTGTAGGTTCATTCAAACCAAAATCAATTCATAAAAATAAAATCGACCAAATCAAATAAATCACTTAAATGAAATCACACTATAAGTTGAACTCTTCATACTTAGAAAACTCTAATCTTAAAGCATAACTAAGACATACCACACAAATCTTAAATAGCACACACATTAGGCTAAGTCACCACTTCTAGTCCTATGTTAGGGCAGTGTATGGTTTGATGTTTGCTTTTATTTTATGATGTAATATCTTAGTCTGGATGTTAGGGTGTATGTGCATAGACTGAATTGTAGGAAGATCTTAGTCTAATCATTATCTTCTGTAGAGGATTGTACTAAGGAGCGCTATAATAAAAATATAACTGCTTTTGTTGTACAGGTTGCCTCTACCCCTAAGCATAATCCAAAATAGGCTAGGTGGACTTGGTTGCCCATGTGTGGGTTGCTAAGTCCAATATACATGCTTGGAATCATTTGGTTTATTTAGCTAAAATCTATTTTATAGGTTTTAGTTAGATTTACTTTTCCCATTTTTATGTAATTTTCAATTAGGATTTGGAATGATTATTATGGGGGATTAGGATAAACATTGGTCATAAGATTATGTCTAATATTCCATATGAAGCCTTTGGAGCAACCACATTCCTACCAACCAAAAGACAAAAGAAGAAAGAAGAAAGAGGAAAGAAGATAAAAGAAAGAAGAAATGAAGAATGAAGAATGAAGACCCCCGTAACATGAATTCTTTCTTGATTGTAATTAATTCATTTGTAATCTGGGTTGTATGAGGGTAGATTTCGGCTATCCAATTTATTTTTAGGTTTGTACAGTGGAGCCCAACCACAAAAGGTCTCTTATTCTTTTGCTAGCTTTATAAATTATTTGATGTTTATTTAGCTTGTGCATTAAGATGACATATTTTTCTAGTTTCTTCCTTACTTTGATGAATGGCCTAAATGCAATTAGGCTTTTAAGAAAAAATAAATTTTCTATCCAACTAATCAACTCAAAACTAAAAATTAACAACTCATAACCTCACTTAAAGCTTAGGTTATAAAAATAAGATAAAATATTTAGCAACCCCTTAGCTGGATGTTGTATGATCTCACATCATGCATAAAAAGCATCTTGTTTCACTCTTATTTTGGAGGGCTTCCACCCATGTCAGGGAACTTAGCTTGGCCTTTGAGAGCCATGGTGAAAACACACCTCCTTTCTTACTGATTTTGGCCCATAATCTAATTTCTCATGCATAAGGCATATGAATCCTATAAGCCTGTGTCAAATCAATTGTCCAAAATGAAAATAAAATATAACAAAATTTGTATTAGATTTAAGTCATTAATCATGCCCTACATGATCTAGTCTCTTAGGGAGTGTGTTTAAGAGCTTAGCTTCTTTCTAAATAAACAACAGCTTAGCTATCTTGCAAAAGCATATGACTTGCCTACATGTATTTAAAATAGTAGGAGGAGTTAGTTGGCGGCCACCCCTAGGTGGTTGTAAGTCCAAGCAGTTGGGTGATTTATTCTCTCTTGTAGAGGTAAACCAAATACTCACTTTTGCCTTAGATTTAGGTCATGATTTGGCCCTCGCCAAATCTCCCTAGATTTAGGTTCAAAGGTTACTACTTTCTTTTACGGACTACAAGCACAAATCCTCACCTCTTAGGCATTCCCATGACCTTGTGTTATGGAATTGTAAGCCGAAGATTTTTAAATAAAAATTCAACTCAAAATGAATAAATCCCTTCAACTTCAAAAATATAAAGCACAACCATAGGATAGTTTAGGATGCTTATTAGGCTTTCGAATATCATAAACATCCCCTACTTATCTTCCTTTGGCTTCAATAATAACTCCCTCCTCTTGATCAATCCCACTTGATCATCCAAAAATAAACCAATTGATTGATAGTCCTCTCTTTGAAATCTTTGGAGACAACAATCATTTACCTTAATCGAGAGTATTTCTAAGGAATTCTATTCCTTATGATGTAATTAACTATGAGGGCTTGCCTATATAGGGAACTTAACGAACCCAATTTAAAATAAATCCTACTTTCCTTTTCTATGTAAAGTAGGGGAAGAATATATGGTACATACGAAGACCCATAGTCCTTAGGAGTCTTTATTCAGGTGATTAGGTCTATTGTAGGGTGGTGACTTCTATCTTTCCAGATAGTACACCTTTCTTCATTGTCATACCCGATCACCCTAATAAGAACATCTGTGGATCTACATGGTCTCCCAACAAAGAGGCATATATTTTTGTTTTCATTTATTCATTCCAAAAATATAGGTGAAGACGAGAATATAAATTTTCACCACACACATACAGGACACACATTCAAACATCAATTATGAAGAAACTATGAAAAGCATGTTAGTCTATTATGCAAGCCAAATAAAATAACAATCATTTTATAGACTACCATGAAAGAATAAGAGGTCGGTGCAGTTGGGTACCTCCATACATCCCGAAAAAGAGAAAAGGTTGGGTAATTGAGCTCTACCCTTATACAACCCAAATTACAAAAGAATAATCACAATTGAAATTGAATACATGCTATGGGGGTCTTCATTCTTCATTTAGTCTTTCTTCTTTCTTCCTTATTTTTATTTGATTTGCTCTAAGACATTATTGGGCACCCCAGGAATAAGCCTTTTAGCAGTGCTAATCCCAATCTCCATAGCACTAATCCTAATTTCTATTATAAAATTACATTTTTACGGAAAAATAAATCTAACTACACTTGCAAAAGAGAGGCGCTAAATAGAAATACAATCCCAAGCAGTTATATTTCATAAGTTGGACTTAGCACCCCACATAAGGGAAACCAAGCCCACCTGTCCTAATATGGATTATGCTTAGGGGCATAAGCAACCTACAAATAAAACATCTATATTTATTTTTAAGCAGCCCCTTAAGCACAATCCACAATAAAAAATAATATTATTCTATCACCATCCTAACATCAAGTCTACAATCCACATTCCTAACATCCAATCTAAGCTATTACATCATAAAATAAAATACTTCATCATTGCATACACCGTCCTAACCTAAAGTTAGAAGTGGTGACTTAGCATTCTAATATATGTGCTTTAGCTTTATGTGGTATGTCTTAGCTAGGTCTTTAAATTATGATTTTTTAAGTTTTGAAATTGTTTAAATCAACATGATGGATGATTTCATTTTAAGTTGTTTAGGGGATTAATGAGTTTTAATTTTTATTTTTGTTTGTTTCATTTGATATACACTTAGAATCTATGCATTATAAAGAGAAGGAGAAGGCTTAACCCCATTCATCCTTACCTTAAGTTGTTTCATAAAAGCACATTTTTATGATTTGGTTTCTTTTAGTGAATGATTTATTAAATATTATTTTAATCCTAAGTTTAGGTTAACCTTAAGGAATCCTATTCAACATGAAAGAAATCTTAAGATTAATGTGATTGAACTACCATCAAATAGAATATATTGAACCATTCTTTTTCATCACCCATAACATGCATATGACTTAACACTTAGTACACATATACATGCAACATATTTTTGCATAATTAAAAAATTATGAATGCATACATTTGGTAGAAAAGAGGATTCTCATTCTTTAATTAAATATACATACACATGTATAAGAGATGTAAGCAAGTATGTGCCATTATTTGAAGTAGGGAAGTGAGAAAATCAAATGACCTCCATGGGGTTACTTAAAGCCTCGTGTTCCTAAGATGTACAGAAAATATACTTGTTATCTTAAGTACATATGAATGTATATACAACTATAAGAATGAAAATCATATAAAAGATAATTTGTTTGGTTGAATTGTTTATATATGTAAAGTAAAGCTCTATCCAAATTCTAATACAAATATACATAAGAATAAAATTAAATAAGTACATGCCTTTGTTAACTAGGGAAGTGAGATAATCAAATGACCTCCTTGGGGCTACTTAAAGCCTCTTATTCCCGAGATGTACCTTTTATTGACCTTACTTTTGATGTGAGCTTTCAACCTCCTCTTCTTAGACTTAGGGATCTTCTAGACACTAAGATTCTCTTAGCCATAAGACACTTCCAGTGATTAGATGAACACTTAACCTAAGCCTAGAGACTTAGAAGGGTTAATCATAGGATAATGACATGCCTTAAGGACTTAGGAAAATTACCCACCCTATAGCCTAAACCCAATTCAAATCCACATGTCAAACCAAACCTCAAATTTAAATCCAAATTCAAATCCAAGTTTCAAATCAAATGATTAAAGCCCTTGATCAAATCCTTCTTAAGCTTTATGATTAGATCCCATGGACTTAGCCAAATTTCTATCCAATTCAATCCAAACTTGATTGATTTCTTCATGAATCAATCATATCTTCAATCACATTCATAAATATAAATGAAATCCATAATTAAATCATCAAAACTAAATCAAATCAAATCCAATCCCCTTCTAAGCCCTTTGGACCTACCTCCATGGACTTAGCAAATTTGCCTCCAAACCCCTTCAAACTCAATTGATTTTCTTATAAATCAATTGTACTTTCAATTATCTTCCCAAATATAAATTAAATCCATAATTAAATAGCCAAAACTAAATCCAAATCAAATTGAAACCCAAATTTGAACCCTTTGAGCCAATTCCTTAGACTCAAGCAAATGACATCCAAATCAAGCCAAAATCAATGAATTTTCTTTTGAATCAATCATTCCATCAATCACCCTTCCAAATATAAATAAAACTTACAATCCTCAAGCCAAATCAAAATCAATCCAAGTCAAACACAACTTAGCCCACTTGATTTGGAATATTCAAATGAACCAAAACTCATTTAAACTCAAATCAATTGCAATTGAATTTATATATCAATCCAAAATCCATATATAAATTAAACTAAATCAAACTCAATCCAAAATCAAGTCAACTAAATCCAATTGGATCAGTTGACCCAAAGTGACCAATTTGACTTACATAAACCAAAATCCAATTCAATCCAAATCAAAGTGAATTAAGCCAATACAAACTTTATGACATGATTGTTGATCACCTTAGGATGATCAATTGACATAAATTGGATCAAACCAAGTCAACCTAGCCCTTTGACCAAGTCAACCCCTTAACTTATATGAACCAAAACTACGGGATTGCAACCTAAGCTAAATCTATTGAAACCTGGGATTCATACCAACCCAAAATCACCAATTGAACATGACTTGACATTCAATTGAGCTAAACCAAATCAGATTGGTCATCTTGACCCAAGTTGACCCAACTTGACCCAAAAGGCCAAAATGGGTCAAATCAAAATCCAATCCAAATTAATTTCAACCAATGGCTCAAGTTCATTCCAATTTGATTATTGAACTTGACCAAAGCCTCAAGTGAGCCCAATTAACTCACTAGAACATAATAACCTATTGAACCCAACTTGACCTAAATGGTGAAACCAACCTAAAATCTAATCAAATACAAATTAAACTTAACTAAAGCCCACAACACATTCTAAATGATCAACCAAACCCAAACCAAGCCATGACCCAAGCCAATTTGGTCAATTGGTTCAAATTAGTCAACTTCATTTGACCCAAATGAACTCAAATGGGCCAAAATCAAATCTAAACCAAATCGAACCAAACCAAAGAACCAATACATTCCAAATGATCATATGAACTTGACCTAACCCTTGATTTGACCCAATTTCACCAATTGGTCAACCTAACTCGATTGACCTAATTTGACCCAAATGGGTCAAATTGAACCAAATGAACTCCAAATCAAATGAAATTTTGCCCAACCCACTTTTGACTCATTTTAAATTTGCCTAAATCAAATCCAATGCCAAATGACCATTCAACCATCAGGCCAAGGGTATCACATGAGGCAAAACACCCATGTAAATGGTCATTTCTCTTCCTCAGCCACTTGGCACTCATCCATTGCTCCACCTAGGCACTTAGGACACTGTTCACCTGACCTTATGAGTGGTTGGGTCGACCATGACCCATGGGGAGATGAAATCACCTCCCCATTCCCATTGGCACACTTGGAAAGCTCAAGGACTCCCACTACCCCCTTGGAAGCCACCTTCACTCCTTCATCCACTCAAGCCAAGCCACCTAGGATGATTCCCTACCCAATTCGAGCTCCCTTTGGCAGCCATTTGATCAAAATGATAAAATCGGCCATGGTCATCTGATCCAAGGAATGAGGGGGTATACCCCTCTCATTCTCACTGAAATCCATTCACTTAAACTCCTCACATCCCAGCAACTAGAGACACACATCCCATAGTCATTTTCAAGCTTTCTAAGTTCTCCCATTTCTCCTCTTCTCAGTTTTATGGAAAATCAAAATAGGGCTCACCCCCTTCAATTCCCATTTGCTCAAATCACCTCCAAAGTGCAATTAACTTTGCACATACCTTCCTTGGAGCTAAACAAGCAAGAATGAATCATCCCCTGACCCCTCCAACCACTGGATGAATGACTTTGATTAAAGTCGACCACATACCTCTCGTGCATTGGCCTTCCGAGCAAACCACATCAAATCAAAGCTCATGCCTCTCAACAGGACTTCATCTCTACTAGACGAAGCTTTCTCAATCGAGTGAAATCACCAATCTTAGTTGTGATATTTTTATCATTGAATCTTTTCATTTTTCTTCTCTAATGGTGTGGGATTGATTTGAGCTTGATCCGAGCTCAGGTGAGCTCGAATCGAGCGACGAATGACGGACGGTCTCCGTCTCTCGCCACTCGGGAGGAGATAGATCATGGGTTGTCAATTCCACATGTTTGGAATGGATGATCTTGATCAAATCATGCTCGATTCATTTGATTAATCCCTTAAGGATCACAAGATTAATCAAGGTCGTCCGATCTTAGATCGGATGATGCACGAGAAATCGCATCCCGCCACCGGCTGACTCAACCTACGGATGTGACTACTCAAAGAACCAATCCCCCAGTGCCACATGGAAAGTGCATCGCATCAACGTACCACGTGGCATCGACGGGATTAAGGTTAATTGAGGCTAATTAAATGCATTTTAATCACTAAAACTTCTAGAATTCACCATAAATTATAGAAAAATCCAAAAATGTAAATAAATATTTATTTTAAAGGTATTTCAAAAGATAACTTAACAAAATATACTTAATTGATTTTGAATAGTAAATAAAGCTTAATTAGAGTTTAATTAAAATTTTAATTAGCTTAAATACTCTCTAATCATTCAAGTGATCAGCCCCAAAATTTTTGAGATTTTTTAAAAGGATGACCTCTATCTCTTCTAATTTTGTTAGGATATTTTGCTTACTTAATTAGAGAAATTGATTAATTGAGCCCTAATTACTCTCTTAATATAATTAATGGTTAATTAATCTTATTAACAGTATTCAATTAATTGGTTAATCTTTGTTATCCCTAAGTTCATTTTATTAATCAAATTAATCAAGGCTCAATTAATTGATTAAATCACTTTATTAATTAAATTGGAATCTTAATCATATAAAATCCAAATCATTCCAGATTTTTATTAAGTTTTGGGTAGACTCTTAGGTGTTTAATAAACTAAGTGAATCCTAAGAAAATTATAATTAGCCCATGTGTGGAAGAATTATAAGAGTACTTAATTAAGTTTCTTAGCTTAATTAATCATTAATTATGAGCTAATTGTATTAGGCCCCTTTCATTTCTTAGGATCATTGTTGATTTAATTTTCAATGTATGTGCATATCATGTTGGCTCATAATTATTTTGTTAATTAAATCAAGGAAACATAGGTAAGGGTTAATTAATGGATTTAATGCATATTATAACCTAATTAATCCATAAAATCAACTTAATTATATTTTATTAAACCAAGTTAATTCACAAATATGGAAATGGGTTAGGATTAGCAAACTTCTCTTCACATTTCTTAAATCAAATCAAACATGAATTCAAAAACAATGATACTTAAAAAAGCTTTGGTTTATTTTAAATGGTGTAATTTGACATGATTATCCTTAAGAATTAATTTGGTTGAATGAATCACATGTTTATTTTTAATTATTCTTCCCTAATAATATTAAATGTATGTCACTTGAAATCATGCATTTATCTTTTCAAAATTAATTAAATCAAATGGTTTTCCTTTATGTCAAGCTCGCATGTGTTGGTTTAATTTAATATATTTATGGATATTATCACTATTAAATCCAAATATATTTTTAGAAATCTTATAAATAAATAATAACATATGATGTGATGTTAATTATAAGTACATAAGAGATGTATGTGATTATACCTTAAGTATATGGAATGAACTTTCTTTTCTTTAATTCATGTGTGGTTTTACATGTATTTGAATGCTAATAAGTATATAGCCTAGACATCCTGAGAACACGAGGCTTTAGTTAGCTCCAAGGAGGTCATTTTATTACCTCACTTCCTTGGTTAACAATGGCACATACTTATTTGATTTCATTTACATGTATTTCTACATTAAAATTTGGATAGAACTTTAATCCATATGCATAAATGCTTCAATTGAATAAAAATGAAATCTTTACATGGTTTTTCTTCCTTCATTTATGTATACATCCATATGTATTTGTTAAAAGCAAGTGTTTAGTATAGACATCTCGAGAATACGAGGCTTTAGTTAGCCCAAAGGAGGTCATTTGATTACCTGACTTCCCTGGTTAATAATGGCATGTACTAACTTATGTCTTTTATACATGTGTGTGTGTATTTAATTATGTTCATAAATGACTAAGTTTTTGAATTAATTAATCATGTAATTTGGAGTTCTCTTTCCTATGTATTTTTATATAAGAATTTGGATAGAGCTTTAAATTAATATGGTTAAATAATTCAAACCAAATGAAAAATATAAACTTTAAATATGCATGTTGACATCCATCATTTAAGTGTCCTAAAACATATTGTATGTGTAAGTATACTTAGGATTTAATCATATGCATGTTACATGTGATGGAAATGAATGATTTAACATATGTCATGTCATAGTAATTCAATAAAATTAATTTTAAGATGTCTTTCATATTGAATGGGATTATTTAAAATGGACCTAAACTTAAGGTTAATTAAATCATTTAATAAGTCATTCACCAAAGAGAACTAAATCAAATTAATATGCTTTAGAAAGTGGCTTAGGGTAGGGATGAAAGAGAGCAATTTTCTTTTCTCTCTTTATAACATTAAGTTACTAAGTATAGGTCACATGAAACCAAAAAAAAACACAAATTAAAATTTACAAATCAACTAAATCACTTCAAATGAAATCAACCTTTCATTGTAAATTAAATCCTTTTACACTTAGAAAATTTTAACTCTAAATCCTACCTAGGACATACCACACAAGCCTTATGCACACAAATTAGATTTAAGTCTCCACTTCTAGCTTTATGTTAGGATGGTGCATGGTCTGATGTATGTTTTATTTTGTCATGTAATGTTTTAGACTGGATGTTAGGGTGTATGTTTTGTAGATGATAGGCTAATGTCTAATCATATTTTTTGCAGGGGATTATACTTAAGGGGCCTCTTAAAAATAAATATAAATGCTCTTTTTGCAAGTTTCTTAAGCCTCTTAAGCATAATCTAAGTTAGGATAGGTGGGCTTTATTACATATGTGTAGTGTTAAGCCCAAATTATAAATATAACTACTTGGGAATGTATGTATGTTTAGATAATACTTATTTTGTAGGTGTAGTTAAATTTACTTTTTCTACTTTTTAATGTAATTTTGCATTAGCAATTAGGATTAGTGCTAAGGGGGTTTAAAATGAGCATTAGCTAGAAGGCTTAGTCCTAGGGTGTCATGTGACGCCTTGAAGCCTACCAAATTAAAGAAGGAAATGAAGAAGACAAGGAGAAAAATTAAGACATGAAGATTTGAAGATCCCCCATAGCACTTATTCATTTATAAATTGTAATTATTTTTTCATATTTCAGGTTGTATATGGGTAGAGCTCGGCTACCCATCTTTCTTTTCAGGCTGACCACTATAGCCTTTTATTCTTTTGTGTTAGCTATAAAATTATTTGATATTTTATTTAGCTTATGCAATAGAAATAGCATGTTCTTTCTAGTTTCTTAAATGTTTGATGCTTTAATTATAGCCTGATGCAATTAGGGTCTCAGGAAAAAATAAATGTTTTACCCAACTATAATTCATAACTATATTTTTAAATAACTCATGACCTCATAATAAAATCCTAGGATGAAAAATCAAGATAATTAAAAGATTTAGCAACCCCTTAGCTGTATAGTTGTATGTTTAACAACATGTATACATATTCTTTCACTCTTACAAAATGAGGGCCTCCTTCCTTACATGTATGATAACCACTTGACCTGCGAGAGCAACTCCTATTGACAGAGCTTCACCCTCTTCTCTTCTGATTTGGCCAATAATCCATTTCATCATGCATTTATACATATAAAAATTCCAAAGCCTTTGTCAAAATGAAGTGTCAAATTTAAAATAAAATTAAAAAAGATTTTATGTTAGATTAAGTCATTGCTCATACCCCTCATGCTCTAGCCTCTTAGGGAGTGGGTTTAAGGACTTTAGTCTCTTTCTAAATTAATAACAACTCAACTATCTTATAATTTCATATGACTAGACCACATGAATTTAAAGCATAGGAGGAATTAGCTGGCGGCCACTCCAAGCAGTTGTAAGCCCAGCAGTTGGGTGGTTTATCCTTTATTATGGAGGTAAACCTTATGCCCATCTTTGCTTAGATTTAGGCCATGCTTTAAAATATGCTAAAGCTCAATAGACTTAGGATCTGAGGTAGTTATTCTCTTCGAGCTTAATATAAACTCAACTATACTTTTCCATATAAAGTTGGAAAAAATCTCTGGTATATTTGAAGACCCATCATGCTTTAGGAGTCCTTATTAGTGATTAGGTCCATGGAAGGGTGATGTCTCTATCTTTTGAGATAGTATACAATACCTCAATGTCGTACTCAATCACTTTAATAAGCCCCTCGGATCCATATGATGTTCCTCATATACATCCAAAAATAAACACCACGCATACCATAAACTTATTATCATTCAAACATATGTAAATCTATACATGAATATAGGAAAGAAAGCACTACATTCACATGCTTAAGCTATAAACACATGCAAGTCCTATGTATATTCATAACTACTATCACTCCAAATGTTATTATTCATTTATAGCTTTTGAAAGTAATTTTAAAATTTATTAGTGATAATAGCTACATATAATAAGATTACGCCAACACATGCAATTATACATAAATAAATTTTATTTGCTTTTGAAAATATGAGGCATGATATCACTTGACATATAACATTTAACATGATTGAAATGAAATAGCCAAATATTTTCACATAATTCATTCAACTACACTATTTCATAAGGACAATCACATCAAATAAAATTGCTTAAGAAAAAAACAAAAGCTTCTTATTAATTTGATTTTAGATTTTGATTAAACTTAAAGAGGAGAGAACATTTTTTATTTTCTATCTCATTCCCATGTTGGTAATTTTAATTTATTTAAGGAAATATAATTAAGTGATTTTTATAATTTAATTAAGTTGAATCATTAAACAATCCATTCAATTATCCTTTCATATGCTTCTTTAATTTAATTAACCATTTAATCAAGAGCCACAATGATATGTACATGAGAAAAATAAAATTGCAATGTTTCTAAAGGACCTAATGCAATTGGCTCATGATTAGAGATTAATTAAATTAAAAAATCTAATTAAGTACTTTTATGATTTTCCCACACTTTTGGGTTAATCATGATTTCCTTAGGGGTATTTATGTTATTGAACACGTAAAGAGGAACCCTTAATTTGAAAGTTAATTAATTGAGATTATTATCATTTTAATTTGATTTAATTTTATTATTTACTAATTAATTAACCTCTTAATTAAACCTCACATTAATTAACTATCTTTAATAAAATGAATTTGAAAAAGTAATTAGGAAAGAGGTCCTAATCACTTCCTTTGATCATCTCACTATTAATAAGTGATTAATAAAGTTAATTTAATTAATTTTTATTGTTTAGAGCTTTACATAATCATTAAATTAATTAAGAGGGTAACTAGGGTTTGAATTTCAAATTCTCCTAATTATATTACCAATAAATCCCAATAAAATTATAGGAGGTAGAGATCATCCCATTAAATTAACATACCAAGTTTGTGATTAATTGGTCAAGTAATTAGGGCTTAATTAACCTAATTAATAAAACATTCAAACCTTAATTAATCTCCAATTACTATTTAAATATAATGAAACTATTTTTATTAAATTCTTTTATGTCTAACCTTTTTAAAATGTATTTATTTGTATTTATTAGATTTTTCTATGATTAATTATGATTTTATAAAGTTTTAGAGCAATTAATCATATTTTAAATCATAATTAGTCCATAATCCCATCAGCGCCATGTGAGAGGCTGACGTGGCAGCACTTTACATCTGGCTCCGTAGGATTGGCCACTTAAATCGTCCGACGTGGCAGCTGAGTCAGCGACGACAGACGTGCTTTCATCGTTGTTGTCCAATTTAAGATCGGATCGTGAGGATTAATCCCATAGTTCCTAAGAATTAAATTGAATAAATCTAATCAAATTAATCACATCCATCCATATCATGCGAATGCATGATGATATGTCATCCCGGCGATGGAAGAGACATTGTCGCCTCTTCGATCGTCGAGCTTGTGAGGCCTCGGGATCGACTTCGAAAGCTTCAAGGAAGAAATCTAGAGGGATCTAATAGTGGAAATCACATGAGAACACAATTTCTTTCAAAAGAAAGACCAACTCCTAAGAATTTTTCTATGTTTTGCCAGAATTTATCTCGTTGGAGCTCAGGACTGGTGGTCTATCGACTGAGGTAGCTCATCTTGAAGAGATGAAGCCCTATTGAGAAGCTCACACCTTGATTCCTCGTCAGTGGCTCTATGGAGCAAGTGTCATCAAAATCATCATCGAAGTTGGTCTTAAGACGGTCTCCGATGGTCAAATTGATCGTGAATCGATTCATTTCTCCTTGTTAGAGCTAGGGGAAGGTGTGGGTTTAGGTGAGGTTGGATGGAGTTAGGCCTCGGTTTGGCTCGATTTCATCATCGTCGATGATGGGGAGGCTAAGGGAACTCAAGGAAAGCTCAAGGGAGTTCGTTTCAACTCTCTCAAGCTCTAGGAATGATCTGATGTTTGTTAGAGTGAGATGGGGAGGAGTATACTCTCCTCCCCCTCAAATTCGATGGCTCGGATTAGCTTTGCCTTTGGCAAACATCCAGCCGATGCAAGTGGCTGAGGTCATTAGAGAAGTGTTGATGTGGCTCGGTTTGAGTGGGTGAGTAAAGGGAGGAAGGCTGTCATGGCTGAGGTGGAGTATCTTTGGTTTCCTAGGTGTGCTAATGGGTGGAGGCGGGTTAGTTCACCTCCCTTGACCTATGGCTGACCCAACCAGCTTTGGATCAGGTTAGCCATAGGCTCAAGGTCCAAACTAAGCAATAGGTGGATGCCAAATGCAAAGGAGGGAGTCTGACCACCCAAAGTGGGTTTTGTCCAATGTGGAGGGCTTCACCCAATGGCTAATGGATCAATTCAGGTTTGGTTTGGGTTAGGTTTGACTTGGGCTAACCCATGGTGACCCAAGAATGGGTCATGCCAATGATTGAGACAAGTTAAAATGATAATTTAGGGTGTTTGGGTTCAATTAGTTTGAATTAGATTTGAATTTGACTCATATAGGTTCATATGGGTCAAATGGGCTAAATTAACTAATTTGGCCAAATTGGCTTGGGTTAAGTGTTGGTTAAGGATCAATTGATCATTTGAAGATGATTGTAAATTTTGATTTCAATCAATTTGGATTAATGAATGATTTAGACCAATTTGACCCTTTAGGTCAATTTGGGAAAATTGGGTCAATTGGATAGACTTGGCCAAATTGGATTTAATCAAGGATTTGATCTTGTTCAATAATCAATTTAGGAATTATTTGAATCATTAGTTAAAATCAATTTGATGTAGGACTTAATTTGTCCCAATTTGGTCCTTTAGGTCCAATTGAGTCAACTTGGATCAAGAGGCCAATTGGATTTGGTTTGGCTCAATTGATGGTCAAGTCATATTCAAGGGTCAATTTATGATTGGTAGGTATCATTGGTTTCAATTAATTTGAATTGAGATGGGATTTGGTTTAATTGGTTCATGTAAGTTAATAGGGTTAACTTGGGTCAAGTGATTAAATTGAGTTGGTTTGATCCAATTGATTATAATTGATCAATCAATGATGATCAATAATCAATATAGGAGATTTTGAATAATTTATTTCAATCTAATTTGGGTTGGATTAGAGCTTGGCTCAAATGGATCCTCTATGTCACTTTGGGTCAAGTTAACCTGATGGGTCAATTGAGTTGGTTTCAAGTTGAATTAGGTTGAATTGAGTTTGATAATTGATTTAGAATTGATTGATGGCTTTCATTGCAATTGATTTTGGTTTAATTGGATTTTTGCTCATTTGGATATTTTGGGTTCAAATGGGCTAGTTTAGGTCAATTGAATTGATTTAGGTCAATTGGCTTAATTTGTTTGATTGTAGCTTCTGGTAGAGTTTGGGATGAATGTTTGAATTGGAGTGCATTTGTGAAAATCAATTGAGTTAAGTTTGATTGAAGGAATTTCGGTTAAGTCCATAGGGTTGAATGATTGTAAATTTGGTCTAGGTTATGGGTTTCAATCATTTAGCTTGGAATTTGGATATAAATTAAACTCAATTGAACATTGGTTAGATTAATTTGAGGTTTGGTTTTGCATGATTAGATAGGCATGAGTCTTGGGTTAGGCCATAGGATATGTAGGTTACCTTTAGATCCTAGGACATAGCCTAAACCTATGGCAAGTCCTCCTAAGTCTTTAGGTTTGGATTAAGTGTTCACTTAGTCACTAAAAGTGTATATAAGACTCCTAGGTCTAAGATGAGAAATCCTCACTCCAAAAGTGAGGTCAATAATTCCAAATAACATCAAAACAAACCAATCGACATAAAACTCAAACAAAATAAATAAACATATTAAATTAAGATAAGAGATTAATTAAATTAAGTCAAATCGGTCAAGAAACTAAAAAAATAATCAATATATAAACTAAATGGATAAATTTAATGAATTAAACCTTTAATTAAAACTCAAATAAAAGATCACATTAAATTTTAATCAAATTGTAAGTTAATTAAATTAAAATATATTCGCCAATCAAAACCAAGTTTAAATGAAATAATATAATAAATGAATCTAAACAACATTGAAATAGTATTAATCACATAAAATAAAAATTATCAATTGAAACTCAAGAGAAAATAATTATATATTAATTCAAAGGATATTGAATTTTCAAAATTTAACAAACATCTATTGAATCCAAAATTAATTAGTCAAAATACATGAAGTTACATAATTTTGAACTAAAGAAAATAAACATCAATCAAATCAAATATAATTAACTTGAATCATTTGAATAAATTCAAATGAGCTAAGTAAGATACTTAAGTTCTTAGTTTGACCCTTAGAATAAATTTTCATCTCAGGGTGAAAGTTTCATTCTATTAGGATTAGGATGTTGAATAAAATGGATTTTATCATGAGCAGAATTTAACTTATTCTTCATTCTTTATAACCTAAATTCAACTTAAACTTAAAAATGAACTTAAAATTAAAATGAAATTTATGAAAATCAATTAAATCATTTAAATAAAACCATCCAATGGTGAAATTAAATAAAATCTAAATTCAAATCAAATATAAAATGAAATAAAGCATATAACAAACTTGTCACACAAGCTTTCTTTTCACACACTAGAATATTATGTCAACGACCCTAGAATTAGGTTAGGCTAATGTATTGATTGTGATGTGATGCTTTTGCTTATTTTGTGATGTACTATTTTAGACATGATGATTAGGATTGTTTGCTCACTAGTCTAGATGTTATGACATTCTTTTTATCTAACATTATTTTTTGCAGGGGGCTGTGCTTAAAGGGACCATTGTAATAAATATAAAATAAATGTTATTTGCTTGCTGGTACAATTTAAGTCTCTAAACATAGCTTAATAGAATAGGTGAGCTTAGCAATCATTGATGCTAAGCTTGTATATTTGAAATATAAATTATTGGTGTGATGTATGCTTTTTCAACATCTATTTTGTAGAATTTAAGATTTTATTTTAGAATTTTAAAATATAATTTTGAGCCTAAAATTAGGTTAGGATCTATGGGGTTTAAGATTAATAAGAGCTTGTACCTATTTGATGGTCCCCGATGGAGCCTAAGAAGGTCCCTAAAGAAGGCGATAATCCTGAAATTGATAAAGACCCCCACATATCAAACTTTTAGTTATAGGCCAGGAAGGGCGGAGCTGGGTTGCTCACTTTCTTTTCTTTTTTCAGAGTGCAGAGCAGTACTCAGTCGCACCAACCTATTTTATTTATTTAAGTTTAGCTTGATTTACTTTAGAGTGCAATAATAACTGCATACTTTTTATAAGTTTCTCTCGGTGATTATTATGTGCTGTGATGAAGCCTAGATGATTTTAGGAAAACTAAATTTTCTATCCCAATTAACAATTTTAATTAAAATTTAATCAACTCATAACCTCACTTTAAATCTTATGATCTTAATCAAGAAATAAAAGATTTAGTAACATCTTAGCTGAATAGTTGTATGTTTCAAGAGCATGCATACATATTATTTCACTCTTATAAATAGGGGGTCCCCATTCTTGCACGATAATGGACAGGTTCGACTTGTGAGAGTAGTCCCTACTAGTGAAGAACACCTCTTCTCTCCGATTTAGCCCATAACTGAATTTCATCATGCATTTAGGCATAAATCCTCCCAAGCCTAAGTTCAAAAATTGATGAGTCAAAATGAAATAAAAATAGTTTAGATTTCTGACTTATGTCAAAAGCATTTTTAGACTTAGGTCTTGAAGCATCCTATTGGAATAAGTTTTCAACTCCTAGGCATTTCAACTGTCTTGTGCTGTTAGAATTTAAGCCCTAATTTTTTAATAAAATGCAAATTCAAACTTTAATAATATCAATCTCAAAAATACAAAGCCAAATAATATTATAGTTGAAATGCTTACTTGGTTTCTTAGTATCCAAAAGCATTTCTTACTCAATCACATTTGGCTTCCAAAAAGAACTATTCCCCCCTTGAAGCATTCCCACTTGAATTTTTAAATTATCCATCCTTTTAATACACACTTTTAAATCCGTAGATATGAAACTCAATTTCTTTAATCGAGAGCATTCTTAAAAGAAATTCTTTTTCTTCTAAGATGTAATTAACTATAGGGGCTTATCCTTATAGGGAACTGCAAACCCTGTAATAAAATAAATCATGTTCTACTTCTTCATGTTGTTCATGGGAAGAATCTATGGTACATCGAAGGCTCATCTACCTTAAGAGTCATTATTAAGTAATTGAATCAATTATAGGGTAATATGTTTATCTTTCAAAATAAAATATTTATCCCTTAATGATGTATTCGATTATCTAAATAAGTACCATCAAGATCTAGGTGGTGTTCCAAATAAATTTCTAACACCATGTATTACATAGTCTTCTAGAGGATTATAATGTCATTTGGAGGGTTTTAGGCACGTGTAGCCCCTGCCCAAGCCTTATAGGACATGGTGGCTCCATGATTTGATGACTTTGGTTAGTCTCTTTACCTCCCTTAGTCATGTAATTCCCAAGTTAACATAGCTAACCTTTTAGAGTTTTGATGGGGGTGTGACATCCTCCCCTACCTATCTTTGCAATGCTCTCATTGTAAGTTCTTTAGCAATAATGTTGGGTGTTGTCCCTAGTTGTTCTCTAACCCTTAGACCTTCTCGTTGCTCTTAGGTTGAGTTTCCCTCTCCTTGGCTTGATATCGTGCCTTCTCTCTATGGTAGTAGCCCTATAGTCCACTCTTTTAGAGTGACTCCCTTGAACCCTTTAAGAACCTTTGTTTGGTCTTACGTCTTGTCCTCCATGGTTCTTGACTCTTTAGCCTCGCTAATCAATGCCAAAAGGCTCCATTTCACCTTCAAGTTCTTCTTCTTTACCTTTGGTGTCTCCTCCCTTGGCCTAGCTTCCATGACATGGAGTGTTATCAGTCGCTTCTAATCTTGCTTTATGCTTCACATCATAGGCACTATGCAAGCCTGTCCTTTCCTATGGTGCACAAACTATTGGCAAACAACATAGAGAATTCCTTGGCTTGAACCAAGAAGTCCATCCGTAAGATAACTTAGTCATCCATGGGGATGATGGAAAAGTCCAACTTCTCTACCTATGTACTCATTGGACTTCTCCCTTACCCTTGATGTCACAAGATCACTTCGCTTCTCACATGCTTGCACATGCTGCAATGCCTCTATATTTGTGGTCTCAGACTCCATAAATTGATCATTGCCACTCTTGTCCATGCTTGGATCACGCCTCTAACACCAACCTTACCACTAAGATTGAACCTGGCTCTGATACCACCTATCATGGATGAACTTTTTTTTTTAAGATACCCATGCACCTTAGCAAACTGTGCTAGTGTTAAGTCAACATGCAATGCTTGGCTATAAAATGAAGAATGCAAAAGGGAGGTAAAGTAAATGGGAAAACTTCACTAGTATAAATGAACTTTAAAAGGCTTGGACCTTAAAAATTCACACCTAGAGTCACTCTCATTGGATGGTAACAAATGAGAGGAAAGGGTCCTATTTATAGCCCTCATCCCATGCCTAAGAATAATCTAGAATACACTACACATTACATATTTATGGAGTTTTTTAGAATACTCCACACTATTTCTCTTTATAAAGTAATACATTCCATAATATTCTAGAGAGTTCTAGAGTCTCCTAGAATACTCTTCAAGCTGCTAGATAATTCTAGATATATCAAAAAGACATGTAGAACCTAATGAACTTCTATAGTCTTCTAGAGGCTTTCAGTGTCTTCTGGAAGGTTCTAGGCATGTGTAGCTCCTACCAGAACTTCTAGCAAATGGTGGCTACATGCTTTGATGGCTCAAGTTAGTTTCCTTGCCTCTCTTAATCATGCAATGCACGTGTTAGCATGGCTAACCTTTTAGAGTTTTGGCGGTGCGTGATAATTAGCTCTAAAGCTAAGCTAAACAACATATTATTTGTTCTTCACATGCCTTTGTTGAAATGGTTGGTCTTTTTATGGAACTTTCTTTCATAAGACACTTTTCTAATGTAACATAATTTAGCCTTATAAGTGTGTTGATATTAAGTTCAACTACCTTTCACCTTAAGGTGGATTCATCATGGGAGATCAATTGAAAGGAAGAAAATAAGAGCATGACCAAAGAAAAAACATATGCATTGAATGAACACAAAAATGTAAATACACCTACCATGATAAGAATTTAGGAATGAAAGCTCACAACTCTGATGATGGCATAACTAGAAGGATTATAATACAAATGAACAATTTAAGTTGAGGTTTATAATACAAGTGAGTTTCAAGATGTGAGTATGAAGGAGGAGGTCAATTGATACAAGCAACTTACAAAATATGTTGGAGGAGGGGGAGTGTTCAAATAAATTTTTTTATAGAATGTTATATAATAGGATGTAATGGTGTCAATAATAGATCTGACTTGATAACTTGATCTGAACATGACTTGAAAAAATCAAGTTCGGGTTGACTTAATTAATTTTTAGGTTAAGTTCAGGTTAAAGTTTTTGACTTATTTAACTATTTCGGTTGGATTTAGGATAATCCACCAATTCAAAATTGACTTGATTTTGATCTATCAACTTGAATTTGACTCGATTTTTATACATCACCTGAGATTAACACAAAATTTACTTATTTTTAACATGCAAACATAAATTTAACTCAATTTTGATTTAAATGTGACATAAATTTAACCTGACCCGAGTTGCATTTGAGTTGATCCAGTTTGTATCAAGTTGGATTTGGGTTAGAGTTTTCAACTCGGATTAGGTTTGGATCAAGCAATTTCGATTCAGACCCAAATCCAACACGTGAACTTGAATTGATTGGGTGAAGTATAGAATGGAATTTAAAGGGCATTTAGGATGTAATGGTGGATTTAATGCATATATAAGTGTTGACCTCACTTTTGGAGTGAGCTATCAACCTCCTCTTCTTATACTTAGGACTCTTCTAGACACTAAGAGCTCCTTAGTCATAAAATATTTTTAGTGATTAGGTGAACACTTAACCTAAGCCTAGAGACTTAGAAGGGTTAATCATAGGATTAGGCTATGCCTTAAAACTTAAGAAAATCACATATCCTAAGGCCTAAACCCAATCCATGTGCACCTTCTTAAATCCAATCAAAATTTAAATCTCAAATCAAACCTCACATTTAAATTCGAATTCCAAGTCTAAATCCAAATTCTAAATCAAATGATTGAAATCTATAATCAAATCCAAATTCAAAATCCTTCCTAAGCGCTATGATTTTATCTTATGGGCTTAGCGTTAGCCAAATTCAAATCCATCCAAACTCAATTGATTTTCATAAATATCAATTCAATCATTCAATTAAACAATCAAATTTCAATTCAAATCCAGCTCCAAATGATTGAAGCACATGATCAAATATAAACTTGAAATCTTTCATAAGCCATGTGATTTGATTCCATGCACTTAGCCAAATCTCCACCTAATTCAATCCAAGTTCAATTGATTTCTTCATGAATCAATTATATATTCAATCATCTTCATAAATATAAACAAAATTTACACTCAAATCATAAAAACTAAATCAAACTAAATTAAATCCCCTTCTAAGCCCTTTGAACCTACCTTCATGAGCTTAGCCAAATTTACCTTCAAATTAATTCAAACTCAATTGATTTTCTTATAAATAAATTATTACTTTGATTGTCTTCCCAAATATAAATGAAATCTACATTCAAATGACCAAAACCAAAACCAAAACCAAAACCAAAATTGAATCAAAACTCAATCTAAGCCATTTGAACTAATTCTTTGGACTTAGCCAAATCCTATCCTAATCAAGTCAAAATCAATGGATTCTCTCTTGAATCAATCATTCCTCCAATCACCTATCCAAATATAAATGAAATATACAATCATCAAACAAACCCAAGTTAATCCCAACTTAGCTCTTTTGACTTGAAAATTTCAAATGAACCAAAATCCATTGAACTCTGAATTGATTGCACTTGAATTTATATTTCAATCTTAGGCTCATCTATAAGTTCAATTAAATTTAAATCAAGTCAAAACCAAGCCAATTGATCCACTTAATCTCACTTGACCTAAAGTGACCTAAAGGATCATTTTGAGCCAAGTTCTAATCCAACCCAAATTGGATTGAACCAAGCCCATTCAAGTCTCATATCATGACCAACAATCACCCTAGAGTGATCAATTGCCATAGATTGGGTCAAACAAAGTTAACTTGGTCATTTGACCAAGTCAACCCTTAGCCCAAATGAACCAAAACTAGCCAAAACTCACCTTACACCAAATTAGTTGAAACCATTGATTCACATCAACCCATGATCAATGTTTGAACATGACTTGACTATCAATTAAGTCAGACCTAACCCAACCTAACCCAATTAACCCACTTAGCCCAAATTGACCTAATGGGTCAATTTGGCCTAAGTCCAAATTAAGTCCAAATTGATTCAAACCAATGACTACATTCATTTTCAATTAGTTAATTGAACATGAATCAACCCATAATCCAAACTAATTTGGCCAATTTTGGTCAAATTGGTCAACTTGACATATTTGATTCTAAACGAGCTGAAATCAATTCTAGACCAAATTAAATCAAATTGATCAAACTAAAATACTTCAAATCATCATTTAAACATAACCTAAACATTGGTTTGACCAAATCTGACCAATTGGTCAACATAACCTAAATGACCCAAATTGAGCCAAATCATTTGAAATCAACCAATGACATCTTAGAGCTGATCAAACCCAACCCAAACCCACTTTGGATCAACCCAAAATTAGTTCAACCAAATTAAATCTCATGGATCCTCCCCCACTTAAGATTCCACACAATCTAATTCAATCCTCCCCATCACTTGCATTCAATCCTCTCAAGCACTTGCATTCGATGAGGACTGACTCCACAACCTTAAAGAAAGACTTTAGAGCTAAATCTAAACTCCCCAATCAAGTCATCACCTCCCAACCATCTCCCCATCACCTTTAATGATGATTTTTGGCCATCTCAAAAAGATAAGAAATTAAAGCCTCCAAGTTCTTCTTCCTTCCATTATTCGGCTCCTGCTTCCCCAAGAAAAGAACATCCCTTCCATACTTCCTTTGAGCCATTTGGACTAAAAAATATTAAAGCTAAGTGGATTCCAACGAGGGTGTCATGAAGGTGGGTGATCACATTCCAAAGCAAAACAAAGATTCAAACTTATTCCAAGGCTTCCTCTCACACCCAGAAGCTTGCTCTGATCTCCATCCACCCGAAATCATCCATAGTGAGGTAATTTTCAAGAACCATAGCTGAGCTTAGGAACTTCTGTTTGTGATAGTTTTTGCATGATTTTAGAAAATTTTCTTAGATTACCCTTGCATTTTTTTATTTTACATCATTCCCGCGCATTTTGGAGTGATTTCCAGTGAAGTTCGCCAAAAAATCAAGCCTAAAATGAAGTTTTTCGTTAAATTTTTTCTCAAAAATCACAAAAAATCCTATCGAAATAGTGTTTCCATCTATCCCTTCTACCAGATCGCCCGTCAGTCATCTGATCTCCTGTTCAGGGAGACGGATGGCTCAGAACGCGTAGTTCTAATTAGTGGATCATGCGAGTCATGCAGATTGATCTGGATTGTCCAATCCATGATCAGACGATCTGAAATGATCTGCGCGTCGCGATCCCTATTCTCTTCATTTTCTGGCTCGTCCACTAACGCACAAAGCTAATCGCGGCGTGGTGCCATGTGGAACCGTGAGGTCAATCGGCGTGGCACCATATTGCCAAAGCCGTAGTTGAGTGGGATAAGTAGAAAATTCTGGATTTGTTTATTTTAAAATTTTTTTAAATCACATCAAACTTCAAAAATTCATAGAAAATAAAATACTTAATAAAAATTTGTAAAAAATGGCTCATTGGATTCATCTTTCTAAGAGGAATCCAATAAACCTAAAATCTCCAAATTTCAATAAATATTTTGGGCTTAATTTAAGTTTTAGTGAAAATAAAATTTTATCAATTAAATCAAAAATACACATCAAATTAAGTTGAAATTTTAGGGATTGAAACTGAAGTTAAGAAGCACCCACCATAAAAATTTCAAGTCAAAAGGATTTCTGGATTGAATAATATTGCATTCTGAACTTCAAATAGTGAAAATGAATTAATGGACTTTATAAAAAATCATTAGAAATCACTTTAATCAACCAAAACTTTGAAAAATCATAACAAATTATAAAAATATAAAAATACAAATAAATATTCAATTTAAAAGTATTTCAAAGGAGAATTTAATAAAAATATTCCCAATTGATTTTGAATAGTAATTAAAGCTTAATTTAGATTGAATTGAAAACTTAATTAGCTTAATTACTCCCTAATTACTCAAGTAATTAATTCCAACCTTTTGAAGTTGATTAATGGGATGACCCGTGCCTCCCATAATTTTCTTGAGATTTATTGCTTGGTTAATTAGAGAAATTGGTTATCTTAGCCTTAATTACTTCTTTAATTAATTAAGTGATTAATTAATATGACAAATAGTAAGGAAACCATTAATTGAACTTGTCAATCATTATATAATAGTGAATGAGCATGGGGGATAAGATTGTGACCTCTTTCCTAAACTTTTACCCTAACTTCATTTCATTTGAGTGGAAATTAATTAATTTAGGATTAATTAATGGTTTAATTCATTAATTCAAATGGCTTAATTAATCAAATTGAAATCATAATTATTCAATAACTCATCTAATTAAGTTTCTTGAGTAGATTCTTAGGTGTTCAATAACCTAAGAAAATCTTAAGGAAATTATAATTAGCCCACACGTGTGGGAGAATTATAAGAGTACTTAATTAGGTTCCTTAACTTAATTAACTATTAATTCTGAGCCAATTGCATTAGGCATTTTATTTATTAGGGTCATTGCTGATTTAAGTTTCAATTCATGTGCATATTATGTTGGCTCATAATTAATTGATTAAATACTTTAAGATAACATAAGTCAAGATTGATTAATAGATTTAACTCAAATTACAACTTAATTAACTCAAAAAAACAACCTAATTACCTTTTTTATTAATCTAAGTTAAACCACAAACATGAGAATGGATTAGGATCAACAAACTTTCCCTCATTTTATTAAATCAAGTGAAAAAATAAAATGAAAGATGGTATTAACAAACTTTGGTTTCCTTTAAATGCTTTTATTTAATATGATTATCCTTAGAAATTAGTTTGATTGAATGAGATTATATACTTATATTTAGTATTTCCTTTCCGATCATGCTAAATATTGTATGTCATTTGATTTCATGCATCCATATCTTTTCAAAATTAATTAAATAAAATGAAATTTCTTTTATATTAAACTTGCATGTATTGACTTAACTTAATATATATATGTGGCTATTACCACTAATAAATCCAAATTAATTTTTCAAAATTTATAAATCAATTACATTGATTATTGTGATAGTTGTTATGATTATATATAGGTTTGCATGTGATTATAGCTTAGGTATGTGAAGTAAAGCTTTTTTTTTTAATTCATGTGTAGTTTTATATGTATTTGAATATTAATAAGTATATTGCCTGGACATCCCAGGAATACGAGACTTTAACTATCCCCAAGGAGATCATTTGATTACCTCACTTCTCTGGTTAACAATGACACATACTTATTTGATTTCATTTACATGTAATTTTACATTAGAATTTGGATGAGACATTGTTTTATATACATAAATATTTTAATCAAATAAAAATGTAATTTTTGCATGATTTTCTTCCTCTTGTTTACATATACATTCATATATAGTGAGATAGCAAAGTATCTAGTCTGGACACCCCGAGAATACGAGGTTTTAGCTAGCCTCAAGAATGTCATTTGATTGCCTTACTTTCTTAGTTAACAAAGGCACATACTTGCTTATTTCTCTTTACATATGTGTGCATATGTGGCTAAATGATTGAATTAACTAGTCATATAGTTGGAAGCTTCCTTTCCTATTCATATATATATATATATATATATATATATATATATATATATATATATATAAATTTACATATGTTTGAATACAAATGGGTATATAGCCTAGACATCCCGGGAATACGAGATTTTAGCTAGCTCCAAGGAGGTCATTTGATTACATCACTTTCCTAGTTTAATAATGACACATACTCATTTATTTCATTCTTATGTACTTTTGTATAAGAATTTAGATAGAGCTTTAAATTAATATGATGAAATAATTCAATCAAATGGAATATATAAAATTTAAATGTACACATACATTCATCATTTAAGTGTGCTAAAATATGTTGCATATATAGATACACTTAGGATTTAATCATATGCATGTTACATGTGATGGAAAGGAATGATTATATATATATATATATATATTCTTATGTTAATAAAGGTAGAGGTAGTCCTAAAAAAAACTTAAGATGTATAAAAAATAATCTTAGTATACTTAAATTAAATAAGAATTTGACACATAATATGACACAATGGAGAAGAAGGATTCATGTAGCCAACCTCACTTAGTGGGATAAAGGCTTATTGTTGTTGTTATGTATATATATATATACACACACACACACACATTACCTAGAAAAATTATTATTTATATATCTAAAATCATAACATTACTATTTACTCATCTAATACTTAATACTCATTGTGGTGTTTATTTTTGGATGTAGGACACCACACATATTTTAGGTGGTACTTATTGAAGTGATCGAATACGACATTAAGGAATGGTGCACTATCTCGAAAGATAGAAATCTCTCTATAATAGAACTAATCACCTAATAATGACTCCTAAGGCATGATTGGTTTTCGAATATACTAGAGATTTTTCCTCTACTATACGTGAAAAAGTAAAACATGGTATATATTAAGCAGTATTTGTTAAGTTCCCTATGGAGGCAAGACCTAATAATTAATTTCATCCTACGGAATGGAATCCCTTAAGAATACTCTCGATTAAAGTAAGAATTAAAGTCTCTAAAGATTTCAAGGCTAGACTATCAAAGAATTGGTTATATTTAAAAAATCAAGTGAGAAAACTCAAGGAGAAGACTTAGTATCGAAGCCAAAGGGAAAGAATAAAAAATGCTCATGATACTAGGAAACCTAATGAGCATTCCAATTCATCCTATGGATAGATTTTATATATTTGACATTGAAGAGATTTATTTATTTGAGTTGATATTTTATTAAAAAACTATGACTCATAATCTAACAATGCAAGATTGTTGAAATGCCTAAGATGTGAGGATTTATGCTAGTAGCCTGAGAAAAATAACTACCTTAGATCCTAAATTTAGGGAGCTTTAGCGTAGGCTAAAGCACGACCTAAATCTAAACGAGAGATGAAAATAATAGTTTACCATTATAGGAGAGAATAAATTGTCTGACTTCTAGACTTACAATCGCCTGAAGTGGCTGCCAGCTAACACCTCGTACGATTCAAAACCATGTAGTATGGCCATATGAAATTACAAGATAGTCGGGCTATGATTAATTTAGAAAGAGACTAAAGTCCTTAAATACACTCCCTAAGAGACTAGAGCATGAGTGGTATGAATAATGACTTAGTATAATGAGAAATCTTATCAATTTTTATTTTTTATTTTTGACTCTTCATTTTGACAAAGGCTATAGGATTTCCTATGGCTAAATTCATGATAAAAATAGATTATGGGCTAAATCAGCAGGAAAGAGGTGTTTTCCACCAAAGAGGAGACCCTCAAAGGTTAAGTCTTCTCCTGTCATGCAAGGATGAAAACCCTATCTTAACAAGAGTGAGATGATATGAATGCATGATGTTAAACACACAAGATTCAGCTAAGGGGTTGTTAAATCTTTTAATTATCTTGATTTATATCCTAGGCTTTATGTGAGGTTATGAATTGCTTAGAACTATAATTATGAGTTGTTAGTTGGGTAGAAAATTTATTTTATCCTAAGAGCATAATCGCATCTAAGCCACACATTCAAATATCAAATATTAAGAAACTATGAAAGCATGCTGTTCTAATGCACAATCTAAATACAACATAAATCAAACAAGTATAAACTGCGTAAAAGAATAAAAGATGAAGGGCCCACAATCGATAACGAAAGAAAAGATTGGTAGCCGAGCTCTACCCTTATACAACTTAGATTATAAAATAATAATTACAATTTACAAATGATAAATGCTATGTAGGTCTTCAAATCTTCAAGTCTTCATGTCTCCTTTATTTCATCATATATTTTCTCCTTTGATTTTATAGGCTTCAAGGCTTCACATGGCACCCCAAGCCTAAGCCTTCTGACCAATGCTCATCTGAAACCCCCATAGCACTAATCATAATTTATAATACAAAATTATATTAAAAATAAAAAAGTAAATCTAACTATACCTGCAAAATAAGTGTTAACTAAACACGCATACAACCTAAGCAGTTAAGTTTATAATTTAGACTTAGACCTACACATGAAGAATGCTCTCATCTGCCCTAACTGAATTATGCTAGGGATAAGCATGCAAGCAAAATATTTATATTTATTATTACGCTTTAAGCACAATCTCAAAAAAAATATGATTAGCTAATCATTTTAACATCCGCTCTAAACATACATCAAAAACATCCAACCTAAAAATAATACATCATAAAATAAAATATACATCACACTGCACCGCCCCAACATGTGACTAAAAGTGACGAATTTAATTGAATGTGTTAAGACTTGTGTGATAAGTCATAACTGGCTTTAAGATTATGATTTTCTAAATATGAAAGGATAAAAGGGTTGATTTCAATTTTAAGTGTTTTAATTAATTTGAGAAATTTACTTAATATTTTATTTTATTTCATATGTCTTATACTTAATAATTAATAATTAGATAGAAAGAGAATGCTCTCTTTATCTTTATCCTATTTTCTAAAGAAAGTTAATTTATTCTAAATTTAATTTATTATATATTTTAATTAAACCTAAGTTTAGGCTCATTTTAAATTATTTCATTCAATATATATCTTTAATTTAATTGAATTATTATCCTATATATATATATATATATATATATATATATATATATATATATATATATATATATATATATATATATATATATATATATATGCTGATAGATCGACAGCAAAGAACTACCAATGAATCGGGATATCGTTCAAAATAATATGAAAGCAATTTGGAGTCTTGGACAATCCAAATAGCTGATACAAGCGCGATCGAGAACGCGTTTCGGTATAAAAGCCGGCAGATGGTCTAGATGGTCTAGGTTCTCGAGAAAGAAAGCTCGACGAGTCGTACCCGGGTGGAGAAACATTGCCATTCACGCGTCACGTGCGCCAACTTGCACCCTCGCCGATCAACTTTCCGCATCCCCCGTCTTTCCTTTTCCGCTTTCTCCGTGTCAAAGGCAGGAAGTAGTTGTGGTAAAACAGGTGCGAGACACGAGGACAATAAAGAAGGCGAGCATCGATCGTGAGGGTCAAGATTATGGTGCCCAACCAGGCGTACATCCGTCTGGGGAGCATCGGCAGCGGTGGAAGCGGCGCCACTGTTGCGAATGGCGGAGGCGGGACGTCGTCGCCGCCGGCTTCGCCTAGGAGGTCTCCGAGGATGCACCGGCGGGGAGCGAAGGATGGTGGCGGCTTTGGCGGTCGGAGGTTACCGCCGGGGTTGCCGCGGACGCTGGCCCACAGGATGCTGTGGATGCTCCTCTCTCTGCTTCTCCGGCGGCAGGCCATCTTCCTCTTTGCTCCACTGATATATGTATCCGGGATGCTCCTGTACATGGGCACCGTCTCACTCGACAGCGTTCCCGCGATCATCTCCCGACCCGCCCCCGGCTCAGTTTACCGGAGCCCGCAGCTCTACGAACGCCTCCGCGCCGATATGGACGCCGATAACTCCTCCGACGGGGTTAGTCTCTTACAATTATTTTGCGCTTCCGTCTTCGTTCGGAAGTACTCCGTATTTTCTGTTTTGCATCCTAGGTGTATTTAGGCGGCTAGCATTGTTTAGATCGGTGGTGGTGAGGAAGTCTTGAGTGTGGATGATCCTTTATTGAATCAGCTGATCGGTGAAAGGTCGAGCTTTATCTTTTTCTTCTTTGATGTTGTCTCGTAATGAGGTTCGTTACGTTTAGGCTTCTTAACGATAATTGCAATGAAGCTAGGAGCAATGCCTGGAATAAATGATTCTCACTGATTCTATGAATTTTTCGTCTGAGTTATGTTGTTGATATTATTATGGAGTGTGATTTGTTATTGTAAACAGGTGGCAGCTTTCTGCTAATTCCAAATTATGATGTTTTAGCCGGGTTTAGGCTATCTTGTAGGATGCTATCTTGGAAAACTAGTTTGCCTTTAGTTGTTGATGGCAGGTCTGGTATACTGGCCTTATATTTTGGGTCTAACTTCCAGTGTTCATGTATCTTTATTGCTACGGTTTCAGAGTTTTTGAGCTGATGGCCTTCCTGCTGCCGATGCCTGAAAAGACTTGTTTTGTAGTTTTCGACGTTACCATGTTTGTTAATTACTCGAGAATACCCAAAGGCCCCAAACCTGAAATCCTTTCTAAGTTATGCGGATGTGCACTTTGAACATAAATACTCTTCCTTCAATATATTCTTGCAGTCTATCTTGAACTGGATGTTGCAAGGCAAGTTGAAGTTTTTGCATTATGCAGCTGGCGGATCTTTTTCATGCCATTGAACTGTAGTTGACAAGAATAGAATTAATTAGATGAGAGTATGTCTGCTTATTTTTATCAGCACACTTTTGTTCTATTTTCATCTCAGAAATGGTTCATCTTTTACTTGAGCCATAGTGGACTGTCTTAGTGCTGTTTGTTTAAGTCATATGTGTTGAGATGAAATCATCTCTAGGGAATCACAAGGACACATTCTGGTTTCAGTTTGATGAAAAATTGTGAAATTAAACATATAGTTGTTGCCCTTGTGTTAACAGGTGAAACTTTTATTTTGCCAGGAGATCAAGTGCTTCGTTCTATGGTTGCTTGTTATCAATGCTTGCAATAATGATATTCTGAAATGTACCCTTATAGAAATTGATTGACGTTAATACATTGTTTAATACAAGCTATAGCTTTTCTGAAATACCTTTTAGTTCTTCTATAAACGTGGTATGATTTTTAACTTTTCCAGGAAACATGATTCAAGTGTTTTTGCTCCCAATAAGGTTCAATGAAATGAAAGGTAGCTTGCTGGATCTTCAATTCTAAACACTAATTGTTTGTATTCAAGTAGACGGAGATTTTGTTTGTTTCTTATTATAAAATTCACAAAGTGGACCAGAAAGCTGTTTTAGACTCAACGATAAATACAAAAATCCAAATACTATTTGAAATAGCAATTCCTTGACATAGAAAATTCTAAAGCGTCTGCAGTTGCAGGTTGTATGATGTCTGAGATATCTTACCTTGCTATAAAATGCTTTACTTTTTTATGTTGATTTGTGTTCAACTTCATTAATTTTCAGATTTAGGTATTTATTTTGAGTTATCTGGAAAAGGGTAATATTAAAAAAGAGGGATAGAGGCGAACAGAAATCATTTGTTTGGAATAGTAGATGTGAACATAGTAAGTTTTTCACTTTAGTTTTTGTTTTGTATTATTATTTGTTTTAATTTCTATAATTTCTTGCTCTGATTGAGTTTTTTTTCATGGTTATCCTTAAGAAAAGTTGATATAGCATAGTTCTTTCAATAATGATGATGAGGGGATAGTACATGATGGGGAGGAGACATTAGATGAGGCAGTGCACTGGTAGAGATTATGCCCATCTAATACTAGTTAATAATTATTTAAAGAGATCTCTTAATCACAGAGTTGTAAGTAGATAGATGAGAAATATACTTTTGACTTTGAGAAAAATGAATTTATTATTTTGATTTTTTTCAATGTTTTGAGAATTGTTTTCTCTTGACAATAGAATGAGAAGACAGGAAAGGTGATTGTATGATTGAATTTTATTTCCTTGTTTTTGTGTAAAAAAATAAGATGAGAAATTGCATATAGATAGATAGCAATATAACTATTAAGGAAAGAAATAAATTTGAAAATCAATCTTTAATTAGATAATTCATAATTAGCTATATAGAAGAAATGGAATATTGCAAACCACAGATTGTTGTATTGCTATATATATGAAAAGTTGTTGTCTATGAATTACTAGTTCGTTTTGGATGGTAATATACCAGCCACAAATTTAGAATTATTACAACAATACTCTTTTTTAAGCTATGTTGTGTATGTTGATGATACTCAACTTATGATTAGTTTATTTGAACTTAGTTAGGTAAAATTTTGGTGACGATATTTCGGTAATTTAATTGAGTTAGTCAATCTTTAAATTTTTTAAGATAAAACATTGGTCTATCTTAATATGCTTAGCCCTCTCAATGGTGGGCAGGATTTTTTGCAATATTTATTAAAGTCTAGTTGTCAAACTACACTTTTACTTCTCCTTGTAACCAAGTTTTCTATGCACAAGTACAATAATCAAAGGTGGATCTTTGGTTTGATGTGTCCCTTAATCAACATTTGTGAAAATTTTAATTTGTTTGTTGGATGGCTTTTTAATAACATGTCTATTCTCGGTGTTGTTTTGAGTACCTTTTAATGCGAGTAATTGTATTGATGTCAACTTTAGTAGGGATGTTAATGTGTTGGCTTGTAATACTAATAGGGAACCCAATATCAAGATGAGTGAGAGAGGTATATGAGTTTTCTCATAAGGCATTGATACTTATCTTTATCAAAGGGCGTGCAATTAGTGGTGATCCTAATTCTCTTTTTTGGGTCAATCTGTGTCTTTGGTTGCTTAAATCACGCATTCCTATTTTTTGATGTATAATAAGAATATGCTTCCTACAGGAAATATCAATATCTTATTTTGATCGTGTCACTCTATGCCAAAAAAGTATTGTAGATTTTTCAAGTTTTTAAAGTAATATTTTTGTTAGGAATCCTTGTAATTTTGTTACCTCTTCCTTTAAATTGTCTGTCAATATAATTTTGTCTACATACATGAATAGATTAGCCTTTTTTTATGTGTGCATTTGGTAAAAAAAAATCTTAATCATTTTGATACTCATTGTACTCACTTTTCAATATATTCAGCAAATCTGCCAATCCAAGCACATGGAGATTATTTGAGGCCATATTGAACTTTTTTGAGTCTACATTACCTTATTAGTATTTTTGTGATTTTTTTTTAATCCAGGTGGGATCTGCAAGTGGATTTCCTCCTCACGCCGTCTCAATTAAGAAAGTAATTCTTAATGTCAGCTTGATGTGAAGGCCAATGCAAACTTGACTTAAGAGAGAAAATTTTGATTTGTGTTAAATCTAACAATGGGAGAGAGTTTTTTATTTTATTTTTTATAATCAATACCATATGGCTGGCTATACTCTTTTGCACCAAATCAAGCTTTAGATTTATCTATGCTTTTATTTGCTTCGTTGTAGATCTTTTTGCATCCAAAAGGGTGTTTTTTTGGTGGAAGTTTATAAACTTATTATTTGCCATGAAGACTTCAATGTCTTCCATTGCAGCTTCTTCAACTTAGAGGTTTTGAGAGCTTCATGAGTATAGTATAGAATGCATATTTTATCACGAGAACTTGTAAAATTATAAAATTTAAGTGTAAGCCCTTTATAAGTCATGTAATCATAAGTCGTGTGTTTGGTGCATGACTTTACCCTATTCTTAAGGCAATAGGATAATTGGACATCAATATCATCATCCATGGATTTATTCTCATTGGTTTATTCTACATTTGTTTTTGAATTAGGTTTAGATTCTTGGGTATGCTATTGATTTGTTGATTGTTTCTCCTCTTTATTTTTCTTTTCCCTCCGAATATAGACATAAACCTTATTCTCTATAGGTTAGGTATAATCACAAGGTGATGATGATGTTTGCAGTTTTGGTGAGGCATATATTGGCAGCATATATAAGGTGATGAGATAGTTTGTGATTTTGGTGAGGTTTCAATAGGTTTTATGAGAGGTAATAAAGAATAGTATTATCTACGGATTTGATCAGAACGATGATAGATTAAATAATTTCTAAATTTGAAATTCTTGTTCTTTAATTTCCTTTCCTTAAATTTTTGGTTTGGAGTGATAAGGTTGTTGTTTTAAAAAAAGGTTACATCTATGGAAGTTTAAATTTTTCTAATGATCAAGGAATACGATATCTTCTTTGGTTTGGGAAGTATCTTAGAAAGATACCTTAATGGATTTAAGGTCTATTTTACTTTGATGTTGATAGTGCTTATTAATAAAGATTGAACATCCAAAGATTTTTGAAAAAAAATGAAAATTGATGTTGGCCTTGAAAAATACACGGAAGAGTTTGAATAGGTGCTAGAAATTTAAATATTATTTAGGTTATTCTGTTAATGAGATTTGTAGTTGTCAAATATCTTTTCCCCAAAGGTACTTAATAATGCTTGTGAAGAACATTAGTGATTTAACAACCTTTAAGTGAAGAACATTAGTGATTTAACAACCTTTAAGAACATTGTGAAGAACATAAGTGATTTTTTTCTTTTAACAACTTTATTTGTTGAAAGGTTGTTGACCTCCACATATGTGTCATAAGTCAAGTCAAGTCCACAAGTCAAATTCGACGGACTTCGGAGGTGACAGTACGCAAAATGAGGCTCAAAATGCACCGGACGTCACTGAAAATGGTCGAAACAACCTCCGATCGGCGAACGGACTTCGTCGTTGTGTTCAGAATGTCGAAATTGATCGAAATATAAATATTACAAAATCTAATGATCAATCGACAAGACTGCTATCAATGTATACACGATATCGGAAGTGAAGGACGCGTCGAACGACTTTCATTGAAATTGATTACGCTATAAACATCAAAACTATCAAATGAGACTATCCGCGCTCAATTTGCAGTGAGAAATGTCGAATGATTTGAAGTAATAAATCGAAATAAATGACCGACGCCACCAAAATCAACCTAAATGACCGATCGACGAACTTAACTTCGCCATCGCGTCATAACGCCAAACTAGTCGGGATATAAATATTAACCTGATGATCAACCGTCAGCGATCGAAGTCAACGCCGCGCGCATCGAGAAGGTGTCGCCGCAAATCAAACGACCTTCGTTCGCGAAATTGATTGCATCATTAGTTTTGAAACGTTGAAATCTATTAAGTAAGACTATTCACACTCAATTCGGACAAGTCTGCGTGAAAATCGAGTGGTCAAAAGCGACGACGTGTATTTTAAGCTGAAATTGACTCAATTTGACGCCAACTCGAACCAAACGGTCTCCGATCGCAAAACGGACTGCTCCGTTGCGTTTGGAACATTGAAATAACCTTGAATCAACATATATATTGACCATATAATGATGTCGACATAAAATTCATTTTAAAATTGATTAATATTTGAAAAATTAATTAAAAAAGTCTATTAATTCCCAATAACTCAAACTGGCCCTAATCCTAATGTGCACAACCACTCGACCCCGCTCCTCCTCCACGCATGGTTCGCATGCAACCACTCCCGCGCAAGCTTTCAACCATTCCCCCCCTTATAACCGCAAGCAACATAAGGAACCTCGGCCTCTCTCTTTTCTCTCGTCGGCTCTTCCCCCGCTGCCTACTTATTCCGGTCTCTTCTTCATGTTCAGCTTCTCCGGGAATGCTTGAAATATGAGTAGCCTTGATTGGGTGATGAACGCTCGTAGTCAAGACACGTATGTGAGACATATGTGCTCGGTGCTTGAAGGGGTGGCGTGTTGTTGTCTTCAATAGTCGTGGTTGTGCAGATAGCCCATTCACAACTCCACAGTTCTATATGGTATTATTCACGAAGGATCTTAGTTAAGCGGTTAAACATGTATCAACATGTTATCCCAATTATGAGGACTTCAGAAAGGACTTCAACAAGATTTATGACAAAACTCTTGCTAGATCTCTGAAAAAAAAATGTTCAAGTAGCATGAACTTCTGTTTGTGGGCCTTCATGATGAATATAATATTCCAAGGCAGCCAATGCCAAGACCGTTAGGGAATTTAATGAAGGATTGACACGAGTTTTATTTGGCTGCAAGTCGGTGGATGATTATTATTTCAACTCCAGTAGTTCTAATTCCATTGTGCATGTTCGCACGCCATTGTTATGCATACGAGAGCTAATGATCCGACCTTGAGGTCTTTTCACGCTAGCAAAGCGCAAGGCAACAACCTTGAGTGGCCATAATCTCGGATGTGGCAAAGAGCGAGCATTTCACACCCCGCATCTCTCACTACGCCGAGCATTATCGCTGGGACGAAAAGAAAGAAAACAAGTCGAGTGGATGTCTAAGTTGGGAGGAGCATCTTTTGCTCTCGGCGACCATCGATCATGGAGGAACATGATACCCTTCAAAACGCCCCGCTTCTGAGGCTCTTTCGAGGCTCTTCATGTCGCTTTTCCCCATCAATTCTACTTTCTCTCATGCCTTTAAGAACTCAGATAAATAAATGCAACCGATGACGCTCGACGGTAGGTGTTGATCCAGCCCATGCCCACCTGCTTTCTCCGTTCCTCCTCACTCCAGCTCATAAGCAGCCGCCAGCTCAACCCGTCCAATTTTCGCCACAGAATCGCCGCCATTAATCGGAAGAACCGTCAAGAGCGGTTCTTCGCTTCGATGTCGATTCTCAGATCACCTCTCCAATCTTCGCTGTCAGACGGGAAGAACACCGTCGAGGATCTTCTTTCTTTCCGGCCGAATCCTCATGCATCTTTTCCAATCTTCGCTGTCGAATCGAAGAAAGACAAGCCAAGCGTTCTTTCGATTTCCGCCGTGACTTCATGTTACATTCTCAATCAGATATTCAACCCCATCTTTACCATTCTCTGTGCAGAAAAATGAGTTAACACGTGTGATCCGTGAATGTGGATGTATATACATGCTTTGCAGTTTGAAGACCCCATCATGCTCAAAAGGGCGCGACGAGATGAAAATGGTGTCGAAGACACCGCTGCCACGCTTCAAGTATCGAGTAAGCCAACATCCGTTATGTCGCTCCTGATGAAATATCATTAATTTTGTCTAATTTTAGATTTAAAAAAATGGGTGATGAATATATATCAGATTGTATGTCTTCTTTCGGTTTGAAGACTCCGTGCTCAGGCGACGTGACGATGAACCGTCATGCAAGAGACACCACTCACTACGCAGGCGGGCGCATCAAGAAAGCCAAAACACTCACGTAGCCTTTACACGGATGATCTGCCAAATTTAGACTAAAATTCAAGACTTAAACAAATTCAAATGAAAATTACCTAAACTTAAAGTCAAACGAAAGGATATATGATAAATATGAAGATAAATGTTAAATCAAAGAAATAGGGAATAATAGAAAAGAAAATTTTGAAAAGAATAACACTCATTTAAAATGCAAGTAAAATTTGGGAGGTTATTAAACTCATAAACTCTAATTATAATTTTCTTTTAAATCAAGTTAAAATGAGTTCTCTTTTATTCAAATTCCTCAAAATTAAATAAACCTTAATTGAAACTTGGGGAGGTAAATACTAAACTCATAAAAACTTGCAATAAACTTAAAGTCTATAAAATTTGATATGGAGTTAAGGATGAATCCAAATTGGCTTTAGTAACTCTTATACAAATATGACATTACGCTAATAAACACGAAGAGGCTAAAACAATAAATAATAAAATCGATAACTTATTAAAAGTGATTTAAATTGAACATAATTTGAGAATTGAAAAACTCAATAAGAAACCAAGCAAACAATATTTTAAATTACAATCTAAATCAAAACGCCTTTATTCACACCCATCTGAACTTCAGAAAGTTAGAAGCAATACTAAACCAAAATCTACAAAAATCATAGGGTTTCCTTTAATAAAAAATTAAAGAATTTCATTCTAATTATGATTTTTAAAATTAACAAAATTACTAATTAGATGAAATTATCTAAGTTTATAAACATTCAGTGCCGCATAGAGATTTCAAGACAAATTTTAATGCTCAAAAGTGCATACGGCTAAATTGGAATTAAATGAAAATACAAAATCAATCTTATAATTCAGAAATAAACACTACATAAAGTCTTAAATACACCTCACGCCTCGAGACATAACGCTTAAATTCAAATATTCGAGATGTCATGGGCCGCTTCCCGATTTAGTCAGGACGGCCCTTAACAAAACTTAAGAACCTATAATAAGAGTTTCAAATCAGTGAAATATTTGAGAAATTGATTCTGTCAGGTGACAGTATATCTAATCCTCTATTAAGAGCTAAACAAAGTTGACAGGATCTAAAGTTCTTAAACATATTCAAATTAATCAATTTTTCTAATCAAATATCAATCTGAAATTACTTAACTAATCATTAAAAGTTTTAAATTAAAACTCAATCTATTCACCTTCCAGAATCGTTGACAAATTAAGAAAAACTCTACTCAAGGAGTTAATGTTAAATCAGTTTATCTTATATTCACTCAATCAATCAATCTCACGTTAAGAAGCGGCGGGCCTGTCTATGCTGCGTGGCCCATGGCGATGGAGATGGCACGCACTCGAGTCTCGACGGGTGGTTTGGCCGATCTATTATATTATGATCTCAGAAATACTCAGATGGCTTCAAATAATCATAGTATATTTGATAGGACAAACAACCCATACTCAAAGTGAATTTATGACATCTTTAGAACACTTTCTATAAAGATTTCTGACATAACCCATATTTCATTAGGGATCCTTCCCCAAAGCTTGGTCCGATACCTCCTCCGATTAAGTAGGGCCGGGATGTGACGCCTGGATCTAGATCTGGACGTTATCATTTCTCCAACCATCCTGGTTTGCTTAAATAATAAATTTCTATCTTAAATTCAAACTCCATATGCTACTACTGCCATGCATTAGCAATCTAACGACCAAATTTTGAAAGTTTCTCACTCTATTGGGAGGGGTAATTAACTATAGGGGCTTGCGCCTATAAAAAACCTGGAACCAGATCTAAAGTCTTCACAAAATGAGGACGAAATCTCTGGGTAGTGTCTCATCTACTATTTCATCTGCCTTCTGATAATTACACCGACACTTAAACCAATGCTCTCTTCAATTCAATTTGTCGAGAGGTCTAATTTTGGGAGCCCACAAATTTCTACCGACTCCGCTGGGGATAGGGATTCTCTTTCCATTTTTGGCTAGATGAATTTGAGATATAGTAGCAGTGGAGTATGATAAATTTGATATTTATAATCAATTATCAATGAAATTAAATTTAAATCATTCTTATTAATTAATCTTTTGTTCAGATATCGATGGATCTTTAACATCGCTTTTAAATAGGTCGGAGCCAATATCTCCGCTAACACCGTAATCAATAATGTGTTGGAGCTACTATTCAATTTGATAGTGTAGACTTCCCAGCCATCACTGTTATAAATAATCCACCTGAAGCATCTGCGTATTGTATATACTAAACTGTGCAATGGAGGAGGACAATCAAAATGGCCACTACTGCTACCGAGGATCGTCGAAAGAAAGCCTTGATTCAAGAAAGCGCCGCCATGAAAAGAATATCGCAGAAAGTTTTAGTCATACTTGTGAATGCGACCACTCTGTCAGTTGAACTTTTCGCACTGAGAAGATATAATGTTGAATCCTCCTTCGAGGAAAATTGAAAGGCAAAAGGAGAAAAATGTCAACTACTTTCGGCCGATTCTTTGCCTAAATCACTAACCATGCGATCAGACTTGATATCGGAAGTGAGTGTTCCCATTCACAACAAAGTTTGAAAATCTCAAGTGGGTAAAAAGGAACAGCTCTGTTGGTGATATCAAACAGTCTTTCGGAACGACACCAATTATAATCCCACAAAGGAGGCATCCCGAGACTCTATCCTCTAGAGTGCACAGGGTGCTGAAATTTGTTAAGGAGAAGGGTCTTATGAAGTTATCAGAGAAAATGAGAAAGCTTCATTAAAAAGGCTACTCTTAGTGGGCAATGCTCAAGCATTCTACAATTCCTGTGAACATGGCGTGACACAGCTAGGAACTCCGTCATTCGAAGGTCCTAAAAGGAAAACAAATATGGAGGTCAAAGCATCGAGAAGAAGTAGCGATGCAGAAGCTTCTTTATCTGGAAGCAAGCTAACTCAAAAATAACGGAGAAAGAGAAATGTTGAACTACGTGCTCAACAATCATTGTTCAAATAGAAAATTATACAACCAGTTGTGGAACCGGAAGCGAGTGTTCCAACCCATAACATATTTGACAGCCTAAGATGGGTAAAGCAGAATAGCTCTACTGATAAAATCAAATAGCCCTTCTGGACCCATCAACATTAGGTTCCAGCTTCTCCAATGAGAAAACTCGAAGCTATATATGCAAGATTGCATCGGGTCCTCAAAGTTACTAAAGAGAAAGGACTGATAAAAAGAAAATATGAAAATCCTGTCCTTAGGGAGGCTAGAGTTGCTCCTCCAAAGAGACCTCCTCCTACAACCCCAACAAGATGTCTACTAATTCAAGTCCCACGGTGAGCATCGAGGCATGACACTTGGACCTATCCGTCGAAAGGTCCCGATAAATAGGTGAGCAAATTTGGAGGCTAAAATTTCGAAGTGAAATTGCCTTATAAAAAGACAACAACGTGACATCTAGACTATACTCTCACAAAATCTACTCCTTATGCGCTAGTATTTGGAGCTGAATCAGTCTTGCCACTTGAAGTTGAATTACTTTCACTCTGAGTAGTCATTCAACATAATCTCACTCAAGATGAGAATGTCCGTCTACGGATGGAAGTGCATGAAGTGCTTGACAAAGTTAGGCTCTAAGTTCAACGAAATTTAGAAGCCTATCCAGCGAGGATGTCCAAAGCTTTTGATCATACGGTGCCGCCTCGAACATTCCAAAAAAGGGAATTGGTTCTGGTACTGAGAAGACTAATTATTCATAATCGAAAATTTAGTGGAAATTTTAACCTAATTGGGATGACCCGTTTGCCAATGAAAAAGTGTGTCAAGGAGAGGCATACCAACTCATTGACCTAAAGGGTGAAAGACCAATGTCGTCAATTAATAGTCGATACTTGAAAAAGTATTACACATGAGGAATACATTCCCAAGGTACAATAGAAATCCCCCTGCAAGATAGGGGGTATTTTTTTTAGTATATCTATTTAGGCTGACATCGTGCTTCATACCGAGATCCCTAAATAAATATACTCACTCAAGATGAAAAAAAAATTTCGTGAAAATTCCCCTATTACACGGGCATTTTAGCTTTTTATTTATAGATGAAATCAATGTTGCATGTTAAAATCCTCTTAAGAGCATATCAATTCAAATATTGATGTATTTGTATATTTTCATCTTAAAAGTTCTTCTAAATGTGCTTTAAAATTTCCCCTACATGACAGAGGATATTTTTTAGTTTATGTTAAATTTATTTGAGTTGACGTCATGCTATAAGACGAGATCCTTGAATATATTCTTATTCAGTTTGACATCTAGATTTACGCCGAAATCCTTGAATATATCCATAATTGTTACAATTAAGTTGTAGAGTCTTGCAGGGACAAAAAAAAATCTATTTCTAGGCATGAAAAGACAGTCTTAAACATCAAAAGTTTATCTCCCAGACTTGCCAAATTCCAAAGATCAAGTCAAAAGAACTCTCAATTTCGGAGGCTTCAATCAATTAAGTTGGAGAAACATCAACCTCTACATCTCGAAGTTTGGGACACGAATGAGTTCTGAAGGTCGAACTCAACAAACTCACAAATGGTTGAGTTGTTAACGCTCTCTTCACTTAACAAGCTGCAAGAAAAGGTAGTAGTGAAAAAGCCCCTGCTCATCAGTCTGATGATAAAACTACCAACTCACTACGTTAAGTCCCAAGACTTCGGTTAAAGGTCGAACTCAAAATGTGGCCAGAATTCGCTCTCTCACTCACAAAGCCATAAGAAGAGCGTGAAAGAGCCTGCTCGTCGTCGATGGCGATATGTTCAATCTCAAACCATCCGGTTTAGTGATTACAGCAACTGGATCCAAGAGATCTTTACTTGATCGATCAAGACAATCCAGAAACTCTTAATTGAGTTGCCAAATCGATCTATATTGTCTGCGGTGATATCTCAATCTATTCTCAAATGATCTAATCAAAGCTCGATCAAGCCAATCTCCTGTCACGTCAAAGCGGCGAGCCAGAGGAAGCAATTCCATAGTTAAAGCCGATGGCTGAACTAAAGGAATTTTTTGGTTATTCAGTCTGTTAATGCACACGTTGCTAGACTGATAACTCAATATTGAACCTATATAAGCTAGAAGGTTGGGTCATCTATATGTACCCTTCAATGAATCTGTCAAAGTCGTAAGCACATGATTCATGACGTACATACACTTCCTGACAAGTCGATATGGTCAAATCAGGTCAGTTTTTCATCAAGTTCGTCAAGCTTAAGGCTAGGACAGAAGGAATTTCAAATCCGACCAAGCACGGATAAACTAATTCCCCAGCGGAATCCTTCATCGAAACAGATAAGCCAATTCATCCATCAAACCCAACCAAGCACGAAACTAGGGTTGGAGGAGCCTCAAATCTGTAAGGACATAAAAGAAAAAGATTTTTAGCAAAGCATTAAGCAGAGAGTAGATGATGTAAGAACTCTTTATCTATCCGAGTCAATTCAATCTGGCCGTCATTTAGCATGTCATAAATAAGACATCATATTAATGACAATCATATCAAAGCTCCGTAAGTTATTGCAATCGAAGCTGAAATGATCCAGTTTTCAACAAGCGTGACTCACTCCATGCGCGAATCACATTTATTGGGGGGCATTTGTTGACCTCACGCTCGTCATCGCGTAAGTCAAGTCCAGTCAAATTGACTTGGTGGCGACGCAAAATAAGGCTCAAAATGCACCGGACGTCATTGAAAATGGTCGAAACGACCTCCGTCGTGGCGAACTTATTTGTTACATTGATCAAATTGATCGAAATATAAATATTGCAAAATCTAACAATCAATCGATTAAGCGCTATCGATGTCGATACGCATATCGTCGAAGCTCGCAATATGTTGAGCGACCTCCGTTCGTTAATTGATTGCTCGTTAAATATCGAAAACTATCAAATGAGAGCCTTCTCGGACGAGTCACGTGCAAATGTCGAATGATTTGAAGTGACAACGCCGCATCGAGTCGAAATCTGACGCCGCCAAAATCAACCCAAATGACCCTGTCGATGAACCGATTTCGTCATCGCGTTGAAACGTTGGCGTCGATATAAATATTGCATAACGATGATCAACCGTCGGCAGCCCGATCGAGGTTAGGAGGTGTCGACGCAAACCAAACGATCTCTGTTTACGAAATTGATTGTGTCATTAGCTTCGAAACGTCGAAATCTATCAAGTAAGATTGTTTGCACTCAATTCGGACAAGTCTGGCGAAAATCGGGTGGTCGAAAGCGGCAACGCGTATTTTGAGCTGAAATTGACTCAATTTGACGCCGACTCGAACCAAACGGCCTCCGGCGTGAAGCAAGCGGCGTTGAATAACTCAATCAACATATATATTGACCATATAATAATGTCGGCGTAAAATTCATTTTTAAAATTGATTAATATTTGGAAAAATAATTAAAAAACTCTATTAATTCCCAATAACTCAAACTGGCCCTAATCCTAATGTGCGCAGCCACTCGACCCCGCTCCTCCACGCACGGTTCGCATGCAACCGCTCCCGCACAAGCTCCTTTCAACCGTTCCCCCCTTCCTTACAACCAAGGAACCTCGACCTCTCTCTTTTCTCTCGTTGGCTCGTCCCCCGTCCGCTTCCTTATTCCGGTCTCTTCTCCGTGTTCAGCTTCTCCGGGAATGCTTGCAAACGAAGGCTGACGGGCGCTCGATTGGGTATCCGTGACGCCCTCCAGTAGTCAAGACACATGTGTGAGACATATGCATGTTCGTGCTTGAAGGTAGGGATGGCGTGTTGTTGTCTTCTATAGTCGTGGTTGTGCAGATAGCCCAATCACAACTCCACAGTTCTATTCAACATTATTCACGGAGGATCTTAGTGAAGTGGTTAAACATGTTTCAACATGTTATCCCAATTATGAGGACTTCCGCAAGGGCTTCAGCAAGATTTACGACCAAACTCTTGCTAGATCTTTGCAAAAAAAAAGTCTTCGTGCAGCATGAACTTCTGTTTGTGGACCTTAATGATGAATATAATATTCCAAGGCAGCCAATGCCAAGATCGTTAGGGAATTAACGAAGGATTGACATGAGTTTCATTTGGCTTCAAGTCAGTGGATGATTATTATTTCAACTCCAATAGTTCTAATTCCATTGTGCATGTTCGCACACCATTGTTATGCATACGAGAGCTAATGATCTGATCGACACGCAAGCAAAGGCAAGGCAGCAACCTTGAGTGGGCCATAAGCTGGATTGGATGCGAAAAGCGAGCATTTCCCAATACCCCTCTCTCACTTCGCTGAGCATGGTGGTAGCTAAAGAAAGAAAACAAGTCGAGTGGGATAGTAGTTGGAGGAGCATCTTATGCGGTTTGCTCTGGCGACCATCGATCATGGGCGAATGATACCCTTCAAAACGCCTCGCTCTCTTTGAGGCTCTCTTCGCTTCATGTCTCTTTTCGTACCCGCAATTCTACCTTCTCTCATGCCTTTAGCAGAACTTCCAGATAAATAAATGCTCGATGAGGGCGCTCGGCACGGTTGATCCGATCACTGCCCGACCGTTCCTCCGTTCCACCTCTCCATGACCCCACAAAGCCCGCCAGCCTTCTTCCGTAGCGCAACTCATCCAATTTCGCCCTCGCCACATGGAAGAACATCGTCAGCGGGTTCTTCTTCGATTTGCGTGCATTCGCATCACCTCTCCAATCTTCGCTTTACGTGTCGGGGAAAACCCGTCAAGCGGGTTCTTCTTTTCGGTTTTCGGCGTTGCATTCCTTCATTATTTCCATCTTGTCGAAGGAAGCAACACCGTCAAGAGGTGGGTTCTTCTTTCGATTTTCGGCGTCGCACTCTTTGCATTTCATTCTTAATTGCATATTAACCCCATCTCTTTGTCGATCTTTGCAGTGCGTAGAAAAATGAGTCCAAACATGTGTGATCTGTGAATGTGGATGTATATACATGCTTGTGTTTCTTTGCAGTTTGAAGGCCTCATCGTGCTCAAGAGGACACGTCGAGATGAAAAGCGGTTAGTGTCAGAAAGATTATTTACACTCAAGAGAAAGTAAGCCGGCTTCGTTAAATGTCGCTCCTGCAGGCGAAATCATCAAAATTTTGTTTAATTTCTAGACTTAGAAAAAAAGGGGTGATGAATATATATTATATTGTATGTCTTATTTCAGGTTTGAAGGTATGTTGCTCATGACCGACGAGATGAAAAAATCTATGATATCAAGAGACACCATTCTTTCATGAGGCGTGTCGAGAAAGCCAATACTCCCGTCACACGGGGATGATGTCGAGGCGAAATTTAGACTAAAATTCAAGACTTAAACAAATTCAAAAAATTATATAAACTTAAGTCAAACAAAAGGATATATATGATAAATATGAAGATAAATATTAAATCAAAGAGAAATAGGGAAGAAGCGGTTAAAGAAAATTTTGGAAAAATAGAACACTCATTTAAACTGCAAGTAAAATTTGGGAAGGTAATATTAAACTCACAAACTCTAATCTGCTTACATGGCATTGAGCGGTAAAGTGAGTTCTCTTTTTTCAAATTCCTCAAAATTAAACAAATCTTTAATGAACTTGGGAGGCAAATACTAAACTCATAACATAAATTTAAAGTCATAAAATTTGATATGGAGTTAAAGGATGAATCCAAATTGGATTTAATAAATCTTATCGAATATGAATGTGATTACTTATCTTGGTAATAAGCGTAGTAATTTAAAAGCGATAAAACATCGGCGTAATTTATCAAAAGTGATTTAAATTGAACATAATCAAGTTGGGAGAATTGCTAACAAGTAAATGCAAAGCGAATGTTTTAAACCACAATCTAAATCAAATGTCATATTCGTCGGATCTGATTCTTTGTATAATAAAAGCGATCTAAACCAAAATCTACAAAATCATAGCTTTCTTTAATCAAAAGTAAGGAATTTTATTAATTATGATTTTTAAAATCAACGAAATTACTAATTAGGTGAAATTATCTAGTATAAACACTGCGTGTGCTCATAGAGATTTCAAGACAAATTTTAATGTAATGAAAATATTGTGCGGTGAATTAAATAAAATAAAATCAATCTCATAATTCGAAATAAACTACATAAAGTCTTAAATACACCCGCATGGGCTATCTTTGAATGCTTAAATTCAAGTGTTTGAGGATCTTTGCGTGGGTTCTTCAGTTTAGTCCCAGGGGCGTCGTTAACAAAATCTAAGAACCTATAATAAGCGTTTCAAATCAGTGAAATATCTGAGAAATTGATTACGTCGGTGTGATATATCTAATCTTACGTTGTATACGAGTTAATGATCTAAAGTTTCTTAAACATATTCAAATTAATCAATTTTTATAATCAAATTAATTCAAATCAAATATCAATCTGAAACTACTTAAATAGAATTGTATCATTAAAAGCTTAAATTAAAACTCAATCTATTCACCTTCCGCAACTGTTTGTCAGGGTGACAAATTAAGAAAATTTTAGCTCACAAAAGCGCCAAATCAGTGTTATTATGTTCTCTCAATCAATCTCGAGTGGGCGTGGTCTGTCCTTTTCATGCGTGGCAGCGACCAGAGATAAGCGATTCTCCGAGTCTCGATCGGGTGGTTTGGCCAGTCATACTTTATTATATTTCGATCACGAATCAGATGCTCCCCGATACTCTTTGAGTTGTGAATCATGGGGTATATTTGATATGACAAATATCCTTCATCATCTGGGTAGACTTATCTTATCTCCTGACAAATACAATCCAGTCTACAAGGATTTCTTGGACCATAACCGTGTGTTCGATGAGGATCCTTCCGTCGGGTTGAGGATTACCTCCTCGACTAAGTAGGAAGGATCGCGATTGCGGGATGATGGAATCATGGGATCTAGATCGAGACGCGTTATCATTTCCCAACAATTGGTTTAAAAATGATGAATTTCATAATCTTAAATTCAAACTCCATATCTTATTACTTATACGCATTAAGCAATCTAACTAGCCTTAGGAAACAGGCGAAAGTTCTCTCACTTATGGGAGGGTAATTAATTATAGGCTGCTATAGAAACCTGGAACCAGATTTAAAGTCTTCACAAAATGAGAGCGAAATCTCTGGATAGTGTCTCATCTACTATTTCATCCGCCTTCTGAAAATTACATCGACATTTAAACCAATGCTTTCTTCAATTCAATTTGTCGAGAGATCAGTGGCGAATTTTTAGAGCCCACAAAGGTGTTGATAAACAAGCTTTGTTGGGTGATCTCTTAATGTAGAGGTCATTTTCTAAGACCAATTGAAAGTACTCTTTGGCAATATTTTTTAAAGATTTGTATTTTGGCCTAAAATTGAGTGTGAATCATGGTGTTAAAATATTTGTCTTGCGGATCTTTCTGTAATTATGAAAGCTTAAGTGAGATAGGTATGATCATTGATGAAGGAAAAAAAATCATCTAGCTCTAGAGATATTTTTGATTCTAGATGGTCTCCACACATCATTGTGGACCAAAGCTAAAATGTTGGGAAGGTTTAAAGGTTTGATTGGGACAAAATCTGTGAGTGTGTTTAATCAATGGCAAATTTTATAATAAAAGTCATTTGAATTCTATGTTGATGAATAAAGGAATTAATTTTTTAATACAAGTAAAGTTTCTGTGTCCTAGATGACAATGCTAAAGGTAATCATCGCTATCATTATTTGAAGTGTGTTTGAAATATGAAGTGGGGGTTTTGGTGGATATATAACTTATTGTTTGATCATGTTCCTTGAGGGATCTTTCTTTCGAAGGTGGTGTTCAACATATCTTTGTATTGTTAATCATCCTCTACAAGTTCAAGTATTGAAAGAGATAGAGATTATATAAAAAATTTGCAGTGTAATTTTTTATCTCGGGTGATTTTGTTGATTGATAGTTGCAATCAAATATCATCTCTTTTGAGGCAATAAAAATAACTTTGATCACATTAGATAGTGCTACAGTTCGACCACTATAATTTTCATGACATGGGGTTATAATTATAGAAGACATTTAGATCTCCTATCATGATTTGAAGCTTTGGAGTCTATTATCCAATTAGTAATTTTTTTTCTTGTTAACGATGGCATCTGAAAGTTTACTTTTTTGAGCAACCAAGCCTATTCTGTTGATGTTTAGAACTACACTTCTACTATTTGTCTTTAGTTTGATGTCTAGATTGCCAAAAGAGAAAGAGAATGGTTGTGATTTATTTTTGTTGCTGGTTCTCTTGGAAACCTTCAGTCTATTTCATCATGGAATTTTTTTATCTAAATTTTTTATTTGGAGGATGATTTCCAGCATTAGAAGTGTCATCTTCTTGATCAGGCTTTTTCTTTGCAGTTGCCACTGTTTTCATTATAGGAGGATCCTTTGTATATATTTATGCCACTCTTGTTGGATGAGGGCTGTTGATGAAGAACTCGTTCGGTTTGAGAGACTCTACTTCGAAAAACCTGTTGCCTTCATAAGGAATATCACTGTAATATCTCTGATACTAACTTGAATATTAAAATGAGAAGAGATGAGAGTAAAAAATTGGAGATTCTATGACTGAATTTTATTACCTTGTTATGTGTAAAACAATAAGATGAGAACCTATACATAAATAGGTTGAAAAAACTATCTAGGAAAGAAATGAATCTTAAAATTAGTCTTTAAATTTAAAATTTAAAATAATTACACAGCATAAATTGAATGTTATTATTCATGAATTATTGGATTGTTGTAGATGGAAAGTTGTTGTCTATGGATTATTGAGTGGTTGTAGATGAAAAATTGTTGTCCATGAATTCAACATTATCTCATCACTTTTTTTAGACTAAGCTATTTGAAGATGCTGATCATTGTGCAATTGACAGTTGCCATGTTCTATTTTTTTGTTGGTTTTGTTCGTAGGCAATTATTTGAATTTATATTTTTTTTTAATATTTTAAAATGCTTTATTGATCAAGCTCTTGTGATTTCTCTCATAATTGAGTTATATTCTCATCACACCCCTTTTTTTTCAGCAGTACAAATGTATGCGCCAACTTAAGTTTATGAGAGAGCTAACATGGATCTGCTAAACTACGAAATATAGTGCAAAACGATTATATTAGATTATTGTGAGTAAACTCTTTTAGAGATTAGAAAATAGACAGCAGACGTTTGTGCTCATTTAAAAAAATGAGATGATAAATGTTTAAAGGTTGTGTGATAGAGTTAATGTAAAGCGAATTGGAAGGAAAAAGGTTGGGCAAAAAAACAACATAGCCAAGAATTGTATAGAAAGAATTTTATTAATCACAGTTAACATCCTCTGCAGAAATTAATATGACTGGCAAAGAAGGATTAACAAGGCTGTCCCCAAGTATTTTGACAAGGTTAATGACAAAGAAGTATGAATTTGGCCTATTACATGTCTTGAAAGAAGAAAGCCAAGTGGCGTGAAATTGATACTCCAAAATGTTTGAGAATCAGGAGGAAAATTTCGGCTTTAGTACAATTTGGTTTATAGATTAATCTTTCCGTTAAGATAGCACCTATAGAGACCCCACCTCCGTACCACTAGAAGAAGAAAAATATATGGCAAAAAAAAAAAAAAAAAAACTCTAGAGAAGAAAGGGAGACCAATTCTTTCAATTCCATAAGCATTCAAAGAATGTAATTCTAAAGTTTTTACTGATTTCAGTTTCATATTATGGTTGAAACTGACAGGGTAAATAAGCACTGTTTTTCCTTTTATTTATTTTGTCTGCATTCTCCAAGATCACCTATTTTGATAATATGACGGGACGCCTTGGTTAAAGTTTCCAAAAATTGTGACTTTTGCCTATACTGGTGCAACAATCATTGTCTTTCTTATGGACGTGGAATAAGGAACCTCCAAATAATGATAGCCTAAAAATCTCCAACTACGCTTTTCTTTGATACTTTTCTCCATTGTTTCCACTTGGCTATCTTTTGAAGGATCATGACCTTGGTAGCTTTTTTGAGAGTCTTGCTTCATCCTATTACCATTATTAGAAGTCTTGATTTTTCTCAGGCTTATTCTGTTTGATCTTATGCCAGATAACTCTGCATTGAAAACCATGTGAATGTGTGTTTGTTCTAAACTTGATGCTAATCTTGTCATTTTCATTCAAGAAAATGCATTTCTTCATTCTTTATTTTCTTCTTTATGTTTCATGTCTGAAATTCAACGACTAATGAGTCTTTCTATTTCCATTATTTTTTTTTTCTTTTGTAGCTGGCAAGTGTGTGGAAACATGCTAACAGAGGTGATGGTTGGAAACCCTGCATAAACATGAACACAAGCGGTACTGACTTTATTTAAATGAAATATTTTCCAAGTTACAACTATATTAATATGTTCATATATGAGATGATGGTTAGAAAGCCTGTATAAACCAGAACATAAGCAGTACTGATTTTTTTTTTATAACGAGATGTTCCCCTAGTTATAACTATGTTAATGTGTGCATACGCATATATATATATATATGTATATGTGTGTGTGTGTGTGTGCGCGCGCGCGCGCACATGTCATTACACTTTTGTTTGATATTATTATCATTTTTATAACTTCTTTCACAAACTTTGAAAGGAGTTAATGTTTGTTTATTCTATAATCTAACACCTATTGTGTTCCTATTGTTTGTTCTCATATTTATGTTTTGTCTCTCATCTCTCTTCCATGAAATGTCTATCATCTGTTTTTTTGCGAATATCCTATTAACTCCTTTTGTGAAATTATATATGAGTTTGCATAGCTGTGCTTTTTTTTTGGACTGGATGATATGTTCCCTGCATGACTTATTGACCAATTTTAATTATGCGGCTCAATATTAAACTGCAGGCTGAATTTTTCCTAGTGGCTCTCTTTTTTTTTTTTCACTCTTAATTGTGACCACACTCATAAGGCCGTAGATAATCCAGTATAGAGAGTTTGCCATAGCTTGGTTATCTTGATGTTTTGGTAATTTGGGAGCAGTCCACAATTTAGTTGATCAGCTGCCATGACTTGTTGTACATTAAGCAGTAATAGCTACATATTGCCTAGATAGATTTGGAGATAAGCTTTAATTTACTTTTTCTCTTAGGCAGGAATGTTACACATTTGAGAAATTGGGTTTGTGATAAATTTTTCATTTTAGAATTTTAATCATATTTATTGATATGCCATTGGGTCTATATGAATCCCACTCATTTGACTCTTATGTAGATTGTATACATTATGTGTATATTAATTTTTAATGATTCTCTGACATGGAGCATCCTTAATATTTTCTTTTAGCTGATAGCTTTAGATATTATTAATTTTTTAAGGGTATGTTGGTAATTTTTGCATGGGGCATATTTTAGAAGTCTATATATACCACCCATTGGGAAGGGATAAGTGGTCTTTTATTTAGTTTTAGTTTCAGGTTATCCTGAGAGAGAATTTCTAGGGTGGATTTCCTAGATCTAAGGTGGATTCCCCATGTGTTCAGGTGCGAAAAAGTTAGGAAAACCATAATGAGTTCTCAGGGCTTGCCAAGATTGATTTTCCTAGGATTTTTTCCTCCATATTTTGCTAAATTTTCTTCTTTCCCTGTTGTTTTTTTAACTAGAAAACTCATATCAGCCTACAACTATTTAGTTTTTGGTAGTACTTGATAATTGAGAAATATTTTCTATTTTGGCTGGAAGATGGAATGAAATTAGCACTTATAACCTTTGTCACTACCATCATGTGGAATTTTTTCTGCTTGAAATAACGTCAGCTATTGTTGGAAGTTTATTCTTGAATCATATTCTCCAAGTTCAACAATTGATGGTTCTCTCCCTACGCCTGCTAGTATGCCTAAGAAATCTGCCAAAGTAGCTAGTTCTCCAAAGAAGATTTTAGCTCTATAATCTGTTGAAATTTTAATATGAATATTAGCTTAATATAGTTAGTTACTACATATATTGGAACAACTTCTTAAGAACTTTTCAAGTTATGTTATGTTTCTCTTTGGGCTATTATCGAGGCTTCTTTTAACCTGTCTTCGAGAAAAACTTGAGACTTAAACTTAGATTTTTTTTACAGAATACTATTAAACTTAAAAGGTAACAACTATAGCCTGGCTGAAAATAGGCCCTAACTTTAGAAGACTCATAAATAGCCTTTGGACAATTGCTAATGATTATCTTGGAATTCTTCATCTTTAGAAGCAAAAACCTGCATCCATTTCTTTCTTTGTTTTGCGCAAGATGACTCCACCCAAACCTTGATAAAGCTAGAAGAATAGGAACAACTAATCTTAGCAAAGTCTTGGCTCTTGCAATGATTTTCCCTTCTTCCCACTCGGCTGATAAGTTTCTTAACACCGGAAAGAAATGAGGCTAAAATCCAATTTTTAGTTTTCTGGATAATTTTCTTCTCTATTAACTGCTTGGATTAACTTTTAGCTTGCAGCTCAATGCAAACCTGCAAGGAAAAATCATAGGAAACGTCCACAAGTTTTATGGCAATGAAGAAAAGTTTGCTAACTTAAATAGGAACACATATAACATGGTTGGGGAGTTTTTCTTTGGATCCAAAAAATCAGATTGCAAATAATTCTTGTTTTCTTGGGGTTGATTAAATCTTTTGTAGCATCTCAACATAAATCTTGATTACTCAATTCTTTGTGAATTGTATGCACCAAAAAATCTGCTCTGTCCTCTCTAAGGGTGCATTTGTGGTAGCTTTTTGGCTGCTTTATTTTTCAAAAGTAGCTAGAAAGCAATCACAGTTGCGTTTGACTACCAACTTTATGGCTAATTTTCAGAAAACTTTGTGGTGAAAAAGCTGCTTTTGATAATAAGAGCTGTTATAATGTGGTGACTATTAGAAAGTTGTTTGAATTTTTCAAAAAATAAAATATTTGTAACACTCATAATAGTGCAATCAGTTTTTTAAAAAGCTACAACTACCTTAAACATATCCTAAATTGTGCCTGAAACTGAAAATTGGTCTTGCAATCAGGATAGAGGATGAACTCCTAGATGATAGGTTTTAATGTTGGCTGGATTGAGACACTTTGCTCTTGGTTTGGTTCCTAATTCTTGCAGATTTTTCTGTGCCCAAAGAAGGAACCAGTGGCTTCTTGATGGGAAAATATTCAAGGCCAGTTTTGGCAAGCCCTAAGAACCCACTATGGCTTCTATATTTTCTCTAGCCCATTGGCTACTTTCCTGTGTCTAGAGGAGAACTACAGCAGGATATGATAGAAAAGACACTAGGAAAACAAATATTGACAAGCCCGAATGACTCACTATAGTTTTCCTATTTTTTTTCCACCCAAAACACCAACAGAATCCACCCTAGATCTAGCGAATCCACTATAAAAATTCTCTTAGGATAACCTGATACTAAAACTAAACAAAAGGCCTTTTATCCCTTCCTAATGGGTGGTATATATAGATTTCTAAAGTATTCCCCGTGTACACCCCGTTCTTAAATTATTAACATACCCTTAAAAACTTAATGATATTTAAACCTATCAAATAAGAAAATAAAAAGGAAATACTAAAGACATTCCGTATCAAGCTCCCCGGGTAGCAGAAGACTCGCCCTCAATGTATAATGAACTTTATGGGGAATGTTTATTTTTTTACGTCTTTCATAGGTCGCTAATCTTGCATGCAATTGTTGAATTTCTTTACATAGTTCTTCAATAGTTAATTCTTGATTTTAACTTGATGGATTTCTTCTAAGGAGGATCTTAATGTAAGTTTTGATACCAAATTGGCACCGTATTAAACAGGTGAGCCAAATATTATTTAATCAAAGGGAGTAAATAATATTTTTACAAATAAATCAAGATAAGGTAATGACAAATCACAAGAATTTAACATTCAAAAGACAACCAAGACTCATATAATATTCACTTCTATCCCAAAGGATTATAATATAATTCTAAATCTTACAAAAAACTATCCAATCAACTTTACCCTTGTAGGAGGAATAAAAGAACTTAATAGAATCCTACTAATTTAACCTAAACAAAACAATCAATTGTAATATTTAACCCATAGTGGTATATTGAATTGATTCCTTCTAAAACACATGATATATGAGTCAATTATAGTTGTTTAGAATGAATTTTTATTTGATTCAAGGAGAATGAATGAGTCAAAATCAGTGGATAATAAGATAATCGGAAGTTGGATTCTTTTCAATCTCATTTCTTTCTAGTGATTAGGAACTTTTCAGGATTTGAGTGGGAATAAGTTAGGGGAAAATCATAGTGGGGTTCAAGACTTTATTAAGATTGGTTGTACTTATTCTTTCAGCTCTACCTAGGTTTGGGTGAAGTTATCCTGCAAAATAAGGTAGAAAATGGCTGCGGGTTTTTGTTTCCAAAGATAAAGAATTTCAAGGTATTTTTTTGTAGTTATCTAAGGAATGTTCGTGAGTTTTCTTGAGTTAAAGATTATTTTTAATTAAATTATAATTGTTGTTTTCCTATTTAGTGGCATTCTCTAAGAAAATTTAGATTTAAATCTCAAAGTCTTCCTGAAGTCTATCTTCTAATGATAGATTGAAAGAAGTTTTGGTGATATAGATCAAAGTGGAACTTAACACAACTGAAAGAATTCTTACAACAAGAAATTGTTCCAGTTAGTGTAGGAACCAAATATATTAAGACAACATTTTTATTAAAGCTTCAATATATTACAAAGTTAAGATCTTCTTCAGGAGAAATAGCTACTTTAGTAGATTTCTTAGGCACTAGCAGATGCAAGGAGAGAACCATCAACTATTAATTTTGACGAATACGATTTAAGAATAAACTCTCAACGGCAGTTGATGTTGTCTCAAGTAGAAGAAAAGTGACCTGATAGTGCTGATAAATGCTATAAGTACTAATTTTGTCTTATATTCCAACTAAAATAGGAGATATTTTTAGGTTATTAAATACCGCCATAAACTAAACCGTTGTAGGCTGATATGAGTTTTATAGTGAAAAAATTGTAGGGATATCCATTCTTGTAGTCAAATGACTATCTAGGATAGATTATCTAATTATTCAACCAATTTTTACTCATTCATTCCCTTTGAACTGGATAAAAATTCATTCTGAATAGCTGTAATTGATTCAAAGATCATGTATTTTGGAAGGAATCAATTCAATGGATCATCTACTAAGGTTGATTGTTTCATTTAGGTTAAATTAATAGTATTCTTTTAAGTTCTTTTAATTCTCTCAACGAGATGAAGTTGTTTGGATAGTTTGTGTAAGATTTTGAAGTATATTACAATCTTTTGTGTTAGAAGTGAAGATTATTTGAGTCTTGGTTGTCCTTTGGATGTTAAATTCTTATGATTTGTCACCTTATCTTGGTTGACTTGAGAAAACATTGTTTACTCCCTTTGATTAGATAATATTTGATACACCTCTTTAGGATGGTGTCATTCTCTATGGAATTATTGCTTAAAATTTGCTTATAATTTGATTGTAACTATCATTTTGGTGCATGTACACTCAATTTCATTTTCAATTATAACTTTCAAATGTTTGGCCTTACTTCATTGCAGTATTCATCAGATATCCACTTCTATTATATGTAACAAATACTCTAGCATACATACAGTCCTTCTCATGAAGTAATTTTATTGATTGTAGAAAATAGAAAAGCTTGCTTGTGTTGTTGTACATTCTTAGAGTATTTATATATGGAGTTTCCTAACTATATTTAGAAAGAATTGTTGTTACAGTTATAATTAAAAATGTATTTTAAGGCTACCAGTTTTTGCTTATTTCTGTAGATCTGTGTTTCTTTCTTTTCTATTTTGCTATCTGCCAGTCATAGCTTTTGGACCACCATTCACAACTGCAGACCTTCCATCTTTAGCATGCAATCACCCATAAATTCTTTCTAAAATGTTTGCCCCATTGCTGCCTTTGTCCACCTTCTTATTGCATTGACCTCCTTTTATTTTGTGGTATTTAAACTATCTTGTAGTATTCAACACTTGCCCTTACATTGGTTCGTGAAGGTCTATCATTAGAGATGCAAATGAACCAAGCTAAGTGAAGTAGGAGCTTGATCTCATTTGGCAATTCTATGTTCAAGCTTGAATTTGAGCTCATTTCAAGTATGTATACTAGTGTTTGAGCTTAGTTTATTTGAAATTATAATTATTTGAGCTTGGTTTGTGCTTGACTCATTATTTAACTAGAAAAGCCTTATCATATTTTTTAACTAGCAAAACTATCCATCAACTTATTAATCAACTAAATAATTTTTATTTAGCCTAATAATAAATAACCTATTGAGCTATAAATGAGATTTTAATTGAATGAATTATTAAATTAATAAGTCTTTAGCGAGCATAATCAAGTAACTTATGTTCATGAACAAAACTAATATAGAAAAGATCAAGACTCTCACATAATCACGTACAAATTAAATTTATAATCGAGTCTTAAATGAGCATATTATCAAGCTTTAATCAAGATTTTTAGCGAGCTTGTTTACAAACTTTAAATGATAGTCTTGCTAATTAACAAATGAAACACAAAGCTATTCAAGTTAATTCATTTATCAATTGTGCATTTATGAAAGTATTCAAATTTGTATGATTAGTTAATTAAACAACAATGAGTGAGCTCTTAGCAAGCCAAGTCATGAGCAATTTGTTGGGCGTATTGGCTTATTTGCAACTTTATCTACCATTCCTAGTTCGGCTAAAATATTTGTGAATGTAGGATTACAAAGGTTTTTGGTGAATATATTGATGAGTTGATTGTTTGTTGGAACGTAAGGAGCACAAATCCATCCACTTTTCATTTCTTTTATGAAGTTTTTATCCATGTTTTCATACTTAGTTCAATCATGTCATACAAAGTGTGGGTAATGTTAACCGTATATCTTCATAGGTCATTCTCATTTAATCTTATATTTTTTGTATAATTTTTAATTTTTAGCTATAGAAGTTTACTATTGTCTTGATCAATTGCTTTAATAAATTGCAATTTATCTTCTATCTTTCAGTGATCCAACATATTTTGCATTAGTATAATCTTTTATTTTTAGAGTTTTATACTTTTTACATAGAATTCCTTTTTCAAAATTATATTTTAAATACTTGAGGTCTCCATAAGTAGCTTGAAGATGAGATTCCTTTGGTTTATGCAAGAATTAACTTATGAGATTTAACACAATTTCATTATTTAGCTGAGTATGAGATAAGTAGATTATTTTTCAACTAATTTTTCATATTATTTTTTGTCGACTTTAGTGCTTCCATCATCAATATCTATTTTATGGCTTGATTTTATTGGAGTTTCACATAGACTATTGTTATCTATTTATTTCTATTAATATATCCTACTAAGATAAATATTCCTATTTTTGATCGAGCCACTTTTGCAATGATGGTGTTTTTAAGTTTGTTAAATTTTTTTATTTCTAATTTTGCAGCTAATTTTTTTAGTGATTCTTTTTTTAACATCACTATTCGTAACACCTATGTTGTTAATATATTCAATGATAATTGCGAACACCTCTTTAGTTAGTGATTCACAAAGAATGCATGGTTTTCTTGTTTTTGTATATATCCTATTTCACCCATTGCTTTTATGAATCTTCTAAACCATGTCTTTAGGGATCACTTTAACTTGTATAGTTTATGTTTTAGTTTGCATACATAGTTTTTCTTTAAGGGGAATTGCTGAATCTTAGTGGGGAATTGATAATTTTTTTTTTTCACATCACCATGAAAAAAGACATTCTTAAGATCATATTGTTGCATGGACTGTCCAAAGTATTCAAATAGATCGTGATACGAATCATAGTTATTTTTGCAACTAAAGCATACATTTCATGGTGATCTATTCCATAAGATTATATATCTTTTTGCAACTAACTTGGCTTTATATTTTTCTATGCTTCCATTAGCTTTATGTTTTAATATAAACACTGACATATATTTTGTAACACTTTTTCCTTTGAGTAGCTCAACTATTTCTCAAGGGTGGTTATTTTCTAATCCATTCACCCTTGCTGTCAGGTCTTTCTCCAAACTCTTTTTTTAATGCTTCAATTGGGGTTTTTGAAATTTAATGGATTTAATATTTATAAGGTTCTATGTAAAAGAGAAAATTTTAACAAATGTATGCGAGTAAAAAAGTATAAGCAATGTTCAACATCTTTTTGCATGATTAGGTTGATCAAAGATAATTATTAATAGAGATATGAAGGTTTCCTGGCATGGGTTCCGAACATTGGACTTGAAAGAGAGTTTGGATGGGCTTTACCATTCTTACATAGACTTTGAGTGATTTAATAATCGAAGTGTTAATTTTAGTGGGATCAAATTGTTGTTTTTTGTGTATTAGTAGCTAAATAGTTATGAGAAAAAGATATCAAGTTGGTTGAACATACGTTCTATGTGATTGTTCACATCTTTTACTATTAGAATTTTTTTTGGTGATCGGATGATAGCATTTATACCTTTTTTGAGTTTTTGAATCTGATTTACCCCATTGCTGTTTTTGAATGTGTACATAAGATAGTCAATCAAATATGTTTGAAAGATTTTTTTCATAAAAAAAATTGCTCTCAGGAAAACAAATTCAGTTAGGTAGCTCAAGAAATTTTTGAAATCAATCACACTAGAAGGTATTTTGTTAATTAAAAAATATTGAGGTTTGGATAGCTCTCCTAAATATCCTTTGGGAATCTGATTTTGGAGTAGGAGAGTCTTGGTAACTTCAAGATGTCTATTTTTTCTTTTAGTCAACTTATTTTGTTATTAGAGTTGAGACAAAAGATTATTGAATAATTTATTTTTAGTTGAAGAAACATAATAATTTTTTGTTATAAAAGTCTTTGACATCATCCATTCTGAATTCTTTAATGTTGATAGTAAATTGATTTTTTTTAATAGTGATAAAGGTTGAGGGAATATGATTGATATCATTTTTTTTTGTTTCATTCTGAATTCTTTGACATCATCCATTCTGAATTCTTTAATGTTTCATTTTTGATATCGTTGGAAAGCTAATAAATTTTTCTACAACTTTCATGTTAATCATTTTTGATAATTACCTACGGATGCGCTATAGTTTTCATGAACATCACATGAAAAAAGTTTGAATGCTGAAAAATATATCCTGTGACGGTATTTCGAACATATCTCATTAGTTCCTTGGCTAAATTGGATGAAATAGGTATTTTGAGAAGCTAACAAATTTCTCTATAAGTTTCATGTTGATCTCTTTTGGTAATTACCTATTGATACTCTACAGTTTTCGTAAATAACACAAAAAAAAACTTGAAATGCTGAAAAATATACCCTGTGGTAGTATTTCACATATATTTCACTTTTTCTTTGGCCAAATGGGACAAAATAAGTATTGTTGAAAAGATAACGAATTTCTCTACAGCTTTTATGTTGACTATTTTTGGTAATTATCTACTAATGCGCTACTGTTTTTGTAAACGTCACACGAAAAGGTTTGAAATGTTGAAAAATATATCCCGTGCTGGTATTTCGCACATATCTCACTTGTTCTTTGGCTGAATTGGATGAATTAGGTATTGTTGGAAAGCTAAAAATTTCTCTACAATTTTTATGTTGATCACTTTTTATAATTATTTACGGATGCTCTACTATTTTCACAAATATCACATGAAAAAGTCTAAACTATTGAAAAATATACCTTGTGCTGGTATTTTGCACATATTTCGCTCGTTCATTGACCGAATTGGATGAAATATCTATTGTTGAAACAACAACAACAACAACAAGCCTTAATCCCACTAGGTGGGGTCGGCTACATGAATCATTCGTCTCAATTGGTCCTATTATGTGTCAAATTCTCATTTAATTCAAGATACTAAGATCATTTTTTATACATCTTAACCAAGTCTTTTAGTCACCTCAGCTTTCTTAACATAAAAAGTTTAATGCATCTACTCTCCTAATCGGTCATGGACGTGACTTTATGTGGCCAAACCATCTACTCTCCTTAATCTTATCTATCACCTGAGCTACTCCAACTTTTTCCGAACATACTCATTTTGCATTCTATCTCTAAGGTAAAGCCACTCATCCACTGAGCATCCTCATCTTTGTAACACTTAACTTATTTTATGTTTCTTTATTGGCCAACATTCTGCACCATAAGTCACTGGTCTTACCACCATCTTATAAAATTTTTCCTTAAGTTTAAGTGGAACTTTTCTATCACATAATAGGCCAGATGAATTCCTCCATTTCAACCATCCAACTTGAATTATACTAATAACATCTCATCTATTTCACCATTATTTTGAACAATAGAACCTAAATATCTGAATCACTCACTCTTATTAATGACTTGATCACCTAAAGTCACAACACTACCACTAAAACTTATACAACTAAAATTACACTCCATATATTCGGTTTAGATCTACTTAAACGAAAACCTTTAGACTCTAAAGTTGACCTCCATAATTCAAGTTTCTGGACTCCTCTCAGTCTTATCAACAACAAGAATGTCATCGAAAAAAGCTTACACCAAGGTACATCTTCTTGTAAATGCCTCGTAAGAACATCCATAACTAAAGTAAAAAGATAAGGGCTTAATGTTGATCCTTGATGTAATCCAATGAAATAGGAAAATATTTTGTCAATCCTCCTTGTGTTTGGACACAAGTAACTAGTATACATATCCTTAATGACTTGAATATAACCAATATTAACTTCTTTACGTCTAACTCTCCAAAGAACGTCTCTTGAGACTTTATCATAAGCTTTCTAAATCAATAAATATCATATGTAGATCCTTCTTATTTTCTATGCTTCTCCATCAAATCTCTTAACAAATGTATAGCATCCATAGTAGATCTACGGCATGAAACCAAACTCATTGTGAGAAACTTCTATATCACATCATAACTATGCTCAATTACTTTCTCCCATAATTTTAATGTATGGCACATTAACTTAATTCTATCATTTGCACACTCTTGTGCATCACCTTTATTCTTAAATATGGAATCAACAAACTCTTTCTCCACTCATCCGCATCTTTTAGTCTTTAAAATAACATTAAAAAGATTTGTAAGCCAAGAAATTCCATGATCTCTAAACATTTCCACACTTCATTGGAATATTATCCTCCTGCTTTTCCACATTTCATTTTCTTTAAAGCTTCACTAACTTCGATTTACTAATCTGACGATAAAATGAAATTCTATATTTTGTTTAGGGTATTAAGGTTCTAAAATCAATCGACTTTTCGGATCCTTCATCAAAAAGTTTATTAAAATATCTCATCCACCTATTTTCAATATCTTTTCTAAGAAAAACACTTTATTATTTTCATCTTTAATACCCCTCACTTGAACTATGTCTTTACTTCTCCTATATCTTTGGTTGACTAACTTATACATATATATCTTTCACCTTCTTTATATCTAATCTATCAGTATAAATCACTAAAATAAATTTTTTGCATCATATATCGCTTTCTTAGAATCTCTACGCCATTTTATATATTTCCCAATTCTCCAATTTTACATCTAAACCAAGTTTTATAACAATGTTTCTTATTTCTTATCTTTTCTAGACACTCGACTTCACCACCAACTATTCTTATTAAAAGAAGTTTTCCTTTTGATTCGCCAAGTATCTTTAAGAACTGCTTAATTTCACTGATATTTTTCCCACATAACGTTAAATTCTTATGAACATTCCAAACTCTAATTTCTTGTAGCTTGCTCTTAAAATATTTTATTTGTGTTCTTAAGTGTCCCCATCTAATCCTAGGATAATAATTTAGTTTATTTTTTCTCTTACAACCTTTCATCTTAAAAGTTAACAAATTGTTGAAAAGTTAACAAATTTCTCTACAATTTTTATGTAGACCAATTTTGGTAATTACTTATGGATGCGCTACAATTTTCGTAAACGTCATATGAAAAGAGTATGAAATGTTGAAAAATATACCTTGTGCCTATATTTTGCACATATCTCACATATTTTTTGGCCAAATTGGATGAAATATGTATCGTTGCAAAGCCAAGGAATTTTTCTACAATTAAATCAATTCATACTAGTGATAGCTCGACTTGATTCATTCACTTGAATCATCCAAAATAAAGTTGAGCTAAATTAGGGGATTCATAATGAAAAGAGAAGATTTATCATCTCATATATCACACCAACAATAAACCAAAAAAAAATGAAAAGTGCATATTTCAAAAGTGTGCAAAAACAACATCATACATGTAGGTAGTATATCTAGAAAATCAACAAAATATAATGTTAGTTTGCAATAACAACACTCAAATCTCAATAGAGAATGATGGTGCAGTACAAATCAACAAATTAAATGAAAGTAATTTTACACCACATTAACATATCACAATAAACTTATTTAGAATTTAAGTACTAAACATAACATAAAAAAATATACATTAAAAGTTTGATATATTTAATAAAATATCCTAGTGCATTACATCCTAACATCATTAATCATCACTTAGGTCTACATTCAACAAAAGAAAATTTAATTTTACAATAAGGAATTATTGCACGAGATAGTGATTAACAAAAGATTGAACAATCATTACAAAAATTTTAAAATATAAAATCATTTTCTTAACTCCTTGTGCATAATTTTAGCCTTTCATTCTACAAATCTTGAAAGAATGGATTGAATCATTATAAGATTTTTTTGATAAGTTTTGATAAATTACGTCAATCTCTTCTTAGAAAAGCTTGGAATACAAGAAATCTCTGCCACGAGTTCATTGAACATTTATCTTTTCTTAGAATCTCTCGTTGAACTCTAGATTGCATTTGTAACTTAGGCTACACTATCAGTCATGATAATATAATCACATAGAGACTGATTACTATCATCATTTTTGGTCTTCTTGCATTTAGCAAATCCTTTCGAAGATGAAGGTATTAATCTTCTTTTCGTTTTTGTGGAGTCCTGTGTAAGATCCGCTTCGGGACAATCAGTGGGTAGGGATGCATCTAGACATGTCTCGATAAAACTTAAAGGCTCGTCATCACCTAAACTAATATATTGAGTATCAAAAGAAGTTTCAGAAGTTCTTGACTTTGCCCATCTCTTGTGGCATGGTCTTCACCACAAACCTTCTTAAATTCATTATAATTTGCAATTAGAATATTTAAAAATTTAACATCTTCGGGGAAAACCTGCGATGCAATAAGTAAAAAGCTTAATGTATATTTCTTGACAATATTATGAGGGAATATATATGTTACAAAAAATATCTGAATGTATGTATATTGTTTTGTCCTATCAATATCATTTTCTTATTTTTATTCTAAAACACATCTGATTTTTTTTCTTAGTTTATAATCCTCTTTGATGTCATATCTGATTCTTACACTACTCCGATGTGACTTCAATTTTAAATTTCTCTTTTAATTTATAAGAAACACTTTTGTACACAGTTTTAAACCTTAAGCGCTTCTCATATTTACATCAATATACTCACATGATTTCTAGAAGCTCTGAAATCCATTCTAATTCTAGACAAAATGTTTTCGTTTACTTTTTAGAGCAGGTGGGAGGTTAGAAGGAAGATGATCCATTAATCTAATTAAGCAATCATTATATTGAAGCAAGCATTAATAGTTAACATGATTAATATGTATTTTATAAAAAAAAGTTATTTAAAAAAAAGACACTTATGAAAACAAAGATGCCTTATTCTTGTCAAAAATAAATATTTGTACCATTCATAAAATATATTAACTAAAAAAAACATATATTTATCATCAAAAATATATTTATATAATTTGCAAAAAAAATATTTACATCATTTACTAAAGAAATATAATTTAAAAAAAGATAATAAATCTATCATGATAAAATATGGATTACTTGCTAAACATGATATTTTCTGCCATCTAAATTTCTAGCTAATAACTAATTTCGTTCATACAGCTCCAAATTATATTAGTCACTTGCTCCCTTTTGTCTAACCACTCACCAGAATTGTCTATAACTCTCATGTTATGTGTTCTCTTAACCCACTCATCATTTAGAAGAGTGAAATCATCTCTCCCTTCTGAAATGATGCAATTATGTAATATACAAGATATAAGTATAATTTCAACTTGTGTTTGTAATAGAAAATATAGGCCGCACTTGATAATTCTAAATTTATTTTTCAAAGAATCAAAAGCACACTCCACTGTAGTACGGAGTGATGAATGTCAAAGGTTAAACAAATCTTTAATCATTTGTTGGTCTAATGTTAATGAATTATTTAAGATGATATATTATGGCACGATATAAAGATATAAAACCCTTCCTAGTAGAATTCTCACCGTCCACTAGATAGTACTTACCTATGAATGAGTGTGAAATATTATTTTTTAGAAGTAAAATAATTAATGAAAATGATATTTATATTATAAACATTTTGTATCTTCTGGAATAACCAGACCATTAGATCGTTCTAATGCATTACGAAGTACTGTAGCATCATATGCTGAACCTTCTCAACCAGCTAAGATATATGTAAATCTCAAATCGAAGTCTATTGTTGCAAGCATATTTTGAGTGAGATAAGATTTTCTTCCTTTAAAAGTAAATTCATACTCCTTAGGAACCTTAGCTTTAATATGGGTTCCATCAAGAGCTCCAATACAATCCTAAAATTAATAAGTTGTATTAATAAGAGCAATAAAACACTTATGTAAGATATAATTATCGTACCTTAAAGAAAGACATGAATCTATTATTCTATTGTATTTTATGTGGAGTTTTCAATGATGGAGGCTTGATCATCTCATATCGTAACTCATATAAAATACAATACATCATTAAAGTACCTACTCACAGTTTCTTTGGATCGGTGAAAGTTGAAACGAAGAACCCGATTTCACACACTATGCTCAAGGATATGTAAAAATATTGCAATCTGGTCTTCAATTTGCATATTAAGTGTGTCTACAAGTAAACCTCTTGTGCAGAATAAAATGCATAATTTAAAAAAAATCAGTTTTTTTCATTTGAACCATATTTATGCAATCTAGAAAGATATGTTTCACGTTGAATATTTTACTTATAATTAATTCCTTGTTGATCTCTCTTCAGTGTATCTAATAAAACAAATATAGCAGTGATTGAGCTAGCAATGTAGGCATGAATGACTGAAGCAAGTTGATTTTCATTGATCTTTATATCATTTGAAAACTCATCATAATCAGAGGACCATCTTTTATTATCTTTTGATGTCTTAATCATTGACTTTTACAATGATTCAGTGAGCTGAGTTCTCAGAAAAAAAAGTAAGAAAAAATATTTAGAAGAATGACAAAGCCACCAAATTAGTTGAAAGACAAATGAATAATAAAGAAAATAAGACAAGGGAGAAGAGATGAGCAAAGCAGAGAATCATCATTTTTGTAATCATGGACATTTCGGTGAACAAAAAGTATACAACAACAATAACAACAAGTCTTTATCCCACTAAGTGGGGTTGACTATATGAATCATTCGTCTCCATTGTGTCTTATTAAGTGTCAAATTCTCATTTAATTCAAGTATATTAAGGTCATTTTTTATACATCTTAACTAAGTCTTTTTAGGTCTACCTCTACCCTTCTTAACATAAAGCAAATCTAATGCATCTACTCTCCTAACCGGGTCATCGGACGGCCGACGCTTTATGTGGTCAAATCATCTAAGACGACTCTCTCTAATCTTATCTGCCATTGGAGCTACTCCAACTTTTTCCCGAACATACTCATTTCGCATTTTATCTCTAAGAGTAAAGCCACTCATCCACCTAAGCATCCTCATCTCTGCTACACTTAACTTAGTCTTATGCTTCTCTTTTATTGACCAACATTTTGTACCATAAATCATTGCAGGTCTTACCACCATCTTATAAAATTTTCTCTGAAGTTTGAGCGGTACTTTTCTATCACACAATAGGCCAGATGCATTTCTCCATCTATTTCACCATCATTTTGAACAATAGAGCCTAAATAACTAAATCGCTCATTCTTTTTAATTACTTGTTCACCTAATATCACAACACTTTCACTAGAACTTCTACAACTAAAATTACATTCCATATATTCACTTTTAGATCTAGTTAAACAAAAACCTTTAGACTCTAAGGTTGACCTCCATAATTCAAGTTTCTCTTGGACTCCTCTAGTCTTATCAATAAGAAGAATGTCATCAGCAAAAAGCATACACCAAGGTACATCTTCATGTAAATGTCTAGTAAAAACATCCATAACTAAAGCAAAAAAGATAAGGGCTTTAAGCTGATCCTTGATGTAATCCAACTGAAATAGGAAAATATTTTGTCAATCCTCCTTGTGTTTGGACACAATAACAACTCTAGTATACATATCCATAATGACTTGAATATAACCAATATTAACTCCAATTTTTTTCTAGAACTCTCCAAAGAACATCTCTTGAAACTCTATCATAAGCTTTCTCTAAATCAATAAATATCATATGTAGATCTTTCTTATTTTCTCCATACTTCTCCATCAAACCTCATAACAAATGTATAGCATTTATAGTAGATCTACCTGCATGAAACTAAACTGATTGTGAGAAACTTTTGTATCATAAGAAGGGATCAAGAATTACCAATTTTTATTTAAGCCTCTTTGATGAAAATTTATATTTAGATTTTTAATTTTTTTGTTTGCTTTGAAAGATTTGGGGCTTCTCTTTCCAATAAATTTGGGTGAATTAGTCTTTGAGAAGAATATTTTATTCCATTCTTTATTTACATCATGAAACTTTTCTACAAACTTGATGTCTTCCCTAACAATCTACATATTATATGTTAAATAATACTACAAAGCTAAATAATAGTATTATAGAAATTAGCAAGACAACCTTCATGGAAAATAAACTTAATCAAGCAAATAAAATTTTATTGATTGCAACATTATCAATATAATCCTGCAATGTAATTATGAATCTTACTTCAAACTAAAATTTCAATAACAATGAACCAATCAACTATCAAACACACCACCACCTTATAAGGGCCATGCTAGGACAGCTTAAGCTTGATATGACTAAGCTAAGCATCAAATGAGCAGAAAGTAAATTAGCATTTTTTCAATGATCTTGAAATTCTTCATTTTTCTCACAAAGCAGCTCTACATTAATCATGAAACTTGTAATATGCAGGAAACAAACGATTGAAAGTGAATCTATATCTGAATTTCATTGAGATATAAATCAAAAATCAAGAAGCAATTAGAGAAGAAAATGAGGGAAAATTCTGAAAGAAGAAAACCGGGTGAAAATCATATGAAAACCTTCCATAGTTTTGGCAAATGAATTGGTTTAAGTTTTGGGGAAGGAAATGGGATGTTGGAGACGCTGATGACTTCAGATGAAAAGCTCGACGCCTTGGATGGAATCGCCAGTGAGCTTGACTTGAGATCGCAGATACAACTCTTACGATCGTAGCTCCAATGGGCGCAGTGCACCTCTCATGGTTGCACCTACAGCTCTATGGGTGAAGGCTTGCCGGTCCTAGCTCTTGCCAAGTAGATCCTACGGGCGTAGCACTGCCGATCCCAGCAACCGCGGTGTAGCTCTCATAGTCGCGGTTAAAGCCTTTGTCGCGACCGTTATCACGTGAGACGAAGGGGATCACGTGCGCATTGAGTTTTCAATCCCGTGATTGTGATTTCTAATTTCATTGGATTCAAAATTATTTGATTTACACAAAGAATAGTTTGTATAGAGAATTTCAAATACCGTGAAATTTTACATGGTATTTACTTTGTCTCACACCAAACACCAAATAATTTAAATTACATGTATTTAATTTACATTACACTTCTTTTACTTCCAACCAAATTGCCACTTAAAGGAAATGATAACTTATGATGTTTAGCAATCTCAAAAGTTTCTTGATAAAATTGTTCAATGTTAACTTTTTTGACTATTGAGGAAAATATACATTTGATGATTTTAAAAGATGGGTTCTCTAATCAATAATGATTATTTAAAATATGAATTCTCTAATTAATAATGATGATCACAATATCTTTATTAAAAATTAAAAATGGAGAAAAATGGATGATTGTTATAATCATTTTTTTGAAGTAGGCATACCCTATCTATTTCTCTAGCATCTCCCATCATCTTCCTCATAGTTAGGCTATGAGAAACATGATCAATAAAGAGAATTCCACCTTGTAGTTTTAATTTTGGGTTATTTTATGAATAGATAAAAAATTAGAACAGATGAGGGATATACAATATCTTATTAAGGGTAAGTGGAGGGAAAATAGAATATTTTTTTTATCTTGTAATAGTAGTTAAGTAGTGGATTATTTTGAATTTTCTATGATTGTAGGTTTAGATTGCCAGAGTTTGTTATATGGTTAGTGACAGTTGAATTTATTACTCATGAAAGAATTCTTTGAGGTTTTAAAAAATTATAAAGATTATAAGTTTCCCTATTTCGAGGTAGAGAGCATGACCCATGTGGCTTTTCTAGAGAGTTGAGAATGTATCATAACCTGTTTTTTTTTTTTATTCTTTTGAGTTTAGCTCTTCAATCTTGGCGTGGCTATCTTTTTGATTGACTTTTTTATGTCCACCATGTTAATCAGACCTTCCATGTAGCTTCTTATAATTTTCTTTTGTGTCCCTTCTTGTAGTAGTTGCAATGCAAGTTATTTTGTGATGAAATTTGTCTTTCATTTTTAGAAAGTTCAGTGGCAATCAATTATTATCTAGAGTTTTTGTGATTGCCTTAACTGACCTTTCTGAGTTGGATGTTTCTAACATTATAGTCCATTGTCCTTTTGTAGCTTATACGAAGGAGAAGGCTTCATTAAGAGAGGGCATGATTTTTTTGCCCAATATTTTGTTATGAATTTGATCAATTCTATAGTGAAACTTACATGAAACTCAATGATCCATTATCCACATTATTTTAAAACCATAATTTCATCACTACATTTCATATTGAGATCTTGTTAGTAATGCAACTCTAATCATAAAACCTTCATTGCATGGAACTATTCAATGATAGAAAGATTATCTTGTTTGATGATTGAGAGTTTTGTCTTGATCTTAAAATTAGGACACCATTCTTGATTTCTGAGTATTTTTGTTTCACGACTTTTTTTTTTCTGCTATTTTGAAGAACATGTAAGGTCCACTAACATTCGGAGTCATGAATTTCCATCATGATGACATGATTACGAGTTTGCTTCATCCCAAAACGTTAACTTTGGGCTAGTAGGATTCAGAGGAGAATATAAGGTTGTGAATTTTCCTTTTTTTTTTTTTCTTTTATGTGGTCTCCACTTCCGCATACTACTTCACATAATTTCTTTCACTTAGCCGATATGATCTTTGCAACACATTTAATTTTCTTTTGATTCTTATCATTCATGATGGTTCTCTTGTGGAGAAGCAAGATATGGAGAGTAAAGTAAGAGAAAAAGAAATTAGACTGAAAAATTGGTTGGGAATCATATCCCTAACTTAGTGCTTTGTACCATGTAGAAAATAGGGGAATGGCAAAAATGTGTTTACATTCTAATAAATTTAAAGGATTTTATACATAGAGCTGTCTATATATCTTTTAAAAATAATAATTATAATTTAAAACTTTTTCTAAGACTTTGTGAATCTGCAAGCCTTTAGGTTTCCAATTTTTCCCATGGATCCATGCGCCTTTTGTTTTCTTTTTCTATTTTGCTATACTTGTTGGACCACCAATCGTAGTTGCATACTTTCTATCTCTTGCATGATCACCCATAAATTCTTTATGAACTTGTTGTCACAACCATCAACTCCCATTGCTTCTTTTGTGCACTTCCTTGGCTATGCACCACCGCCCTACTTCTATTTTAGGTCAGCCAACTATCCTGCGTTCTGCAACATATTGTTATTAAAAATTTTCCCATGTCCATCATAGTCATAATACCACGTAAAAATGATCTGAAATTATTTATTTTGTCCCATCTTTATTCTTGTGATTCTTCTACCTTGCATTCATTTGTGTGTGTGCGTGCTTATACTTATATAGAAATTAGAAGTCAACATTAATAAATTCTTAGGTTAGTTTTGGGGAATTCAAAATAATGGTGATTTTGCAATTGTTGAATTTTTGTTTTTTATTTTGATTCTTCCCCTGTTCATTTAGATCATACTCTTTTTATATTTACTTTCTTTTCATTCTTTGATTATGATATCTATTTGCTGACTATATCTTTTCCTCTATCTCTCTCCCTCCCCCATACCTTTTTGCTTTGTCTTTAGGTTTGCCTGATTCTAATGGTTACATATATGTTGAAGCAAATGGTGGCTTGAACCAGCAACGCACATCAGTTATTTTTCTTCATTAAAATTTGTTTTTTTTTTTCATGATTTTGATCATTAAATGGTTTAAACAAATTCAATAAATGATTTTCATTCTTTTTTGGTTTTGTAGATATGCAATGCAGTGGCGGTGGCTGGCTACCTTAATGCTACGCTTGTAATCCCAAATTTTCACTATCACAGTATTTGGAGAGATCCTAGGTTTTTGAATACTAAATCACTGGTGTATTTTCTTCATTACTTAGTTCAATTTAAACTTAATCTTTATATTTGCTATTGAATTACGTTGTATGTAGGGATATCCTAGGTTTGTGAATACTCAATCATTGATGCATCTTCTTTATTAACCTTGTTCAATATGAGCTTGATCATCACATTTGCTAATGAATTCATTATTGTTATTAAAGGCACTGGGTGCCCTCTAAGTAACATGCATACTTAATACTCAGTGCATTAAATGTGCTCTCGTAAGTGCATGAGGTGCTAAAAATTGTATATTTTAATTATTTGGTTTTTTTGGACATTAGTATATAATAATAATAATCATATTAAAATATCAATTTGTTATAGGCAAAAAATTGATTTCCAAATTTTGGGTTATTCTAAAATTATAAAATCTTGTAAAATAGATTTTCTAAAACATTGCCTGCAAGGTTCAAAAGTTATGTTTTGCTTAAACAAGTATATACAAGTTTAAGTTGGTAGCTTTATAGCATAAGGTTAATCTAACCTTCACCATTATGTATTGATTCTATTCATCTTCTTCGTCATTTATACTCTATGTCCATTGTTAAATTTGTTGCTCTCCATCTCATAGCATGGCTATTAATGCTTTAAAAATAAAAATAAAAAACTCACATCACAAAGGCTAGCATCTGGGCGCTTAGCTCCTTACACAAAGGCACGTAGTGTTTACCTAGGTAGTGCCTACCAATGACTCTTGCTTAGTAGGCATTAGAGGCCTTGCAGCCTTGCATTTCATGAGTACCCAGGTAAGTGTCCAACTCATCCTTATAAGTCATATATTATTGTTAGGTTCGGTAATTCTTAAAAATGGAAATTGTGATGGTAATGTCATTGATAAGATTTAATTATAATCACATTTAAACAAGTCTTTTATTTACGAGGATTAACCATGTCTCTATCAAGAAGCATGGGGCAAGTTCAAATAAGTACTTTATTGATTTCTTCAACTATGATTACGTTAAACACATCATTTTTTGTTATGTTTCATGGATTCTATGCCCCATTGGAAATTGTTAACACCTCCAGCAAGCCTTATGGTTAGGTGGACGCCATCATCTTCATCATTTTCTCTCTCTGTAGTTGACTGTTGGTGCTCTGATACGTACTAATATTACTTCTTTTGTTTGAAAGATCTGCACAAATACCCAAAAATCAATTTTGAAGCCAAAACATTTTGATTTTGTTCGATGAACCTGTTAAATTACGAAAGAATTTTTTTGAGTAAACTAGTAAAGACGCATTACCTTCATCTAAAGATGTGGCATACTTCTGAAGTTGTAGTAGTATCATTGTCATTATTAAGTATGTTGAGTTTTCTTGAAGGAGTATCAATAACCTGGTCTTGATCTTATTGTTGTCTTTGGAGAAGATGCTTCAAATCTAGAAGCTAAAGAAGATGGGTGCCTTCCAAAAGGTGGATTGCCTTGCTGGAGATTCATAATTGATTTGCTAGTCATTTGATGGATAAAATCAAGAGCTTTTAGGAAATGAGATGGAAGTTTATTAAGACTTTGAATATAACTTTGAATTTGAATTTGGCTTATTATGTGAGTATTAGGAGTTTTTGTGGAAGGTTGCTGAAGTGGAAGATGGGGCGATGGGAGGCAAAGTTGGAAAAAGAGGGAAAAATAATAGAACTTGATTTCAAAGTGATTCTGCATATTCCATGAACCAAACTGTGACTTTGACACCAATTTGATCCAGGTTGGTTTTGAGAAAATTAGAAGAGGTAATAGAGATGATGTAAAAGATGAAACGATTAATAAAAATAAAGAATTAAGCAAGCTTCACACTTGTATAATGAGATAACTTTTCTCAAACGTTTTCTAAGCTACACACGATCTAGGATTAAAACCCTGGAATAAATAAAGAAGAATTGCTTCTACATCTATATTAAGAGTTTTATTTATGCCATCAACTTTCTTAGATGATTTAAAATTTTTATATTGATTGATAGAAAAAGTTATATACTAACAAACTAACTACTAATAAACTGACAAAGTACTAGCAACTAACAAATTACTAGCAAATTAACAAATTGCGAACAAACTAACAAATTACTAACAAATTGATATCAAACTAGAAACATATTTCTAACAAATTTAATGATATTGACTGAAATCAATCATTAGAAAATAATAAAATCTAAAGAACATAAAATGGTTTCATTATTCATGTCAGAAAAAATTTAGAATTTATGTCCGCATGAATTACATGACTGTTATGCTAATAAACATTCTACTTAGGCTTTCATTTGTGCTAATTTAAATGATTTCTTCAAATTTATCTCATTAACTCGTGTTTGTTGGTGGAAAATTGCTTGCAAAGAGCTGGGAGAGTGTCATTTGGCATTGATATAAGGGCTTTTACTGTCCTTTGAAGAATCTTGCAGAGATCAGTTCTTCTGCCTTAAACTAAGATATATATTCTATTTTGATGCTTTGTTTCTTATAACTATGTTTGTTGTTCTATGGAGCTAGAGTTTCATTGACTAAGTATCCATATTATTTCATACATTTAATATTAAAATGGCATAATAGCAATTGGTACGTGTAAAATTGTCTGCAATGATAATTTCTTTTATTCATTTAGTTGTAGCTAGTTAAATGGTTTTGGTAATAGACCTAATATGCATTATTCATTTATGTTGCAGCAAGTTCAATGATATTTACGATGAAGTCTATTTTATTACAACTCTGCAAAGTTTTGTACGGGTGGTTAATAAAATTCCAGAATATATAATGGAAAGGTTTGGCCATAATATGAGCAATGTTTACAACTTCAGGATAAAGGCTTGGTCTTCTATTCGTTATTACAGGGATGCTGTTCTTCCAAAGTTAACTGAAGAAAGGTGAGTACTCTATTATTTTCATCTCAGATATGCTCATCATTTTGTTAATTTCTTTAGAATATGTTAGTGAATATAATTATAAGATGCTTTTGATTGTTCTAAACTAAGGGTGCATTTGAGATAGTTGTAGCTGTTTGAAAAATCAATGGTAGAGCTGCTGCAGAAGAAACTGTCGTCTAAAAATTGTGATGGATATTACAATTTTTTTTATTTAAAAAAATTCAGGCCGTAGCTTTCGGTAGTCATCGCACTCTACCAAGCAGATTGAAAAACGCAGTTTCTCACCGCACCGTAAAACGCATCCACATTGTAGTTTCCTAAATGGTAACTGTAGTGTGATGCGAAAACACACGGCATCTCATCGCTGCCCCAAATGCACTATAAATTTAACATTCGAAAGCGTAGGTTAGTTCATATGATCCATATTTTTTTAGATTAGGGAGTGGTCTAGAGTAGAACATATTGAAAACTTTGGGTTTAACATTAGAACCAAGATAACAAAGTAAATGTTCAAAAGAAATGTCACTAGTTTTTCTAGGCGCATTTTCTTAGTCCTGGATTTTTCTTGATGTTCAGTTTAGTTTTTCAAATCATCAAATTTAAACAAAATATTCAATGTCTTCGCAGAAGGCCTATATCAATAGATTTATATAAAAAAAATGATGTAGGACTAAATTTGTTCAAATTTAGTTTGTTCAAATTTAGTAAGTTGAGGGACCCACCTGGATAAATTTGGAATTAAAAATGGAAAATCTGAAGGTCTAAGGATCATTTTAACTTTTTATTTTAAAAAAAAAAAGATGTTGACTTTATGTATATAAAATATGATGTGCGTTATGTTGAACTTGCTAATCTTACAATAGATATGGTGCTATACATTTTTGCTCTTAGCTTCCATATAAGAGGTGACGGGTTTAAATCAACCACTATCCCACCCTATCAAAAACAAGGGGAATCTATTTATCTCTAGTGCATTGTGAAGATAACTAAAAGCTGAGAGACCCTTGGCAGAAGTATATATATATTTATGTAGTCAATGTAAAATGATCCTTTACCTTGGTTTGTCATTTGGAAATCTAAAAGAAACCAATTATCACAAAGTCTCTAGCAAAGGTATAAGTGAGTCGAGTTTGAGCGAGCTTATTGTGTGCTCATGTTCGATTCATTTAAATTTTTGTATTCGAATTCGAATCATTTTCAAAATTGTTCATGAAGATTTTTTCTATTCAACTTCTTTGAATTTGAGCTAATCAATAGCTGATTTTGGGCAGATGGAAGTAAGCAAATAAATAACAAGCCTATTATGATCATAATATTCTACTTATCTACTAATCAATTAATAAATTAAAACTAATTAATAACATAAAAATAATTTATAAGTATTTTATAAATTATTGATGGATTTATTTAATTCATCATCAAAAACTAAAAAATCACATAATATGAAAAAGAAAGGAAATCTCAATGTTAAATGTTAATCAAAGTAAAAGTGTCAAATATAATTCTAGATAAGTATTTACTTAAAATTTAAATACACCAGTGGATCATGAGCCTTAGCAATTTCTTTTTCATTTTCATTATTTTTAAAATAGTCATTATATGTGAATTCGATCATGATCTAATTTCGTCTCATCATCATTTTCAAAATTTTCTGAGAGCATCATATTTTTTTACCTAATTATTTATATTAGTTAATATTATCAATATAATTTAAAAGAAAGTAACAAACTAATAACACAATTAAGCAATGTGTTATTAATATAAAAATTTAAAATACAAAAGAAATGAATTAAAAATTAATAACAATAAATTAGTAATAGTGAAAAATAAATGAAAATAAAACATTAAAAATTCAAAGAAAAATAATGTCATTTTATTTTTTATAAAATAAAATAAGGAACTTACCCGAAATAGAGAGGTTGAATGACACACTTATTTGTCTTAGTCATTTCGCTTTTTCTCCTTTAGCTGATGGACACAAAAATCTAGTGAGTTGATGGTTCTTGCTCCATATTTCACTTGATATACAGGTGGATCTTGCTCCTCTCTGCATTTGCTTCATTTGTTGCATGCTTGACCTAGTTTGACTCTTGACCTAAATAAAAAGATACATAGGTTGATCTAAAATGAATGATATATAACTATATTATTGTCACACCCATGATAACCACCATCAATCAATTATAAGGTGTAACAATAATATAACCATCTATTTTTAATCAAAAGGAATTTGATTATAATCACCAATCAATGTAGTAGAAGCATTTTCAAAAAAAAAAAAAAAAAAATCTATTTATCTATGTAACATCTATTGAGTTCAAAATATTTATCATATACATACCTGATTTTATTTTTATTTACATTAAAATTTTATAACTAAAATACAGTGGCATCAATAAAAACCTGAATCTCATTTGGGCTCAATCTTGTTTTTTCTTGTACCCGATAAATGATTGGTGACTGGATCAACTTCTTGGTTTCGTTCATGTTGAAATCTTTTTTTGTATGCAATTTTAAATGCTTGCTCTTCTCTTCTCCTTTTTCCCTTATTCTTCTTCTTTTCCTCTTCCTTTTTTTTTTTTTTTCCTGATTTCTTGTCTTCTCCCCAGCCAACTTTTGTTCTCTGCTTCTCATTCTCTGATTGCAGCCACAAAATGGGTTAACATGGGGATATAACAATTGCTTAATGCTTTTATATATATATATATATATAATTACTTAAATCATTTATAATATTTTGTATAATGCTACAACCAATGCATTCTGTTATAAGTGGAATTCCAACTTGCTGAACAAATTAGTTCTATCTATTGTAACAATAAAAGGATACTTATGTTAATTAAACTTTTGAACAAAATTAATCATATAAGCTGATATTTCAAATTATTATTATTATTATTATTATTATTATTATTATTATTATTTATATTTATATATATAAATTTAGAATTTTATAAAAATAAATTTAGTTAGTTTTATGGTGTGCAAAAATTGGGGTATAAAATTTTGAGTAATTTAACTTTACCTACACAAAAATTTTGGTTTTATAATTTTTCCCTCAATGAAATGCCATCCTTAAAATTTATTTTCTTCATAATTTTTCAAATAAGTGAGAAAAAATTTCTCCAATATCTTCATCTTTTTTCAAATTTGCTTGTTTTGTTGATTTGTGCTTCCACTTCACTTTTACAAAGAGATTATGTTTATTTCTCAATTTCTTAATATCAAATTTTAATATCCTTTTTGGTTCTTCTAGGTAAGTCAGAGTGTTTTTGCATTTCAATTTTATCATGTGGTATCTTTTGATTTGCGTGTGTAACTCCTTTTCTAAGGATTGATATATGAAAATTATTGTGCACATCAGACATGTTTGAGGGCAACACTAATTTGTAAGTAATTTCTACAATTTTTAAAATAATTTCAAATGCCCCAATTTATTTAAGAATTAAAACTCAAATGATCTTCTTGGACAAATTTAGATGTGCCTTTCATTTGTCTAATTTTCAAGAATACAAATTCTCCAATTTGAAATTCAACCATTTTAAGGTTTTGGGTCATAATATTTTCTTTGATGATTTTGATCAGCATTTAATCTATCTCTGGTCAACTTGATTTTCTCAGTAGTTTGATTGACTAATTATAGACCCATCAATTGTGCTCTTCAATTTCAATCCAACTCAAATGAATTTTATTTTCAACCATATAAAGTTTCATAAGATGTTATTTTAATGCTTCATTGATTGCTGTTATTATAAGTAAATTCTATCAAAAAAAGTATGATTCTCCTAGCTACCACCAAAATCTAAGATGCATAATCTCAATAAATCCTTCAATATTTGAATAGTTATCTTTGATTCATCATTTGTTTGAAGATAAAAAGTTGTGCTAAAATGCAAGTACCCCAAACTTTCATGAATGCTTTTTCACAGCTTTGATGTGAACTTGTCATCTCTATATTATATAATTACTTTAGGAAGTCCATGTTGTCTGATAATTTTTTTGACAAATATTGCCATTTTTTCCACTAAATTCATTTGTTAAATAGGTAAAAAGTATGCTGACTTTGTCAATCTATCAATTACAACTTAAATGCAATCATGCCCTTGCTTTGACCTAAGAAAATGTCACAAAATTCTTAGTTATATCTTTCCATTTTTACTCCGGTATCGATAATGATTGTAACATACTACTAAGCTTATGATGTTCAACTTTAACTACTTATAGTACACACATTTTACCATGTATTTTACTACATGTTTCTTCATCCCAAGCTACCAAAATAATTTCATCAAATCTTTATACATTTTGATACTACTTGCATGAATTGAATAATCCGAATAATATGCCTCATATATAATCTCTTGAATCAACTCATAGTCTCTTTGAACCCACACCAACAATAATAACAACAAGTTTTTATCCCACTGTGTGGTGTCGTTTATATGAATTCTTTTTCTCCAATGTGTCCTATTGAGTGTCATATTCTTATTTAATTCTAATAAAATAAGGTTATTTTTAATACTTCATAACTAAGTCTTTTTAGGTATACTTCTACCTTTCTTAACCTAAGTCTAATCTAATACATTTACTTTCCTAATTGGGTCATTAGACGACTGATATTTTATGTGACCAAACAATTCAAGTTGACTCTCCAATCTTTTCATGTGTATATTCATTTTCAAAGTTTAAAATTACTTAATTGGGTGTTGAAGCTTTTTTCGTTTGTGAAGCGAGGTGTAAGCGTCAAGGTACTTTGAGGTGTAAGTTTCATATTCATACAATTAAGTATAGTAAAAATTATGGTGAAAATAAATAAACTAACATTCTAGTATGTAAATGAACCTCCTAATATCTAAGAAGTAACAAAGTGTATGTTTAGCAAATAAAAAATTACGTAAATTATAAATGTTCATGTAAGAAATTGTGCATAGATAGATGACGATAATCATTCAAAAGACATCAAATATGCATTTAAAAATAGATGAAATATGTTCAAAAGAAAATCTTCATAAATCCAGTTCCAAAAAGACAAGTAAACAAAATAAAAAATTGTCAGGACTATTTTCGCTCAATGGATTTTCCTTAGAGTCATCATCATAATGTGTAGCTTTCTCCCATGCTTCATTTTCAATAGACTTTAAGTTCTTTAATTATTTCTCATCTTCTTTAGCCTCATTCATCTTTCTCTTCTCTAACCATTAACAAATAACAATTAATATGAATTTTAAAAAAATAATTAAAATATAGTTCAATTTGAATTAATTAAATTTTAATAGATACCTATTCGCTTCATCTCTTGGTAGTGTGTAGTTGATGTGTAAGCTTTATTTTCTCCATGGAAGAAATCTACCTTTAAGAGTTTCCCATTATAAATCAATTGGTGTGAGCTCAGTGCAATCATTCACAAGCCATTCATCATTTCATTGTATGTCTTCACATATCAAGTGGTCCTCATCATCTTTCAAATTCTCTCATAAATTTTTTTCCCTCAATAACTTTTTGTATGTGATGTATGCTAAAGAATTTATTCTAAGGGTTGTCAAATGATTCCTTCTATTTGTTTGAACCTGGTTGTAAGTGCTCTAATTTCATTCACAACTGGATGATGAACATGTCACTCAATATTTTGACATTAAAATGTTATAGCTCTATGATTCCATCATCAATTTCGATCCACTACTCAAATAAAATTACAATGAAAAAGATATATAATTAGAATCATAAAGGCATAAAATGAAGATTTTGAAATAGTACAATTAAAATTTTTTTCAATGAAACTTTTTAAAAGATGTTTTGAAATAATATTCTTTGTTTATTGCAGCTTAGAAAACTTTTCGTATTCTTAATTGGAATAAGTTGTATGTCAATAGTAGCGCTCTCTACAAGATTAGCAATCAACCTATTTGTATAATTGTATAAACCCAATATAATCCTGAATTGGTTTACTTATTTTCAGCATATTGAAATTGAGGGTTTAAGCAATATCTGATTTCATTTAAATGGTAGTGGAGCTCAAGTTCCCATTTATCATCGTAATATTTCGGATTTCTTTGTAGATACTCTTTTCTCCTTTTAGTTTGTGGGCAATTAATTTTTTTGCCTCATCCATTGCATTATATATAAACCCCTAGCTGGCTTTTTCTCTACTTCCATCAACCTTAGAACATGCACCAATGGGCGTGTGATTGTAATTTTGTATGCTATATATGATCAAATCTTCTCATTCAAAATAATTTTTCTTATCTCTTTGTCTTTAGCTTTTTTTTCTTATATTAGATCCAAGCCATTGTGTAGTAGATATTACCTCCAATGGCTACTGAGCTTCCAACATACCTTGCAAAGTTAGGTAACTTGTAGCAAATATTGTAGTAGCTAGCCGTAGCAATTCTTTCTTTACAAACTTTTGCATTAAAGGTAAGACCCATGAATGCTTATAAATGAACTTATTAATCTTCTTGACTTTTTGTAATGCATTCTTATGCTGCACAGCTCAACATGCTTCTCCAATATCAGGTCAATGTGATGTGCTGTACAAGGGGTTCGATATAAATGTTCTCTTCTCCATTAATTTATTCTCAACTTTCTGTAGGCACTTGTATTATCTGAAATAGCTGCATAATATGCTACTCTTCATTCTCCTCGACCACGTCATCTAGTAGTCTAAAAATATCTACATCTTAATCTGGTCAGATGTTTCAATGGACTTTAAAGAAAAATAGTATCATAAGGATTGTTTACCAAGACATTGATAAGACTTTTATACTTCATGTTTGACCACCCGTTAGACATCATAGTAGCTCCTATTTGACTCCAAGTTTGTTTGATCTCCTATATGTATTTCTCTATGATGATAAGCTCCTCCTTCAAAATTCAAATTCTTAAATCATACATAGAATAGGGCATAAAACCCCAACCATAAGCATCTATCGACTATATCGTGTTAAGTAGTAAGGTGTGAGGTTGCTATATCGAATGGAATGACATTCTCACAAAAAAATCTCCCAATATCTAGGTAGACAAGTCGACGCGCTTCTCTAGCATGTTTAGATGGCATCTTTTATGAATTAGGTGCCAGCTTGCCATGATTTCTATCACCATCTACATGAATCATAAACTGATCCATAGACTCTTTAGCACCTCTAATAGATATTGTTGGCAAGCATCAGGTTCACTTCCATAATAGGAGCCGACATCAACTTTGTCATCGAACTATTGCTGTGAAAGATGCTTTAATGTTGTCGCCTTCTTCATATAAGATTGTATCTCCTCTTTCATAGCTTTAGGGACATTAACACATGGTGCAACGTTCTTATGTGAACCTAAGATGTGCTCTTTCATTCTTGTAACACCGCCTTTCATCTTATCACATTAATTGCATTTTAGATACACATAAATTTTGTCACCTCTACCAATATCAACCTAAACGCTATGTTTCCACGTCGGATCTTTTCTATAACTCATAGATTTAACTTTATCACGAACTATTGTTATGTTACTCTGCACAATTAAAATACTAATTTTTATTATTCAAATCATCTACAATAACATAAACGAGACAAAAAATAGGGTTTGGATCCTAAGAAATTCTCATCGACAGAGGAAAACAGCAGAATGATGTTGTGGTTTCAACAATGTCGACGGTGACAGTAAGTGGCAGCAATGGTGATGTCAAGATCGACAGTTATTTATTGAAAACCCTAAACAAGAAAAAGATAAGAGTTGTAGGAGGCGACAAGAACAATAGGCGGTGGTGGTAAGAGCAGCAACTATATCTTGTTGCGGAGTCGGTAGGTTCAACGACAATGACAAGAGGCAAAACATCATCATGTGATAGAAGATTAACAGATGAAAAGTTGAAAACAGAGGTGCTATTAACAAAACAAAATATTTATTAATATTTTGCCTCTTTCCCTTAGATCAAAACTTGTTTGGCTTATCAAAACATTTTGATAAACATTAACATTGTTAAAATATTTTAAAAATAATATTGTTTTTGAAAAAAAATAAATAAAAACACAACAAAATTGATCCCAAACAACCCTTTAGTTTTTACATTTGAAGTGTAAGCCTCATTGCATTTTTGTCTGGATTATGTAGAGGTGCAACTTTTATTGTGCAATTTCAAACAATGTTTGTTTCTAATTTTGTCTTTTAAGTGTAAAGCCACTTATCCACCTGAGCATTCTTATCTTTACAATACTTAATTTTATGTTTCTTTTTTACTGGTCAATATTCTGCACCATAAAGTATTGCAAGTCTCGCCATCATCTTTTTAAATTTTTTTTTAAGTTTAAGCGGTACTTTTCTATCACATACCAGGCTTGATGCATTTGTTTACTTCAACCATCCAACTTGAATTCTACTATTAACAATCCAACTCTTGGAACCCAAAGATGTGCAATACAGTTGATCTCTTGCATGTTTGTATTTGATCAAACAATTTCTGACAATTTTTCTAGCTTTTTGTGTATCCTTAGTTCTTTCCTCCAAAGTAGGTTGTATAATTATCTAATGTAAATTGCTCATGCCTTAAATCACTTTGTACTATAATTTCTAGTTGCAAAGCCTCCATTTACTCGGTCAAATTTGTTGCTTGAGTTAACATCCAACTTGCATATCCACTAGATTTTTGACTCAATGTATCCGTTATTATATTTGCCTTTCCTGGATAATAATATTGTATATTGAGATCGTAATTCTTTATTACTTATAACCATCTTCGTTAGTAAGTTTAATTCTTTCAGGGTGAAAATATATTTCAAACTCTTATGATCAGCAAACACTTTACATCTTATCACATATAAATAATCCCTCTAAAATTTGAGAGCAAATATTATTGCAGCCAATTTTAAATCATTCTTCGAGTTGTTCAACTCATTTGGTTTTAACTGCCTGGATGCATAAGCATTAACTTTTCTTTTTTGCATTAAGACATATCCTAAACTTTCTAAAGATGCACAAATATATATTTAAAATTTCTCAGTTTTAGATGAAATTGTTAACATTGGTGTTGATGCCAAACATCTCTTCAGGTCTTGAAAACTCTACTCACATTTATTTGTCCAATCAAATTTAATATATTTTCTGATCAATTTAGATAAAGGCATTGCAATATGAGAAAAATCTCATCACAAACCTTCTATAATAACAGCTAAACCTGGGATGCTTTGAATTTCTAACACATTGGTCAGCCTTGACCACTCAATCATCATCTCATCTTACCAGGATCAACTAAGATATCTTCACCACTAATGTTATGTTCCAAGAAAATGACACTTCTCAATCTAAAATAACATTTAGGAAGTTTAGCATCTAATTTATGCTTTCTAAGTAAATCAAACACAATCCTCAAATGGATGGCATGATCATCATCATTTCGAAATAAACCTAAATAGCATTAATGAAAACTATCACAAATTTATCAATATAAGACTTGAAAATTCTATTAATTATGTCCATGAATATGACTGGTGCATTGGTCAATCTGAAATACATTACTAAAATTGGTAATTCTCATATTTTGTGCTAAATGCAGTCTTTTTAATATCACTGTCCTTTACTCTTGATGATAATTTGATATTAAATCAATTTTAGAAAATATTGAATCTCCTACTAACTGATCAAACAAATCATCAATTATTGGAGAGGATATTTATTTTTGATAGTCATATTATTCAAATCTTTGTAGTTTATACATAGCCTCATTGTACCATTTTTCCTAACTAAAATAGGATCCCTCTATGGAGATGTACTGGGTTTAATGAAACCCTTATTAATCAATTTTGACACCTGGTGTTTTAGCTCTTGTAATTCTTAATTATCCATTTAATAATGTATTTTAACAATCAAATAGTTCCTGGATGAATATTTATTGCAAACTCAATCTGTTTTCTGGTGGCAAACCAACAAGCTTCTCAAGAAAAACATTAATATACTCATTCACCACTGGGATATTGCTTATATCACTAGCTGCCTCTTCGATTGCTTTTAACTTTGTTAAGATTGCTAATTCACTAGCTTTCATCTATTCGTTCACCCGAATAAAATTAATTAGAGATGCCACCACTTCTTTCTCACATTGAAAGTGGAATATCTTGTCATGGGGCACATCAAATTTAGATAGTGGTAGCAAGATTAATTTTGATTTGAATATTCTACCAGATATCCTAATATCAATAGGGCATAGCATATTGGCAAGCATGCTATCACCGGTAGGTAACTTGATATGCAAATAAGGAGTGAAGTAAATAGGTCCAATATGCCATCTAACAAAGAACATCTCATATATGAAAGAATGCGAAGCCCCAAAATCAAAGAGTATTCTAGTAGCAATATCAGAAATGCTAATCATATCTATCACAACTTCAAAAGACTCCTTGGCTTCTTGAGATGTCAGAACAAAGCTTGTGCTGGTACTATTCTTGTATTGGTTCCAGAAGATTTTGGTTTTATTTTCTTAATATTGATTTGATCAACGCAGGCTTCCCACTCTTGGGTTGCTTTAATCATTGCATTGTTTTTTCCCTTTGTCACCTTGAATATTCATTGGGCAATTTCTTTTTATATGACTTTGCTCCCCACAAAATTAACATCTTCCAGATATCATTAAGCACTTCCCTGAATGAGGCTTTCCACATATAACATATGCTATAGTAATACATTGACATTCCGACTATTGTGACTGTTGCTACGCATAAATAAGCTTTTGTTTTTTCTTGAAGAGATTTCTTCCTCTATTGTTAGTTGGTCTCTTTTTATTGTTACTTTCCTATTCCTGTTTTACCAAAATCATATCTTGTTCTAATAATCATGAACTCTCCACTAATTCAACAAAATCTTTGATGTGCAAAGGAATAAGAGGTTGACGAAGCCGATCCTCAGCCCGTTCAAAAGTTTGTAATATTTTCACTTGGAGTATTGACCAAATGTGGAGCATATCTAGGCAGTGATGCAAATTGAGCTTCATCACTGTTTTGGAACCCTAAATCAATTTTACAAAACTATCTTGCATTACTTGTCTCGCAGGAGGGATAAATCAATTTCTATAAGTGTTGCAGGAGTTTTATTAATTTTAAGTCTTTTGTGAGTGATAAATAGGATCTCTCATGCATGTAAAATTCATCAAAATTGAGTATATGAATAACAAATCTAGTTTTTATGAGTTCTTTTGTGCATGATGGTTATATTTTTCAAGCAGACAGCTATTTCTGTGGTCGAGTTTCTTTGTACTTACATGACACTGTGGTTCTTCCGAGGTGATTTATATCATTATTATTAGGTTAGATTGTTTATTGGTATGTGCGTGTTTGGAATTTTGTGAAATATGATACATGCTAGATTTTTTTTGGTTGTGTGAATCTTCATTATTACTGAAATTTTATATTCGTTTACAGTTTATTGTGTTAGCAATAAATTATTATTTTGAATTAAAGAGATATGTTTGTTATTTTTACATTAATAATGATTGATTAGCTAATTTTAATAATTTGTATTATGTGAGTTGTGATTTTTTTTCTTTCAGTTTTCTTTTGCATTGCATCTTATGCTGCACTAATAACCCTAGATCCTTAATCCATCTTACATCTCATGATCACTCTGAAGTGATTTCTTGAAAATATATCAGTTGGGCATCATAATATCAAGTAAACTCTCTCTCTCTCTCTAGAAATCTCTCTCTCTATAGGTGTTTAGGGAGTTTATTTTTTTAAAACTGAATACATGTTAAGACGCTTTGGCATATTTTTGGTGGAGTTTTCCTATATTTGTGATGATTCGTCAAGGGCCATTCTTTTCATTGATTGTTCAGGTTTATAAGGATTTCTCCTTTTGCAAATCGGCTGTCATTTGATGCCCCACCTGCAGTTCAAAGACTAAGATGCTTGGCAAATTTTCAGGCCTTGAGGTTTTCAAATCCCATTTCAAGTTTGGCTGAAAAGCTTGTTTCTCGGATGAAAGAAAGGAGTGTAGATGATGGTGGAAAGTACATTGCAGTTCACCTGCGCTTTGAAGAGGTATACTTTACATGCGAGAGCTTGAACACTGGAGTTTGTCCCATTAATTTTGCACACATACATTATTTGAAAGTAAACATTAATTTGCATACGGTTTTTTTTTCGATAGGATATGGTTGCTTTCTCTTGTTGTATATTTGATGGTGGAGAGGAGGAGAGAAAAGACATGATCGCAGCAAGGGAAAGAGGCTGGAGAGGAAAGTTTACTAAACCTGGTCGTGTTATTCGACCTGGTGTTATTAGAACAAATGGAAAATGTCCGCTCACACCTTTGGAAGTACGTTTTATTCATTTATGAGTACAGACTACATTTTTTTTATTTCATTATTAAGATGTTTTGTTGCCAAAACTGCATCTTTCATACATATTCTTGTTCTTTCAATGCTTTAGGAAGAAGTGTAATTCTAGTTATTGGTATCAATCTGCTGCTTCCAATGCCTTGATATGGATGCCTTGTTGACCCAACATTTCAAAAGGTCTTACCAATAGTGATACTTTGAGAAGAATTTTTTGCACTTAAATATGAAAATTATGCAAAATTGAATTGAGAAACTGTTATAGTTCATCTTTAGAGTGATGCCTTGAATAGGCCTTTTAAATGCTTTTTCATTACCCATACATAAAATTCCACCTTGATGCGGGTGGTATGGCTTGAACTGCTTTTCAAATTTGTTGTGCTATTGAATATGTGATCTCTAAGTTGACTTGGTCAAATATGATGATATGGCAGAAAATGGATGCAATTTCATGAGAAATCAACTCTACATATTTTGAATCTACTGCTTCTTTCATCAAATGGATTATCCCAGTGTGTTCAGAACCCCAAAACGATTTAGAAAGGCTCTTGTATTATTATTATTATTATTGAATTGCAACATGATGGTAATATCTGCCTTAGCTGAGGATATACTTGGAATTTGTATTTGCACGCCTGTTTATTTATACACACACATGCACACACACTCATGCGCAATACGTGCACTATTTAAGTTAATGGTATTTAGATTCAATATGAAAATTAATTTTATTTGGGTTCATCCAAAACTGAACCTAATTGACTAAATTAAAGTTTGGAAAATAGTTTGGTTGGTTTGATTTTCTAAATTTTAGAATTGAAATCAATTGGTTTAACTATTCTGCAAAACAGATAGATCAAATTGACCAATTGCACACCCATACCAGCTGAAATTATTTTTTCTTGATGGCTCATCTTGTAACCTCTCTTGCCCTTTAGTTTTCTTATAAGTTTTTCACTGATTTTTGTTGCTAACACTAATAGTTTCTCATTCATAAAGAATGCTTTTTAATTCCTAGTATTCACTCTCTTTTGCTTTACATTGCCTCCACCTCTTGATTTCTAAATTGTCGCTCATTCTCACAAGTATTCTTTCATTACTTTATTATTTTTATTTTGCCTAATTTTTTTGCTTTTGAATGGCTGGTAATTATTGTTATTTAACATATCATTGTATTTGTTGAAAATTATTAGCTGTTATGGTTTAGATTTGACCATTTAAATGGTCTATTATACACATAATACATATTTATGATATGTAAGCTATGAAACAAAACAAACACTTGCAATTATTTTATATTTAACACTTAATATAATACATATATAAATATCAATTAAACAATAGCTGACCCCACTCAATTCATGCTTCATCTTTGAAAGAGGGATAGTTAATGCATGGGGGTAGAGGGTCAATTGTTAAAAGAAATCATTATGGAGGTGTGGCAATTGCCTTAGTCTTTTTTAAAATTCTTTACTACCTCACCCCAAAACTGTTATTCATTCCCTCACAACTCGCACAATGACCCCATATGTGTTCCTTTACTACCTCTCCCTTTATGTTGTTTGCAATCTTTCTGATTCGTTTTAGAACACCTCATGACTATGCGCAAAAAAATAAGAGGAAGCTTTTGAGCTTATCACGTCTAACATCTTTACATCATTTTAACACAGTGGTGAGTTTTTTTTTAGGTAGATTTTGAGTGATTTAGCTCACAAAAAACCCCACATACCCCTAAACATTGTTATTGGTGGGTAGGGTGGATTTTATCAGTCACAGTGTTCCATACACCACACATGAATTGCCTTTTTTAGCATTACAAGATGGCTGAATTTCGCTATCTCGTGGGGAGGTGTGAAATTCTTATCGAAATTTACCCAATTTTGGAAAAAAAGATGAATGCAAGGATGAGAAAGTTTGTGAAACATGATAAAGAATATAAATTTGTGAAAAAAAGAACGACATATTTTATCACAAAGCTTGTAAGTGGCAATAATAAAAAAATATTTCAACGAACAAAATGGTGCATTTTATTATGTGCAAAATGATATATGGACAAGCATATGTTGAAGCTTGGACAAGGAATTAGAGCTCCAACCTTATTTTAATTTCCAACCTCCATACCTTTAAAAGTGACTTTAAAGTCTCAATTCTCAGCTAACTTGTAGCCCCCACTAAAGTTTGATGATTCAGATATTATAAGATGGACTAATTATCTCCTTGATTGATGAAAGAATCTTATCTGCCTATGTTAACATTGAACACTCAATTGGATTTCTAATTAAGATGCATTAGAGTGGGTTGACACTGTACATTGTACTGGGATTCTCAATGGAACCGCATTCACCTCTCTAAAAATGGAAAATTAAAAAAATAAAAATGATCAATAAACAAATTGGGGAGAACATTCCAAGTCTATTCTCAATAAAGATAAGGTCAGCAGTTCAGCCATCATGTATTTCATGGGATATAATTTAGTTATCCCATAATTCCCATTATAGTTGCAGTTTGAGAAAGAGCCCATCCTCCCATCTTCGAGGTAAACAATTTAAAAGATGTAGTTTTGGCCATTCTGGAATACGGTTTTCATCTGCAAGCAATAGTTGTTGCACCAAAGGAAACACCATACTTTTATAGGGAAGGCAAGGTTGAACTTCAAATTCTTACCAACGCAGCACTTAAAGCTAGGAAGTGGAGTTACAATATCCAAATGAATTATTACACTAGAATGCAAAATGCTAGATTGCCTGTCTTAAGTGATCATTTATCCCTACTGAAATTAACATCTTATAAGATTTGACTATTATCATCCTATAATCTTTCTAGAGAGCATGTGAGTGTTCAAATGAAGCTTCAAGTGCTTTTAGGTTTCCATATGTGCATTAAGCAAAATTTTTATTGGACACTTATTGTTATTGCAAAATGATTTTTTTTTCTTAACAATAACTTCCTTGTATTGATGTGATGGTCATTTTGAACTGATCTCACTAATGATAGATAAGTTAAAGATTCTATTAATTGCATGATGAAAGGGATGAAAAATATTATATTATAGAATGGCTAGTTTGCATGTTAATTGATCGAATTCACCTCCTTATGGTAATAGTTGAGGACGTAATGCAGTAGTGCACGCAAATGAAGATTTAAAAAATTGTCTGCCCTTTTAGGTTGGGTTGGGTTAGAAAATGTTACATTCTCCTTTGGAGTTAGTTTCAAAAAAGTTATAATATGGTGTGCTTTTCAAGTACATATTTAGAAGGTGACTCCTGTGATGGGTGTGTATTATAAAAAAGTTAAGATATGAAAGTGATAAGAAAAGGTAAACGGTTCTTTGATAAGAAAAGATAATGACATGGTGTGCTTTTTTGGTGAATATTTTGAAGGTGACTCTTGTGATGTGTATATATTTTAAAAGAAGTTAAGATATGAAAATGATTAAAAAATGTAAACAGTTTTTGATACTATTTCATTATTTATTTTCTTACTGTTTTTTGCAAAGTTATGACATTGATTTACGGACAAGAATTTGGCAAGTATTATGCTCCATAATTTTTGAATTACTGTAATTTAGATATATAATTATTCATTGAGTTGCTTTTAAGGAAAATCTTCAGTAGCATAAATGGAAAAAAAATGGGAATACATGTGTAGCATAAGATTCCCTTCAGGGGCTAGGTATTTTAACTGATATTAAAATAATGTATGTAATATAATATGAGATGTTTACTAATTACGTTAGTGCAATTAACTCTTTTCGATTAATGAAAAAGTGAGAATGTTTTACATATTCGTCTGACCATTCGTTCTCCGAGCTTTCGGGCTGGGTTGTAATATTTTTAAAGAGAATTGTGAGAAAGAGAGAACTTAGGCTCTAAAAGTTTCAATCCACCAAAAGAGTCCAAAAGGCTCAAAAAGTCTCCAAAAGTTGCTAAATGTTTCCAGACCTCTTATTTATAGGATTAGAGGGCTATAGAAAGTGCTATAACACAAGTAAAAAACTAGTGAAAATAAAAATACAGACTTGATAGACTGCCACGATACGGGCATGTGTACTTTATTTTGTTTTTTCGATCTTTGTTGAGTAGCCTTCTATGCAAGATGACTAGTCAGATTATAAATGGTTAGTGAGTGCACTGAAATAATCTTTGCCAGTTTATACTTAGGGCAAGTCGTTTGGTTGGGTCCCTCTGATTGTGTAGGTTGGGCGAGGTCACCTGGTGAATTGTGACTACACTAACTCTGAATTAGCTTATGGGTTGCCAAGTGAGTGGTGATTTGATTGAATTGAGCTACATGACAAGCTGGTTGGTTTAATGGACACGACTAAACAAAGAAGATATCAACATATCCACTATAAGCGATGAAAACAAAATTTTTAATTTGCTTTCAAGTGATGGGTCAAATATTAAAGATTGTTGGCACTATGAAAGAGTATTTGCATGCAAGATTTAAAACATGAGGCTAATACAATATGTCGTTAATTTGCTTCATAATATTCAAGTTCAAGTTCAATTTCTCAATCTTTGATCATAAATCAATTTTGTGATCTAACATTAGACTAGTTTGTTCAGGTCTCCTCCACTTTTATTATTTGTTTGACCATTGCGTATCATAATTGGGCCTCCTATTACAATTAATTTTTCTTAGGTCTGCTCCCCCCTATTATGTGTTTGACTATTGCATATCATAATTGGGCTTTTGATTACAATTCAAGAAGTTGAAGACTCTTAAGTCTCTATTGACAAATAAACTTATCAAAAAATCATAACCAGGGGGTAAATGCCCATGCAAATTTTAGATGCTCGAAATGCAAAACCCTTGTGGATTAATTTTTTATTAATTAAAAAGCTTTGTTAACCAACTATAAAGAAGAATTTCAAAGCTCATAAATTCTTAGCAAGCTAAGTTGAAAAAATGAAAATGGTCAGTTCACCTGCTTAGGACCTAGTGGAATGAAGATGATTGGACTTTTAGAGGTGTTAACATTCATCCTTTTCAACAAGATAAAAGGCAATGCGTGGTAGGCCCCCTTTCAACATACTTGTGGTCAAGTTAGTATTTTAAAGCTTCTCTAGTTTGAGAAGTATCATCAAAACAAAATAAAAAGACTTCCAAGAGGTTAATGAAGTTTATGATTGGATTGAAGATATTAGCCTCATAGACTTTGAACTTCAACTTTCAATTTCTTATTCTGATAAGGATTCAATTATCAACAAATTCTAATTGAGTGATTTGTTGTTCAAATCAAGATTTCGATCATAAAGACAAGTACTTTGAGCATCTTCCTCTATGATGGGTACAATTATTACTGATCTTGATTGGAGAGAATCTTCATCATAAACATGATATCTCAAACTAAAAAAAAAAAATTTCGTGCTATACTTATGGTGGGTATAATCAATGTAAAATTATAGTGGAGGAGAGCTTCATTTTAATCCAGACTCATTTAAAAATATAAAAGAAAAATTAAATAAAAATATAAAAAAAATCAAAATTCTCAAGTAATGATTAATAGATTTGTGCTCAAATTCACCACTCATTTATCTTCCACACAAGGTTGCCAAGGGTAGTAAATTTAAGTTTGACCATAGGTCCTAAAGAGACAAGATGATGTCAATTATATCCATATATTAAAACAATCTCATTCCAATAAAGATGAGACATTTGCCTCCTATCAATTAGTTAGTTTGATTGTGATCACGCCATTGTATTATGGTTATGCTTTAGGCTCAAATGTTCCTTAGTAGTGAAGTTTGTTAGTTGTAAGTCATAAGATATGTTCAATATGACATGAAGTCCTTTGTTTGTTAAGTTAGTTTAAAATTGGCCATTTTGGTAAAAAAAATTTACTAGTGTTAAAAGGTATGTTTAATATGCTTTAGGCTCGGATGTTCCTTAGTAGTGAAGTTTGTCAGTTGTGAGTCATATGGTATGTTCAACATAACATGAAGTCCTTTGTTTGTTTAGTTAGTTTAAAATTGGCCATTTTGATAAATTTTTACTAGGTTTATAAAGTTTTCATCGGCAACGCAATTCATGGCTATTGATAAGAGTAGCTTAGGTTGAGAGGATAATTACACCTGCTAAACAAATAACCTAGGGTTCATGATAGCTTAGGTCGAGAGGATAATGGGACCTTGATCGGACTTGTGTTTATTCCTCAAGCATCCACTACTTTAGTTGTTTTTTAATAGTAGAAATTAGTGCTTCGGAAGTAAGCATCGTAGAGCCTACAAACTTAACCTTAATTGAAAGTGCTTCATTTTAATCAAGAGAAAAATTAAACATAAGGATTTGTGCTTGTGGGTAACCTCAAAAAATATCATAAAGCCCTTTTAAGAGGATGAAATTGCTTGGTAGTGCTTTATTTAACATCCAATTTGGCAAAAAATTAACCTAGAATCACTTGAATATTAACAAAACCAGGTTAAGATACTGAAAGCCCACATGTTGTAAGATGTCTTATCCTCCATTCATTTTTGTGTCCTGCACTTCATTGTTTTAGTGATGTAGAATCTTACCCATCTCCTCGGTTTTGTTCCTCTGTTTCTTGTAAGTCATATCGAATTGCCTGTTAGTAGCATTGTTGTTTCATATGATATTATATAGTCTTTGTGCGTATTATGATTTTTGATGAAAAAGATTAAATTGTAGAAATGTTTCTTAAGAATATTTTATTTTTTTAATCGAGTCTTGAAAAAAATACAGATATAAATTAAATTAGATGTTTTGATAGTCAGAGCTGACTTAATGCTAATTTATGCTCTTAAATGATTTTCTATGGTTTACCTTATTTTGTGGCCATAGGTTGGACTGATGCTCCGGGGCATGGGATTCAGTAACAACACCTTGATTTATCTGGCTTCTGGAAAGATTTACAGGACTGAAAAGACCATGCGTCCTCTTCTTGAAATGTTTCCTCTTTTACAAACTAAAGAAACGTTGGCATCGACTGAAGAGCTTGCTCCCTTCAAGGTATCTGTTTCACAATGTTTCAATGAGAGTCCTAGTGCCATTTATCTAACTAGAGTTCCCTTCATTCAGAATTATTCCTCTAGGATGGCTGCGATAGACTACACTGTTTGTCTCCACAGTGAAGTTTTTGTTACAACTCAAGGTGGAAATTTCCCACATTTTCTGATTGGCCACCGGAGATTTCTATATGGTGGACATTCCAAGACTATTAAACCTGATAAAAGAAAGTTAGCACAGCTATTTGCTAATCCTAATATCGGGTATGTGCTAGTAAGTTTAGTAAAAAATCTGTTTCTTTGTTGTCTGAACTATAAATTAGTTTGCATGTGGAGATCTCTTTTTTTAACCATGTTGCAATTACTCCCTCAATTTTGAAATTACCCAGTTTAGTCCTTCATTTTTGTTAAACTTGTCTCCCATTGATGCTTTTAATGTAGAAGTAGCTTAAATGAAGAAGATGACCGCTCTTCCATTGAAATTCACAAGACCTGTGCTACAAAATGTTAAACAGAAGATTCCCACGCTTCCATTCTTTCCCCCAACCTCTTTATTCTCTCACCTTGCTCTTAAAATGTGGTAGTACTCACTCCATCCTACTTTGATCCAACAACCACCTAATTTAATTAAGGATTGGTTTATGACTCAGCCTCAAAACATTGATGGGTAAGTTCTTGTGAGGGAGGTTGAGTTATCCCTAAACACGCTCTCTCTATTCCAATACTTCAATATGGAAGTTCTTTTCTTGCTAAGGTAATGGTTGCTAGCCAAATTCTCCATTAAGGATACATATTTTGTTTTGCTATGCTGTACAGCTTGTGCTTATGGAACCAGTTTGCCATTTTCAACATGCCTTCATTCTAATAGAATTTGCAAAGAAAATTAATAACTACTTTGACTCATAAAATTAGTCTTGTTAAAAGTGTCAGGTACTAGAAGGCGATATAGTTATCCAATGTTTGAGGTGTTGAAAACAATTAGTTATTTCACCTAATAAACTTATATTTTCATCATGAAGAAGATTTTTGAATAGCATAACATGATAAATATTTCATAAGTATGTAGGTAAAATAATAAAAAAAGGTCAAATTTATTGCATTCCAAATTTCAAAAGCTTGTTAAATTGATAATTTTAAATAATGCCTCCAAAAGGCATATTTAAATAAGTTAACCAATACAACCTAGTGCTAATCTAATCTCATTAATTTATATTCAATATTCATCATTTTCTATCCTTTCTTCTCCATTACCATCTAGATCTATAATCCGTTATCTATTTCTCAATTTCCTTAGACATGTCATTTCCTTGCTATTCTCAACTCTAATATGTGAAGTTATGTAAGACATCTTAGGATCTACGATTTGCAAATGCAGACCTATATTAACATACAACAACAACAACAACAACAACAAGCCTTTATTCCACTATATGGGATTAGCCATATGAATCATTCTTCTCCATTGTGTCCTATTATGTGTCAAATTCTCATTTAATTTAAGTATACTAAGGTCATTCTTTTTACATCTTAACTAAGTCTTGTTAGGTCTACCTCTACCTTTCTTAACATAAGGCAAATCTAATCTACTCTCCTAATCGGGTCATGACGATTGACGCTTTTAACCATCTAAGGCGACTCTCTCTAATCTTATCTGCCATTGGACCTACGCCAACTTTTTCCCGAACATACTCATTTCGTATTTTATCTCTAAAAGTAAAGCCACTCATCCACCTGAGCATCCTCATCTCTGCAACACTTAGTTTTATGCTTCTCTTTTATTGGCCAATGCTTGAGCAGACCTATATTAACATACATCAGCAACAACAATAACAACAAGCCTTTATCCCACTAATTGGGGTCGGCTACATGAATCCTTCGTCTCCATTGTGTCCTATTATGTGTCAAATTCTCATTTAATTCAAGTATATTAAGGTCATTTTTTATACATCTTAACCATGTCTTTTTATGTCCACCTCTACCTTTCTTAACATAAGGCAAATCTAATGCATCTACTCTCTGTCATTGACGACACTTTATGTGGCCATCTAAGGTGACTCTCTAATCTTGTCTGCTGGCTACTCCAACTTTTTTAACATATTCATTTAGCATTTTATCTCTAAGAGTAAATCCACTCATCCACTTGAGCATCCTCATCTCTGCAACACTTAGTCTCATGCTTCTCTTTTATTGGCCAACATTCTACACCATAAATCATTGCAAGTCTTACCACCATCTTATAAAATTTTTCTTTAAGTTTAAGCTGTACTTTTCTATCGCACAACAGGCCAGTTGCATTCTCCCACTTCAACCATCCAACTTGAGTTCTGCTCATAACATCTCCATCTATTTCACCATCATTTTGAACAATAGAGCCTAAATATTTGAATCACTCACTCTTTTTAATGATTTGTTCACCTAATGTGACAACACTACCACTATAACTTCTACAACTAAAATTACACTCCACATATTCAGTTTTAGATCTACTTAAACGAAAACCTTTAGACTCTAAGGTTGACCTCCATAATTCAAGTTTTTCTTGGACTCCTTCTCTAGTCTTATCAACAAGAAGAATGTCATCAGCAAAAAGCATACAACAAGGTACATCTTCCTGTAAATGCCTAGTAAGAACATCCATAACCAAAGCAAAAAGATAAATGCTTAAAGCTGATCCTTGATGAAATCCAACTGAAATAGGAAAATATTTTGTCAATCCTCCTTGTATTTGGACACAAGTAACAGCTCTGGTATACATGTCCTTAATGACTTGAATATAACTAATATTAATTCCTTTCTTTTCTAGAACTCTCCAAAGAACATCTCTTGAAACTTTATCATAAGCTTTCTAAATCAGTAAATATCATATATAGATCCTCCTTGCTTTTTCTATACTTCTCCACCAAACCTCTTAACAAATGTATAGCATTCATAGTAAATCTACTTGGCATGAACCCAAATTGATTTCTGAGAAATTTTTGTATCACATCGTAACCTATGCTCAATTACTCTCTCCCATAATTTTAATGTATGACACATTAACTTAATTTCTATATAATTTGCACACTCTTGTGCATCACCTTATTCTTAAATATAGGAACTAACAAACTCTTTCTCCACTCATCTTTTCATCTTTTGAGTCTTTAAAATAACATTAAAAAGATTTGTAAGTCAAGAAATTTCTTGATCTCCTAAACATTTCTACACTTCTATTGGAATATCATCAGGTCCTACTATTTTTTTTTATATTTCATTTTCTTTAAAGCTTCTCTAACTTCAGATTTACTAATACGATGATAAAAACAAAATTCTCTATTTTTCTTTAGGGTATTAGGGTTGCTAAAATCAATTGTTTATTTAGATCTTTCATTGAAAAGTTTATCAAAATACCTCATCCACCTATTTTTAATATCCTTTTCTAAGAAAAGTACTTTGATGATTTTGATCCTTAATACACCTCACTTGAGCTAGATCTTTACTTCTCCTATCTCTTTGGTTAGTTAACTTATACATATATCTTTCACCTTTTTTGGTATCTAATCTATTGTATAAATCACTAAAAGCTAACTTTTTTGCATCATATATTAATATGTGAACAAAAAATTGCATAAATTACAAACTTTTATTTTAGAATATTTTTATTTTATTTTAGATGAAGACTAAATAAGCATGGAGATTCACAACACATGGTAATTCAATAGTTTTTCTAGAGATGAAACATAGAAATCCAAAAGTATAACAGTCATATAATTAATTGAAAATCTTGCATAAGAAATAATGTAGAAGCAACAAAGTTACCAAATTAAGCCTCTCGCTTCTACAAAGATATAACAATTTTCAGAACTATTTAATCTCCGACTTGATTGAAGAGTTGAATAGCAGGAACGCTCCATCTAATTAAAAGTTTACTTTTAAATAATTTATTTTTTTGTGTATCTCAGGTCCTACAAAGGCCTCTTGTTTTTCCTTAATAGAATTAACATAGAACAATAACAGTTTGTTAGCAAAATCCTATAAATTACAAAGTTTACAACTCCAATATGCAAAAAGCTGCACTGCCATATTTGTTAATTTTACTTCAAAGTGAAAAGTGCAACGAGAAGTAATGCTTTTGTTCCCAAAGCCCTCTTTATTTGTATAAAAATCATAAATATGTTGAAATATTGTAAAACTTGATGGAATATAAAAAAATAAAGTACATTATCACATACCTAACTTGAAAATAAATATTGATGGTGAACTTGTAAATTAAAATTTATGATAATTCTCAAAATAAACTTTAAAGCATAGACAAATTAATATAATTCACTCATCATAAATAAATCCATAATAAAAGTTAAACATTAAAGCATAAATCAATTAACAAAATTTAAATTTTATAAATCAAAATAAAGAAATTCACTTATCATCCTCTCTTTCATTAACATAATTTTTTTCTCGTTCAGATAGAATTTCTTTATTAGCATAATCAATGCATCCAATAAATTAGAATTACACATTATTCATCAAAATATGAGAAGAAGATGATGTCGAAATGTTAATGCATCAAAATCATGAAAATACAAAATAAATACAGTAAAATATATGCCTGGGAAATGAACTTATGTTGCACAAAATCTTACATTAAAACTTTAATAGGATAATAAAACATGAATAAGGAAAAATAAATATATTGTCAAATAATAACAAACAATCACCTACAACAAAGCTTACACCCAACCCTCAAAGAAAAAAAATCATTTGACTAATACTTCTTGTTTGATTTTGAGATCGAGATGGGGGAGAAGATTGGATTGTGTGCAAGAGACAGGACAAGAAGATGAGATCGGGGTCGGAGTTTTGTGTCGACGAGTCAAGAGTTGAGATGAGCTTTGCATCAAGGTCAAGATGAGCTCTGGCATCGCAATTTTACCATAATCATTGTGAAATTGATCTGATCTACTAATGCTCTGGTGACCTGACTTTGCTCCGTACTCATGCTTGTGCTAGATCCGACTCCGCTCCGCACCACACTACTAGCGAGCAATAACATGCTATGAGCAAGCGATAGTGCGCTTTGCAAGCGAAGTTCATGCTTCATGTTCTGCATTGTGCAGCAAAGTGTTTTTGTTTTTTTTTAAGAATTTTTTCTTTAATTTCTTTGAATTTTCACTGAGTGGTTGCTAATAAGACAATTTTTTATGTCATAGTCATGCCTCCTTGATAACCAAAGACTGATAACCTTGGATGATAAAGTTATGGGATCTTCATAGGGTTAAATCACTCCTTTCCCCTTTTATTCTCAATTTTTGTAAACCTTACAAGTATTCTAAATGCTAAACTAACTGATCCTAATCCTAGATGAAAGGAGTAATTAATTTTTGGGGCTTAAATTTGTAGGAAGTTTTGAACCTTATAACTAAATTAACCCAAACACAAATTCTGAGGAATTTGGTGGACTACATACAAGCTATCTCGGTGAAAAATATTTTTGAACTCTTATGCACAGGGTGAATTGGTGGGTATCTGATCTTTGCTTAAAAATGAGCAACCTTGATATAGACCCAGAGAGTTTGAGAAGATTGATGATGATGGGTGCATTTTTTATTATTCAAAACTCAACCATTATATTCTAACAAGTTCTAGAATTTGAAAATCCAAATAAATTATAATAATTAATGCAGTACGTTCAAATATTAAATGAAGGGTGCATTTATTGATACAAAAAGGTTGAAAAAAATCATATTATCCCATGAAAGGGGAGGCTTTAGGCAGAGAAATGGGAAGGTTGAAAAAGAAATCATTGTATCCTGTGGAAGTGGTGACCATTACCAGATAAAATGGAAGGTTGAAAACAACATATCATTATACACTGTGAAATGGCGCACAGCCATTGTCAGGGAAAAAGAAAGGTTTGGCATATCATCATCGCATCTCCATCCATTGATCTAAAATAAAGTTCAAAGGCAAACTTGAAATAGATTGAAGAGACTGCAAATAATCATTTAATGCATTAATAAGGGTGAAAGTTACATCATAGGATCACAAGATTGCATATAGGTAGAGAAAATGATGGTAAACCATTATTATAATCGTGCATCCAAATAAATTTTCTATGAACAATTTAAGAACAGAAAATTCCTTTATAAAGATTCATGGCATGCATTGTTCTAGATCGTTATATGCAGGGGCTTCACGGGATAGAAATTCTAAGAAAATGAGTTTCTTGGGGGGTGATGAGAGCTCTCATTATCATAAAGCATTACAGTATAGGAAAATGGTGTTAATTGTTGATGGCAAGGTAAAAAAGAGATGGAAGTGCCTGAGGAGATGAGATAAAACTAGAGTTTATTCTTTGAAGTTTTTCTCAAATTGGTGTTGGAAAATGGAAATACATTGATCTTGTTCAACTCTACTTGTATCGATTGGATTGATCAGGCTGCAGGTTTCTTACAATATGATAAAATGTGCTTTACGTGCTCTCAAGGGAACACTACAATTGCCTTGATAGTGCCCTAGTTGCATGCTAACAATCAAGATGAGTGGTGGACATGAGAATTTAAAATTTGTAAGATTATTGATACGGGAGTGTTCCGTGTGCTGAGGGCTCGGTTCCCACTGGCTCTAATTCCCTTGGCTGATCTGAAGGAGCCTTTGAACCAGGCCGGACTAGGAGTTATTTTGCAAGGAGTTCAATTATCTTCTATTTAGGTTTACTTAATATAAACAGATTCTAAAGAGTATTAGGATTTAGTTTTTGTTTTTGTCCTAGGATTTGAAGGTGTTATTTGCTATTTCTTTCTTCCATGTGAGTTGTATCCTATTCTCTGTCGAGTGGTCTAGCTGTAACTTTGATAAAGATTAAGTGGCTAAGTTGAATACCAACTCAGGAATTCTTCAAATTGATCCAGAGTTTACTGTCCAACAATCTGCTTGCATCAATCAGTCTCCTGTCTCCAATCCTTCAGTAGGTCGGTCTGCCTTTCTACACTAACCTTGGTTCCCTGTTGCAGACACAATCCCACCTGCTGTTGATCTAGCATCATCCAAGCTATCCAGGCCGCCATCCAGTCCTCCCAATCGCTATCAAGAGTCCATACAGTAGCCAACCAGCAGTCAAACATTGGAACTTCCTTGATGTCAGGTTTTTATTTAGCTCTAGCTTTTGTTTTCATCTTTTTTACCTTTTTGTTTACTCAAGAACTGTGTTATTTGGTATTAGAGCACTAGATCTATCTTCATTACACCTTTCTCCACCAAATCCAATTCACCCAACCTAAAATTCTATTCAAATCCCCACTCCAACATTCAGGCAACCCAAACCCCACCTAAAATCCCCTCCCCCTTCCAAAATTCAACTAATCAAATCCAGCACACATCCACACTAAAAACCTCCCCTATTCTCATATTTCTCAAAAGCCCATTGGGGAAAACCCATCATGCCACCAAATAGGAATCTTCAAAAGAGTTCAAGATCTCACGATAGAAGAAATGTAGCGTGAAGTCTTATAATTACAACATAAGCTTGTTGAATTTGAAAGAAACAACATGGAGAAGTCACTTATAGCCAAAATCTGAAATAGAGGACAAGGAGAACACTTTTCACCAAGAAATTTCAAATGATAAATCAATGCCATGATGATTTGGCATCAAGTATAGAAGAAGATATAACAATCTTACGGTGAAAATTGATTTGTTAGATTTTGGAACACATGGGAATCTAGATGAAATTATTAATGACTTCATCTGCAGCTATCTTTGAGTACAAAGACATTTATCAAAATAGGAGGGTCAAACTAGTGACTATTAAACTCAAGAGCTCTTCTCAATATAGTGGAAAAACCTGAAACACATGCACCAACATGAGGGTAAGAGCAAGATTACCCCGTGAACTAAGATAAAAAAAAAAAAAAATTTAACATAATATTTTCTAGCATATAATAGATATTATAGTTTCTTGAAGCTTTATAATCAACAGCAAAGAGACATGATCAGGGAGGATTACACAACAGAATTTGAGTACATGTTGAAGTGTGAGTTGGTGGAGCCAAAGGAGAATACCATGGCCTACTTGGAGGCTTCTGGCCATCCATCAGTAATGTAGAACAATTACAGTCTTATTAGTCCTTACTAGTTGTCAGACCTAAGCTCTGAAAGCGGAGAACTAACACAAAACATTAGGACCCCTTCAAGTAAGGATCAGCCATGAGATCAAGTAGCAGGAATACACATTCTAGAGGTATAAAGTTGACCCCATGGGAGGAGAAGTCAACATCAGATGACAAAAAGTTGAGAAGGATAGCACCTCTACCACTATTCTCACCATAAAGTGTTTAAGCATCATGAATATAGGCATGTAATCTTAAACCACTCAAACAAGAGAGCGATTTTTTTCATTGAGCATGGTCCAGTTGAGGAGGTGGACATTGATGAATCAAGAGATGATAAACCTAAGGATGAGTATCAGCTGCTAGTAGATGAAGAAGATATACTTGTGATTCGACGAGTCATATAGACCAAACCCAAGGAGCAACAATGGCTTAACAACATCTTCCGCACTCAATATGTTGTATAGAGGAAAATGTGCACTCTTATTTTTAATAGAGATAGTTGTGAGAACATTGTCTAGGAAGATGTTCAAAAATTCAATCTTTCTACAAACGAACACTCTTAGCATATTCCTTGACTTGGTTAAAGAAAGGAAATGAGATTTGTGTTAAGAAAAGGTCTCTATTAGAGTTTTTCTTTGGAGTTAAGATACAAGAGCAGGTATGGTGTGATGCCATGTCTATGGATGCTTGCCACATCCTCTTAATTTGACATTGGCAATATGATAGAAGGACAATGCATGGTGATTTCAAGAACACTTTTTTACAAAGAATAGGAAGCACAATGTACTTATATCTTAGAAGGAGACCGAGATGATTTGTGACCAACAAAACTAAAATTAGCATCTTGAACTATTTTTCTAGCAAATGATGAAAGAGTGGCACTTATAAGATTAACACTAGTGGTACTTGAGGTGATTGAGAAGGAAGAGCCAGTGTCAGATTCAATGTAGCCACTATTGAAGGAGTTCTTGGGTGTGCTAACTGATAGCTTTCCAGTCGGGTTACCCCCAAAGGGATAAACAATATGAGATATATCTTATCTTTTGGTTAGTTCACCCCAATTGACTTGCCTACAAGCTGTAGCTAGTAGCACATAAGGAGCTATAGAGACATGTTGAAGGCTTGATGTCCAAAGGGCTGGTGCGAGAGAGCACTAGTCCATGTGTTATACTTCCTTGTGTCCAAGAAAGATGGTTCCTGACTTATGTGCAATAGAGTTATGAACAAGATCACCATCTAGTATATATTTCTTATTCCATTATCGAATGACTTGTTGGATCAATTGCATGGAGTAACTACTTTTTCCATAACAAATTTTTATAATGATTATCATATGATATGGTTAAGACTCCTAAGATGAGTGAAAGACAACCTTCAAGACCAAAGAGGTGTTATATTGACGGATAGTCATTATTTTTGGCTTGTCCTATACCTTAAGCTTCATGAGGTTGATGAATCAAGTTTTTCGAGCTTTTATTAAAAATTTATAATCATATATTTTGATGATATTATGATATACAGTCATTTGGTGGAAAATCTCTTGGACGTCCTAAGAACTGTCACTTCTTGACCTCTTAGAAATATTTTTTTTTTTGTATATTGCCTCAACCAATGGAATTGAGATGAACTCAGTCAATGTAAAAGTTATTGTGATTTGATCCAAGCTGTAATTCTTCATGCAGATTCACTAGTTCCATGGGCTAACTTCATTCTACGAGAGGTTCATCGAAAACTTCAACTCTATAGTAGCCCAATTGATTGAGCTCCATAAGGCAAAAAAAATTCTCACGGTCAGAAGCACAAACTAGCATTGATACATTGAAGTAGGTGGTGATATAGGCCCTTGTTTTATCTCTTTTTGATTTGAATCAAGTGTTTGAGGTGGAGTGTGATGCATCCAATATGAGGATTGGAGCCGTGCTAAGTCAAGGATGACGCTTCATTACTTTCTTCAATAAAAAGCTTAGTGATTCAAAGCAGAAGTATTTCACATTTAATAAAGAGTCTTATATTATTATGAAAGATCTCAATCATTGGAGTCATTATTTCTTGGCCAATGAATTTACTCTCTTCATTGATCTTGAAGCACTGAGGTTCTTGAACAGCCAGAAAAAATTGAAGGGTAGGCATGCATTTTGGATATAATTTTTTCTTTTCATTTTGTGCTTAATTATAATGTGGGGAGCCAAAACAAGATAGTTGATGCTCTAAGTCCCTATCACTTGTTGATTACTACCTCATAATTGAATGTTGTTGGATTTGAAGTATTGAAGGATTGCTATGTCACTGATGAAGATTTTCAAGAGATTTGAAATAGATATTAGGAGATATCGCACAGAGTCGATAGATATCTATTCTTTTAGAATAGATTGTGCATCTCTATATGTTTATTTAGGAATGTTATTTTACGAGAGTGTTACAACAGGGAGATGGCGAGGCACTTTGGCAAAGATAAGATTTTTTCTCTAGTGAAAGAGAATTTCTTTTAGTCCAAATTGATCAAGGATGTTCATAGGCACGTCAAGCAATGTAGAGTATGCCATATGACCAAGTCTCGATGGTAGAATATAGGTCTATACATCCTCCTCTAGGTTCTAGAGTTACTTTGGGTAAATGTAGCATAAATTTCATTATAGGTCTACCATAGAGTTAGCGAAACAAAGACTATTATGATGGTAGTAGATCACTTCTCCAAATTGACACACTTCATTTTTGCCATAAGATGATTGCCATCAGACATAACTGATCTCTATTTTAAGGGGGTAGTCCGACTTTATGGTGTGCCAAAAACCATCATTTAGATCAATCTGTGAAATCTTGAGCTATTTTTGGAGAATTTTATGAGATAAGTTAGGTATAAAGCTTCAATTTTGTTCAGTAACTCATCATAGATTGATGGATAGATGGAGGTAGTGAATTATGATTTGGGGAACGTCCTTAGGTGCGTTTGTGGTCATGAACATCAAATAGTAGGGATGTGATTCTTCACCATATTTGGTTTGCTTATAATGGATTTACATGAAAATCTATAGGCCGTACTCTTTTTGAGATTGCTATGGGGCAAATTAGCTCACACTCTTGGAGTTAGTTCTTGTTCTTTCTACCATTGAATCTAGCATTGATACAAAGGTTTGGGTATGATACATGACTTACATAAGTTGAAGAATAAAATTTTCAGATATAACTTCATATATCAAAATAGGTAGATAACTTTAGGAAGGCCATGACCTTCAAGGAAGGATACTTAGACTGCATTTGACACAGCTTTCTGCCTGCGATGCGGTTCGAACTGCACCGTAGGTGGCTTTTAGGAAACTACATTTTGAAGAAGCTGCATTAAGAAAATTGTATTTTCCATTCTAACTGGTAGAGTACAGTGGTTGCCAAAAAATAGTGAACGAAAATTTTTAAAATAGAAAATTATAATATCTACCGCGCCTCTTTGACAATAGCTTCTTCTGCAGTAGCTCTGTTATTGCATTTTTCATACCCCTGCAACTTCTTCTGCATCAGGACAAAGAAGGAAAGATTTCTTTTTGGTGCACTTGGGAAGCTTATGTTAAGAGTTGATGGCTTGTTGTCAAATGGAGTTGATGACTTGTTGTCAAATGGATCAATGTTAATGCCTACAAAATTAATTTGTTTGGTAATAATAATATATTTTTCAGTTTTAATGTTGCTGATTTGTCACCGTATTATGAAAATTCAGATGCTCCAGTGGATGAAGGTGATGCCCCCCAACTTAGGAAAAATGACATTGGAGTGTTCTATGTGCTAAAGGCCTAGCTCCCGCTATCACTAATTCTCCTGTCAGTCTAAGAAGCCTTGAATTAGGCTGGTTCAGGAGCTATTTTGTAAGGGGTTCAGTTAACTTAGTTTAGGTTTACTTGATATAAATAAATTCTTAAAGGTATTAGGGTTCAATTTTATGTTGCTGCCTTGTGATTAGGTGTTTATTGTTTCCTCCCTCCATAGGAGCTATTCTTATTCACCATCAAGTGATCTAGCTACTTAGACAGAAATTAGGTGGTGGAATCGAATACCAACTCAAAAATTTATCCAACCGATCCAGATTTCGCCATCCAACGATCTGCTTTGCACCAATCAGCCTTCTATCGCCAATCCTGCTGCAGGCTGTTCTGCTCTATCCTTGGTTCCCTGTTACTTTCCTGATCCAACCAGCTGTTGATCCAGCATCGTCCATGCTATCGAGGCTGCCATCCAGTCCTCCGAACCACTGTCCAGAGTACATACAGCTACCGACCAGTAGCCAACCATTAAAACTTCCTTGATTTTAGTTTTTTATTTTGTTTCAGATTTTGTTTCTACCTTTTTCACCTTCTTCTTTACTTAAGAACAGTGTTTATTATATTTGATAGAATGAGAATAGCGCTTATTAAAAGATCAAGTAATGTAGAATAATTAGATGAACTCTTAAAGATGCAAAAATAAAAGGAGAAAACATGAACCGTGAAAATTGGGAGGATGTTCATTCTTCATGAGCACAAGGACTTTGAATTCATGGAATAAACTTTCATTCATCATAATAACAAAGCATACCTCATGCTGGACGTAAGATACCTTCGTTTAGGCCTAAAAATTTACTTCAGCGACAACCTAAGACTATCCAACAACTAACATAAAACATTTCTCCTATACCTTTTTTCTTGCATATAAAATTAATGAAGTATTTTTTTTCCTAAGAAATATATGGTACCTATTTATGGCATTAACCTCTTGAATCTTCAACTATCCCTTGAATCTATTGCGTGTGAATCTTTTAAATAATGAAGGGGCCTCTAGAATATTATTTGGGCTCCTAGTATTTCATATTCCTATGATATAAGGTCATGGATTTTCCTGTGTAGAAAAGTAGAAAGAAGAAAAAAAATTTCTTGGAATTGTATTCATTGCTATTTTGTCCAAAGCAGAATGTATTTATAAACTTCTACAAGTCCTATAAAAAAAGATACCCATGAGGTGGTCGGTTGAAGTAAGAGCATGGATTGCAATCTGAAGTTTATAATAAGATCAATCTAATTGTAAGATCTTCAATCTTTTACTAACACAGGTGGGACCCATCATGAGTAGGGGAGAGAGATAGAAGGGACGGTCATCCCTTTTGAGCCTAGGATCCATGTTATTTAACATTATGTGATTTTACGCTGACAACATTGAGTAGGTATACTGATATGATCCTGTTTTAGAAAATATGATAGGAAGAAAATGGGTAAATTAATGATTAAATGGCTTAATTTGGGGGAAAGAAGTGTACTACTTTTGTTTAACACCATCCGTAGTACATAACTTGAACAAATCGTGAAGGTCTAAATATTGGTCCCAAATAGTTAGGTTTGGCTAATGCAAGGAATTAACAAGCTTGAAGTTGTTGGGTCATTATTTTGGCCTGTGAAGTTCTCATTTTTAACCAGAACAAGATTGAAGAGACATTTCATTATTTCTGTTGTAGGACATCCTGAAGCTGCTTACAGCATTTGGTATTTGTAGAAGCTCCAGTCAGTCATCTCATATGATAAACTATTAGCACATTTCAGCTTCATGTATTTTGTTTTCTTGTTTTTATCTTGTAAGTTGCTAACTTGCTCATCATCACAGTATATAGTATATGTGCATGCTCCAGTTAGTCGTCTTGTATGATATAAACTCCAGTCAGTCAATGGCTTGATGTAAACTTGTTTTCAAATGCTCTCATTAGAAATAATAGTCTATAATAGTCAACTTGGTTTTTTTTTGCGATGTCTCTTGTTTTTTCCCCAATTATGAAAGTTGCTAACTTGCTCATCAAAGAGGCTATAGGATGTGCTTTTCTTTTGTCCATTCATAACTTTGTTCTAATCATTTGATAAGTTTCTCAAATCCAATGTTTCAGCTCTGAAATGTACAATGAAAGAATGAATACACTCTAAGTAGTTAGAAAAAATTAATGTTGAAAGATTAGGAAGTAAAAATTATCATTGGATAGAAGAGCAGCATACGTGCATTCCTGTGACACTCAACATGAATGAATGGAGAATGAGGATTTGTAAAAGCTAAATCCCAAATAGTAAGGATAAGTCTAATGACAATACATCATCATTAGGTCTATTTCAACCATTTGGAGGTAGTTTTATGTATCGAACAACTTTAACCCATGCTACCGTAAGTCTACTCCTTTCTTCTTAGTGCTCTTAAGTTCTCAAAGTTTTCTTTTTCATTATAATTTTTATTCTAATAATTCTAAATTCTCTATTTTTTAACCCTAATTGTTATGACTGATATTATATGTCTGTAAACAAAGATACGGATTATATCTCCTTAAAGAGAATCAATGTCCAACGTTTCTATCCTTTCAATGGTTCCTCTGAGGAACTCCGGGTAGATTGCTGTTATTTTAAAATCAAGTCCAGATCTAGCTAAAACTCATCATCATCATCATCATTATTATTAGCACTATTTTAATGCCTAATTGCAATTGTTCTCTGAGATTCCTTTCAAACCAACCCTGTCAACAAATTATACAAATTTTAACATAAGCTGTTGTTGAATCTTCGACTGATTTCTATACGTTGCGATGCTTGTCACCATGCTAAGCAGATGGAAAAGTTTGAAGCGTCAATTGCTAAGCATGCGATCTCATAGCGATGTCAAGGGTATAGAGATCAAAAGACCGAATGATTCCATATATAGTTTCCCATGCCCCGACTGCATGTGCCGCTCCAATAATACAGAAGTTTCAAAATCCTATCCTTGCTCGGTGATACAAGAAATTTTTTTTGTCACTCTTGTGCCTGATTCGCGTTGTTCGTGATTCACTTGATCTCACACTCATTCTTTGATTGGCATCTGTTGGAGATTGCCCCCTCTTCTTCTTCTTCTTTTTTTGTTTTTTTTTTGACAATCTTTGCAGGCTCATGCAGAGAGCACATTGACCCTATTCTTTTCAGCGTGGGATAATTGAATCCCTTTGTAGATGCTTTAGATTCAACAGAGGGTGGCGATAACTGGAAGCCGACTAGGTTTGGTCTTGCATCTGAAAGACTGCCGCCGCCTCAGTTTTGACATAATAGCTGGTAGATTGTATATGATTTTTTTTTTCGTTCATTATATACTAAATGATTGCAGATTTCAGAGGGAGGGAATAGGGCATTGTTTAGGTTGTGGGCTTAGCTTTTTTTTTTTTTGGCAGTCATATTTGTATTTGGTCAGGCTTCCAGTGAAGTTTTGTATCAGTTAATGCTGTTGTAGCCAGCCTTTTCTTGTCTTGTGCCATTGACAGACTTGCTAATTGAAGAAAAATTTCTATTGCAGCATTCTGCCTTCTAATGAATTTATTTACTTTTTTTTTTTTTAATTAGAACTCTGCAGATGTTAAGTGTTAAGGCTGTTTTGAATGTTCATGATGTTTTGTCTCGCTTCTGTTAACTAAAAATAGATGAAACTATTTCGATAAAAAGATGATTGTTTGACTTGCTGAAACTCGATGGGGTTGATATGGTTGTAAATGAACTTGACTATTACAAGTTTTTATTAAATTTTGATCTGAGTTTGAGTTGAATTCGGGCTTTAATCAAGTGCTCAATGTTAAAAATTTATACATTTTGTTTAATTATTCTACATAATTGAATTTATTCAGAGTTTAATATAAATTGTTATCATTTATTTAGTGTTATTTAATTTATTTGGTGAAGTTTAAATATTAATATAAAAAATGTAATCTTTTTATTTAATTATTTATTTTATTTATGTATTATGGTACCATCAGTATTAAATTAAAAAAAATAATATTTGTTCATCTGTACTCATTTGGTTATCTTTGAACTTAAACGTAGGGAATGAGCATATAAGATTATAACTACGATTGAAAAGGCAAAGAAGTAATGCTCTCCTGCTGTAAATATATTTCATCATTATATAAAAGACGCAATAGTTTGATTTCAATGATTAGAGGCTGTTAGTTGTTACAAAGCAATTGAGTATGATTAAGTAAGTATTGAAGTCTTCATCGCTTATTTCCTTTTTTTTTAAAAAAAAGTTAATTTTGATTTAGATAAAATGTCAGAAAATTTAGAATTTTGTCAGCGCATATTATCTTTGATTTTGTGAACGCATGGATTGATCTTTGAATCTATTCTTAGTTATTTAAGAGGGTACAATTACTTCATTTCATATAACAGATTAAAAACACAATATCGATACAAGTGCATCAAAGGAAAAGCCACATTGATTTGTAAGAAGGCTGTTATAAAAAAAACAAATTATCGAACATTATCTAATCTACATATAAAAATGAATAATTTATTGAAACCCCTTAAATGGTTAATTATGAAGTGCAGCTTTAGGAAGAGAAATTGAAACTGTAGGAAAACACATTAAAAAAAAAAAAAATTCTTTCTGTTTTCATAAAAGTAGGCACTAAAGGCAGCATTTGAATCTATTTTTATCACCTGCTTTAAAAAAAATGCAACTTTTAAAAAAAAAACATGTTTGACAATTCTAAAATTTATTTATCGTGTTTTAGTCTGAATTGTCCCGCCTACCCTTCTTTCTGTCTTCAGCAATATATCACACTTGATTCAGGCGGTGGCCGCCATTGCCGCCACCCATCCAGCTTGTTGAGACCATCTTGATAAAGCTCTAGTAGCGAGCAGATGTGTGGAGCCAACGGATAGAAAAGTAATCACTCTGATTGCCAGCGGTTCATCGGAGAAACCCTAAAAATCTAAATTTCTTGAACCCATACAGACAATGAAATGCCGAATCATTTATAGTATCCTTTGCGGTTACGGAGATGAAAATTTCGCCTCAAAGCAGCATTGTTTGCTGCCATTTTTGGACAGCTCAAAAGATGGGTTGGCATCCAGGACTCCGAGATGGTGCCTCTTTTAATCAAAGACATCGACCTGATTTAGGTCTAAGAAGTTATATTGGGGTTTATTTAAAGATACATCGTTCGGTCACTTTTTGAACTGGTGAGAGAGTGATATGGAGCATTAATTATTGATAAATACAAAGAATATTCTATAATAATTTTGAATAAGGATTAGATTACATACAAAATATATAAATAAATTAGGTTCTTCTCATTTTTTTCATAATAAAAAACTAGAATAATTTCCAATAAGGATAAGCTCTTTATTGATTTTGTGCATGTCATAATTCTTATGTTCATTATCACCTGCTATTGATCAAAGTCACTTGATATTTATAATTGGCTGCTTTTTTTATCAATGTTTGACCCTTTATTGATCAATATTATTTGTATCTGCAATGAGTTGATGCCCATAAATATTTGACTACTAATATCCATGTTCATTGAACAACAATATTGAAAGCATAATGGCCACCATTGTCTATAGATGTTAGATAATATTGCATAACATCTAACTCTCGATGCATATTATCACGCTTTATTAACACATTGGAAATCTACAAACTAACTTCGATTGACATTCGTTGCGATTGATTAAACTGCTTACACCCAATTATCAACATTTTCAATAATCCTTAGTTGATTCTCCTCAACCCACAACATCAGATGTTCTGAACCAATTGATGTCCACAGTCGATTTTTATCCTTGGCCAACATCAAATGTCAATTAACTAATGTTGTCTGATGTTTGTTGTCGAATAACATTCTAAGTTCTAATGCTAGTCATCTCTCTTAATGAAGGCTTATCAACTTATAACATCAAACATCAATTAGTCAATATTGTTTGAAGTCCATAGTTAACTCATATCTGTGAACATCCTACTTTTGATGTCTATCATCCCCCTTTGTCAATGCCATCAGTTGATGGATATTATCTCTTATTAAATCATCTCACACTTTCACTTGTCACCTTAGGAGATAGTCTCTTAGATATAAATTCTGACATATGCTCATACTTTTTTCTAGTTATCAAAGAGGTTGAACCTTTATAACTGCTTATACATGAACTAAGCCGAGTGAAGCCAAGTAGGAATTTACTTAAGCTTAAGTCTTTTTGCCAAAATCTTATTTGAGCTTAAGCTTTATGTAAGTATTTATAATAAATTTCAAGCTCATTTCGTTTAAAATAATGACTATTTGAGCTTAGTTTGAGCCTCATTCATTAGCTAACCAAATGAGACTTTTGAGACTTATTAATGAGCGTTATTATCAACCAACTTCTTAGTTAATTGAACAAGCCTTATTGAGTTTATTAATATATTAAGCTGTAAAAAAGATCCTAATTAAATAATCAATATTTTAAAGATCATAAATAAGTAATTTTGTTCATGAATAAAACAAATCTAAAGTATAAAATAATGACTCTCACTTACTCATAAATAAATTCATAATCGAGTTTTAAATATGAATCTCAGCGAGCTTTAATCGAGTTTTTTTAACACATTTATCCCTTAACAAAAAGTTATATTATTTATGATGATAGACAAATCAAATACTAAGATGTTTAAGTTTATTCAATTTTCAATTAATTATTTACATTAATTAATTAAATAAACATAAAGTAGGAGGTGAGCCACAAATAGCTTGTAAAGCATAATAATTCATTTGAAACCCTATTCATAACATTAATTTTTGACCAATAAATTCATTTTTACTTGTAAAATTTTGTATAAATTTAAGCCATCTCTATGTAATATTCTCTCTTTTATTTATGTCTATAAGATCTCAATATGAGTATAGTTATAAATTAAAACAGCCAATTTCACAGCACTCAACAAAATTAATGCAAGCCATTGAATTTAAGTGAGTATTGGATCACTTTAGCGTCGGCATTATAAAATGGTTCCACCTTCAGAAGACTTTGACTCGCCTATGGTGTTTTAAAGTTTAGGTCAGCTTTGCACACACAAAGACGCGTCTTCTGCTGTTATTGGACTTTTATATATATATTATAAGTGTGAGTCAAGCTGGCTGATGTGCTAAGCTCGATGTTTTAACAAGCTATGAGTTAACTACCCACCATCTCTTTGGCGAAGGCACGTGAACCCCTGACCGAAGTAATTCTCTCCAGGGCCTATACACAAGGGAAAGTAAGTGAGGACTGACACGTGTAGTGATTTAAGTGAGCGCCGGATTAAATTAACGACATCCCCACCTACAAGATGGGTGGAGTGTTGGGTGGATACCCATTCTAAAAAAAAAAAAAAAACTACGAGTTAACTCATTTAATAAATATTGATATAAAATATATTTTTAATATATTAAAATTTAATAATGTAAGTATATAATTATTAAAAATATGTAAGAATTGTATCTCATTCTCCTATATCAAATAATTTATTATTATTTTACTTCTAATTTTTAAAATTTTTATTAGTTTTTATCATAATAATTATTTAAATTATTATTATTTTATCTCTTTTATACTAAATGAGCCTTTTCAATTTGAGCACATAAATTAATCAAGTTCAAGCTCAAGTCAAAAGTGGCTCCCCTCATTTACACTCCTAATATCTACAAAACACGCCCGCACACACACACACATATATTAGTTTTTTATCAAGTTAAACTCATTTGTATGCGCCTTATATTTAAACAAACATAAATAAAGATTCATACACATAAAGATAAGATAAATTTAGAAAAGTTGCTTAAATTTTTATTTTTAAAATCTAGTTAGAAATGAAATCATGAGTATGACTCAATTGAAATAATTTATCATATAAATAAAATTATAGAAATATGCACTTCCTCTTAATTGGATAACAAGACTATAATATATGCATTACTATTATGGTCTCTGGTAAATATAGTGAAAATTAATCAAGAAGATGTGAGATATAATAATGACAATCAAGAGAAATATGTCGGTCGATTGATGTCAATGTTATCGACAGAAATTATGATTATAATATAATTGTTGAGTGATAGCAATCGAGAAATGATGATAAGATAATAATGGTCTAATGATGATGATCAAATTATGACAATTTGTTATAATAGTAGGATAATGATGTTTAGATTTGATGGTTGTCTAATAATAGTTGCAGTCAATGTTGATTAATAGATATGGGTCTAAAGATTTTAAAATTAATTGAGCTTCTCTCCCTTTTATTTGTCCTATTTATGTGAAGAATGGGTCCTTTTACAATTTTCTTAAGTGTCAAAAAAGCTATTTTATTGAAAATCTCCAACACTTCATTGGATGACTTGTTGTTTAATCATATAGATGGTGTCGATTAGGGTTAGTAGGTTGGATTTGAGTGACACAAACTTGACCTGACCTAAATATGTACGACTCGAGCCTAACTTGTTTATTAAACGATCCAAAATATTGACCCAAGCTTGGCTTGCCTCCAACTTGACTAACTCAAATATGACTCGAGTGACCCATTTAACATGCATTTTAGATCATATTTGTGTCAAGTAAATCTGAGCAAATTTAGATTTAGGGTCAAATTTAGGTCACTCTCGGATTGACATGTCAATTTAGGGTTATGGGTTAACCTAAACTCTAAACAAAAAAAAATCTAATTAGTTGGAATCTTAGATATTAATTCAACCACTAACTTAATTGTTAACTCAAACATGAATTTTTTTTTTTTTTTGGGATCGAGTCCGTATTGTATTATTGTGCCAAAGTCAATTTTTGAACTCCCTAATCACATAGTATTTGAGCATTTAAGTGTCTTAATGATATTATATTAAATGATTTTGAACTAGTCAAATTTATATCACTGGGACACTTATTTTAATTATAAATAAGCAAAATTTATAGCATTATAATGTTTATAATTATGCTATAAGCATTTGATTTGGGATCATTTATACTCAGATCAAGATATTTTTAGTGTCATTAGACTCATCTTATCAAAATATTTGTATCAACTATAAATTTGGTAAAATTAAAATTTTGGTAGTCTTGAGTTAAAATTTGTAAGTTTTTAATTCAATTATTACTTTAAAGTTTGTACTTGATAAGATGAATTTTCTAATAACATATTAATACTAGATAAAAGTCTTAATATTAGGTTATTAAAAGCTAATGAAGAATGCTTTCATAAAAAAATATTTTCTTTAAAAATAATTTAAAGTTGTTTATGAGAATGAAAAAAACCATTCACTAATATAAAAATTATTCAAAATATTTGTTTTTTATTAAAATTGACATAAGAACTTCATAAAATAGTATGGCATTTTAACGAAAGTATTTAATCAATATTCTTTTTTTTTTCATTAAAAATATTAACCTTCATTGATGCAAACTAAAAGATTGGTTAAATTGAAATTAATTTTAAAAATATAAAATTAATATAAAAATAAATCTAATAATAATTTTAAAGCTAATTTTAAACAAATTCACATATTTTTTAGTTTTATCTATCACAATTAAAAAGCACTCATATCATAATCAAATGATAACCAACTTTTTTTAAGAGCTTCATATATTTTAACTAAGATTATCTCTCTTTTAAGTGCTATATGCCTATCTTGAGTATAAGTAAAGTGACTTATGAGCCAATTAGATAAATAGTTCATGAGCTGAGTTAAATGGGCTAATAAGATAAGTTCAAATCATCTCTAACTCAACTTATTAGCTCCTAAGTCTCTTAATTAATAACTATTAATATAAAATATATTGGAATTTAATAGTTTAAGTATAAAATTATTAAAAATAATTTAAAATTTTTATTTATTTTTTAAATTATGTAACGTTTTATTAATTTAAAAACTATTTTATATATTTTATATTAAATATTTTAATTTTAAAATTAATTTGAACTCTTAAAATAAAATTCAAGTTTAATAAATTAATATGCTAAAGAGAGTAACCGATGTGGCTCCACTCGTTTCCACCTTAGGGCCCAAGCCCACCTCCGCGGATTCGCCGCGCAGCCCAATGTTCTCGTCCGCCGCCACGGCGAAGACAGACCGCATTTAAAAAATGCCTGCAAGCTGAAGCTCCCGAATTACAGAGCCAGCTCCCACCATTAGTAACCACGTGTCCGTTTTTTTCCAGGTACAAGCTCCCGCTGGTTCCCGGTTCTTGCCGTGATTTGACTATCCGCTTTCGTTTATCCCCCTCTTCCCATTTCGCCCCCTGGCTTACATTCTTCTATGACACCCTTCCGATTCGACTTCTATAAAGTCAATGAATTGCCATAATGTCAACTCCTTAAAAGTTGATTTCATATCATTTCATGTTTTAAATTGAATCATTTTACTCCCACCCTCGCCCTCCCACTTGTCTACAAAGGTCAACTCTCCTCTATTCCTCTTCACACTTTCCCCTATCTGCATTTCTTCGTTTTCAATCACTTCCTCAATTCCCTCTCGTTCTCTTCCTACCCCCTCTCTCCATCGGTTATAAAGGACCACTGCCCTCTAGCTGTTGCGGTCGTCGTCGGTGAACTCACGAAGGGCCTCGGACACTCCTTCTGCTACGTCCGGCCCGACCTCTCCATCTTACCTTCCTTGTCCGACGATACCACCATCTTCCACTCCATCTCCGGAGCTGCTGTAAGCGCCAACGCCGCCACCGCGCTCTCCACTGACCCCTCCTCCATCACCACCGCGTCCTCCTCAGCCTCCGCCGCCGCCTTTGAAAGCTCCACCTCTTTTTTCTCGGTCCCCCTTCAGCCCGTCCCCCGCTTCTCCGGCCCACTTTCCGACCGCGGCTTTCTTTCCGGCCCCATCGAGCGCTCTTTCCTTTCCGGTCCCCTCGACCAACCGACTCACACCACCCTCCGCCGCTCCCGCCACGCCGCTTTTTCCCTCCTCCGCCGCCTCTCCCGAGCCATCGGCGCCGCACCCCGCGTCTCCGCCGTCGCCCCCAAAGACTCTGATTCCATCGATACAACCAGCAGCCGCACCAGCCATGAGGACGCCTCCGCCGCTAGCAGCAAGCCAGACATCCATTGGGCCCAAAGCAAAGCCGGCGAGGACCGCGTCCACGTGGTCGTCTACCGCGGCTGGGTCTTCGTCGGCATCTACGATGGCTTCAACGGCCCTGACGCCACCGATTACCTCCTCTCCAATCTCTACCCCGCCATCAAGCAGGAGCTCAACGGCTTGCTTTGCGAAGAAAGCTGTGGGCTTTCCGATGATTACTTTCAACTCACTGGGAAAAAAAGGAACTTTTTGGAAGTAAACCATTCCCAAATTCTTCAGGCTCTTTCTCGCGCTCTGAGGAAAACAGAGGATAAGTATTTGGACATCGCCGACAAAATGATGGCCGAGAATCCGGAGCTTGCGCTGATGGGTTCTTGCTTACTTGTAATGCTGATGAGAGGTAAAGATGTGTACTTAATGAACGTTGGAGATAGCCGAGCAGTTTTAGCGAGGGCTATCTCTGAGGAAGAAGAAGGCATCTATGAGGATGGTTTGAATGATTATGGAGAAAGGATGGCTGATCTTCGTTCTTTGTCTGCTCTGCAACTCACCTTGGATCACAGCACTTGTATCGAGCAGGTAATGATTAGTTTTTCTCTTTCTTTTTTTCATTTCTTTTTTCTCTTGCAATCAAGTGATCATCTGAATGATATTGGTTATATTATTTATGATTCAGGAAGTACGCAGAATAAAGAAAGAACATCCTGATGATGCTTCAGCCATTGCCAATGATCGTGTGAAGGGTTATCTGAAAGTTACAAGAGCCTTTGGGGCCGGATTTCTGAAACAGGTAAAATTAGTCTCCTATCAGTTATGATTTCCAGTTCAGATTTTTTTTTTTTTAACTCTATCATTTAATAGGGATTTGATTCCCTGTAGTTTACTAAAAAGAAATTTACGCACCCAGTTTTAATTTGTTGCTTGATGTTAACAGTTAGATCTGCAGTTTGATTTAATGGCTTCTTCCTAAATTAAAGGATCTAGAATTTGCTTCATGTTGAAGGAGGAATAAGAATTTCCCTTTGCTTAAGTTGATGGTAGGATTAAACAATTTAGTGGAGTGACTTGCAATAAACTATTAGTTTAGAGAATGTTTTGGAAGACAAGGAAGGTTGAGCAACTTGCTGGACAACTATTGCCTTCCAAAGTATTACTTTGATTGCGAAAGAAACAAATCTGACTTTCTAATTTACTGATAGAATTAAGATGGAATTATCAAAAGTTAAATGACAGTTCTGTTCCAACTGTACCACCAGTTCTATCTACACATTAGCTTAATGAAATACTTTAAGCTTTGTAATGGAAATAGTTCCTTATCCTTGACTTCAAAATTTGGTTTTTCTCAGCCTAAATGGAACGATGCTCTTCTCAAAATGTTCAGAATAGACTATATCGGCACTTCTCCATACATAACATGCAATCCATCTCTGTATCACTACAAGCTCAGTTCAGGAGATAGATTCCTGATATTATCCTCCGATGGCCTCTACCAGTACTTAACCAATGATGAGGCAGTCACAGAAGTGGAGCTCTTTATAGCCACAACACCTGAAGGCGATCCTGCACAGCATCTTGTCGAAGAAGTCCTCTTTCGCGCCGCGAAGAAAGCTGGTAACTTAGTTTATTATTGAAACAGTAGCAAGTAACAGAGAAGTTTTGAGGCTTTAATCTGAAACTATTGGGGAAGAAAAGAAGCTTATGTATATTTTTATTGCAGGGATGGACTTCCATGAATTGCTCGAGATACCGCAGGGGGATCGAAGGCGGTATCATGACGATGTTTCGGTGATTGTGATCTCCTTGGAGGGGAAAATATGGAGATCTTTTGTGTAAATAGTTATACTGGTAAGAGGGGAAGTGTAGAGCTTTTTAGAGGATCTTGAGCTCTTATTCATTCTTTTAATTATTGAGAAAACTCTGAGGCTACAATAAAAGCTCAGAGAAAGACAAGATTGACTTACTGTAAAGGTGCAAATTACGTTATTCAATTCAATTATTGTTGTTAAAATACAGTGTAATCTATCATTCTAAATGAATATATAATTCTATTTATTTTTTAATGCATGAATTATTGTTGATTAGCTAGTCTTTTGAGTGATCACTTTACAGATTTTTTAAGAGAATTTTTGTTCACCAAGAGTTGATTCGACTATAAAATCATGTGGTTCCTTCATTTTGAGAAAAGCAGAGCTTTTTATTGCAGTCTTTCTGTGATTGATATATCTGCAAGTTTTGTTATTCCTGTGAGTAAGAGAGGAAGAGAGTTTATCAACTTTACTTCTAATGATAAGCCACACAATGAAAAAACTAACTGAAATAAGTTGCGCACACAATAATATTCTACATGAAAAATCTTAAAAGAGAAAAATTAGGCTATTGACTCTACAAAAATAAAAAAAAGGTCATTTGAAGATCAATTTTATTGATGCTATGAGATCAGTCTAGAGAGAATCTAAGATAATCCAAAGTCATGATTAGGGCTGTCAAAATAGTTATATTCAAGTAGTACGTTTACATTTGTTAACTAAATGAAACACTAAATAAATATTTCAAGTTTCGATTTATAAACGAAATGAATACTTAATAATCTTTCGTTCAATCGTGTTCCGCTTAATTTAACTCCAAATAAAAATTATATTATATTATATTATATTATTTGAAACCTTTTTATATGTAATCTCTAATCTAAATCTAAGCTCGCACTAAAAGCCAAATGAATCAAATTTCATTCTAAACGTTGAAATTCAACATAAAAATTTGAAACTATTATTGCCATAGGATTTGTATGATTATAAAATAAAAATTAAAATGGAATTATGCATGGAAGAGTTGCGTGTGACCATTTCAAACTTTTCATTTTACGTTTCTTCGTTGATAAAAATAGTGAGAGAGATCATAATCACTCTTATCTTATCTTATGCACTATACTTTCTACGTCAGTCACAATTTATTAGGGTTTGCTCATTTCCAGCTGTCACTTGGTCCCTTCTGTTTTTTCTTTTTCTTTTTTTTAAAAAATAAATTTTCTATAAATATTTATGTAGTCTTAATTAAGAGTATATTGTTTTAAATGGTTCCATTTATGCCCTTGAGATAACGAGTTAACTTCTTTCTTATACGTCTATTTTGAATTGATATTTGATTTTTAGATCTCGCGAAATGTCAAAAATTCATGTGCCAAATAGTCCAATACCGATTTTACTTTTGACCGTCCTTACAAGTCTTTGACTTTAATCAAAATCTTCTTAGAAATCTTTTTTAGGGAATCATGATTTAATATTTTGAGATTATTTATTCGTATAAGATAAAACATTTAATAAGAATATTTTGATTTTCTTTAAAAATATGATGAGAGGTAAATAAAAAAGAGAATAGATAGTTAAAAAATAAAAATAAAAATAAATCATGCATCCAAAAGCAAAATTTAAAGCAATAAAATCATATAACCAGACATGAAAATAGCCCTAACTATATAAAATGAGTTGTCAGAACAACAGAAAAGACCTATTTCATTATCGAATAGGATTTCATTTAATAAAAGATAAAAAAGAAGTAGGAGTATTTACAGACGTACTACATAATATATATCTAATAAATAAATTTTAATATTTACATTCATAATATTTAAATCTCACACATCACATCAAAATTATCACTATTATTACATTTTAAAAAGTTAACATACATTTTCATGCACAAATTATATTATTATTATTACGTGCTAAAAAATTAATTATAGTAGAATAAAACTTTACGCCTTAGTCTTATTAAGAAATCCAGCACACATAAATATTTGAAGGGAGGATGAGAAATTTCAGGATTTTTACGTGGAAAAAACTCGAAAAGAGGGAAAAAATCACAGTCTTGCCTAGTAAAAATATTTCACTATATATATATTTTGGAGTACAAAATTTAAGTTTTCCCGATAATGGGATTACAAAGTTGTATGTGAGAAAGCTTGACAACGAAAATCCCAGACCGCAACAACATCTATGCTAGAAGAAAGTTATTATGACAGGTGATAGTGAATGAAGGGGTGATAATCAAGATTGTCGGTGGTAACTATTATCCATGATGGTGTGAATTAACACAATAGGCCGACGGCCGGCGAAGGGGGTGGTGGTCGGTGATGACCGACGGCGCGGTCATGACCGTCGACGGTGTGGTAACGACATGTTTGAAGGTTCTTCAAGCCTCAGAGCTCTCTCTTCTCTTCAGCCTCGGGCCCCTTCATTTGAAGAATGATTGGTTATTTATAGATTACAGGAGTGACGTTTTTATAAATACATGCAAAATCTAAACCACTCCATCAGACGTCTCAAAATGATTCCTTTGATCATCTAATGTATTTTAAGTATTTGAATGCTCAAATGAAGTCATAATTAAGAGATCTTGGGCTTATTAGATCCGGTTGGTCAAGATGCTCGATTTGACTAAAACACTCCATGTTTAGAAGCCGACTGATATCGCAAAGTTTTCAATTATATTTTAAGCATTTGATTTGGGTTAGTCTTGACTTAAAATTAGATTGCTTTCGACATCAAGATTTGTGCTTCGACTAGTATCAATTGTCCCCCTATTTTTGGATGGTATCATCTTTATCAACTAAAAATATATGCCAAATAATTATAAATAACAACTTCTTCAATGAAATTTACGGGTTCATTAATCTTTGCGTCACATATAGTTTGAGAGAATAGATCTTCATGAGTGCACAAGATCATGATCACAGAAGCGGATGTAGGGCCGCGGGTGCGCGGATGCTCGCAGGTGCAAGGTTGCGGGGCAACGGTCTCGCTCGATTTGACTATAAATACTCAATATTTAGGAGCTACCTGATATCGCAAAGTTTTCAATTATATTTTAAGCATTTGATTTGGGTTAGTCTTGACTCAGAATTAGATTACATTCGACATCAAGATTCGTGCTTCGACTAGTGGAATTTTCAGTGTCATATTAGTTACCCCTTATTTTTGGATGACATTATCTCTATCATTTAAAAATATATACCAAATAATTGAAAAATACAACTTCTTCAATGAAATTTACGGGTTCATTAACCTTTGCGTCACATATAGTTTGAGAGAATAGATCTTCATGAGTGTACAAGACCATGATCATGAAGTGTGGGTCGCAGGCGGTACTCTCATGCATCAGCCACGCCCACTCGATTTGACTATAAACACTCCATATTTAGGAGCTGACTAATATCACAAAGTTTTCAATTATATTTTAAGCGCTTGATTTGGGTTAGTTTTTATTCAGAATCAGATTACTTTCGACATCAAAATTCGTGTTTCGACTAGTTGAATTTTCAGTATCATATCAGTTGCCCCCTATTTTGGATGATATTATCTCTATCTTCCAAAAATATATGCCAAATAATTAAAAATAACAACTTCTTCAATAAAATTTGTGGGTTCATTAACCTTTGCGTCACATATAGTTTGAGATAATAGATTTTCATGGGTACACAAGACCAAGATCACTAAGCGGCGAGGCGGCTTCGTGGAGTGCGGTCAAGGTACCGTCGTCCGTGCTTGTGGGCTCACGGTGTTTACGAAGGCCCTGTGACGCAGGGGCGTCATACGCTGGCAAACCACGCATGACGCGCATCGGTGAGCAAAAATTTCAAGTTTTTTATATTTTTTTTATTTTACCTTTTTTTATTCCCCCTTTTTTTATTTTTATAAAAGGAAAGATATAATTGATATTTCTAAATTTCTTCTCAAAATTAATTCTCTTTTTGCCCATATTATGGATCTATAAACCCCAGCTCCCTTGGGTTAAGTAAGGAGACACAGTTTTCTCTCATATGCTCTAATGTTCTTATGCACTTGATGAGAATTTATCTAGCAAAAGTTAAGAAGCTAAGGATAATAAATTTTTTTTCTTTTGTCAGCGAAACTCTGACATTCTTCTAAAAGAATGTCATTTATTTTGTTGATCAAGACCCATAGTTCATATGGTAAAACTCCGATTTTCTCAAGAGAGAGGCGTCAACTGTCTTCATCAGACCTACTGGGTTCGGAGGCGATCAAGGCCCGTAGTTCATACGGCGAGAATCCAATTTTTTCTCAAAAGCGTTAACGTCTCGTGGACCGAATGGTGGCAAGGCTCATAGTCATACGAGGCTTCAATTTTTCCTCGAGAGGCCAACTGCCCCTCCGAATCGACCGAAGTTTGGAGGCGATCAAAGCCCACAATTCATATGACGAGGCTCCAATTTTCTCTCGGGAGAGGCATCAACTTTTTTCGTCGGATCGACTGAGTTTGGAGGCGATTAAGTCCTGTAATTTGCCAAATTTTAGTTTTCTTGAAACTCCAATAGTTGACAACTATCAATGTGGTGGGGAAGCATTGATTAGGAATCATTCCTCAGAAAACTCAAAAATTTTGGCAGATAATTTCAGAGTGTCATTCTTCATGATATTACGTGATATCGTTGACTTGTATGGAAGGGGTAGAATTGAATTCGCTAAAGATTTTTGACCCGAGGTTATTTGCCAATTTGATGGCATTAACCTATATGGAAGAGATTGAATCAAATATGCTGAGATTTTTTGACTCACCCGAGGTTGTTTGTCAAAGTGTTATTTAATGACATTAACCTGTATGGAAGAGGTCGAATAGAATCCGCTGAAAATTTTTTACCCGAGGTTGTTTGCGAAAGTGTTACTTGATGACATTAACCTGTATGGAAAATATTGAATCAAATCTGCTGAGAATTTTTGATCCATCTGAGGTTATTTTTCAAAGTGTTACTTGATGATATTAGACTGTATGGAAGAAGTTGAATCGAATCCGCCAAGGATTTTTGACCCATCCGAGGTTGCTTATCAAAGTATTACTTGATGACAATAACCTGTATGGAAGAGGTTGAATTAAATTCGCTGAGAATTTTTGACCCATCTGAGGTTGTTTATCAAAGTATTACTTGATAACGTTAACATGTATGAAAGAGGTCGGATCGAATCCGCCAAGAATTTTTGACTCATCCCAGGTTATTTGTTAGAGTGTTACTCGATGACGTTAACCTGTGAAGAATAGGTACAAAGTTATGACCTATCCGAGATTATTTGCCAGAGTATTATTCAATGATGTTAACTTGTGTGGAAGATGTTCGATCAAATCCCCTTGGGATTGATCATTCCCCGACCGAGACACAACGTGAGTTGTGCATTTCTCAAGTGAGAGGATTAAAATGAAGAAGATCATTTTTGTGAAACAAGCTTGAAAAAAAGTAATAAACTCATTACTTTGATAATGTCGGTGATACAACATCGTCATAAGATAACTTAATAAGAGGAATGTGATAAATTTTTAGAGAGAGTTAATAAAAGACAAGAGGTGGAGAGGAAAAGATAAATGAGGTAAAATAAAGGCTACAATATTTATGCACCAAGAATTATATATAATACTTTCAGAGATCCTCCATGTTCCAAGTTCTAGGAAATATTTTTTCCTCTAGATCTTTGATCATACTTTGACGGTTGGTCATCTGATAATAAAACAGGGAGCAAGTCTTCTACATACAAAGCTCTCTAAGGTACTTCTTCATCTCGAAGGTTAAAATTCTCGATGCTGAAGGTCACCGAAGGGCGTTGATGAGCTTGTCTGAGGTAACATGATTATGCTATTTATTGATTTTCATAGACCACTCTAACCCCAACGGGAGTTGAAAATTTCATCTTAAGATGAGGTACCGAAGTGATCGCACCAAAGATTGATTGGAGGGCTTTCGAAAGATAGCATTGTATGTTGAATTTGACTTGACCACTATGAATTGAATAGAATGAGTGACTTGCCGAGAAAATTCTCTGAGAACAACAAGGAGAGTGATTGTCCCCTCCACTCGCACAGAGCGATTATCAAACCCATATAATGGTCGTGCAGCAGGTTAGAGCTTTTCCTTAACCAGGTTCATGCTAAGAAAGGTAGAGTAAAATAAAACATCAATAGAACTCTAATTATTAATCAAAATTTTCTTAACATTATAACATGGGTCACTGATCCTCGCACTGATGACAAGAGGATCTTGATGTGGAACTTAGACTCCTTCGAAGTCTGAGTCATTAAAAGTGATGGGGTTCAAAAGTGGCGATAAAGACTTGAATAGATAGTAGTGGCCCTCCTGCAATCGTTTCAATTTCTCCAACTATTTGGCGACTATTTTGTTGTTTCTATGATGATTGTCCCGGTTGCCTCCCAGTTGGAGTTATGTTTTCCTGAGTTTATTGATTCTGCATAAATTTACGTAGATATCCCTATTGAATGAGCCTCTTGATCTCTTCTTTGAGTTGTTTAAACGCCTCTATAGTATGTCCACGACTTTGATGGAAGTGACAATATTGCTCTTGATTTTCTGAATTTGGTTTCAGTGGATGTGGCCACTTAATGGTCTCTTCATCTTGAATGATCATCAAAACATTAACACGAGATGCGTTCAGCGATGTGTATTCCTTTTCTAGTCGTGGTTCACGTCGTTGATGTGGAAGCCGTGGAGGTAGATCACGCCTACCTTGTTGTTTCTTTTGATGAGATTGTTGATCTGTGTTTCTTGGGGCACTCTTATATTTTCTTGTGAATTATTTGAATTATTTTCGATGGGAATTAATAGCCTCATCAGTAGAAATTTATGCTTCCACACGATGAACCAAGTCGGCATATGAGCGAACCGTATCACGCATTAGTGATAAGTAGAAAGGCCCAGGATGGAGCCCTCCAAGAAAAACTTCTCTTAGTAATTTAGGGTCTACCCTTTGTGGGTATTTGACGAGCCTCTAAGGAGAACCTCTAGAATTACTCCTTAAGTGATTCACCTTCATTTTGACGAATGCATTATAAATGAGAGGAATCATTAATGATCCTTCGGTTTGCAATAAACTGTTCTACAAAAATCTTGGTGAGTTTGTCAAAGGTATGCATAGATCCCCTTGGAAGGGAGTAAAATCAAGTGCGAGCCTTACCCATGAGGGTGACTAGAAAGATCTGACAAAGCAGTGTGTCAGGAGCTCGTCAGATATATATGATGGTTTTCTAATGATCGATGTGTTCATATGGGTCAGTTGCCCCATCATAGGATTCGATGCTCGGAAGCTTGAAACCTACGGGAATAGAATGTTGAAGAATTACTTCAGCTAAAGGTGAAGACTCCTGATAGTTGCGGTGAAAGAGAAGATGATTTTTATCTTTAAAGTATAATTCTTCTTGCATTAAGCGTTGTAATTATGCACGTATTACATGATAGGTGGAATCAATAGGGCAAGAACGTGCCAAGCTACCGGGAATAATCAATGGGTTAGCAATCAGTTGAGCCGCACATGTTGGATGAGTAGAACTAGCATTGTCAAGGAGGTCAGTATCGCGATCTAGAAGCGTAGGAACTTCAGCCTGATGGTGAGAAGGCCCCGTATTAGCATTTTGACCTCCTCTGGCTAACGATTGAACTTGGGGGAAAATGTGTTTTTCGTAGTAGTGGCTGTCATGTTTCATAAAAGTCGAATTATCTCATTTTGAGACTCTTCCATTCGGCGAACACAATCTTCTATAGAGGTTCCTGTTCCACCTTCACCGATAAAGACATGCTTATTAGGGGGAAGTGAGGCAGAAGCTTGGCGTCCTTAGTTTAAGAATTGGTTTTGGGAGTGACAAGAGTTGGAGTGGGAGGCTCCGTTGTTGCGAGTATTGTGCCTATTGGCCATAATGCAAGTGTTCACATAGATTGTGATTGTGGGATAAACTTCCCACAGACGGTGTCAAACTGTTGCATACTAGAAAATCAGTTAAGGTAGAATAAAACTTTATGCCTTAGCCTTGTTGAAAAATTCTGTACACACACATATATTTGAAGAGAGAACGAGAAACTCTTGGATTTTAAAAAAAACCCGAAAAAAAAATCACGGCTCTTTAATAAAATGTTTCATTATATATCTATTTTGGAGTATAAAGTTTAAGTTTTCGATAATGGATTACAGAGTTATGAGAAAGCTTCACAAGAAATCTCATAATCTATAATAACGAACCATAGGCTATAACTTATGGTGGCACTGACGATAGTGGAACGACTACCGTCGATGATGATCCGACGACCGTCGGTAGTGCAGTACGGTGGCGGACGTGATCTAGACCAATGGTCGACGGCGTTCTACGGGTCGAGTGGTGGTCGCAGGACTAATGCTAGAGCGGTGGCGACCATGATTTGGACGACGGTGACGGAGAATCGCGGCCACCAACAACCGCAGAATGACTGGAATACCAGAAGTGGTAATGATGAAATTTTCAATATCATGTCAATTATATATATATATAAATCTTTAATTTTTTTGATGTAGTCAAATAAAATTTTTATAATATATATAATAATATAATTTGTTTCCTTTAACTTTTCAACGTTCCATGGCATTCACACTTGAAGCTTCCCATATCTTTCTCTAGCGAACTGTTTAATGGTTTGACTATTGCCAATTTGTACCTTTTAACGAGTGGAACAAGATTCTGAATATTCTGCAAAGTATAATTAATTTTGTTTTAGTCAAAATATCTTTTGGTTGACCATCTTGGGATTTTGCGGAGAATTAAATATTAGGTGAATTTAATCAAATACGTAAAGGAGAACAACTCTCAACTATATAGCCTCGTATATTCCCGGACAAATAGATATTGAGATTAATATATTTTTTTTATATTTTCAGAATAATAATCATTTTTAAACATGTAGGTATTCTTTAAATATATTCGAATTTATTTTATATTTTATTTTATTTATTACTTTCTAGTGTGGTAGGTTAATTTTACTCAATATATAAATGTGCTGACTCAATTTATTATTTGATACAGAATCGAGCAATAAGAATAAATTTCTAAGGTCCAAACTTGCTTCTTATACCTGCTCCTCTGACCCATACTGTGTAAAGCTAAATGGTCGTTCTGGATCCATTATTTTATTTTATTTTATTTATATTTTAATTTTAAATAAAATATATTTGGTAGAGATAATTATTGTTAAAATTAGCAATTGTTATTTTGAGTATTTATGAAATAATATATATTTTTTAAAAAGTGCTTAAAAATGCATTATATATATTAAAATTATATAAAAATAAAGATATAAAAACACAAAATAAAATTTTTTATAGCTAAGTAGTTTACCGGACGTTTAGTTTGTTTTATGCGAGACTTCAACTTCACTAAATAATTGGACGGTTGAGTCTTGGCTGAAGCAGCAAAGTGTCTATTTTATTCGTTGGGTGAAACTTTTCAAATATGTAAATTTTCCAATTTTTTTTATTTCATTGATAGTATAAATACATGCGTTGACATAATTAAATTATGCGTTACTACTTTCTCTTCGCATTAATTTCATATACTTTCATGGATGGTGTTTTCCATTTGGATTATTTTGATTTTAAGAAATTTAATTTATTCATTCTTTACGAGTTTAACTATAAATTATTTGCGCACATCATATTAGTACTCAAATCCTCAGAGAAGAGAGAGAGAGAGAGAGAGAGAGAGAGAGAGAGAGAGAGAGAGAGAGAGAGAGAGAGAAACTACATTATTCATGGCAAAGGAATATTATTTGGGTTGGGTATTTCTTAGGACTTACGTCTTATGATAAGAAAGAGAGGGGAGGAGAGAGAATCAAAGAGTTAAAATGAAAATTATTTAAATTTTAATTTTCTAATTTATAATTAAATAATTTTTTTTTTTTAAATTTTGGAAACTACAGGTTGAAACGCAAATTTAATATAAATAGTGGATTTATATCAATACCATATTAATGAAAGAATGTTACAAGAGAAAATAGAAAAATTAAATCAAATTAAAATAAATTAAAAATTTATTTTATCTAATTGAAAATAAAATTAAATAAATTAAAATTGAAAGAAAAATACTAGAAGTGATACAAATTTTTGAACTAAAATAATTTTGAAAAAAAAATTAAAATTCATTAAAAATATTCAAATCAAAAGTAAATAAATAAATAAATTTTCAAACATTTTATTATTGGATTTTACAGGTAATAATACCCTAAAAGAGCCTTAAATATTCAAATAAATAAATAAATAAATAAATAAATAAAACAGCCCTACAAGTCACTGCAGCTGAAAAGGAGAGCATCTCTGAGAAATCGGAAAGAGCTTAATTAAGCAATCCAAATTCGGGAAGCTGTCACAATCTTGGAAGAGGAAGTCTATTCTATTACGCAATGAGTCGTCATTATTTATAATCATAAAAAAAATTTATAAATTATATCAACATATTCTGATAATATTTTTTATTATAATAGACTAATTAAAATAATTAAATTTATCTTAAGAATAATAATATATATGAAAAATTTATATTACATAATCTCAAAAGTGAAGGCAATAGAGTAAATTTTATGCTCATTCTTATATAATTTATATCAGAATATTCTAACATAATTTAATCAATTTTTTAACTTCAGTGATAAATTTTGTGCTCTTTTCCCATTCACTCATTATATAATATAAATTAAAGATTAAACTTAAAAAAATAAGAATCTAACTTGGATGCTTTTGGGGAAAAATTAGGATATTATATTCTTATTAAAACTTTGATTTTTATGAATTTTGAATTCTTATTTTGAAATAAATTTAATAATTTTAAAATACATTCTAACCTAAATTTTATTCATCTGAGAGATAAGAACATCTGGAGAGCGCCGAAGCATTTGATGTAGTGGTTGAGGGGTTTCTCCCATCCTTCGAGACCCACATTCAAGCGCATGGTGCATAAATCTATCTTAAATGACTCAACTTCCAATATATATATATAGAGCACCTAGAGTTGTTTGGCATACTCTGAGTTAAATTTTTTTTTTTGGAGTAATAAGGGACTCGCCCATGATTCATTTCATTAATCAAAATAATTACAAAAAAGAAGACTAACTACATTGTTACATCAATAGAAAGTAGAGCATAAATAGCCCAAGCCAAAAAATAAAAACTAAAGAAAAGTGAACCTGAAACATCAAAAAGTTTACCACAGATCAACAAAAGTAAGAGAAATGAGATTCAAAAAAGACTAAAATTGGTTCCAAAGTCCGAACCGTGCTCAACAAGACCAGCAAACTACTTTAATTAGAATAGACTCCATCCAGGGAAACCATCATTTTAGTCAAGCAAAAATCCAGCTCGAGATGAAAGATGCTTAAGAAAAGATTATAACAGGAGCTGCTTAATTGAATAGTATTAGTATAATGTTCTAGGATCTTGGCTTCTGGTTGAGTCCCAAAAAAATGTTGGTATGACATCATTGCAACAAAAAAATATACCGGGAATGTCCATATCTTGAAAGCATCCAAAAGAAATAGTGAAAACTGTTGTAGGGATTGAACTGCTTAGGCAAGAAGAAATCAATAGCCAGTAGCAGAAGTAGGCAGCAAAAAGAGAGCCATCAAGTAAAGTATATGATTTGAATTAAAATTGGCACAATCCCCTGTAGTTTCCATTTATAACCTTTTTGTCTGATAGCAAAGCAAATTTTGGAGATAGTAATGTAGGTCGAAGATGCATTAAACTGAAAAATATGTTGATTCCTCTCCAACCATTAGTTATGAGCTATAATCGAAGTAGCAAAAAGAAAAAATCTTTTTGGAACCTTGCAGTTAATAGAATCAGCATGAAAGTAATTGCACTAAGGTGCAGCCCATAAGAAAGAAATTCCTATAGGAATGCAATCTTTGAGTACTTCCATGGAATATGGGCATTCAAAAAGAGATGAGTATGTCTTTCATTTTCTCTTTGACATAGAACACACAATGGGTTAATAGTTATACTTCTATGAATCAATGTATCTTTCATTTTAGACCTCCCATAATGATCCTCCAAGCCAAGGTAGCATGTTTAAGAGAGTATCTTTTAAACCAAACGAATTTCACCCATTTTAGCTTAAAGAGTTCTCTAAAAAGAAATAAGTGAGTTGCCTTGTGGTTATAAATGTCTTTTCCCAGCCAAAGACAATTAATAGGTTTGTCATTAATAGAATTTTGCCGATCAAAGTAATGCAACTATCTGGTGTGGTAGAGTTGTAAGGTAGTTGTTGATATGATTTTTTTTATTGAAGCCATGTTCCTAGATGTTTGATCTAGTGAACACCTCAACAATAGTCTCCAAGTATTGTTGCTAATAACATCACATACCACGGCGTGCAAGGAGCAATTAAACAAAGAAAAAATAGCATTATCGTATTTTTCAAAAAGGGGAGAACCATCCAACCAGGGATTAAAGAAAAAGAGGAGTCTACTATAGCTAAACACTTGAAAGAAAAAGTAGCTTTTGATTCTCAGAGCTATAAGTTGCAAATCTTTGCATAGGGGAGATGATAAGGTGTGATATTGTTCCAAAGAGAGAAATTATTTCCTAAAAACTAAGAGGAAAGATAAGAATTGAAGTTATAAATGCTCTCAATTATCTTCAATTTGCACATAACATTAAGAGAATCCAGATTAGGTATGCGAGGCCTCCAAAAAGAAAATGCTTAGATATTTTGGACCAAGAGATAGTGATCATTTTACTCTCCTTCCCCTTTTTTTTTGTAAAAAAGCATTTACCAAGCTAGTTATTTTCTTTCTAATGCTTTTAAGAAAAGTGATGGAACAAAACCAATAATGAAAATAACTCCAACATGTGTATTTAACAAGTTGTAGTCTACCAGCAAAAGAAAGAAGATTTTGTTTCCATCCATTAAACCAATGATGAAGCTTATCAATTATCTTAGAGCAATCAGAAGGCTTACATCTAAAATGAGAAATGGTTAAGCCAATGTAGTCCCAAGGAAGTGGTTTATGATGAAACTCCAAACAGCTGCTCAGGTTCTCTCTAGCTAAGTCATCCACATATGAACTAATGAAGAAAGCAGATAACCGATTTAGTATCCTTAGTAGAAAGGTTAGCCTATTTATAAAACATATGAACCAATGAAGAAAGCCAACTTATATTTGAGAGCTCAGCCTTGTCAAAAACTAGAAGATCATATGCATATATAAGATGAGACAATGCAATCATACTTTTTAATCGACTTGTAAGAAGTGGCACTGCTGAATTTATAAATAATCTAGAAAAGGCATCCATGATAATTGAAAAGAGATAATGTCACGACCCGGCCTAGGAGCTTGAAATACCAAGGCGAGAACAGACGGTCGGACAGATAAAAGAAAAACTTACATAACACTTCCAATTTTAAGTAAAATCTCCAATCATACAAGAGCTACTACAATCCACAAAAGATTTAACAATTTGTCCACACATATATATACTAACAAAATTCATATGACATATAATTTAAATCATAATTTAACATAACTAACATAATTACTTATCTCCTGAAGTCATTCTACGTCGATAAACATAACCTTCCCTTATATCAGTCATTTAGTTAGGATGGTTACCTGAAAAAAATTAAACAACTAACAATTGAATAAAATTCAGTGGGTCAATTATGCTGTTACACTATAGTAAACAAGAAGGTATGACTAATATACATACTAATTTTTGTTATCACATGCACATAAAATAATTTTGCTCAAACAATCAATTATATGGGGTAGATATACATAAACATTTCATATGAACTTTTACTTTTACATTTATCATCCATCTTAGGAGTCACCGTCTAAACCTTTACCAATACTCATTCAAATGACAAGTAGTCATTACCATTTGCAAATTTCATTGTCCCTTTTTCATCATTTTTGTGTCGGTACATTATGCTTGTACCATAAGAGTAAACTCCACTTTCAACATACACATTCATAGCATACAATTATACATCTATACATATTAATTTATAACTAACGAATCGCTTAACTTTATAAAATGATGAAGGACATGATATGATCTAGCATTCAGGTTATTATCCAATATGAAGAAACAGTAAACTATATCACAATTTATGAAGAAGTAGGAAAATAATCACAACTTGCAATACAGAAAAAAATCATAATCATATAAACATGTATTTCATCACAAGAAATTAAAGATATTTTTACCATAAATGTAAGAATATAATTATCCACTTTAACTTGCAGTTTTCTCTTGAATCTCCTTTCCTTAATTGAATTCTTATAAAATGAAATATTGATTGGATCAATATTAAAAGTAACGTATTTTATTTTATTTTATTCATATGATACTTACATATAATTTCTATTAATTGATGCTCACATTCATCAATATTCATTGTATATTTTCTAAATCAAGTTAAATTAACCTTTATATTATTTAATATAATGATATGTCTAATTTGTCATATAATACATCTAAATCCTATTAATCCTATTATTTTTCTTAATATAAAATATTAAGTGTTAAAGTGACTTAATATATTGCATTTAATGTTTATCATACCCCTTAAAATGATTTTAAATTAATTAACGATAATAAAACTTAACATAAGTTTAAGGTTTTCTTAAATTTCCAATTATATGTTATATGTAAGGGTTTCATCTTACATATTCCCAAATTACATTTCTTGCTGAAATCTATAAACCCTAAGTCAAAATTATAAACCTTAAGTTAAAACATGAGATAACATTAAAATCAAAGATAATATCATTAAAATTAGATTTTAATTAAACATATAATTATATAATTTATTTATTTACTTACCCCTTTTCTCTCGGTTTTGCCCAAGACGTTGCTTGAAGTCGCACTAGCTTCCTCCTTTTCTCTCTTAGAGGCTCGAGAGGCTCGACGGCAGAACGGCGTAGGCACACCTCTTTGCAGGCTTCCTTCCTTCTTTTGACACCGATTGCTTGACCGATGACGGAGTCTCACTGGGTTAACATACGAAGGTAAGTCTTCCCTTCTTCTCCCTTCTCTCTCCCCTCTCATGTGTTTTGGGGTTCGGTTTGACAACCCAAAGCCTCTTTCAATTATTCTCTTCTACTAGTCATTGGCGGTTGGATTTTCTTTTTTTTGGTTATTACAATCTCTCCCTAATAAAATTTGTCAAATTAAATGATAGAAATAAACATATCTTTAATTAAACAATTGAGGATAAAATTCTCGCATCTCTGATTCCTTCTCCCATGTCGCTTCTCGTTTTGATCCATGTTTTCACAGTACACGAACAAATGGAATTTCCCTATTCCTGAGATGTTTAACATCATAATCTATGATTCTTTCTAGCTCCTCCATAAATGTGAGATCCGATTGAATATCAATAGGATCCGCATTAAATTTATTAGTTTCATCAGTAAATACTTTCATACAAGAGAAATATGAAACACATTGTGCACTCTTTACATGTGAGAAGGTAAAGCCAGTCTATAAGCCACTTTTCTAATTCTTTCCAAGATTTCATATGGACTAATATAGCGTCGGCTCGACTTTACATGTGAGAAGGTAAAGCCAGTCTATAAGCCACTTTTCTAATTCTTTCCAAGATTTCATATGGACCAATATAGCGTGGGCTCAATTTTTCAACTTTTCCAAATTGTTTTATACCTAACTTTAAGAAATACAAATTCTCCCACTTCAAACTCTTGTATGTTTTTTGCATCATAGTATTTCCTCTGCCTATCTTGGACAGCTTTTAATCTATCACGAATCAATCAGATCTTTTCAGTGACTTCATCTATTACATATGCACAAATGATTCTTCTTTCACCTGTCGCCACCCAACAAAGCGGCATTTTGCATTTTCTTCCATATAATGCTTCATAGGGAGCCATACCAATATTTGCTTGAAAGCTATTATTGTAGGCAAATTCAATCAAAGGTAAATGAATTTTCTAATTTCTCCCAAAATCATGGATACAAAGTCTAAGCAAATCTTCAAGTGTTTGAATTGTTCTCTATGTCTGGCCATCAGTTTGAGGATGGAATGCGATCGAAAGTAAACTTACTAAAGCTTCTTGAATTTTTCTTCACAGTCTAAATGTAAATCGGCCATCCCGATCGGACACTATAGATTTTGGCACACCATGTAACTTCACGATTTCATCAACATACTTCCTTACTAGCTTTTCAATAGCATCAGATTGTTTGATATGTATAAAATGTGCAGATTTAGTCAATATCAATAATGAAATAACATCAAAACTCTTAGATCTAGGTAACCACAAAATCCATAATAATATCATCCCATTTTCACTCAGGTATTGGCAAGGACTGTAAAAGTTCACTTGGCTTCTGATGTTTAATTTTAACCATCTGACATGATTGACATTTATAGACAAATTCAGCTACACTTCTTTTCATTCCTGGCCACCAAAATATTTTTTTAAGATCTTGATACATTTTGCTACTGCCTAGATGAATTATATAATTAGAATGATGTGCTTCATGTAATATGTCTTTTCTCAAATCTTCAACATCTGGAATACAAATTATATCATGATACTTCAGTAATCCCTCTTCATCGATTTCAAAATCTTATGTATCACCTACTTTTATCAAATCTAAATTTTTTTGAAAGTCATCATCTTAAGGTAAAGCATCCCGTATTCTGTCTTTCAAATTTGATTATATAGACATTTGATTTAACAATAAAGTATGATCATCTATAGATTTAATAGTTGAAATTTTTAATTTTTCTAAATCTTTAATCAACTCCTCCTGTTAAGAGATCAACCAATAAGCACTACCAGATATTTTTCTACTTAAAGCATCAGCAACTATATTTACCTTCCCCGAATGATATTGAATATCCAAATCATAATCCTTAATGAGTTCCAACCATCTCATTTATCTTAAATTTAGCTCATTCTGAGTAAAGATATATTTCAAGCTTTGATGATCAATGAAAACGTCACACTTTACTCCATATAGATAATGCCTCCAAATTTTTAATGCAAATATCACTGCTGCTAGCTCTAGGTCATGGGTTAGATAATTCTTTTCATGATTTTTCAATTGCCTTGAAGCATAAGCAATCACTCTTTCATTCTGCATAAGTACACATCCCAAGCCTCTTAATGATGCATCACTATAAATTTGAAATCCCTGTCACGATGGAATAGTTAATACTGGATCATTAAACAATTCTTCAATTTTTGAAAAGCCTCTTCACACTGATCTGACCATTCAAACTTGACTGCTTTCTGAGTTAGCCTCGATAGTGGCATGATAATTTGTGAAAACCCTTCAATGAATCTCTTATAATATCCTGCCAACCCTAAGAAACTTCTGACTTTTGTGACAGTGGTTGGTCTGGGTCATTTAACTATTGCTCTGACTTTACTCTGATCTACTGAAACCCTTTCACTACTAATCATGTGCCCCAAGAATATGATGTTATTTAACCAAAATTCACACTTTAAAAATTTTGCATACAATTTATTTCCCTTCAGAGCTTGTAAAAAATGTGAAGATGGTTTTCATGAGCTACTTCATCTTTGGAATAGATTAGAATATCATCTATGAATACAATCACAAATGAATCTAAAAAGGTTTTAAAGATTCTATTCATGAGATCCATAAATACAGCTGAAGCATTTGTTAAGCCATAAGGCATCACCACAAACTCATAGTGCCCATACCTTGTACGGAATGCAATCTTTGGTATATCTTTTTCTTTGATCCTAAGCTGATGATAATCTAATCTTAAATAATCTTTGAAAATACTGAAGCTCCTTCTAGCTGATCAAAAAGATCATCAATTCTTGGCAAGGGATATTTATTCTTTAATGTGAGTTTGTTAAGCTTTCTATAATCGATGCATAGCTTTAAGCTCCCATCTTTCTTCTTCACAAATAATACAGGAGCTCCCTAAGGAGATGTGTTAGGTCTGATAAATCCATTCTCTAATAATTCTTGTAGCTGATTCTTCAACTCTTATAATTCTTTAATCGCCATTCTATATGATACTTTTGCTACAGGTTATTTTGCACCATGAATTAAATCAATAGAGAAATCTATCTCTCTGACTGGGGGTAAACCTGATAAGTCATCTAGAAAGACTTATGGATACTCCTTTACTAATGATATATCCTCTAACTTCTTTACTTCTTTAGTAACATCAGTAACTTGAGAAAGAAAGCCTTCATAGCCTTTTGCTAACATCTTCTGAACTTTTAAGCAAGACAACATCATAGCTAATACTACCTTATGCCCCACAAATTTGAATTCTTCTTATCTAGGAATATTGAATTTGACTATCTTTTTACAACAATCTATAGTAGTATAATATTTAGATAGCCAATCTATTCCTAAAATTACATCAAATCTATCCAAAAAATTTATCATCTTATTAATGGCTCTTTGACTATGATCCTACTTATGTCCCTAAATATAATCACATGCAAATCTTGCTCTAATATCACTCTTGTCACGACCGAGTTTGAAAATCTAAGCGGAAATAAAATAAGAAAAACTTACATAATACTTCCAATTTTAAATAAAATCTTCAATAATACAAGAGAAACTATAATTCATAAAATATTTAATAATTTGTCCACACATATATATGCTAACAAAGTTCATATGACATACAATTTAAATATAATTCAACATAACTAACATAATTACCTATCTCTTGAAGTCGCTCTATGACGATAAATATAACCTTCCCTTCTATCAGTCATTTAGTTAGGATGATTACTTGAAAATAAAAATTAAACAACTAATAATTAAATAAAATTCAGTAGGTCAATTATGCTGTTACATTATAGTAAACAAGAAGGTAGGACTAATATGCATGATAGTTTTTGTTATCGCTTGTACATAAAAGAAATTTGCTCAAACAATCAAACATATGAGGGAGGTAGGTATACATAAATATTTCGTATGAACTTTTACTTTTACATTTATCATCCGTCTTAGGAGTCACCGTCTAAACCTTTATCAATACTCATTCAAAAGACAAGTAGCCATTACCATTTGCTAATTTCATTGGCCCTTTTCATCATTTCGTGCACGGGTACATTGTGTCCTCAGCCAGTACCATAAGAGGGTGAACTCCACTTTCAACATACATATTCATAGCATACAATTATACAGCTATACATATTAATTCATAACTAGAATGCTTAACTTTATAAAATGAATGAAGTAATGATATGATATAACATTCAAGTTATTATCCAACATGAAGAAATAGTAAACTATATCACAATTTATGAAGAAGTTGGAAAATAATCACACATTGTAGTACAACTTTTAAGAGGGAGTGGTTTCAAGGCTTTTGTATAACTCAGATAACTTTTTCTTCAATTCTGAAATTCTATTAGATATATAATTAAAAGAATTCCAGTTTATAACTTTTAAAGTCTCTTTAACATTTTTGAGGCAGTTGCAAAAATAAAAATATGATCCCCTCCCACATTTATCCTCTAAGAGTTCTGAACAATTTCCTGAAAATCTGGGCATAGGCTCCAATAATTTTTATAAACAAATCTGTGCCTTCAGTTTTGAATAGTGCTAGTAGAAAACATAATAAGGGAATGGTCTGAAGTAAAAGGTGTCAAAACTTTCCAACGAGAAAGAGAAAATATGATAATCCATTGATTATTACAGAAAACATGATCTAATAAGCATTTGATAGGATTGTTAAGTTGTTGGTTGAACCAGTTAAATGAGAGACCCAAATTTTGTAACTCTAACAATCCAGATTTGAGTATACAATCAATAAAATCATAGAGTTTGCAGGGAAGAAGGACACGACCCCCTGATTTTTCTTTAGCTTTCTGAATACAATTAAAGTCTACCATAATAATCCATAGTTCATTTATAATGAAGCCAGAGTAAGAATGGAATTCCATAAAACTTTCCTCTCATGGTTACTATTTTCTGCATAAATAAATGTGATGAGAAAGCTCCTCAAAGAATTAGTAGTGAAACCGCTATGAATAAACTACGGGTGGGTTAGAAGAGCAGAGAAAGAGGCCACATTTACTTTCCATTTGGGGCATCCAATAAGTTATTAAAACTATCTTCCTGATTGAAGATATTGAAGTTTTTGAAATCAAGGGGGTTTGAAATAGAATGGAGGGAGAGTTTTGTTTCAAGCAAGCATATAACATAAATATGGTTATCCTTTACAAACTTTCTACAATCAGTGACTCTAGTGTCACTATGGAAGCCTCTCATATTCCAAGAGATAATATTTTTAGGAGACATATTATTTTTAGGCTAGGGAGGAACCCCCTTTAGGTTGTCCTTTCCCACCGTTATTTGTAGATAATAAGATTGTGGTCTTGGAAGAAGAAGCCTTAGAAAGATTTGGCTCCTTAGTTTGATCAGCCACATTATCAAAGTTTTGGTTAGAGAAGGCAGCAAACAGATTTTGAAAAGTGCATGGGGAGGCATTGGTATGTGATAAATCTGTGTGGTTGGAATTGTTATAAAAAAGCTCTTCTTCAGCACAAAAATCAGAATCATCCGCAACAGATTCCAAACTATTAGTAGGATTAGGAATATGCAAGTTTAAATATTGAGTAGTGGAGATAGGGGAGGGGAGGAGGCAAAGAGGGGTTAACTGCTCTAACAATACTAGGTTCCCTAGAAAGAAGAGGAGCAGATCTGATCTGATTTCTGCTTCCAGAATGGAATAAGGGAAGCAACTATTGGAGGCTTGTAATTAGGAGATTTCGAGCAGTTGGAGGGATGATGGGCAAATGTGTTATAGACAACACATAGAATAGGCTTCCATTCACAGATAACTGGCTGATCTATTTCTTTATCGTAGAGAGAGAGAGAGAGAGAGAGAGAGAGAGTATGGTAGAAGAGAAGAGGTAGAAATTTGAATACTAACTCTAGCAAAAGTGAGTTGAGAGCCATTAGTAGTGAGGAGGTCGACTGTTAAAGTGGTACTAATCTTACTAGAAATTTTAGAAACCCCCATTTCCGACCAGCAACATAGCGACATGTTTGGGAATTTTACCTAGATAGGAACTTCTTTAAAAGCTTCACGGACAAGAGTGAAATCAAGAGTCCCCTTCTTAAAGATAAATGGCTTTCCCAGAATATACCACTATCCCCCGTTAAAAACTATATCCAAGTCTTCCACACAGTTAAACTTGAATAGGAAAAAATCATCTAATGGGATGAGATCAATATTACCGTGAAGAGTCTAGATTTTCTTGATTATATGCGGGAGATTATCATGGAAAGGTCTTCTACCGGGGACGTATCCAACAAGAGCATTATTCCACTATCTCGAATCAACACTTTCTTCTTTAGAATGACACAATCTCCTCAGAAGATTAGATGAAGCTAAGATTGAAGGGGTGAGTGTTTGGGATCTACGAGCAGAGAAGGTTTTTCCAGCTAAGTGTTGACGTAGGGGGGGGAATAGAAGAAGAAGATATATGAGTTTGAGGGAGAGCATATGGCCTCGCCAAAAAGAGAGAGACTGAGCAACAACAACAAAAAGGCAAGGGAAACTTTAGGAAGTTGAAGGAGGCGGCGTAGAAGAAAAGAGGGCATGCCCAAAAAATTTATGTTTGGTTCATTTGTTGCATACTCCGTGTTGTTTAGCAAACTCTATACAAGCATTGATATGACAGATATTTGAGGATAAAATTTCAATCATTTTAAATGATCTTATCAAATATTTTTTTAATAATTAAATCCTGCAGTATTTGTTATCCCTTTTTTTCTTCTTCATTTGTGTTAATTCCAAAATTTAATAAATCAATGATCTAATTACTTCAATTACACAATGCTAATACCTTAATGCCCATAATTAAACAATAATAATTGGTTTAAGAATATTCAATTTCATTCTAATTAACTTTAATTATACATTAATTAATAATATGAGTCGGTGCTTAAATTGATTGGATTTTAAATTAAACCATTATTCCCCTCTAATTATTTAAGTTAAATATGATTAACATCTAAAATTTTCATTAACTTTATTGAATCAAATTATCTTATATTTAATTTAAATTTAAGATGATAAAGATAAAAGTTAAATAGTTTATTGGAAATTTAATTTTGCCAAATTCAATAATTATCAATCTAAATAAATATTCATAATTTAACACCTCAAAATACCTCAAAATTTATTAAAATCAAGCTTACATGTTTACTAAATTCTATGAGTTCAACTCTGATTGTAATGATCTGAAATATATAGTAATACAATAAAATATTTGTAACAATAAAACATTTATTATCTTAATATTATAAAATCGCACTCACACAAACGCTTTTAGAGCAACACAACGGAGGCTCAACATTTTTTACATGACGTCTGAAACATTCGTACATTAATTGATTTGAATCAAAAAAAATCAAATCGAGTAGATCCTATTGGATTAGATTGATATATAAAGTCTTAGTACGTTTCTTTATTTAAGATTGAAGATTATATAAATTTTAATTATTTACATATATAAAAGACAATTCTAATATATTTATATATCTAATATCTAAATTTTAATATTTACATAAATAATACTTAAATATCATTAATTTTTTTAAAATAAACAAAAATTTATGCATAAAAAATACTATACAATTAAATATCAAATTTTAAATACTTACATATGTAAATCTTCCTAAATAAAAATTTATTTTTTTCACTTATAATTTAAATTAATGCAACTGATTCCGCCACAAAATTCATCCAAAATAATTAAATGTACATCCTTCTATTAAATTTTAAAATTCAATTAAATCAAAATTGAATCTAATAAATTAAACCATACTTGACTTCAATTTCTTTCAATTTTACATATTATTTGACCAATATGTTGTTTTATAATTTAATTTAATTAACCCAACAAATTTGCTGACAAGACCAATCAAACCGTTCCAAAACATAGCCTAAAATTCAATAATTATAACATTCTTTCCGGTAACTGGAGAATACATTACGAATCATAATAAAACATCTTTTTTTGTGACAGCACATAAAGTTTTGAAATAGCTTGAGCTATCATCGCTATTTATAAAGTGAGTTTTTAGCACAAAGTTTGCATTGCTACCGGTAATAAGTCCAGACAATTCTCAAGAGCCATGGAATCTTACATCATCAAATTCGTCATAACAAAACTATGAAGCTACTACTTCAGAAAAAACCATGACTTTGGACAAAGGAACAGCTAAGGAATTGAAATCAAGGTCACAAAATAGCATAGTAAAGTGATTTACCTACAAAATAAGCTAAGGGAACAGAGGTTGCTGCTGTAAGCCGAGGTTCTCGGGGTACCCCATCATAAGATTTAGGTTTTGCAGTGCTTGACCTGATGCGCCCTTAACCAGATTATCAATCTGCCAGAAAAAGTTGGCAAAGAAATAATATATTAAAAATGGTCATATGTTGATCTAACTATATTATAAAAGCTCAAGAGTTGATGTACCACAGAGATTATAATTGCTCTTCCTGGAATCCGATCTGGGAAAACATTCATGAAGCAGTAATTGGAGCCTCGGACATTCCGAGTATGAGGCACTGCTCCCTTATGTAGAACTTTAACAAACTCTTCATCCTAAGAGCAGATTAAACAATATAAAAATAATAAGAAAACTTATAAGATACGCAAGCAGCATTCAGCCATTCATCTTCATTAAACATTGGACAGATAAATGTACAAGATGAAAATACGAATAGGAGAATCTAATAACGTTAAGAAAGTCACAGGAAGACTTGGATTTGTTATAACGAAACTCATATCAGAAACTCCTTGAATGATACAGCGCTATACAAAAGTTCCTTTAAGAAGTAAATAGCATGATAAATTTCAACAAAAAGTGCTTGATCTACGTTGGTTTTCCATTTCTGAGTTGTCAAATGAATTATGCAACAATAGACATTGAAGTCAACTGACCACATGTCTACAGCTTCAATACTACAACAACAAAGCCTTTATCCCACTACATGGGGTCGGCAATATAAATCCTTCTTCTCCATTGTATCCTATTAAGTGAAAAATTCTCATTTAATTCTAATAAAATAGTATTATTTTTTATACTCAAGTCTTCTTGAGTCTACCTCTATCTTTTTTAACATAGGTCAAATCTAACACATCTACTCATTTAACTGGGTCATCAGACGATCGACGTTTTATGACTAAACTAGCTAAGGAGACTCTCTCAAATCTTACCTGTCAGTGGAGCTCCAACCTTTTCATGTATATAATTGTTTCGCATTTCGTCTCTAAATGTAAATCCACTCATCCACCTAAGCATAATCATCTTTGCAACACTTAATTTTATACTTCTCTTCTATTCGCTAATATTTTGCACCATAAATCATTTCAAGCCTTACAAGAATCTTATAAAATTTTCTCTTAAGTATTGACAGTATTTTTCTATCACACAATAGACCAGATGCATTCCTCCACTTGAACCATCCAACTTTAATTCTACTAATAACATTCACATCTATTTCAACATTGTTTTGAACAATCGACCTGAGATATCTAAACATTTACTCTATTTAATGACTTGATCACCCAATTGTCACAACCCCTCTACTAGATATTTTACAACTAAAATTACACTCAATATATTCGGTTTTAGATCTACTTAAACAAAAGCCTTTAGATCCTAAGGTTGATCTCCATAATTCAAGTTTCTCTTGAATTTCATTTGTAGTCTTATCAACCAGAAGAATATCATCAACAAAAAGTATACACCAAGGTATTCCTGCTATAAATGTCTAGTAAAAAATTCATAACTAAAGCAAAAAAGATATGGGCTTAAAGTTGATCCTTGATGTAATCCAATTGAAATAGGAAAATACTTGATCAATCCTCCATGTGCTTGAATACAAGTAAAAGTTCCATTATACATATCCTTAATGACTTTAATAAAAGCAATATTAACTCCTCTATTATTTTCCAAAACACTTATCTTGGAACTTTATCATATGTAATCTCTAAATCAATAAATATCATATGTAGGTCATCTTTCCTCTCTCTATACTTCTCCATCAAACCTCTCAACAAATGAATAGCCTCCATAATATAGACCTACCTGGCATGAAACCAAACTGATTTTGAGAAACTTTTTTATCGCATCGTAACCTATGTTTAATTACACTCGCTTATAATTTTAATGTATGACACATTAACTTAATTCTTTTATAATTTGCACACTCTTGTGTTACCTTTATTCTTAAAAATAGGAATCAACAAATATTTTCTCCACTCATCAAACATCATTTAGTTTTTTAAATAATATTAAAAAGATTAATAAATCAAGAAATTTTTTAATCTCATAAATATTTCCACACTTCTATTAGAATATGATCAAGTTATACTTTTCCACACTTTATTTTCTTTAAAACCTCTTCAACTTTAATTTTACTAATCCGACAATAAAAAAAACTCTATTTCATTTAGGGTACTAAGATCACTAAAGCCAATTGTACTCTCAAATATGTGTAGCTTCAATAAAACAAATTAAAATTCTTAGGGGTCACTTGGGATCGCTTTTTTTTTTATTTTTTTACTTTATGTTTTTATTTTATTTATGTTTGATTCAAAATAAAATATATTTAGTAATGATAATTGTTTTAAAAACGCTCAAAAACCTAAATTTTGTTGAGTGTTTTTAAAAATAAAAAATATAAATACTTTTAAAATATACTAAACAAACATGTTTTTAAAAATGATATAAAAATAAAAACAAAAAACACAAAATAAAATTGATCCCAAACAAGCCCTTAGAAACTTAAAAGAGCCATGTTTGAAGTATGATGACAACATGCTGTCATCCAAAGTCATCCACATCAGTGAAATGGAGAATTCGAACACATTTTTCTTTTCTGAACTTAAAACAGCATATTTCTAGGCTTCCACATTTACAATGTGATGTCATCCCAACTCATCCACATCGGTGAAATAAAGTTTGGAATTTTCAAAGCTTCTTGTGTGAGATACTACCAATATATCTTCAAGCTCAAATAGGAACAGAGCAGAAAACAGTACAGCTCCAATCCTTCATATATACTACATCTAAGCCATTCACTATCTGAAAAAAATACCGGAGTTTTAGGGTTCTTCGGTTCGCATACATATATTGTAATATAATGTCATGTTATTTAAAGATATCAGCTGTTGATTTACACGCATCTTAAATAACAATTTTCTAAATCACATTTATACTAAAGTGATGCCATCTAGATGTCAACCAAATTATGCAATATCTAGAGATATCGTTGATATCTTATAAGCACAACTTAGGGGTCTAGATGTCTTAAATATAATGACATTTAAGTAAGCACAATACTTGACAAATAAAACCACACGAGTCATCCTTAAATGTAAAATACTAAAATATTTCATACCACTTACTAAAGGTCACTTTTCATATCACTATTTAATGAGTCTTAGAACTTGAAGACAAAGAAATATAGAAACGGCACATCTATTGCACTAGTCTGGCACCAATGCAAGGCTTGGGAGGGGTTTATGTTGCTTTTGTGTTTGAAATATATCCCAAAATTGTCCCTACAAGTACGTGGATAATTTAGTCTCGAAGTATCACATTTCCCCAATGCAAAAATAGCACATAATCAATCAACTTTATAACTTGAAAGATAAAGAAGTATAGTAATGGCACGTCTAGGACACTATATATATATATATATATATCCTAAAATGATCCCCAGAGTATTTGCATGGGGCCAGTTTAGTCCTAGAACAACACATTTCTCCAATTTAACCCCTGAACATACAAAACTGATCTAAAATGACCCATGTAGAAATAATGATACACAATTGATCTCAATTTAGTCCCTCAACTATACAAAATTGAGCACAATTAGTCCTCAATGACCATTGGATCAAATTAGTCCTCAAGGGACCAAAGCCAACCTTCTCTCTTTTTTTTTTCTTTTCTTTTGAGTTTCTAACTTCATATGGAATTTATACATACTATCTTGCCTCTGAATGCCAAAGAGGTTGTTTCTGTGATTAAAACTTCATAAAAGATTGATGGAGACAACCATTATTCCTGCCCAACCTCCATATGCCGCTGAATATTTAACCCTTGCACGTAGCAAACCACGTAGAAAATATTATGTCCACTAAAAAAGTATAACTGCTCTGGCTAGATAAGAATGGCACAAGCTATGCATGTTTACAATTATCAAATAGTTACACAAATGATGTGATGTAATCAAACAAGACAAATAAGCCCAAACACCACAAAATTTCTGGTTCAAGTTCATCCTCCTAGAAAGCTGGTTCAGTCCTGACCTTGAAATTATGGATCTATAGCATTGGTCAGTTACCAAAACCTTGATTTGGATACTAACTCTTGGCTAAATAGGCACTGTTTTTAAGTACAAACTGCAATAAATTGTAACAGTAATGCAAGCTCAGAACCACAAATGTGATGTCGTTCAATTACCAACTGATATTGTTTAGAACAACTGGAAGCTTGAGATTAGTTTCATATCAGTCCAAAATTAAATCCAAACTAATGAAAAGAAAAAAAACAAAAACAAAAACAAAACCTCTTGCTCTATTATTGACGGATTATTCAAGCAATATGATTCCTCACTGCCCTACCTACAACCCCCACCCAGACCACAGACACACTTATCGATATTCAACTAAAAACAATACTATTTTGAAAAAATAACTAAAGGATGCATTCTGTGCAAGAGCTCCCGTCAATGCATGGGGATTGGAGGACTTATGTACAAGTCTTACCTTGATTGCAAAGATTCTTTTCAATTGCTCACAGAAACAATTATAAGATCCAAATTCACTGAAAATACTCTCAAGTTCTTGAATAAAATTCTGAACATTCATTGTTAACCCTGGGTACAAGAGTACTAGTTACTCTCTTGCTCAAGTAGCAATTCTCTCGTTGCAAACACTGAAAAATATAGAAAAATCAGTAACTCCACCCCTTTGACTCGATTTTTTCCAAGGCAGTTGCCAAAGTTCAGGTTCTCTTTAACAATGGCATTACAATTGACAGAAGCTGCAAGCTATTGAAAAAGTCCACATCATTTAATCCTGCCTGCCTTCCCTCCCTTGCCCGCACCTTCTAAAATGTCAAGGCTGCAATGGAAATGGCCAAACTCTCTTTTGTGCGCACCAAAGAGAGTAATTGATTTACCAAAGTGAAAAAAAAAAACTAGCGCCATGCATGCATATAAAATATTGCTAACAGTTGAAAAAAATCAAAAATAAAATCGGTTAAGGCTGCAAACAAACCGAGCGTTTGACAAGCTACTCGAAGCTCAGCTCGATAAGAGACCATTCATGATCGTTCGATTAATTACTCGAGCAAACTTAAACACTTTCGTAAATACTCGATCGTTAAATGAATAAGCTTGAACAACCCCCAGCTCTATTCGATTATGATTGCGAACAATATCATTTAATGTTCATGAATGAACTTGTTAAGAAGTTCGATAAAATATATCGTTTAGTTTTCTTGAACAAACTCGCAAACAAACTTGTTGAATAGCTCTATTAATAATTTCATTTAACATCCATGAAAAAGCTCGTAAGCATTAAATAAAGTGAATTATATTATTATTTATATTAATTTTAATTAAATAATTATTAATATTATATAATAAAAATTGATTAATTAAAATTTTTTTTATTAAAATGAATCCGTTCGGTTTGCCCCATATTGCTTGCAGCTCACTGCTTAGTGCCTTACCTTTTTTGTGATTAGTATTAACTGTCCGTTCACAATTGACAGTTACTACTTAATAGGCAAAAAAAGTTATGTTATAACCCTAAATCTTAAGTCTCCTACATCCCGTCATCTACATTGATATTTCCTAATTTTCATTTCTTTCCTTCACTCGACTCATACTACTACCCCGTAAATAAAACCCTAGAACTACGGAAGAAGATCTTGGATACTACAGAGGGTTCGATCGTTCGATGCAGTGAGGCCAAGGTAAGTGGAGTTTAGGGTTTCGTGTTTCTGAAGGAGTTCAGCCGATGAGAGGAAAATAACTCTAAAATATTTGATTGTACCATTTAGTATCATGTCGTTTAGTGTCGTGATGATGAGGGGAAACTCTTTCTAGAAGAGTTTGATTGGTTTATTTCGATTACGACAATTGTATATTGTTGTGTTGTAAACGAACTCCAAAAGTTTGGCAAATCTCGGAGCAGTGTTTATTTACCAGTTTATGCTTGACCTGATCTCTTTTCACTGATTCAATATTCGAGAGGTGAAATCTGATTTATGCTCAACTTTTTCATTCTTTGCAAGCGTGCACGTTTATTTGGGAATCATACTGTTTTTTGTTTTTATCTCATGTGTATCTTACTAATATTGCAAAGTAAATATGAGATTGCATTAATATCAAGTCATGAATTGATAATGTGATCTATTATCATTTATACATGGCTTGTCATTCATTTTTGAAATGCAGATTGATAAACTTTAAAGTGTTATTTACTTATTTTTCAAATTTTTTATATTTAAAAGTTCTGGCTAAATGAAGAAAATCTTAAGTTGAAGAATACTTTAGATTTTCACTTCTCAACCAAGAGAGTTTGGGAAGGCTGACTGGTTGAGTATAATTTGAATTAACATGCTTATTTTTCATTTCAAAAAGTTATTGTTTGTTGGAGTTTTGGTGGCTAAGAATAAAATTGAATGTGGACTATACTTGGGATGTATTGTGCTCATTATGATGGATTCAAAATATATTTGAATGAATTTATCATTTTCTATAAGTTGTATTATACTATTATATGAGCTTAATGTTGCTGGTCCAATGGCCAACATTATCTTAAATTGTTTGCTGAAAGTTTTTGTGATCTTAATAAAATTAAGGATTTTGAAATAGCGATTGCATGACACTGTATAATGGATAATGATGGTAATTCAGCGACCCCTATTTATTCTTACTTGAGATTCAATCACATACTAATTATTATTATTGGGTTTTCTTTCATGGAATGCCTATTTTGTGTCATTATTAGATTAGCAAATACTTTCTACTCCTAAATATTTTTTTTTGAATTGTTGGTTGTCATCAATAATATTTTGGAATGCATTACAACTTCTTCTGCTATCTTTGGACGAAGTCTATGATCATATATATTCATTGTCAAATTTCTGAGCCTTACTTTGGTATCTTTTTTTTCAAATCTCAAGTGAGATCTCATTTTGAAATAAATTCTTATAAAATTAATATTTTTTTTAATTATTATGTCATTTGATACTTTGCTCATTTTTTATTATTTCTTATATTGAAGGTATGCTAGTAGTTCATCAAAGTCAAATGTCAATCCCATAGGACCTATTATCAGTCCTATACAAGTGTTTATGAGAAAACTCAATGTTGAGTCATCATCAAGCCCGATAGTAGTTTAAGAGGCTATAAGAAACGTAATTGTGCTACTTGATGATAATCAAGCAGATAATCTTTTTGCTAAAAAAAGAGAAAAATATCATCAGTGTGGAATGATTTTATTTTGATTAAACTTATTGATGAAACTGAAAAAGTATAATGCAATCATTATAAGCATAAGCTTACAAAGAACAAAGGTGATGCAACCACTTAATATAAGCGACATTTGCTTCATTGTGATACGAGAATGATGAAGCCTGAAGGGTAGCTTAATATTTCAATACAATAACTTAATAATTACAAGTACTATTGAGTCTATGAGTGCTTGCAGCATTGCTAAATGGAGATACCATCTGCTAGAATAAAGAACTTAGTTTCTCATATGATAATGATGCATGAGTTGTCATTTAAATTTATTGAATATGAGATATTTAATATTGTCATAAAAACTATTAATCTACATTATAAAAAATCTCATGGACTATAGTGAAAAATGATTGCATAGCAAATTATGAGATTGGGAAAAAAACTGAAGCATTTGTTAGATTCTGTTAGTAGAGTCAACGTGACAGCTAATTTATGTAAGTCTGGTTAAAATATACATTATATAATTTTGACATGTTATTTTATTAATGTTGAGTGAAAATTGAGAAAAAAAAGTGCTTAATGTTGATGTGTCCTCGTCTTATGGGGTAACAAATATATATGATATCTTGTATATGTGTTTAAAGGATTGAGACATTGAGAACAAAGTTGCAACAATAATAGCGTATAATATAGTATACAATACATCGACATTTAATATATTAAAAGCAAGTCTAAAGTTCTATAAAAATCTTCCTCTTGGTGAAAGAATATTTTATGTGTTGTTGTGCACATATTTTAAATTTGTTAATTCAAGATGAGGTTTTTGAAATTAAGAGTACAATTGATTTGGTTAGAGATAGTGTTAAGTATGTGACCGCTTCACAACATCAATTAGTGATGTTCAACAAGATAGCCCAACAATTGCATTTTCAAAGAATTTAATTTTATATTGCTTAACTAAATGGAATGCTACTTATGTGATGATATCTTCTACGCTAGAATTCAAGGAAGTGTTTCCAAGATTTCATGATAGAGATCTTTGATATACTTTATGACCTAGTGAATAAGATTAGGTAAAGTTAGAAAATGTTTGTGTGGGATCCGAAAATTCGCCACCGACCACTTTTGGAATAAAAAAGAGTTGTTTAAGTGTCGGTGATAATTTCAGAAGGCAGATGAATAGTAGATAAGACAATACCCAGAGATTTCGTTCTCATTTGGTGAGAACTTTTTATATCTGGTTCAGGGTTTCTATAAAGCCCCTATAGTTAATTCCTCAAATCGAGAGAGCACTTTCGATTTCTGATTAAATAACAGTATATAATTGCAAAGAGTGGAGTTTAGAATTTATGAAATTTATTATTTTAATTTAAAACTTTTGTGGGGAACGACGCCCGATCTAGATCCCATGGTTAGTCATCCCTGCCGTGATCCTTGGTCCGCTTAGTCGAGGAGTACAACCAAGGATCCTTGTCACAACACATGGGTTGTCGTCGGTGTCCTTGTAGACTGTGGAGTTCTAAGGGACAAATATAAGTCAACCTTAGCTAACATAGGCTCCAACCAAATATATTCTACATTTCACTCAAAAGAGCAGCGTTGGGAACATATGCCGCCGGACCGTAATTTAGTGGTGTCATATCGCAAACCACCTACCGAGGCTCAGTCAGAACCATTTATGTGGTGTCATTTCAGCAAAAAAATCACGGACAGAGGACGGCCACGCCCCACGCTTTAAGAATATTTGAGTGTGTTATGTATTTGATTTGACGCTTTGCGAGCAAAAAATTTTCTTAATTTGTCACCCCAAGACAAACAATTGGGGGGGATTGATTTTTTTTAGTTTTAATTTAAATAATTCATTTCATTTTTATTTATATTTTTATTTTATTTGAAATTTGATCATTGATTGATTTATATTTGAATATATGATCATTTATCATCAAATTTTAATTGTAATTACCCTTCATCATAAAACTAATATCAATCGATTGATTCTCACTACGATTTTCTGGAATCGTCTTAATTCATTGTCTCAATAAGTATAATCCTTCAAAACCTGTCCAGCAACATGAAGAATCGGAGAGACTTTTCTTCTTGAGGGTTTGAAATTTAAAAGCTATGTCAGTTGATTCATATATTGTATTATATAACAGAATTAGCTTCTCAGATATTATTAGATTGAAATTCTTATAATATCAAATTTTTTAGATTTTATTAATTCGGACCCGGTCCTAAGACCAAACCGGGATGTGCGTCTTTCTATATTTATCTTGCATTTGAATTATATGTCTTTAGATATTTGATATTGGATCTCAAATTCACATACAAAGTATCTTCTTAAAGATATACAATGCTAGAAATTTAATTTGAAACGCATACAAGCATGAGTTTTTATATAGGATTTTAGGTTTTGTTAACTCGCCCGGTCAACCAAAATAAACTCACTCGACTATCTTCTGCAGGATCATCTAGATTAATTATTTGAAGATCTATTGTCTCCAAACCTTGTCAACTCTAGATTGCATGGAGGATCGCTTGGGACTTTTCTTGAGATCTTAAACGAGATACATTAATAATGATGATAGATTTATCTTTTAATAGAATTATTTTTTAAGTTTTATAATAGATCATTAGATTTTTAGGTTTTAACTTAACTGGCCCAAGACCAAACGGAAAATAGACTGTTATTTCATTTCATTTGATTGCTTGTATGTTTGAGCATTTAAGTTATTGAATACTTCAACATGCATAAAGTATTTATTCTTTTAAAATATTGTATGGGACATTGAAATGTCTAAGTTGAAGTTTTGATATTTGACATATAGATGTCGAATTATAAAGGCTATACCTAAACATTGTAAATCGATAGATCAGCTCTTCAAATATGAATTTGACTTTCCAGTGTTTATCATGATCAGGTCTTCTAATATAAGACATGAGTTAACTCTTTCAACTATTTGTCATGAGTCAGTATAGATTTATCTATAAGATATGATTGACTCTTTCTTGTATTGCATGTATCAAGTGAGAGTCGTTACATAAAAAATGTGAATGCACAAAACTAAGTGATATGTTAGATGATATAGCTTCTTTTCAATCACTTATCCTAAATCAAACATGTATATATTTTAACAAATCAAGTATGCATTTTATAGAGTATGAATTTGATTCTTTCAAGTATTTGCATGAATCAAATGGGAAAAAGAACATTGCTTCATAAAGTCATAGATTTCATTTAACTTGTATATAAAGATATTCAAATTGAATAGAATGAGATAACACTTTGAATATGCACACTAATCATTTCACTTAAGCATTTTAGCATGAAGCTGCATTTGTTTCCTAATGACATATGACTTGTATCTTTCCATGCATTGAGTGTCACATTTTCATTTCTCACCCATTCATATGGCATAATCACCATTTAAGAAAAATGAATTTGAACTTTAAATAAATAATTGTCATATGCTATGAAGATTCGAAGTACTAAGCATAGTAGCATATAATTGTCATATAAGTATGATGAATGAGCTAAGCATGAATAATCATATGCATGTACCTTCCTTTTCAAACACTTAGACATTTCACATTTTTATTTACCAAAATTTTCTGTCCGACGCCATCCTCGATATAAGCCGAGACTGCTTCCCACCACGCCAAGAAAGGCGTGCATGGTGTGGTGTCGTGAGATCACCGGTAAAATTTATTTACCCACCACGCCAAGAAAGCGCGCATGGGTTAGCACAAAGATAACATTTTTCTCATGTTGGAGAAACATCGATACTTATATAACAATAAATTTTTTCTACCATGTTGGAGAAATACACGTGTACTTATAAGAATTTCCTACCATGTTGGAGAAACATGAGTAGGTACTATATCAAGTTTCTCTACCATGTTAGAAACATGTGCAGTATTTTATCACAAAATTTCTCCACCATGTTGAGAAACATGCACTTATCACAAATTTCTACCATGTTGGAGAAACATGAGCAGTTGCTTATATAAATTCCTCTGTTGGAAAACATGTGATATAGAGTTTCTGCCGTGTTGGAGAAGCATTAATGCGATCTATCAGTTTATCACATTAGAAATGTGAATGTGTACTTATCGAAAAGCATATTTAGAAACTGGTTTGCATATGTATGAAATTAAAGACTACTTAAGCTTCTTTGCAAAGAATAGAAAGAAGGAAATAAAGCAAAGAGCAAGATAGCTCCCATGAAAGGTCTCAATATCTTTCTCATTTGTTTAGTAATTCGAACGAATATACTAAAAGCATGCTATGAAGCTTGGTTAGATACTTATTGATATGATCATAGATGACCAAATGATAAACAAAAGATAATGAAAAGACAAGGCAAGCAATTGCATTAGACTTTTCATCTTCACATTTGAAACTTTTAAATTTTAGCCAAATGACTATTTGCATGTTGTCTTTCAATACAAGTTTGAGTTATAAGCAACAAAAATAAACTTCTTTCAAAGACATAGATACCTTCAACATATATGAGGGGAAGAAGAGTTTGCATTTGCATGAATATATTTGCATATATATTTAAACAAGACAACATTTGCTAAGCATTGCATTGCAATCCAAATAAATTTATGAAAGCAACATGATTTGCTGAAAATGTAACAAATCTGAAAATTACTTTTGAAAATGAATCCTCTTTCACATTTGGAGTCTCATTGTAACATCTAGTTATGTGATAAAGTGGGATAGCCTCTTCCTTTCAATCTTGGATTGCAACATATAAGTAAAAGAAGCATAGAATTTTCGTGTAAGCTAAGATTCATGTCATATGATATTTTAAATTCCTCTTTTCCTTTAAGATTTCAGCATAAATGGAAAGAAACATGCTATATAATATATATATTTTTTTGTTACTTTACTTTGAACATATGGGAGAAGGGCTATTACATTTAAATAGTTAAGATTGATACTTGAAAGAGATAGAAATCAACATATAGCCTTAAATTTGAATCTAACTCCTCTAAACATCTTTTCATGCTTTTAATCTTAACTTTCATTAAGTAAAAAAAAAATTCAGCAAACATTGTATCACCCCCATGTTTGATAAAAGGGTTTCAGCATGTATCATATTTCTTTAAAAGCAAATCTGATTCAATTCCCTTTTAATAAAGATATTTTCAGCATGCATCATGTCTTTAGACAACAAGACAATAGATTTCTCTTTAGGTAAAACAATTTCAGCAAACACAATACCCCTCAAAAGCCAATCGATTCAATTTCCCCTTTAATAAAAATATTTCCAGCATGCTTTATACCTTTCAAACAACAAATTGATCTAATTTTCCCCTTAGGTAAAGCAATTTCAGCAAACACAATACCTTTCAAAAGCCAATCGATTCAATTTCCCCTTGGGTAAAATAATTTCAGCATGCACAAAATCCATAGACAAGAAAAAAAAAAGCAAGAAGAACAAGATTTGGGTCATACATCATCCCAAAACCTTTAAGGAAAATTTTTCAATATCATTCCAACACAAGATATAGCATATGTAAAACCCTAATTTCCAAAATATCAAACATATGAAAATGAGCTTAGGGTTAGAAAGAGGCGACTTGAAGGTGTTGATTTGCTAAAGGGAAGAAGGAGAAGAACTCGGTTGAGATAGTTAGGGTTTCCTGAACAAAATGAGAGGAGAGGAAGTGAGACCGGCAGATATCTGATGAAAAGGCCTTGAGGAGCCAAGGGGAAGGAAGCAGACGAAGAATGTCGAGCGGAAGAATCACTTGAATCTGAAGCAGCGAGTAGAAACGAGCCGTGAAAAAAATCGTGAGGGAGAATGTCGTGTGAGGACGAAACCCTTTCCTTCGGCCTTTAGGGTTCATTTTGATTTCATCGTTTGGAAAGATAAGGATTGCGGGTTTTCATTGGTCGGTGGCGGGGTTATAGATTAAGGGGTTAAGAGATTAGGCAGCCGTTAATTATTTTAGTTACTCACTAATATCATTTCGCATCGATTTTGAGAAATTTGTTTTATGCAAAAAAAACCCCAACAATATGGGTGTTAATTTTAGTTTTTGTTGTCTTAGCGGCGCGATTGATTTCGTCGGAGGTCGTTTAAGCGCGATTGTGGTAAATGATTGTTTAAATTGTCGCGGCGTCGCTCATTCAGCGTTCACATGCCGAAGGGCGTCGTTTGATAGATTTCAACGTTTGGCGATGAGCGATTAATTTGCGAGCGGAGATCGTTTAGACGTCGTCGAGCTTCGACTTGATATCTAATTTCATTAAAAATTGATTTTAATTATTTGATCGATCATTAATTGATTCGATATTTGCTATTTAATTAATTTTGATGCTTTTTCGACGCATTACGAAGTCAAATTTTCGATTTGAAGCAAATTTAATCGATTTGATCGCGATTAGGGGGTTTTAACCTCTACTTTATTTATTTAATTTCAAGTGGCATATAGTTGTAGGTCAACAAATGCTCCTAACAAACATAGTGCGGCATGGAGGTGTATTTGTTAATATGTGACCTTCGGATCTCCAAGAGATTTGCTTGGATGTCACTTAAGTTGTAATTTTAACAACTTTTAATATTACCTCATAGTTGCCCTCTGATAGAAGTGAGTATAACTCTCAGGTTGGCAAGCATTTGCATTTCATTGGTTACAATAGCTTCGTTGAGCCGTATTTGTTGTCATTAGTCCAATGCTTTGTGCTTGATGGACTAGATGAAGAGCTTTGACTTGTCATCATCAACTTGTCGAGAATTTGGTGCATCTTATTTATGTTTTGTGCTTTGGTGGACTTGTTGAAGACTTCCTCGAGTTTGAAATTTATATTTTCCTCTTGTCGCTTTGTGCCTTTAGCTTGATGGAGTTGATGATTTGTTCTTTGAGATGAGAAAATCTTGGTCGCATGCTTTGTGCTTTGTGGACTTGTTGAAGATTTATCTCGAATTTAAATATCTTTGTCTTGCCTCCTTTTATCAGCCTTTGTGTTGATGGAAAGTCGAATTATCTTGGAGATTTGTCGGTGATATCTTCTACTAGCTTCTGCTTTTGTAGGCTTATGGAAGGATACATGCCGACGACCTAGCTCTCAAAGCTTGTGTTAGGTCAATGGCGAAGAGTCATCAATCATATGTATTGATGACAAAAACTCCCTTAGTTTAGCTTTTAGCTTTTGGACGAACATTAGGATGACTTCTTCGATCCTCTGCTTTTTGATTGATTGGACTTACTGAAGAAGAATTTCCTTCGATCTTTGCTTTACGCTTTAATAGACTTATTGAAGGAGTTGAGATTTTTCATTTGTATTGATTCTTCGGCTTAGTGCTCTTGAGTAAGATATTTTTGTTTATTGTAGAATTTTGAGAAATGACACCAATAGAGATAATCTTCAGGTCACTCGAACTCAAGTTGGAGATTTGGGGATTTGGATGCTCTTGTCTTGAGCGGCAGTAGGAGGATCCTTCTACGACATTGTGGCGTGTTGAGTGGCAGTCTCTTCTCAGTATTTTGGCGTGTTGAGTCAGACCTTATACACCCACTTGAGTTGTCGAGCAATTGATGAAGGATTTTATCCTCGAGCTAACGAGATGGGGATCTCTTACTACGGCCTTTATGGCGTGTTGAGTAAACATACTGTCGACTCGACCATATTTGGTGTTGAGTCACGCCTTCTTCGAGCACTTTAGATTTGATGTGGGATGAAAATGTATATCCAACTTGGTTTGTTGAAGTTTGATTGAAATTTTCGTCTTTGGTCAATAAGACTTTTAAATTTGAGAATTTGAATACATAATTTTGAATATGCATGTGGGGATCTTGGCACTAGGCACGATGTCAACCAAAGAAGAAAGACTCCCCTTACGAGGGAATGCACTTTACTATAAAACTTAAAAAAATGCCCGTCTACGATTTTATTTTATTTTGAAATGCATTCTTGTTACAAGAGAATTTCAATGAAAATTTCATAAGTGTTTGATGAAGATTTTCAAATGAAGGATTTGTCAATCACACTTTCATGTGTATTTCTTTAAATCACGTTGATTGGCGGCATTGGTCTTTCACCTTTGAAGTCGTGAAATAGGCTCCACATATACCTTTTCAATAACAAGATCCTTCCCAATTAGGTTCAAATTTCCGATTCTGTGATGAGGATGATTGGTCTTCTGACACCGGGACCAATTCCCCTTCGAAAAGCTTCGAGGGCGTCTTGTATGATCAAATGCTTTGGACATCTCGATAGACTTCTAGATTTTCTTTGAGCTTGAGCTAACCTCATTCAAGCGCGTCAAGCTCTTCCGTAGAGCATTCTCATCTTGGGTAAGATTTTGTTGAATGGCTACTTCAGTGAAGGTAGTTCAACTTGGTAGCCTTGACCAAACAATACATGTGTAGAGAGAATTTGTAGAAAATTTAAATGTATAGCAATAAGCTTCAAAGTTGTGGTACCTTTCTTTATTTCTTTAAATTTCTAATTGATTTGGCATTTCTTTCACGCTCTCAGTTATAAACGCGATATACCGATAACAATCATTAGGTTCAAATTAAATTACGTGATGATGGATGATTGGTCTTCTTGAACCAATTATGAAAAGCTTGAGGGTGTATGATCGCTTTGGACATTCTCGATAAACTTGGATTTTTGTGGAGCCTTAAGCAATCAAGCTCTTCCATGTAGACATTCTCATCTTGGTGATTTTGTTGAATGGCGGTGAAGGTAGTTCAACAGTGAAATCGATGACATAGTACATATTGGGTGACTTTGTAAATCTGTAAGTGGCACGGTAAGCATAATCTTGGAGTTTGGTATGCTTTTATTTCATGAATTTTTATGATTTTAGTTTTATTAAAGGCCTAGATTTCTTTTTATAGATTGTGAATATACCAATCTTATATCGTCAAATTTATAAACTTTTACTTTTGAACCATTTAATCGAAATGATTGATTGTGTACACCAAATCTAGATATTATGGGTAAAAGTTTTCTTTATTGTAACTTCTTTAAATGCTTTCCCTTGAGAAATGTCGGTATTCTGATGAAAGTGACGGTGAAGATGGTTGATCAATTGGTCCTTAAATTGTCCCGACTCAAATGCGACGCTATCTTGGTGCAGTTGTTGATGAATTATGTTAGTGGACATTTGGCTCTTGGCGTGATTGATCTGATCTTTTACCATAGGCGGCTTGATAGTATCTCGTTCTTTTTAATTTTGAAAGAATTTTCCGATTGGTGTCGCAAAGTCTTGGATTTCACAATTCATGTTGAATTCTTACATTAGTCGCTTCCAAGGATCTCGATATGAGTATTGACAACATATAATTCAGCCTTTTCTCAGTTGTATATCATTTATTATTTTGACATTTCCTTGAGTAGTCGTGAAAGATGTCTCTCTTCCTTCTCTTCTTGTAAAATTTCATTGTGTGGTTTGCTTCCTCAGTTGAGGTCTTTTGAGAATGGTTTGAAAATGTCTTGTTGACTTTGGTAGAAGGAGTGTGAGGCAACATAGCTCCGCCTGCTTTGATGACCCCCGTGAGGATTTTACACTTAGCTCTAGGTTGAGTGTAAACAATTAATTATGTAGTATATCTCCATTTGCCATTTCTTTATTTAACTTTGCTAAGCTTGCTTCTAGACTGAGTCATAATGCTGAGATTTGCTTCATAAGCTCGAGAACTTTTGTGATATTTCATTCAATTTGTTGATTTTGTAAAGGCCAACTTGATTAATGCGAGTTGAGAATGCCATAAATTTGCGGTACGGACTCAGGAAAGCTTCAGATAGCCGCTTCATATTCGCGTTGTTGGTTCGAGTTGAGTTAATTTATAAGAATGTCTCATTATGCCACCTTCGTGATCAGATTAATGCCATTCGAGCCTTTGGGAGATTTGATTGAGTGTATTTGATTGATGAAGCTCCATCAAAATATAATTCCCATTTTGCTTTTCTTTTTTTTCATATATATGATGAGAGGCTTTCACGGGATTGGCTACAAGAATGGGTGGGTTCAGCAGATATCTTTTGATCTTGTATCGAAGGCTCTTGACATTCGTCCCACTTGAAAGGTATCTTTCTTCATTAATTTTTCAAATTGACATCGGATTTGATATAAATCTTAATGAATGATGTCTTGTAGGCGAGTGACAAAACTCCTTGGAGGAGGCATTTCGACAATCGCTTTGATTTTGTTGGGATCGATTTCAATCCCTCCATACAACATATCGAGGAACTTTCAAGAGACTCCAAAGCGCAGAGGATTCATCTTGAGATCATATTTTTGATTCTTTCAACGATCCTTAAATCATCGAGATGATCTTTTCGATCTATACTCTTGACAAGGTCATCAACATAGCACTCTAGATGAATCTTCGTCAAGATTCGTGTCGCCATTTTGGTATGTAGCTCCGGCATTCTTCAAGGAAGGGCATGGCGTAGCATATTACACCAATTGGTGTGTCACGAATGAGGTATGCTTCTCATCTTGAGCCATCTTGATTTGATTGTAACACTGATCCATCCATAAATGAGAACATGTCGTGGTTTGAAGTGTTATCCTAACGGTTCGTCTGAGCGGAAAGTCATCCTTTGGACATGCTTTGTTTAAATCCACGAAGTCAATGAATCACATCGACCATTCTTCTTTTCAGGGGACAATATTAGCTATCGGTCGTATTTTTCTTCTCGAATAAAACCGACTTCAATGAGCTTCTTGGTTTACGCAATTACGTTCTTCAACCTCAATCTCATTCGCTAGAGGCTTGCTTGGTGTCGCATCCTTAATTCTTTTGTGAACTATATGGGATAAGCAGCATTTCAACATATGGCGAACGAATTCCACGAGCAAGTTTTAATTCTTCCACTTTATCTTGAGTAGAAGCGATGAGCGTTGAGGATCCTCCTCGGTTCCCAAATTAATTTCTTTAAGTTCATCCATGGTAGGCTGCCACCATCTTCAAGCTCTTGGTGCGGACTTCTTCATTATTTGAGGTACATTAAGAATATTCTCATCTTCATCATCACTCTCGACTTTATTCTGTTATAGCGTAAGGTATATTCTATGGACCATTGTCTTGGATGAAACCAAGGCCTTTGGTAGTGTGTTGTTCTCTTACCAATGGTTTGAGAACCTTTTGGTACCACATCATTTCAAAGAGCTTAGTCCTTTACTTGCTCCTGGACCCCATGCTAGCATTAGGTTTTGCATCTTTGGAGTAATATTTTGGTATCCTTGTGGGCATAGCTTCTTCTTCTTGGATAGTTGCATTACCTCAGATCTTCTTCTTGACACCCCTGTTTATAAAAGCGCTTCTGGCGTGTTTTCGGGAGAGGAGGTACATAGAAGGTCATTCCTCGACTTTGTATGAGTTTCTCGAGGGTGATTTCTTTAAAATGTTGGGGAGGAATGGGAGTGACTGAGTGTAGTCTCTGCGATGGATCTATGATTGTTTTAAAGTAGGTGCATTGCACCTTACCTTCAAAAGCGATTCAAACTCATAATAAGCGATTTTCCTCAATCGGTCTTTACTCGAAGATTCATGGACCTTTGGATTTAGAAGGAACACATTCATCTTCTTCTTGATTATCCTTTAGATGAGACGTGTTATTGATTTTGGACTTGTTCTTTATATCCTAGGATATTTGGAACAATCTCCTTTCCTTTATTCTTTTAATCTTTTCTTCTTAACTTGTTCTTTTATGGGTTTTGAAGTAGATGCGATTTCTTAGTTGTTTTGTTAGCTTTGATTCCCTTGAAGGAAATAAGCGGCATCTTGATATATCTTCATTTCATGCACCATAAAGGTTGCATGTCACCCAATTTGATTCTTCTCCATTTTATATTTCATACATTGATGTAGATGGGACAATGCCATACTTATGAAATATGAGAGGAAGAGCTCGAATGAAGATCATCGATCGCGAAATTTGGCTTACGTGTAGAGGTCTCCAAATTTAAGAGGGAGAAGGACGATAGTTTTTGTCCTTGAATCTGAACCATGACTTTATCTCTCCCGGATGTTGTACATCTAGAGATAGCCATCTAAGAGTTCTCAAGTTCATAAGATTCACGAGGCAGGATCAATTAAGATCCATGGTATTAATTTCATCACTTTCATTTGTAACATACTGAGGCGATTGTGCTCTGCGGTCGACATTAGATCATTTTTTGAAAATGTGACGGTTGGAGGCTCTTGAACATGCAAAGTCTCCGTTAGACAGCGTTCAGCAAAATATGCTTTGAACTTCCGGCTCTTTGAGAGCTTCAATTAAGGTGTTACGGAGATCTTCCGACATTAGAAGTGCTTCGTATACACTAAGCTGTGCTAGAATTTTCCTTAGATGGGATAGAATATTGTAGTCGATCCCTTTTGATGAAGGCTTCTTATTTGAATCCTTAGGGATAACTTTTTCATTGATTTCAATTTCTTTTCCTTTATCCTATTCATTGGCTCTTTCCTTGGGATGGTAGCACTCGACCACTTCATTGTACTTATCTTTTCATTTCGGATTCTTGACATCTACCGCCGTCAATGATAGACTAGAAGATTGAATCTTGCCAACTTTACATTTTTTATGGTGATATGGTGAGCTCATCTTCATTTGGGAAAACAGTTCTTAATTATCGACTTCATGCATCATCAAGCAAGACTCGGTAGGAAGTTCTTGACTTCCCTTCTTCATTGATCGAAGATTTGTAATGACAAGCGTGATAGGTCTCTTCTTTGATTGTATGTCTTCCATATTATTGATGATCATTTGTGTTACGTTAAATCAATCGATAGTAGTAGTAACATTTTTTGTCTCTTGCCTTCTTTTATTTAATTTATTTTTTGTTTGGCGGGTTTCTTAGCCTTCCTTGGTATTTGGCTAGGTTCTTTTATGAGAACTAGCCTTCCCATAACTTAGGTTTTGTCTCAACTCAATGCAGCTCAAGTGGTGATTTCCAGAATACACGGAAGCGCCTTCAATTGCTTCAACATTTTATCTTTTTAGAGGCTGACTATCTTCATCATCGACCGGTTCTCTTTTGCTTTATCATTGCTTGATAGTCTTGGAGATGAGGTGATTACTTTTGTGGATTCTTTCTTGGACGCAATACTACAGATAATGTGAATTCTCCATTTCTATATTTTCGTTAGCCAATCTTTGAATATGTAGCAATCTTCAATAGGATGGCGAGCGATGATATGACAATAATTAGGATTATCGGCTTGTCATCTTGGTCTTTTACACTCAGTAGTTGGAGACCGCTTTGAGTGCATGCAGTTTAACACTTTCCCTCTTAAAGAATACTCTTTGTTGCTTTTCTTTTAGGGTTGGGGTTGAGTCATTTCCTTTTGTTTTTGCTTTGGTGCTTCACAGAGCGACCTCGAGGTATCATTACCTCAAGTATGAGCTTGGGTTGTGGAGGCGGATTGAATGGCTTGGTCTTTCTTGATAGCAGTAGCCTTTCTTTGTCTATTATAGACTTCTTACATGTATCCTTCTTGAATGAGGTGAAATGTGTTTCACCTTTCTTTGATGAGCTTTTGCTCTTTTAGATTTATCTTGGCTATCGAGCGGGATAAATTTAATTTCTCAAATTTAGCCACCTATCAAGTAGCTCTTGAAATGTGGTATTGAAACCATCAAGATAAGCACCATCTTATCATCGATGATGCCCATCAAAGTTGGATCGCATGCTCTTCTTGTTGTTGCTCACATTTCATACTCATATTTGCAGCGTGTATATCGATTCGTCTTTCTTCCTCTTCTCAAGCGAGATCGGCAATTGTTGTCTTTTTTGGCATTGTGACCTTTTAAACATATTTTCAAGTTCGGCAAAGTCTTGGTGAGTCATTTGACTTCGACCATTCAGCGGTCAGTTAAACTTCTTGCAATTGGGAATAATAATGCATCATTACCCCTGTGTTACGGGATGCTTTGAAGGCTAGATGTTGCTTGGGATTACCATTTGTCGAATAGATTGAACTTTGGCATTGAATATCCCTTTGGTATGGAATTTGATCATACTCCACGGGATATGGTGACCTTTGCTCACCAATTTTACGCACTTGCGTAGACTTTGATCTTCTCATTCAAGATAATATCAAGTTGAGAGGCATCCGACTTGAATATAGTTTGTATATTCGAGAAAGCGGGTTGTGACTCATTTATTTCAATCCTCCGAGCTCAATTTGGACCCTTGAAGCATGTGAGATCAGAATTTATTGGAGGATGTCATGGCATTCTAGAGGCTTGATGATTATTTGGGGGGGGCGGTGTTGGACTGCGCGATATTTCTCTACGTGCTTGCATCATTGTATCATCATCATCATTTCTCATTTTATTATTCAAGCGGCGATTTCTTTATCTTTGGCTTTCATTTTGTCTTCTCGCTTACGCCCAAAGTGGTAGTATCGGGAAGGTGGGATTTTCTTCCCTTTCTTCTTCTTCTTCTTCTTCTCTAAGACTTCGGAGGATGCTTCCTCATTTGAACATTTTGTTGTTCTTGGGTTGAGGGGAGTCTTGTCTATGTTGATATTGGCGCACAGGATATCAGACTTGTTGTACCATATATACTATTTACGGTTGTTGCATCCTCCTCTTCTTCTCCTCTTGGACCAATTTTGATCGGCGTCTCCAATGGACTTAGATTCCAGTGTGGAATCGAAACTTCTTCGATTAGAGCTTGATCGAAGTTAACCTCCTCTGATGGGATGGGGTTGATTGATGGCGGGATCCCCGGAGGATTCTCCAAGGTGTCTACCATTATATTCTTTATCATTGGGGACCCTCTTTTTAGGCTCCCATCGTTGATAAATTTGAGTTGGGGGATCTCAGGAATTCACAGATGTCGTGCCTTTGCTTTCAAGCAATTTCTTTTTTGAGGCTAGGCCTCCTGCTCTTACCTTTCCAGGGACCTTTGTGGATTCTGGGCGTGGTCCAAGTGTCACACCCGATGCTCAGGTGTGGGACATGGATATGTTGGCGTCGCCATTTGAGTTCGGGATGAGGTCTCCTTGGAGGGCTAGCATCAGCATAATGGACCGGTACTTCTTTTCATCATCTCTCTCTTGGCAACTTGGAGAACCCGATGCACTCATGCGGATATAGTTTGGGTTTCCTCGCGAGGAGGGGCTGATGTTGTGTGGGTCAGGCTTTGCCAGGTAGAGTACATTTAATTTAACCCACTTAAGGTTATCAAAGCGATTATGGGTGGAACACTCATTCTTGGTTCCATTAGTGGTGGTGTATTTGAGTGAGCATTTGACTTCTTTCTTCTTGCCTCGTAGCTTGCTTCAGATGAAGAAGCTTGACATCATGTCTCCAGGCGAATGGTTGGCGATTGCATTATTCGAGGGACTAAAGAGCGGTCAGCTATGACCCTCTTCATGATTGGTGTCTCGAGCGGCTCTCAGGCGATGGTTTCTTTTGAAGTGACCCGGTGAGAGTCACTTAGCAGACCTTTTGGGGATTCTTTTACATGGCGTCAGGAGTTTGGACTTCAAAGTTGGAAAATCACTTCAGCGGATGTAGCTCAGTCTTCCGGCATTGATGATGGCGTTGAAGCGGATGTTGGCATATTCTTGAAATATGAGTGATGTGTTCGTAATGTCATTAAGGTTTAAAGGTAAAAAATTAATTAAAATAAGCTTTCACTTCAAAATATATGGGTAGATAAAATAAAACCATGCACTAAATAAAATCTCAAATGACTTAAGACTTTATTTAGAAAACTTTAAGTTGTCAAGTTTAACTTATCATTTCATTTCATTTTCATTTCTTATTTCATTTTTTTTTTATATGATTATAACTTAGATTTGACTAGCCAAAGATGGAAAAGAAACTGTCCCAGTGTTGAAATGGGATCAGAAAATTCATGCAGACCTCTTTCGAAAAAAAAAGAGTTGTTTAAGTGTCAGTGATAATTTCAGAAGGCAGATGAATAGTAGATAAGACACTACCCAGAGATTTCGTTCTCATTTGGTGAGAACTTTTTATATCGAGGTTTCCTATAGCAAGCCCATAGTTAATTACCCTCAATCTTGAGAGAGCACTTTCGATTGATAGATGAATGGTTAAAGCAGTATATAATTGCGGTGAGTGGAGTTTAGAACTTATGAAATTTATTATTTTAATTTAAAACTTTTGTGGGGGCGATGATGGCGCCCGTCAGATCCATGGTTAGTCATCGGTGGTCCTTATTAGTCGAGAGGAGGTAGTCGACGGACGTAGAAGGATCCTTGTCACACAGGGTTCGTCGTCAAGGTGTCCTTGTAGACACAGGGTGGAGTTTGTCTAAGGGGACAAATATAAGTCAACCTTAAACATAGTTTTGCCAACCAAATACATTACATTTCCACATTTCAAAAGAGCAAAAGCATTGGGGAACAATCTGGTAGTAGTGGCAAATAATTTAGTGGTGTCATATCGTGAACCACCCGGTCGAGGAGAGTCAGTGTGCCATTTATGTGGTGCCATATCGCAAAACCAACGCGAGGACACGAGGACGTCCTTCGAACTTTAGGAATATTTGAGTGTGAGAGTTATGTTTGATTTGACATTGGCTCTTTGTGAGCAAAATTTTCTTAATTTGTCAGACAAACAATTGCGGAGGGTGGATTGATTTTTTTTAGTTTTAATTTAAATAATTTTTTCATTTTTTTTTATTTTATTTGAATTTTGATCATTTTATGATTGATTTATATTTGAATATATGATCATTTATCATTGAAATTTTAATTATAATTCTCGTAATATCGATTGATAGACCTTGTCTACTTCAGTTTTCTGAGGATGGGGTCTTTTCATTGTCTCGAAGTATAATCCTTCCTTGTCCCTCTAGCTTTGAACATAGAGGATCGGGTTTGGGACTTTTCTTCTTGAGGTTTGAATTTTAGAAAGCTATGTCAGTTGATTCATATCTTGTATTATATGGAATTAGCTAGATATTATTAATTTGAAATTCTTATAATATCAAATTTTTGTTACTTGGGGCCGGTCAAGAAAAGAATGTGGATCGTCTTTTGTATATTTATCTTGCATTTGATTATATGTTTAGATGTTGATTTATTGGACTTGATCTAGTATCATTCTTTGAAAATTGCATGGACATATGTCGTTGAAGTAGTTGAATTTGACTGATGTATGAATTTTGATTTTGATATAGGATTTTTAGGTTTTGTTACTTGGGGCCGGTCAGAAGACAAAGCAGGGAAAATAGACCGTCGACTCATTATCTTCTTTGCAGAGGATTAGATTAATTATTTGATCATTGTCTCAAACTTGTCAACTCTAGATTGACATAGGATGGGTTTGAGACTTTCTTCTTGAGATCTTGAACTTGAGAAATCATTAACAATGGATAAATTTATCTTTTATCGTTATGATAGAATTAGCTAAGATTTATAATAGCGTCGTTAGATTTTTTAGGTTTTGTTAGCAGACCAAACCGAAAATAGATATGTTCTTTCATTTCATTCTGCCAGATATGTTTATTCAAAGATTTAAGTTATCAATACTTCAACATGCATACAAAGATTCATCTTTAAAATATGTACATTATAAAGTTAAGTAAGTTGATGATATATATGTGAATTATAAGCATGATACCTAACATTGTAAATCGACATGTATGTTTACAAATATGAATTTTCAAGTGTTCACAAGATCAAGTAAAGGTCTGCTATAAGACTATGATACCAGTCAATTCTTTCAACTATTTGTCATGAGTCAAGTAGATTTATCTATAAGATATGCGACTCTTTCATGATGTATCAGTGAGAGTCGTTCTATAAAAATGAAGCATTACAAAACTGTGAATCTAGATGATATAGTTGGTTCTTTCAATCACTTATCCTGATCAAGCAATAGTTTCTTTAACAAATCAAGCATGCATTTTGTAGATTATGAATTTGATTCTTTCAAGTATTTGCATGAATCAAATTAAAGAGAAATATCATTTAAAGTCATAAATTTCATTTAACAGCATAAAGACATTCAAATTGAATAATGAGATAACACTAATATGCACATCAATCATTTCACTTAAGCATTTTAGCATGATTGTATTTGTTTCCTAAATGACATATGACATGCACGTATCTTCCATGCATCGAGAGTGTCACATTTTCATTTCTCACCCATTCATATGGCATAATCACCACTTAAAAAAAATGAATTTGAACTTTAAATAAGTAATCATTATATGCTATGAAGATTCGTAACAACTAAGCTATGAAAGATACCAATTATCATATAATATGATGAACGTAAATACTTAATAATCATATGCGTACCTTCCTTTTTCAAACACTCATTTCACATTTTTTTTTATCAAAATTTTCTAGCCTCCTACGATCCCGATATCACAAGTGAGACTGCCTTCCCACCACGCCAAGAAAGACGTATGGTGTCGCGAGACACCCTACAAAATTTATTCGTTCACCACGCCAAGAAAGACGCGCTAGTTGCACATCATAGCATTTCTCCGCCACGCTGGAGAAAAATGCGACTTATAGAAATTTCTACCGTTGGAGAACATGAGTGGTACTTATATCAAGTTTTCCCCGCCATGTTTGAGAAACATGTGCGTGTACTTATCACGTGCTCCCTACCATGTTGGAGAAACATGCGCGCACTTATCACAAATTTTCCTACATTGAGAACATAAGTACTTATACAATTTACCAGAGAAACACGTGTAAAAGACTTTATACAATTTTTCTCTTATATCGAGAAATCATAAAACATTTAAATTTCTCACCATGTTGGAGAAACATGTATGTTTATCACAGATTTCATCAAAAACATCGTATTTATCATAAATTTTACATTGGAAAAGATGAGATTCTTATATCACAAATCTCATCATGTCGAGAAACACGGGATTTATACAAATTCTCTAATAGTAAACACGCAGACATACAATTTTTCTATATTAAAACACAGTGCATTTATTAAAGTATACGTGAAACAAAAAGATTTATCACAAGTTTCCCATCGCATCGGAGAAATGTGAGCACTTATCACAGCATATTTAAAACTTGTGTTTGATATGGAAATTAAAGGCTATTTTCTTTGCAAGGAATAGAAGAGAAATAAATGAAGCAAGATAGCCCCATGAAAGATCTCAATCTCTTTCTCATTTGTTTAGTAATTCAACAATATACTAAAAGCATGCTATGGCTTGGTTGATACTTATCTGGATCATAGATGACCAAATGGTAAACAAAAGATAATGAAAAGACAAGGCAAAGAATTGCATTATTTCATCTTCACATTTTGAAACTTATTATGTATACTTTAGCCATAATGTATAAATTAGTATGGAAAATTTGAAAATGAATAAGCAATAGCACGAATTATGAGATAAGAAACGTGTATTAAATTATTAAAATATTAGATGAATATTAATTATAGTTATGTAAATATACAACGTTTATTATTTTAATTTACTCAAGTAATCAATGTTTGTCATTTATTATGAATCATTTGTAGTGTGTCTATTTGGTAAACTCAATTTGAACGTGGCAAGGTCGGATTCAGGTAAGAGTATAATTCAGATTATGGAGGTGTTAAGTTAAATTAATTTATTAATTGCATGCATGAATAAAGAATATTCAATGTTAGGTTGTATACTCACGTCATCGAGCTCGTACTGTTGTTGGCCTAAATTGTGAGGTGAGATATGAAAATTGTTAATTTAAATTCAATTTCTATAGTTAAATGACTTATTCCATTAATTCTTACTACTTTATGAATAACGTATAATATGATATTTCTATCATATTTTACAAAATATAAATCTACCATTATTATGTTTTATTGATTTACAGTGATCATAAGTCAATCAAATGCCTTGATGTCATATGATATTGTTGTTAAAAATTAAAATTTATTAACACATGTATTGTTAATTGCTATTGAAATGTAATGTGATAAACAGAGAAATGTTAGGAAATTGTGATAAGAAGATTATATTATGAAAATATATGAAAAAAAGTTTTGATAGCTCGATGGGATCTTAGATTCGACTTTAAATTGGGGTGAGTATGTTAGACAAATAGTATGTCTACCGCTTTATCTTGATACGAGCCGACGAATTTTATGTTATGAAAATCAAAATCTATACAATTATAATGACATTTATAGGGAAAAAATTCGATACAGAACTGAACTTGATTTCATTAAATAATTGATTCATATGTTATAGATAGTTTTATTATAAATTATTTATACATTACTACTTACAGACATTATTGTTTCATTTATACGCGATATTTTATAACTCTTACCTTCCTGCAAGTTTCAAATGTACATGCACATTATTTCTAATATCTTGATCTGAGATTTCTTTAGCAGTATTTGTCTCACTGGGTCTTGATTTCATTAAATAACTGATTCATATGTTTAGATAATTTTATTATAAATTATTTACACATTACTATTTTACAGATTATTGTTCAGTTCTTATACCTGGCAGCATATTTTACAACTCTTACCTTCCTGCAAATTTCAAATGTACATGCACATTATTTTTAATATCTTGATCTGAGATTACTTTAGCAGTATTTGTCTCACTGAGTTTTAAGTTATGATATTACATGATATTTTCAAAAAGAAATTAGAAAGTTTTACCAATCTTTATAGTTATATAATTTCAAAGAGTAAAGCTTTTGGGTTCATACAAATTTTAAAATCATTTTCCGCTTTATATTTATACAAACTGGGATTTTCACACTTTCAATTATATGATCTGAATTAATTATTAGAGTAATTCGAACCATAAGAATTTTTTTGGGGATGATTTAGTAAGATATAAATTTCACTTGTTTGTTCCGAATTGATACATATTGAATGAATTGGTAATCTGCATCTAATCGAGTCATCCCATTTTATTATACCTCAAATTGACCTAAAATAGGGGGTCATTTGGGTGTGACAAATCTAGCCATGAAATCAGTGTTTAATAAAGAATTAGTGAATTATGCATATAATATACACATTTTATATTTAATTATTCTATAATGACTTGTAATTATACATATATAAGCATAACTTTATATAAGATGTTTACTTACTGTTTAACTTTTCTCCGTTCCTACTTTAATTATAGCAGCTTATGGTTTTCTCCCAAAGCTGAAGAAAATTTAGAAGCCAAAATCTGTATATTAGAAGTAAATTTAATAATAATGCTTTGATTAAACAGCCACAACTCAATTAAAATTATATCTAAATTTCATATATTAAGCATATACATCCATAATTACAGTTTTCTTCACTACGGCCTTCAAAATCTCTCATGTACCTTCAGATTTCCCCAATTTCCTCAGCAGGTGATAGCCATTAACCTTGGTTAGCCCAAGATTTGCTTCAATCCATAATTTTCTCAGGCTACCCAACCCAGCAGGAATCACCTGCAAACCCTTCTTCCCTTCTGCTTACGTAAGGGAGATTTACAGACAACCAAAGAGGAATAGAAGAGAATGAAAAAACTGCAGCACGATTAATCCTGAAGGAAATTGAAAGGAAAAATGAAATATGTAAGTTGATATTATCACTTAATATAATGTTCCAACTCAATCCCATATCCAGCCGTCCAATATCCACCCATGGAGATCAGCCAATGCATGGTAAGTTTGGTGGAATCCTAATAAATAGATATATATATATATATATATATATATATATATATATATATATATATATATATATATATATATATATATATATATATATCATTTTGCTAAAAATCATGTTCATATTTTATAAAAAATCTATGAGAAAAGTTTAGGTGTGCGAAAATTATGTATATTTTAAAAAACATAAAATGTGAAAAATTAAATTATCCTTTTTTTTTTTTAATTTTGTGTATTACAAGTAGCTTATTTTATTTCACTGTAGATTGTAAGTTTTATCATTTTGACATTACAATTTGCATGTGTTATATTGTGTAGGGCAAAGAAAAGATGGAGAAAAATTCTTTTGCCTAGAAATATTATGGTTTCAATATTTGTAAGTTAAAATTTTTATAAATTTGAACTAAGTTGGTGTATTATTTTCTTTTTTTTCCTATGAACTTTTTATGATGTCCATATAGTCATATAATTATTAAACTTTTTATCAAATCATTGAATTTGTTTCTATTGAAAGAGTATTGATCGAGTATTGGCGATGAAGGCATGATGATAAATTAGATAGAATATTGATTATTCTAATGAAGCATATCCATTAAATTTATAGTTACCCTTCTCTTTAAGCATTATTAGTAACCATTATATTGAAGTCCCATTACTATGTATTTGTGATGATAGTTGCTTGGAGAATCAAGATCTTCAATATAATATTTGTTGTACTTTCTTTTGGAGTTGTTGATAGCTATTATGCAAAATATATCGATTATATGTGATGACTAATTTTACTCTGAGCTTGAGCCAATTCTTCTAACTTTTTGACACTTATAATCCTTATTTATTACTCTTTATTCATTCCTTGAGGTGTTTCTTTCTATAATTATGATGTTTCCTTTTTTTTTCAAATTGTAATTAATTTCTCTATACATTTTAAGCTATTTTGGTTGTTTTTGACTTGTCACTCTTTACGTTGTTTCTACTATTTCTTTTTATAATAATGTTGTTTCATCCACCTCTTTATGTTCTATATATAGTGTTAAATATGTTGTTGTTATTGTTTCTTTCATCATCTAATTCACAACAAATCTAGAAACAATTCAAATGAGGAAAGTAAAATAGAGAGGTTTGATTACTTGTTTCTCTTTATTACTTATAACCTTGATTTGTTTCTCATTATGCCTATGATGAATGACATTTCTTCATCTATTATAGGAACAATTAGTCCAAATGCTAATTTATTGCGGCTAGTGATTATGCAAAAAAGATGAATATGACTATTATAAATTGACAATTTTATTTTGTATTTCAATTATGATGATCATATGACTTTACGAGGTTTAAGCCCTGTAGTAACTAGTATGGATGGTGGATGCTTGTGGCCTTGATTCTAGGTTGCATTTATAAACCTTAGAAAAACAGCTAATTGTGGCCAACCATGTTGTACACGTATATATGCCAAGGAGCCTGTTATAAAACTTAGAAAAACAGATAATTGTGGCCAACCATATTGCACACGTATATATCATTACCAGTATATAATGCATTGTTTAGTTGGTTAAATATTTACTATCTCATATTTCCACTAGTACTGTTGGAGGGTGTAGTGACATATTTGCATATTTTGCTTCATGGGTTTTTTAAGATTTATGTGAATATTCAAGTTTTCATTCTTCTCGTTGTTAAACAAAACCACGAGTCCCCTTTCGATTATAGAAAATAATGTTTCATCTTTTTAGCCATTTCTTTCAAATACCTTTATTATTGATTTATTGTTGTTTGATGTTCTTTAAAAATGTTTCAGGTTCTATATATTCATTTTTACAAATTTACTTGCAATCATAACCCATTGAAGAAAAAGCTTCCTAAAGTGTTCTACTGTTTCCAAAAAAGTTTCAGGTTCTACATATTAATTTCTACAAATTCCATTTATTCATGAATGATAAAATTTTGTTTATGCTCATTTATATACTTCTTTTAAGAATTTTATTTGTTAATGAACACAAACTTTCTATTTATGCTCATTTATAAGTTTGTTTTAGTTGTTCATGTAGTAGCTTGTTCATTTAAAAGATTTCTTGTTCATTTTTATAAATTCAACAATTAGCTCACTTATAAACTCAATAAGACTCGTTTGATTGCAAAACAAGTAGCTTGACAATTCTACTTGATAAGGCTTGTTTGGTTAACAAATAAGCTGCTTGATATAACTACTTGATAAGGCTCATTTAGTTAGAAAACAAGTAGCTCGATAAAATACTCATTAAACTAATCGATTAGACTCATTTCTACTAGTAATGAGCTGCTCAGTAATAGCTTGATAATCTTTATATGAACTAAACACTCAAATCAAGTTTGAACAGTTCGATTGCTAAACAAACCAAGCTTGAACACGGAGATACAAGCTCGAATTGAACTCGAGCTCGAAGAATGTAAACAAGCTCAAGCTTGAACACACATTGAACCGGCCGAGCAATCATTTTTCCTGAGCGGGAACGGTTGGAGGCGGCCGACTATAAGAGGAGGGGTTGGCTTAGGCTTTAGAGACTTACTCACACACATCTATATTTGTGCCAGAGAGATAGAGAGAGAGAGAGAGAGAGAGAGAGAGAGAGAGAGAGAGTCGTAGCCACCAACTCCACTTCTCACATGAGAGGTTGAAGCCACTGCCGCCAATTGTCTCATGTGAGAGGAGCCGGTGCCACAGCCGTTCATCTCATGTGAAAGGAGCCACATGGAAAAATTGAGCCTGCCCTTTGCTTGATCGGCTAAGTTGTTCCATAGTCGAGCCTCCCCTCTCTTCTTTTATGTTATTCCAAAGGATAAGGCCTAATTCCCAAACTAAACCTCCCTTCTAGGCTTTGAGTAAAGATTGGCAAGGGCATTTTGGTCTGACATAGGGAAAGAGGGCCTAGAGTTCCAATCTTAAGTAAAAATGTTAGAATAAAATTTTTATAATTAATTTCTTGCTTAACAGAAATGTTTTAAAGACCACGATCAATATTGGATCCGATGCGAGATAAAAGCCTCCCTCTATTGATCTTAAATCTGGAGCAAGAGAGAAGGGTGAGAGCGCATTATTTTTGTAAAATGCAATACTGCTAGACCCTCATTTTGCCAAAATTAAAAATAACTAACCTAATTTAAATTATTTGAAATTAAATAATTACAAGCTTAAAATTCGAAGACCCGCGCCCGTTGATCTTGGGTCCGATCGAGAATTTTATGAAAACCTTCACTGTCGATCCAGAGCAACAGAGAAGAGTGAACATATACTAAGTCGTTATACTGTCAAAAATTATTATAAACAATTAGACTTAAATATTAAAATTTCACACAAAAATGGAGATCAAATAAAAGAAATGGTCAAACTCTAAATCATTAAATAAAAATAACTTATAATTTTCAATGATTATAATCCGACTAAATTTAATAGAATTTGGGGACTTAAAAGTTAAATCATTAAATCATTTGGTGGGTTTGAACATATTGGCATATTACAGATGACTTTCAAATAAGTATAAGTCTAATCTGTATGCAAAGAAAACACCATCCACACATTAAATCTTGGCATTCCAATGGATATAAACCCAAGTTATATTTGTAAAGTGGATCTTAAAAAAAACGAACTTTCAAATATTTAAATCCAAATTCGAATATATTTAAGGCAAACTCCATTTGCAACTCAAACCTTCCAATAAACGTAAGTCCAATTTATATTCACTAGGCAAATTTTACATTAATCCTAGCCAAATTGTTTACTAAGTGAACTTCACATTCAATTACGGCTTTCTAATAGATGTAAGTCCGACTATATTTGCAAAGCAAGCATCATTAATCCAATTATGGTATTCCAAATGGATGTAAGTCCAATCCTAACTGACATTCTAAAAAGATGTGAATCCATTCCTAATTGGCATTCTAAAGAAATGTAAGTTCAATCTTAGCGGCAATCCAAAGTGATGTAAGTCTAATCTAAAACTAGCATTCCAATAAATATAAACCCAATCACTTGTTTGTCATGCAACTTCCCTAAAATTATATCATTTAAATAGATGCAAGTCAAATTTATGTTGTCATGCAAACATCACATCATCCAAGGTATGCCAATGGATGTAAGCCCAGTCATTTATTCATCATGCGAACTTTCCTAAAAATTATGACATTTCAAAGGGATGTAAGTCCAATCTAATGGCATTCTAATAGAAGTTCAGTTTATGTTTGTTATGCAAACATTACATCATCCAAACTGCATTCCAATAAATGTAAGAACAGTTTATCACTTGTTTGTCCTGCGAACTTCACTAAAATAATGATATTCCAATAAATATTAGCCTTATATTTGTCTGCAAGGCAGATCTTAATCACACAATTTTGGCTTTTCAAAGGATGTAAGCTCAAATGCATATTTGCAAAGCAAATTTCATTCATGATAACACCCACGCAACAACTCTAGTTTACTTAGAATCTCTGAAATGAGGAAACTCATGGCTGCTAATCAGATTTCTTGGGCATTACAACTAATAGCCATCTGATGTTGGTAGACTGGAATAATGGTAGTCTCAGGATGATGAAATCATAAGATCTTGACCGGGGCTATCCTTCTTTTTCTCTTTTAAACAATCATCCACACCACACCACTAAACACTAATTTACACCAAGGATTAATGTCTATTTTCAATCTTAATCGAAAGTACTCTCTTACTGCAATAAGAGAAATAATTAACTATGAATGCTTGCATTTATAAAAAGTAAAACCCAAATCAAAATAAACTAGTATAAGTTTAAAGGACATCTGCGTCACAAAGAATGAACTCCCTAATATTTTAAGATGGATATTTCAAAGGTATTTTTCCTGAGCAATCAGATATTAAACAACAAAATTAAACACAAAAAATAAGAACACCAAGATTTGCATGATACAATCAAAATTGGACTTTATCCATGGGGCAAGGAACAACATATAATTTCACTATCAACTTATGAAGGAATACAAATTAAAATAATTTATTAACTTCATCAAATTCTCTTCTTGCAAAACTAATGCGGAAGTATAGAGAAAATCATGACAATTTTGAATAACATTTCTCCAAATACAATAATAGAGAAAAGAAAAACTTCTCTCACCAACTCCAAAACAAATTGATCATTTTCCTTTCAAATCTCCATATAAAGTTAACAACCCCTCTCGATTGTGATATTCTTTAGAAGCCACTAGTAGTTGTTGTTCTTTTCCTAAATTCCATTTAGGATGCACAGGAATAAGATAAAATTGGCTTTTAAGTTAGGGCTTTAGGTGAATGTCCTTTTGGTTAATTTGATATAACCCTTAAACCAGATGTGGGAGAATTCATCAAACCTAAAGCTTTGAATGAACCTTGCAAATACCAACACAAAAAAATAAATAAATAAATAAATCTAGCATGCCTTTGTTCTAGCAACAAAACAGTACATGAATGACAAAAGAGACACAAAGCATGTGGGTTGGTGCATATTTTCTAGTTTCAATCTTTCTCTGTTAATTGTTGTTTGGAAGAGAGAGAGCCTTCTGGCTCCCAACTCACCTAGCAAACCTACAAGAATAGTTAACGATCTAGATGGTAAGATTCTTCCCTAAGCAAATGTCTAACACTTTACTATGAATGCAATCTTTCCTTGTGAACCGCAATTCTATAAGAAATCCAAGTCATTGTACAGGGGCATTGACACACTACCAAAACTTCACTCCCACTACTTGACAATTAAGCACTAGCAAAAATTTATCATGAAAATCCACCAATATTTTTTAAAATTTATACTTTCTTCCACACCCAGAAACTTTGAGTGATACTAAATGTAATAGATACAAGTGCCTTGTATCTTATCCTCAACAACATGAATATAGAGGATGGTATTGTTTATACATTTAAAATAAAGTGATTAAAAGAGAAATGCCATAAATAGTGCTAACTTTTAAAAGAATATTTTGTAGATTATTAAATTTTATAAACAATAATAGACCAATTATGCTATAATAAATACAAATATTGATAAATAAAGAAGTCACTAACAACCAAGAGTGAAAGAAAGAAAGCATTAAAATGGATACATGGTAAAATTAGAAAGGTTAACATGAAAAATAGTTCTATTAGAAAGACAACTAGAGGATAATGAGATGGAAAAAAGGAAGGGAAACAATAAAGTCAAGGTAAATATTATTAAAAGTTGTGTAAAAAGATTTATGAAAATAAAGTCAGCGCCTCCTATAGGTCAAAAGTTAAATTAAATGAGGAATGTTGATAAAGATGTGCCCAGATAATTAGAATAAGGCTAATTAGGTGATTCCCTCCAATTTTGCTTAGTTTATTTTGGGATGCATTGTCTCAAAATTTTATTGCAGTATCATACACTATTAGGACAAGTGAGAGCTGATTGGTTTCTTTTTTCTTCTTCCTTTTTTTTTTGGGCTATAGTGTATGGACCTTATGTGGGTACATGCTTTAGATAATCACTGCAATTATTATAAATATATCAAAGAGGGAAACATTCCATGTATTGTCACCAACTGTAAAACGAAAATAATAATAATTAGAGAGATTAGAAGAAAAGAATGATCATTTCCTCTCTTTTAATATCTGGTTAAACCCTTTTCATATTATTTGATCTTATTCTATATGAATTTTAATATTAAGAGTCAATTATCAAAGTTGTAGACAACTTTAGGTGGGAGGTGAATTTAACAACCCATCCTGCATTCACAACCAGCTCCTAATTGCAACAAATTAAGCAATGCCAGTACAAATTGATCATAAAGCACGGTAATGCAAATAAACACAGTTTAAAAAGAATTTAGTTATTTTGAAAACATTGTATTTTAAAAAAATCAAACAGCCCAAAAAGAAGGTTCAAATCATAAAGCAAATTATTTGCAAATTAAGAGTAAGATTGCATATATCAACTCCTGCCATCTTACAATAGCAGGAGCCTCACACACAGGGAACACCCTTTTTCATAAACATACCTCAAAATAATATTGAAAAGATCAATAACCAATTAAAAGAAAAAAATACCTTATATGTATCCATTAGGAGTTCATATAAGTCATCATGAGTTACCCCAGACAACATTTCCACATAAATAGTAGATTGCATGCCACGGCTCTGTTAAAGACACATTCAATAATAACAAAACCCTTTGAAGAAGTATAACAAAAGAAAGTCACGATAAAAATAGAAACGAAATCTGAATTGTATGGTTACCATTGGCATCAAATGAGGAGTGAAGCTGACCGTTACATTAGAACGTGATGCATCAGAAAGTCCTTGTTCAATTTCCGGAACTGAGATTATGAACAAATGAGCGCATTAATACCCTTCCCAACATTGATTATTATAAAGCTCAAATTCATCAAAAGGGCCTAAAGCATGGAAAAAACACTTAACACATCATTTTTAAAGTAAAAAAACTTAGTATAATCTCCAAACTTAATTTTATTGAAGAAAAGCTAAATAAAACCTTTATTCTATTCAATATTTGAAGGATTATGATCTTGGAAAAATATTGTCACATGACAAGTTTGAAGAAGAGTTAATCTACTGGGCAAAAAAAAATTGAAGGTCAAATGGTTCCTTGAGGGGAATAACAATACCATATTACTTACACAAAATTACCAATTGAAAAACAGTAAGTAATTTCATTCAGCATATTAAGTATGGCGACTTTCATCTGATAAATTCTAAGAATATCACTCAAGCTTTTTTCAAATTCTTCAAGAATTCATTTGGTGAAACCAATTGGTCCATGTACAACATTGATTTTCTCAAGCTTTATCAGATGGATACTTTCTCACTACTTGTGGATTTGAACTCTCCTTTTTTCTATGGAAGAAACCAAAATGTTGTTTTCTATCTTAGCCTTCAAATCCCCAGACCCTGACAGATTTCCAATCAAATTCTTCCAACTTTTATGGGAATTGCGTTATTCTTAATGTAATGAGAATGTCAATGATATATATAATGGTAATGCAAGCTTAGTTCTACTCACAAGTGCCTTATCCCAAAAAAGATGACTTCAAAATTTTGAAGGTTATAAATACATTAGTCTACTGAATGGTACTTTCAAAATTATCACTAAAATCCTAACTAATGTACATAAATGCTTTATACTTGACCTCATTGATTCTTATCACAGGATTTTCATTCTGGAGAAGAGTTTCATTAATGTAGCTCATGAAATTATTCACCATGTACATAGAACAAAGCAAATAAATCCAACTTCAAAGTTGACTCTGAAAAGGCTTTTGAATCTTGATAGTTGTGATTAGAATATTATTCTCCCTGCACATACTAGTAGTTTTCTTCCTCTGCTTTTCCTGTCTTAGATTAAATAATCTATTCTTCAGGGAAAGTTCCAAGCTATTGTGAATGGAAACCTCAATAATCAGTTCAAATGTCACAAGGGTCATTAGATAAGAGTATCCTCTTTTCCTTCTCATTTCTGATATTGTGGTAAATGTGCTTCAAAACGCTCTTAGCTGCAAATAATGTTAGATGCATTGATGTTGTTCAATTTTTCTCTAGGAGATATCATTTTACTAAGATTCAAGTTGCATATGGCACCTTTCTATATTTTGTATTGCTAAAAAATAACAAGCACTATTTCCTGAATATATTCTCTCTTTGTTTGATGGATATATCAAATTTGAAAATCAATTACTCCAAACTCTATCTTATTTACCTTGATAATCAAGAAGGTAGAAGGTGAGCTTGTTGGTTGCACCTTGAAAAACATCCTTTCTAGTGCATGGGTATTCAACTTGGTGCAAAAAGGTTACAAACACCTATATAACTTACCTTGACTCACGAAGTTTGCCATAAACATGTTCATCAAAAAGTTGCACTTTATGTGGTGCAATTAATAATATTCTCATTCAATCTATTCTTGCTTCTATTCATTTATACTACCTTTCCTTTATTTTTTTAAGATTCCAATGTTGATGATCCATAAAACTGATGGCATTAAAAGAAAGTTCTTGTGGAAAAGAAGAAAGACGATAATGGCCTAAAGTATACTAGCCAGAAAATATCTACAACCGAAAAAATTTGGTAGACTTAGCATTAAAAGTCTTAGTGCTTTCATAATTTCTCTTTTAAGCAAATGGATGTGAAAATCCTCAAACGGTAATGATCCTTCTCTAGCAGGTTTTGTTATATAAACACTACTCTGGCTAATTCTTCCAGTTTCATCCAAGGTATGATAAGTCTATCCAACCTTACCACCTTAATATTGCAAAGAATGTTCATATGATATGTTTACCAAGTTTGTCTTGGTAAAATTGATTGAAGATCTCCTCATTCTATCACCCTCAAAAAGCTCTTTGACATTATTTGGAATCCTTCATTCTCAATCAAATCTCAATGGAAAAGGACTATTCTTATTCATCTGTCTAATGATATTAATCATTTCTATTCTCTCATTAACAAAATACATTATCAATCAAGATACTTGACACTCCTGCTTAGTTGCTTTCTGAAGGCAATTTTAATGAGAGGTAGATGCATAATTTCTTGATGCGCTCATTGGATTTGAAATGCAATCATTCCTCTTTAGAATTAACTTCATGCTCAAAGTAATTATACAACAAAATATTATGTTGATCCCTACAAATTAACCATTATCAATACTCACGTTTGAATATGTGCAATGTTGCTCCTGAAGACGATTTTCTAGGTTATAAATAGACATTGGAGGAGATTATAAATCTATTTGGCGTTCCTTCTATACAAAGCATCCAAACATCACCAATGACTTGATTGATCTTCAGAACTTCCTCTTCTTAGAAACATTTTAGACCATTTGGATTTAACAAAAATATAACTACTTCAAAATTAACAAAAGAATGAAAAAAAAAAAAAAAATCCTTTGGTTAGACATCCTATCCTTGGTTTACTCAGATTAATCATAGTAAAGGAAGATGGTTGAAATTTTTTAAATTAATTTCGAATTCTCCCTCATGACCGAACAATGATTGAGAGCTATTTCTGACTACTTGCTAATTCCATTTCTAATATTCTTGCTTAATTCGTTTCTTTTTTTTTATTCTTCTTCCTAACTTTTTGATCTTTGAGATAAATTCTTCCCAGCTTTTTTACTTAAAAAGAATTCTTTGTAAATGATTAAAATATAAATTCAGAACAACTAAATTAAAGCATCAATAAAGTAAATCACAATGCTTTCAATCTTTTCATCTTTTGGAAAAGAAAAAAGAAAATCCAGCAGTTTTATAAGGGAATACCATGCCTATGCTTGGAAATTCCATATGCATGAATGCCTTCAGAAATTTCTGTGTATAAGTTGGCTTCCTTAGCTCCCCTTCCTTCATTGACGTAGTGTTAAAAGCAATTCAAATGGCAGTAATCATCCACTAATTACAATTCTCTTTATTTACATATAGTGTTGATGTAACGGAAAAAGATGTCTCCAAACCTGCCCCACTGACACCTGATTTTGCATCGATGATGATGTTTTTTAAATCAATTAAGTGAGCCTGAAACAAAGAACAACATTGTTAGTAACCTAAATCTTTATTTCTTTTAGTTACAATCATTTCTAGACTCTTGATAGTCATTTATTTAATTAGGGAATAATAGCATGCTCTAGATCAGACTCATAGAGAAGTACTGCATGATCATTTTTACCAACTCCAAGATCTAGTCATTTCTAGACTACCTTAACTCAGATTCTTGAAGTTGGGATAAAAAATGTGATTATCAAAGCAAACTTTTGGATAAGTTAACACGGAGATCTTCAAATAAGAATGAAAGATAAAACGAATGTATAAATGTAAATGCAGAGATGAAAATTGAAAATTGGTTTAAAGCAAAGGAGATGATGGTTTTGAAAAGAAGTAGATGATCAGATTTTGGTAGTTCAATGATCAAGCCAAGCTTTATGCCTGATCAGAGTGTATTCTAGTCCACAAGAGAAATGATCACAATTAACAAGTATCTAATCAGGTGAATAGGTGAGTACAATATGGATCCCATTTGACAAAGTTTGAATAGAGAACCACGTTAGTTTAGCAAAGGTGAGATTGAGAATCGTACCCGAGCTGCCAAACTTTGGGGGGCTTGGTCTTGGAAGGACAAGGCAAATATCTAACCAGCCTAGTGGATTGAGGCTCAACGCTCAAGCATAGCCCTAGAACAACTGGTTTGGGTCTAGTATCTTCTCTCACAAAGATGATGGTTTATATTTGATCTAAAATGAATATATCATCCACATTAAACATAATAGGAAGCATTAGATGAATCATGGAAAGGTCCAATGCTCAAACTTTGATTAACAAATCTTTTTTTGTTGAATCTTAAAGAGTAAAAGGATATGAAATAGTCGTAGAAGAAGCATTTTGATGTCATTATTTAAGAACAACAAAGATGATTGAACTCAAGGTCATTATAGCATAATCAAACTTATGAGTTATGTAATGAAGGTATGAAAGAGGATAATGGAACAAGGACCTAAAAAATTTTCTTATTTAAAAAATCAATCTATTTTATGCTAGAAAGACCTATCATAGGCAATTTTGTTCCATGGAAAAACATGAAGAGCTAGGAAACAACCATCAGATACTTTTAATTAATCTTAAGGGAAATGACCTGTGATACTGCCCTAGGGAAGTGAAAAGGGTATTTAGGTTCACTAAAGGAATGGGGAATATAGTATGAGAATTATGGACGGTTACTACCTGCAGTTGGAGAAGGTTCAGCGTGCAGAACAGCAATTTTTCACGAAACTGGGGGCTGTCCAACAATGCAGGATGCGAAACAGCAGTTGGTGGAGAACTGGGTGACCTTCCTCGGTTCAGCTGTTGGGCCAACCTCCAGCCTTCAGGTGGAGAGAACTGCCAGTTGGAAGGGTAGGATGGGTGGAATTCTTGTTTTCAGCAACGGACAGCCTCCAGTTGCAGGGAATAGCAAGTTGGACTGCAGGAACCGACAGGAAAATACCTCTCGAGGGCGAAAGAAGGTTATACAACTCCAATTCAATCAAGATTCAGGTACATCAACAACAACAACAACAACAAACAAGCCTAATAGGTGGGTCGGCTACATGAATCCTTCGTCCATTTGTGTCTATTATGTGTCAAATTCTCATTTAATTGAATAAAGATCTTTTTTATACATCTTAACCAAGTTTTTTTTAGGTCTACTCTACCTTTCTTAACATGGAAAATCTAATGCATCTACTCTCCTAATGGTCATCGGACGCTTTTATGTGGCCAAACCATCTTACTTTAATCTTATCTATCATGGAGCTACTCAACTTTTCCCAACATACTCATTTTGCATTCTATGTAGTGGTAAAGCCACTCATCCACCGAGCATCCTCATCTGTAAACTTAATCTTATTTTCTCTTTCTTTTGTAACATTACATAAGTCATTGCATCTTACCACCATCTTATAAAATTTTCTTAAGTTTAAGTAACTTTTCTATCACATAATGATGTATTCTCCACTTCAACCATCCAACTTTGAATTCTACTAATAATATCCATCTATTTCACCATCATTTTGAACAATAGAGCCTAAAATCTCAGCTTCACTCTTATTAATGACTTGATCACCTAAAGTCACAACAGCCACTAAAATTTCTACAACTAAAATTACACCATATACCGCTTTAGATCTTAAAACTAAAACCTTTAGACTCTAAAGTTGACCTCCATAATTCAAGTTTGTTGGACTCCTCTCAGTCTTATCAACAAGAAGAATGTCATCAGCAAAAAAGCATACAGGGTACATCTTCTTGTAAATGCCTCGTAAGAACATCCATAACTAAAGTAAAAGATAAAGGCTTAATGTTGATCCTTGATGTAATCCAACTGAAATAGGAAAATAGTTCAGGTACATCACTTGACTAAATTGAAAAATGACGACTCGCAGAGAAAATAGAGAAAACGGTCTTCAATGTTCAACAAAACATAAACTCCACCCTAAAACACAGATATTTAAACAAAACCAAAATCAACCTAATTAAGATACTGAACCAGATTTATTAATACAAGCTGAACCAGCTCCTTTCTGGTTCACCTGAATCGGTTCAGGGATGGGGAAACAGGGTCACCCGTATGCGGGCGTTCCCGCATGGCTCATCATCCCAGTTCCCACGTCAGTTTGATTGATATACATTAAATAAAAAGTGTCTTAGAATGATGGAGCATTACTAAAACTAAAATTAGCTGTAGGGAGTTCATAATCCCAAAATGAACAGATCAAGACTCTACATTAAGCCTTTTGTTGGTATAAAGATGTTTACAAAATTTTTTGAATTGAGATATCTTCCTATTTACAATTAACATAATACAGTTAAGTGAGACCACTAGTAAAAGTGGACAGTTAAAAATAATGGAAAAATTTTTGGATGATAAGAGTTTAGGATTAGTAAAATAAAGATTGATTACATGATATACAATCTTAGCAAACATGAAATTGATAATTATCAATTAATATTGCTAGAGCCTAGAAGGTCAAGTAATGATTAGGCATAATTGGTATATACATATTGGAGTGTTTATATAAAATAAGGGGATAAATGTGAGAATATTACCTATAGAGTTAAGATTAAGTTGGTAATATGGATAACTGCATAAGAAGCACTATACAAGAAGAGATGCCATTAAAACTAAAATTAAGAGAAGCTACAACTACAAAACAATGATATATGAATCAAAATGACTGGTAATAAAAAAGTCACTAACAGCTAAGATGAGCATATAAAAATTTTAAAGATGAACATGTGGCAAACTTAAGAATGATGCATTTAGAAAAAATTATAAAGGAATAATAGGAGTTGCAACTACACTTATTGAAGATAAAATAATGGAAATAAGCTTGAGTTGTATGAGCATGATACCCCAACTATTTGTATAAGGCCAGATTAATCCAGAATATCACATTTCTCTAAATTAGTTCCTTGATTATACAAAATTGATCCAAAATAGTCCCTCGGAGAATAAATTGAGATTAGGTTTGCATCATAGTTTCTACATAAGGAACTACTTTTTATCAATTTTGTAAATTCAAGGGATTAAATTGAAGAAATGTAATACTCTAAAACTAAATTAGCCACAAATGAATAGTCAATGAGCTACTTGGGATTTAATCTATAGATAAAAAAATGGAAGGATTAAGAAGGGTAAACTAGAGCCCAAATGAAATATGACAAAAAGTTTGTATTAAGGAAATTGAGCAAAATAGTGTTAATACTAAGAGGCCTTTTGATTTGCTAAAAAAATAATACAATATAAAGGGAATTCAATGTAATTGAAATGTAGTGTATGTGAAGTACTTAAACAATGTTTGTATAGAGGTAAACAAGTGCAAGAAATTATATTTTTGTGTTTGGTTTGAAAAAAAATAGTAATGTAAATCAAATCAAAACAATAGCAATAAAGGCAAATAGCTAAAATGGCAGTGAATAAAGAGACAATATAGATCACAAAGAATAACAATCATGGTGGAGCCCACTATAGGTTGATTCAATGAACACATTTAGTGTATTCAAAACTCAGCCAAAATTAATCGAATTTGGAATAAACAAAAAATGAACAACAATATGATATTTGAATTCATTAAATTTTAACACTGTATCATACTCTTCAAACCAAACCTAAAATTCTGATATCCCATGCATTTCAAGTAATTTATACTACATATTTAGCAAAGCAAATAATCCCTTAATACAATAGCAACATTCAAAAAGAAAAAGGAATCAAGAATGATGATTCCTAAAGATAATCCCATATAGTTGAATATGGATAATGATAATGGTGATAACATACGTCTTGCAAAGTTTGACTATTAATAGAGAACATGTGATGTGTTTGCATCTACTTTGAGTACCCTCTCTTTCAAGAGAATGGCATCTTACGTAGTAACATTACTTGTTTTGCTTCAAATTATACTACAAGCTCTATCATTTATATGACCCACGATCAATGTTTTTTTGAGTTTCATTCTTATGATATTCTCCCCAAGAGAAATAATTAATATATTAACGACAACATTATACCAATTGACACAAGACCTAGTATACTCCATAACAAGTAGAGATATTGGGATGCAAATTCTTAGTACCATATAAGTCGGAATTTTTACTTGACATTTAGGCTCTATTGTTCAAAATGATGGTGAAATAGATGGAGATGTTATTAGTAGAATTCAAGTTGGATGGTTGAAGTGGAGGAATGCATCCGCCTGATAGAAATTTTATAAGATGGTGGTAAGACAAATGACTTATGAATGCATTGGCCAATAAAAGAGAAACATAAGAGTAAGTTAAGTGTTACAGATGAGGATGCTCGTGGATGAGCTCATGAGAAAAAGTGTAGAAAACAAGAGTCGCCTAGATGGTTATAGCTCGTCATCAATGACCATTTGAGAGTAGATGCATTAGATTTTCCTTATGTTAAGAAATAGAGACCCAAAAAAGACTAATTAAGATGTAAAAAAATGATCTTAGTATACCAATTAAATGACACATATAAGACACATATATGCGACCCATTAGTGGGAAAGATTGTTGTTTGTTGATTTGCCATGCATGCTTAACTTTTTTGTATGGATGAACGTATGATTTTTTTTAGTTTATGAATGGTGCCATATGCTAACCTAACCATCAAAATAAGCTTTTAGTGCCCCTCCATAAACTCCATTGGCGAATGTTGCTCCATGATCACAATCTCCAACAAGTTGAATTTTGATATGATTATTATTTAATATTTGATGTAAAGTTAGGTTGATGCTGGTCACCCACTGCTTCTATAAGCCGCAAGCTCACTTTCAAGGTAACAATACAAATATGTAATTTATGACTGTCTTTCCCAAAAAATTACTAACTGCATAAGCCTAACTAACCTCATCCCTCTATTCAGATCACATTACCTCTTTTCAAGTGTTCCCTAATGGCAATGCTCATGTGAGTTGACTAGATCAATCAGCAACTTAAACTTCCATTAAAAATTGAGTTGTGGTGTTAAGAAAAATCTTCTATGTTGCATGCCAACATCCCCACTCCTTTACCATCACCTCCCCCCTCCCACGCCTCCATCCCATTGTTAAAGTCAATTAGCATTCTTCTATAGAAATCAAGATGCAACCATCTTGCTTAGTTGCAATCATCTAACAAATCTCTATGTTAAGCATCTTTATCATTCTTTGTAACAATGTTAAAGAAAATTTGACAATTATACAAAATTTGAGGACTTTCAATTTATTCTAAGTTTCAAAATTTTAAAGAGCTAAGTGAGGCAACTAATATGTTTTTGGTTTTTGTACCCAGATCTTGTCCCTCCTTTACAATCGTACCTAAGGGATTGTTTGCTTTGAAGCATTTTGAATGCAAAGTAAATGAAAAATAGCGATTCATGGTTCTAAAATACGCAAAGTAAATCTGAATTCACCAAAATCTTCAATAGGTTTGTTAAGAGTAAAAGAAATGCAAAGTAAATTTTTAAGGAATTTGGAATACAACAATCAATTTATTTTCAATATAATCTGAATTCACCTAAATCAAATGAATTTGAAAATACGCCACCTCACACAATGCAAGAACCTTGTGACCTCACCCTTCCACCCTCAAGCGATACCTCACTTAAATCCCTCATGACTCCAATACAACCTCAGACTCTATCTTTGATTTATGTTAGAGCTTGTGCAATGCATACTTCACCATATTGTGACTCTTTCCTCTACCTCAAACCCACAAGCGTGCCATCAATGCAACCTCTACATTATGTCCTCCCATAGATCTCGCACCTCTACCTTCTACCCTCACTATCAACTATCAACGACAACTCAACCCCTGCAAAATGCAACCCTAGAATTGAGTTGAGATTGAGTTTTCTATGTCTTTGAAACTCTTCAAAATAAAGAAAATTTTGTTGCATTCAAAATGTATTCAAACAAACTTCAACACTATATAAAAAAAATCTAATTTTCTTTTTAAGTTCTATTTGGAATACATGTAACCAAACAACCCCTACATCTAATCCAAGTTTTATGTTCTTAACTTATACAATTAATTGTTGGAGTCATGATGCAACAAGGTAAAATTATGTACAACAAATCCTTCTTTCCCACATAGGAAATAGCCAAATGCACTCCTTTCCTTCACATGGGAAAAAGTGCTAGTTTTATTGAACATGGATATAAAGGAGCGAAAATGGGTAAAATGGATTAAAAAAATAGAAGTTGACCAACAAAGAACATCAATAAGAACTCAAAGAGCATCATAAGTAGATAGATTAATTACATCAATTGCCCAAAGTAGTGCTGCAACAAAATAACTATCAAGATTATAAGATAAGGGTAATAGCATTTCAGCTTTTCTACGTCTTTTCAAGCTAATGAACACCAAGAAGAAAAATTCTAAATTTACAAAAAAAAATTAAACTCCAAAAAATGCTCATTCAGCTCATTATTTTTATCATGATTTTCAACTCTAGAAGAGAAGACAAGAAAAACTAAAATTAAATAAAATAAATGATATACCTAAAAAAAGTAAATCCTAAATAATCATAAGAAATAGAAAAATAGATCTCATTTGTAACATTTGCAATAGCCTACTAAAAGTACCATGAAATATGGCAAAAGAAGTCAAACCTTTATTAATGGAACAAGAGGAAGTTGTATGGATGTTGGATAGCAGCCAGGATTGGCAACAAGTCGAGCACTCTGAATTTTCTCTCTCCAAACCTCAGTTAAACCATATATGACTTCTTTCTAGATCAATCAAGAATATCATTAAAAGAATAACACAAAAATAAGGTTACAAGAAAAATGCTAATCAAATCAATACTTGAATAAAATTATGGTACCATACATAAAAAAGTAAATATAACTGCAAGAAAGAATGGATAGGGCATATTTAAGAATTTGATGCCGAAAATATATTAATCATTCCAAATTTTTAATAGCAAAATAACCAATCAGATTATATTTTATTAAGATCTCCACAAATTGATATAAACATAATACACTATAAAATCGATATATATATATTATTATCATGTAGCAAAACAATCTTTGAGCATCAAGAGAATTTATGTTGAATGGTTGTCTCATGCTAGATATTATGTCTTACACACATAGCAAAATAAGAGGTCAATAGCCCAATGGCTAAACTAGAAGGTGAATAAAAGTTGTATTGGTTCAACATAATTTCCCCTTCGAGAAAAAGAGCAAGTGCTCAAAAGAGAGTCACCCTTTTGAGTGAGGGAGTTTAGAAGTCCTTTACCTCCATCTAAAAGAGGGTATTTATAGAGGTGACGGTGAAGGGAACTTCTATACAATCGTGGATATAGATAATAGAAAAAAGAGAAAGAGATACATAGTCCTTGAAATCTATGTTAAACAGACATGCACCTAGGTGAAGAGTATTTAACCCTTGTAAGAACCATATAAGACAAAAATACCCTTAAAGAAAAGAATGGATAGATGAAACCCTTAAGCATTAAAGTCTACATGGCTAATGAGAGAACTCAAGTCATAGAATGGCTCTAAGATTCGTGTTGGGAATGATTTGAGTTAAACCATCAAATATTGGATGTCTCAAGATCTATGTTTACTTTTTATAATATGATGCAAGGACATTCATATATCTTAAAGCAATATAATCAAGAGATTTGAAATACCATTCCTCCATCCTATGTTTGTTGCATTGACATTAAGGAAGCAAGAAACTTGGTGTCATGAAAAGTCAACCTAGATTAATTTGTTCTAAAATTTTTATATGAACATAAATTTCCCCTTATTTTTTGGTTTCTTGCAAAGAACCAAGAAAATATATATTTATGATAAATTTTAATCATGAGGTCTAACTTTAATCATTTTCACCCATCTCTCCCAAGATTTAACATGGAAATGTAGTCCCAATTTAAGATATTACTAATTGGCTCAACAAGTATGAAACTTCTATAAATGATGCTTGGAGAGTGTCACTTTGATTTGTCCATTTTGCGGGATGCTTATTGTGATGTTATTTTAACACAAGTAGCAACTCTAGTATATATATCCTTAATGACTTGTATTCAATAAAAATTAATTCTTTTCTTTTCTAGAACTCTCCAAAGAACTTCTCTTGAAGTTTATCATATGTTTTCTCTAACCCAACAAATGTCATATATAAATCCTCCTTACTCTCTATATACTTCTCCATAAAACTTCTCAACATATGTATATCATCCATGGTAGACCCATCGGCATGAAATTAAATTGGTTTTAAGAAACTTTGTATCACGTTGTCACCTATGTTCAATTACTCTCATAATTTTAAAGTAGGGCACATTAACTTAATTCCTCTAAAATTTTGCACTCTTATGCATCACATTTATTCTTAAAAATGGGAACAACAAACTCTTTCTCCACTCATCTGGCATCTTTTGAATCTTTAAAATAATATTAAAAAGATTAATAAACCAAAAAATTCCTTGATTATCTAAGCGTTTTCACAATTCTATTGGAATATCAGCACGTCCAACTATTTTTTCAAACTTTATTTTCTTTAAAACTTCTCCAACTTTAGTTTTTACTAATACGATAATAAAAAAATCTTTACTTTCACTTAAGAGCACTAAGATCTACTAAGATCGCTAAAGTCAATCATAATTTGACAACCATTATTATAAAGTTTATCAAACTATCTCATCCACCTATGTTAAGTATCATCTTCTAAAATAAACACTCTTTGATCTTCATCCTCAACACACTTCACTTTAATTAAATCTTTATTTCTCCTATATTTTTATTTGGCTAACTTATACATACATCTTTTGCCCTCTATAGTATCCAATATATTATATAAATCACTAAATGCAAATTCATTGCATTACATATTACTATCTTAGAATTCTTATGAGTCACTCCATATCTTTCTCAATTCCTCGAGCTTTTATATTTAAACTATTTTTTATAATAAATCTTCTTTTTTTTTTACATGTTTTGATTACACCGTCAATTGTTTTTGCTAACAAGAGATTTTCCTTTTGTTTCTCCAAGCATTTTGTTTTACAATTTGCTTAACCTCACTTGGTACATTTTTTCACATAACATTAACTTCCTCCTGAACATCCTAAATTCTAAAATCTTATAGTTTATTCTTAAAAATATTTTGATTAGTATTCTTTAAGTATCTCATACCTCATCTAAGTCTAAAATAATATTTTGATTTATTTTTCATCATACAACCCTTCATCTCAAAATCCATAATCCACAATCGATGTAAGTAATTAAACTTTCACTCGGAATAATCTTATAATTTTTTACAATCTAAATGATTGATTTTTTCTATAAGAAAATAATCAATCAGAATTTTACTAGGCCCATTCTTATAAATTATAATATACTCATCTCTTTTTTAAAATAAAATATTAACAATTATAAAATCATAGGCTAAAGCAAAAATCAAAATATTTCTACATTCTTCAATAATCATACCATACAATGAATACTTTTAATATCTTATACCACTCTATCAACATGTACATTTAAATCTAGTCCAATAAATATTCTTTTTTCAAGGTGATATTCTTTGTATTAATCCTTTTAGGTCATTGTAAAAATTTTCTTTTTGAACATACATTCAACCTATTTAAGAGGCATAAACACTTATAATATTAATAATCTTAGCATCAACAATAATCTTTTAAAGCTATTATTCGATCTCCAACCATATTAATTTCCACAACATTATCCTTTAAACTCTTATCTATAATCACACCAACACCATTTCTAATATGATTTACATTTTAAAATTAAAATTTAAAACTTAAACTATCAATCTCATTGGCCTTCTTTCTAACTCATTTAGTTTCTTGAATGCATCAGATTTTTATCTTTCTATGAACCATAATATCTATTAATTTCATTAATTTACCTATAAAAGTACTTATATTTTAAATTTTTATCCTAATTTTAATTTCATGGACTAACTTTTTGGCTGCATCCAACCATAATGTGGGAACCCTTGCTTATTTAGCAATGCACGTAGGCATTGATGCAACGACCATTGCATACTTTTCATTTTATTCAAGTCATACAACGCATCGCTTCTAAAGAATGCCCTATAGTTGGCAAGATGTATTAAAGGATTCATATCATAATTTTTCGACAATTATTATGCTAGTTGTCGACTACCTAATGCAACCCTCCACTTTTCTCATTCAGAGATTAGAACCCGATAATGGTAGTATCTAGGTGTTTAATTAGAAAAGAGATGTAAAAAAATTAACAAATGTTGATGATGAGATCAGTGCTTGTGCAAGCACCTGTATAGGTGTTTATTAGAGATGAAGAACCAGCCAAGCAAGTTTTGGGCCAATTGGTAGCTGCATAGCAGCTAGTTGTGTAATTGTGTCATGTTATTGTCAGCATAGCTTGTTGCTTCTTTGACCACCATTGAGTTATTACACATTGCAACTAACATCATTGTTGTGCAGCTCACACCTAGCTACTACCATCTATGAGATAGTTGCATAGCTATAACTAAAATTATGTTCAATTACTGAAATTTTTTTTGGCATAAATCAAAAATACTTAAATCTATTTTGTAGGGATTTAAAGTGATTGGAATTTATTTTAAAAATAATTATATGCTGAATTTTATTTTGTCAAAAACATTTTATTGAAATCACTTTACTAAAATTTTTATTGTATAATTTGTTTTAATGTTTCATTAAAGTGATTTTTATTTGGCGATAAATTTAAATGACATTAAATTTAATATCTCAACCACAAATTTTATTGCGGCTAAGATCACATTGGTAATATCATTGGTTAATTCAATCATTAGGATACATTGTAAAGTGCTATTAGTTAGTAACTATATTTAATTTGTGAACAAATTTTCTTTGTATACATTAATTTTTAAAGAGATTGTGAGTTTAGTTGAAGGTTGCTTTTTTTATCACCTCCAAAATTTAAAACAAACTAGTTTATAGGAAAGTTTTAAAAAAAAACTATAGTTATAAGAAAGTTTTTTAGTGATTAGAAAATTAGTATATTAATCGCCTAATGTAAAGGAGTATATTTGGATTATACTCATTTGATATAAGAGAGTAAATTGTGATTGTATTAGTCAGGTGTATGAGAGTATATTGTGTTACACTTAAGAGTGTAAGTGAGTCAAGTTAGCTCGATAAATAACTTGTAAGCCAAATTCAATGAGCTAACAAGCTAAAGCTCAAACCAGCACCAGCTCAACTTGTTAGCTCATAAGCCAGCTCATTTAATAAGAATTAGTATAAAATATACTTTTAAAAATATTATAATTTAATAGTTTAAGTATAAAATGATTTAAAATATTTAAAAAAATATATCCAATTCTCTTATATCAAGTATTTTTTAATTATTTTTCTTCTAATTTTATTATTATTTTTATTATAATAATTGCTTAAATTATAATTATTTTATCTTTTCTATACCAAATGAGCTGGCTCTTGAACAAACTTGAACTCGTAGAATAAAGCTCAAGCTCTAGCTCCAACTCAATTAATTAATTAAGCTCAAGCTCAAGCTAAAGGTGACTCGAGCTTGGTTTGATTCATTTACACTCTTGGTTGCACTCACCTGAAAGCAACGTGTCGATGTAACTAGGTTGAAGGAGGTTTATTTTTAGTAATAGGTTCCTAATCTAGGTGTTGTCTGGCATGGACAATCCTTAGGGTGGCCAAATCACATAAAAATTATTTGTCTATTGTCTCATTATTTTTACATTTTCTACACTTATTTATTTATTTATCTATGAATGATTTTTTTATTAATGTAATCATACATCTATGTAATGTTATGTGATGTATAGTTTTCGCATATTTTGTTCTTCTTGATAAATTCATTAATCTCTAAATTGTATAATTGTATAGAATTTAAATTGGTGAATTTGAAAAGAATTTTAAAAAGCACATTTCTTATCAATTCACCCAACTCTTGGTATGCCTTCACTCTATAATTGGTATTTTAAACAGGGCTTCAAATTTAGTCTAACAAACTTGAGTCCAAAATCCACCATGTAATTGTACATCCATTGATTACTTATTCTTTTGATCATAACATTTACTATACACCAATTTTTTATAAAAATTAATTTGGAAATATGGAGATTTAAATTCTTATTATTCTTACAAGATATTGATTCTAGAATGTGAAATGTATGCCTAAATAAATGCTTATCTTCTATTACTGAAAGTAAGTTGAAGATTTTAGATGAGATGGTTATTTCATGTTTTCATAATATTTATCCCTAATGAGTTCTCATATGCATTTTCTATTTACATCTAGAAAACATATACTTGATGCTCTCACTAATTTGCATAGTTATAATTATAATACAAATGAGACATTTTATAGAAAAATAACATTCTCATTGAGACTGCAGCAAATTTAAATAAAGAGCCCCAAGTGCATGTCTCTGATATTGAGAAGAAAAAGAAGAGCAATATGAAAGACAAGGAAAATAATGCATAGTTTTCACAGATAAAACAGAGAGAGACTCCAACCTCATCCCTCATTCCCTCCTGATAACACTCAAAGTGCCCAATTTTGATCTGACTATGATGATAATCATGAAGTAAATGATTTAACTTATGAGTTGTCTAATGTGCTTAATAAATTAGTGGATGTACATAACAAATTGAAAAATAATAATTCCACTAAGGAGGATTCAAAGAATTTTAAGAAATACTTTGATAGTTTGAAGAAGAAAAATGAGTTACTTTTATTAGATGCTCAAAAATCACATAATAAAATTTGTTTGTTAGAAAATAAAATATTATTTTTAATACTAAAATCAATTATTTACTTTTTAATTTATCTTGTGCTTTCTACATCTCACAATTCAAATGACTTTATCTCTAAGATTTAAAATTTGAAAATTGAAAATAAAATATTACTAAATGAGTTATTAATTATAAATCAAATTGTACATGTTGAGAATTGAGATTGAAAATTTAAAAAATGATAATGCCATTATTAGAAGTAACCTAAATGATATATTTTTATCTTTTACTAGCTTTAGTTGCTCACATACTTTACATTCAAAGTTTTCCATGTTTTGCAATTAATCTTAATGTCACTTAAATGCCTTGAATACTTGTAGATCTTTTAAGCCCATTAGTTCATTTTGCAAAAATAAAACTAAAATTTTAAATTCATTTATGCATGCATTGTAAATTTGTACTCGTATAAGAGATCCATGTGATTTAATGATTCATCTGCATGCATTTGGATTCCTTAAGGAATTAGTTTGTAGGCCATCACTTACATTTTAAAATTTTAAAGCTACTCATGTTGCAGATCCAAGCTTTCTTTAATACCAAAATCTAAGAATTTAGTTTATGTTATAGGTTTGTCTTCATGAAAGGCTAGCGAAGACACGTAGGTGACTCAAGTATATAAAAGTAACAATAAATTACTCAAAAGCATACATTTAAATTAATATGCAAAAAATAGTTTGAGGTAACACAATTTATATTTTTTTATAGTTAACCTCATTCCTTACATGTATTAAGATCCTTCGATTAATTAAACTTCATTCAAGCCTAACTAATCTAAATAAGTTTGATATTCTATCTAATAAATGAATAAGTTATTCTAAGATATAAATTGAGAGTAATTTTATAAATCATTTGAAATTTATATTTTAAATGTTTTATTTATCTTAGCATTAAATTTTCATGTAGTTTATAAGTTTTATAATTTTATGCTAAGATAAATCTTTTTTTTTTATCATCATTGATAGTCAAATTATAAATTCTTCAAAATTCATGATAAATATATTTAGTTAGCACACCAAATATATATCTGCAATCATAACCAAAATTAATTTTTAGTTTTGGTGATCAAGTGATTTATATAATTATAATTCTATATTTGATTTGATCCCATAAGCTCCCTCAAATAAATTGTGATTAATATTGGCTTGTAGATTATAATCATATTTACTAAAAACATGCAATGTGATCAGTAGCCATACTTATATTCAAGCTCATTCTTGCTTTATGTAGCTAATAATTATTAATATGCTTTAGCTTATGATAAAGAAATATATATGAATTTATAAACTAGTATGTATGCATTAAATTGGTATAATATAAAACTACCCTCTATGAAACATCATGCATGATTAAAAATGCACTTGTAGCATCTATCCCAATAGTTCATGCAAGTCTATGACATTTCTCCTCAACAAAATCTTTTTTCTCAATTAACATGTGATATCACTAAATTTGATTTGATGAAAAAAATAATTCTTTCTTCATTTGGTATCTTAAGTTAGTATCGCACAGTTCTTACAAAATATATCCTTTTTAATATCTTAGAAACAAAAGTATTCAAATTACCAAAGTTTGTATTAGAGCTAAGCTGATATCCTTCTTGTGCTAAATTATTTATAGTCCTTACATACAACACATGTTTTCATTTATACGTTTATTTGTAGTAGTTTTTAAATCAAATAAAGAATATGTGTTAGTTTACTTTAAAGAAGGGGGACAATACATCAGCATGAATAACTTAATTATTTGGGGAATGGGTGGGAGATTTCATTGATATATTCAACTTCTAATTTTTTGCAACTCTTTCAATGATGTCAAAAGGGGGAGAATGTTAGTATATTTTACAAGTAATGTTGGTCATGTTTTTAATTTCCCACATATGCATTTAGTGAGGGGGACAAAATCTGCATATTAGTATTTTTTATCCTTCACACCAAGTCACCAACAACGATATGTCATCACTAAATCAAATAGAAAGATAAAGGATGTATACTTACAAGACGGAGTAAGTTCAGATTAAAATCCAGGCCATACTTTAGCAAGAATTCACATGATGGACAGCTCAAATGACAATCATCAAACCAACAAAATAAAAACTTTTTATATAAAAATGTGGCTTAAAACATCGCTAGGACATTTTTAAACTTGTTAAGTAAAATAAACATCAAGCAATATTGCAGAGAGTGCACAAACAAAAGTTAAGAAGAAAGAAACATGTAATTGTAATAAACGAAGGGTAAATAAGAAAATCTAAGGTGAGAACTTTCAACATACGTAACTCAGAAGTACAAGACTACTTCAAGATAAAAATCAAATCCATACCACAGAAGATGCTTTGGAATTAAATTTTCCAAAAAATCTAGAAACTCTTGGCAGATCTAATAGGTAAGTTCAACTTGAAACAAAAGTCTCGCTGCATATACCTAGGTGGTTTACATGGAAGAAAACATATAAAAAGCTAAATAATAATATCTCGCGCAGACATTCTTGAAGAGCAGTTTTGACTTGTAAGATCAGTTTGCATGATAAAAGAAAACCTCTCAAAAAAAGTCACCAAGTACCACTCATGCAGTAGCATTGGTGATGAACAGTTTTAACTTGTCAATAGTAGTTAATTCCATTAACTAATTTTCATTAAATTATGATTCATTTAATAACTAAACCTCTTCTAAGCGATCAAGAGAAGCTAACTAGAATAACAATAACTAATAGTGATTAATTAAAAAAGCCTAAGTTCATAAAAATATATTGTTTTCTGCTAAAAGTAATAGATAGACCTAATATAAAAGTAGGTTACCCCTGTGATTCACAATGCATGAGGTAAACCTAAAATTGTTGTTTACCTGCAACTCTGGAGCTTTATGAGGCTGGCCATACCATTCTTCATATTCACCAATGTTTCGTAACCGAAAATCCTAAAAATACAATACCATTACAACTATAATTAAATAGATCAACAAAGATAATCACAGGCATCCTGATGCTCAAAAAAAAAAAAAAAGAGTGGTCGAATCATACTGCAGACAGATCAACAATCTTTAGTCCATTAGGTAGATCTTTTATAATCTCCTATAAAAGCAACCATCTGAAATTAGGTACACCAAATGCCATGATGTGATCTGCTTGAATAAGATGATATGACACCATGCCAGATCAAGAACGCTAGGATGTCAAAATAAAGCACCTGTGTTGTTCCATGTGGCAAACAACAAAAGACAGCATCTACATTGGAAAAATTTGCATCTTTTATAGCAACCATATCAGGCAAATCCTGTACAAAGTAGATCAATTTTTTTAGTTCAAAAAATATCTCAGAACACAAGAAAAATTAAACATTAAAAAGTAAAACCCAACTACTCACAAGTATGTGTTTAAGAACTTAAAAGTATATCTTGATACAACCAAACTGTGTTACCAAGTCTATCTCCAATCATATGATTTGATTTATCAAAAAACATGACCCAGTAGACTTTAAGGAGATGTAGCAATAAGCCATAAGAAGTAAATAACGCTTTACTAGTCTATAAGACAATCAACAGTGGAAAAGGACACTATGTTTTTTAAAGAAGGCTTCATACAATATAGGATCATACAAGAGACTAAAAGTAACTACAATCCTATAATTACAAAGACAGAAATGCACAAAGGGAATGAATAAACAGAGGCTCACAAAGTTGTTTGTCATATAAGTTGCCAACAAAAGCTAGAGCATGGTAGACTGGCAACAAACAATGAGCATTTTTGGGAATGAATTTCCTCCCTACATTTTACAAATTAATAATGTTCATAAAGAAGAAAATCCAACACCAATATAAATGCAATTTAAAAAAATAGATATAAGACAATTACTCAAATCCCTAAGGCATAGACTACTCTTCCATATTATTTCATATTTTAAAAGCACTTCTCTTTGTTCTCTCAAACTACTTTAAGCTTCTCGTAGGTCCCTATCATAATTGGTCTGTAAATTTTCACAATAAATATAGCCAGGTGGTTTTACACATGATGTTTGTAAGCATTCATCAATGAGATAATGAACAATATAAGCTATGCCCTCACCATCTTCCTCATATTTTGATTCATCGCCCACGTTATCTCCCATAGTCCTGCATTGAGTCCCACTGCCACTTCATTTGAAGTGCTCAACTCCTTGCTCGTGCATGTGTCAATGGCCCTCCACCACCCTTTCCTTCACCTACTCTGTCATTGTTGTTTGTCAACCTCACCATTTGTCATCAATCCACACAATGTCACCTCTTCCATCCTCATATCTCCCATAACCTCAATGACCACTATCTCCCTAGCCTTTATGCACTATAAGCCACCTTATCTCCCCAACCAACATGTCCCTTACTACCCACAAGCACACCAACGCATACTTCAAGAGCACAAATGTTCGAAATAAAATCCCAATATAGTCCCTGACTATTTGCGAATGGCTAATTTAATTCCAGAATATCAAATTGCTCTAATTTAGTATCTGACTATATAAAATTGATACAAAATGGTCTCTCATAAAAAAAAGTGATACAATATTAACCCCAATTTAGTCCTTCAACTATACAAAATTGAACTCAATTTAATCATAAAGGGATCATTTTGAATCAATTTGTATAGTTGGAGACTAAATTGAAGAAATTTGATATTCTGAGACTAAATTTGCCACTTGCAAATAATCGAGAGACCATTTTGATATTAGCCTGCAAATGTTCACTTTGGGCTTACAGATGATGGCTAGCAAATAGGTTTTTGAAGTTTTAATACAACCACAATAACCATGAGGAAGCCAACTGATATTTTTAAGGCAACAAAAAGCTGAGAAAGCAATAGAAGGTCCCAAGATTTTAAGTATAAATTCGAAAGTACTTATAGCATTCCAATAGAAATTAACATAGCAATTATGATAGGAATAGATGTTTTGAAATGTTGATCAATGTGAAGAGAGATTTATACCTTGAAAGCTGAGTGTAATTTGTCATATTTTATATTTCATTTCTCTTTTTATAAATTAGCTCTTAAAATTTTACTTGCTTCAATGTTATTTAGAAGACAATTTTATCTATCAAATGATATGAGTTTGATTCTATTAGCATTAGCTTTTTTAAGAAAATATTCCTTTTTATAATATATGGATCATGTTTAGTTAGGTGTCCTTCAAAACATTGCATTTTATCTCTTAATATAAATAAAGGCAATGTTAATTAGATGTTTATCTATCAAATTATGTGTTAGTTCTATTAGCATTAGCTTCTTCTTAAAAAATTTATTTTCATAATAAATGGAATATGTTTAGTTGGGTGTTCTATAGTACATTCTATTTGTTTCATACAATAAATAAGGGGTTCATCCATTAAATAATAGATATAAAACTTTTTTCTATCATGGTATCATAAAGAGTTTAGTAACCCTAATCATCACCACTCCTCTCTCACCTCCTTCCAAGCTCATGACCCAAGCATGACCTCCACTCTCAATCCCCCATGCGACATCAACTACTTTGTACACACTACTTCTCAGTCTCTCATACTCATCTATGTTTATTGGACTATGTATGCTCACTCACCCAAACCACTACTCCATTGCCTTATCATCCCCACTAGCACATTACTGCCCAATCAAACCCACTACTCATAAATCATAATCTCACCCACCATCATAGTCATAATAGCCAAATTTGCTCGCACACTACATCAAGGCACAACAAGTTATTCACTCATTTCACTTAAACATGATTCTAAGATAACTTTCAGATTCTCCAACTCTCTCAAATAGTTTTATAATCTCTCTTTCTCCTCACAAGGACTCAAAACATATCACATCATCAATACCAAAATCAAATTGAATGTTACTAACTCATATGGTCAAGAGTTTTTCATGTTATTGTTGGCTCTCATTACAAACTCATTTTCCTTGATGCGCCTTCTCTAACTCATGATATCATTATCAAATTTTCCAAATAACAAGGATTTGACTATGTTGTTCTTACTTGGATTCTCAATAGCCTCAAATCTTTTAATATCGCAATTGTCATATTTCAATAGATGATCAAAGTAACTTGGAATTTTGTCCGCTACACCTACTTCTCGAAAAGTAACATCTCTAAGGTATATACCCTTTAATCTAACATATTTTCTCTACAGAAAAATATCTACTCATCCAAGATAATGATAATACCTTGCAAGATAAGTGGTATGAGTTACTCCAAAATAAACCCTTTACTATTTGATCATTTGAGTGTAAATAAGTCTGAGTTAAACTTGAGTCACAAGTAAATCAAGCTTAGCTTATTTATTATGTAGCTTGCTCAAACATGAGCTCCAATGGTGAGTTGAACTCACGAGAATTAAATGCTAGACTCGAGCTTCACTCATGCGATCAAGCCCGGCTGGAAATTTCAAGCTTAGATCGATTTTCGGGCTCGATAAAATGTGGACATTCTGAAAATTTTAATATTTTTGACAACCAAACTTTATACTTTCAATTAAAATCTTTTGATAACAATAGTAAATAATTTTAGCACTTTCGGCTTCTACATGTAAACATAATATACTTAAATAATGAAAGATTATACAAGCAAATAAACTATACTTATGTATAACAATCAAGTAACACTAATATTACTAATATTACCATTCATATCAAATATACTTAAAAATAAGATCTACATAGAATAATCATAACACTAATATTACCCCTCACAGTAGATCCCAAACAAATACTTCAATGTTTGAGAAAAAAATAGATTGTTGTTCAAAAGCTTACTAACAATTACAGCCTATGAGCTTCAAGATATGCAAAACATTATTATTGGTATGATTATACATAACTACAGAAAGAATATTAAGGATACTAAACATTAGTAAAATAGAAGGATAAGAGATATATATCTAAGCTAACAGAATTTGATGATGCATTGGGGGGCTTAAGAGACACTTTGGAGAGCAACCATAGAGATGGATGTAGCCTTCAAGCTTCAAAAAATAGAGAAGATGAAAAAGAAAAGAGAAGAAGACAACAAGGAGAGGGGGAGTAGTTGGTGAGCTATGTAAGGTTTAGAAAAACGTGAATGCACAAAAAAAAGAGTTCTTATGGAACATAAATTGGAATTTCGAGTACGCCAAAAACATAGTTATGTGTGTGGTCTGTTTCACAAGCTTATGTGCGTCTATTCAAAAATCAAATTTTTGGGTAATTATATTTTGAATTTAACTAGTCAAGGCATGTGAAAAACAAACTTCTCCAAAATTTTATTCGAATTCCTAAGTTAGCCAAACAGCTCAATAAGCTGCCAAGCTGAGTTGCCTCAAACTTGAACTCATATATAAAACAAAATGGCTCTAAGATCAATCTTCAACTCATGGCTCAATAAGCTTGACTAACAAGCATGTTAGTGAATCATGTTCAGTCAGCTTAACCCACTTACACTCCTAGTTGATGCAATGTTTAGGGAGAAACAAAATGAGGAGTTTCTTGTTGTTAAATTTCTCTTCAGGTTTAATTTATCTCAACTGATATCAAATTCTACAATCCCAAACACTAGCTACTCTCCTATGGGTTGCTCAAGTTGTTCAATTATCATCTTCCTCTCCACTCATTCACAGTTAATCTCCTTATTATGGGATATCATAGTGGCCATAGATGGTTATGGTGGTCAAACTAATACATGGACATTGAGGTAAAATGTTTACGCTTGCTCTCATTGTGGACATACTAATCTCCTTTCAAAGTGTTTATAACTATTTTTGGTCTTTCAACCTTTCTTAGAACAATTATGATTGCCTAGTTCAGCAAACTCAAGCAATTGTGCAAACCTTTCGTGTCATCTCATTTTTTTATTTACAACAAAACCACAACAAGCCTTTATCCACTATGTGGGGTCAGCTACATAAATCCTTCTTCACCATTATCATATTATGTGTCAAATTCTCATTTAATTCTAATAAATTAAGGCCATTTTTTATACATCTTAACCAAGTCGTTTTAGGTCTACCTCTACCATCTTAACATCGGGTCATCAGATAGTTGATGCTTTATGTAGCCAAACCACCTAAGGCAACTCTCTCTAATCTTATCTGCCGCTAGAGCTCCTCCAATCTCTTCCCGAACATACTCATTTCACATTTTATCTCTAAAAGTAAAGTCGCTCATCCACCTGAGGATCAACACTTAACTTAGTGTTATGCTTCTCTTTTACTAGCCAACATTCTGCATCATAAATCGTTGCAAGTCTTACCACCATTTTATAAAATTTTTCCTTAAATCTAAGCAATAATTTTCTATCACACAATAAGCCAGATGCATTCCTCCACTTCAACCATCCAACTTGAATTCTGCTAATAACATCTCCATCTATTTCACTATCATTTTGACAATAGAGCCTAAATATTTGAAAAGCTCACTCTTTTTAATGACTTGATCACCCAATATCACAACACCATCACTAGAACTTCTATAACTAAAATTACACTCCATATATTCAATTTTAGATCCACTCAAATGAAAACCTTTAAACTCTAAAGTTGACCTCCATAATTCAAGTTTCTCTTGGATTCCCTCTCTAATCTTATCAACAAGAAGAATGTCATCCGCAAAAAGGTGCATCTTCTTGTAAAGCTCTAATATACATATCCTTAATGATTGAACATAACCAATATTTTCTTTTTTAAAACTCTCCAAATGACTTCTCTTGGAACTTTATCACAAACTTTCCCTAAATCAATAAATATCATATATAGATCCTCCTTACTTTCTCTATGCTTCTCCATCAAACCTCTCAACAAATGTATAGCATCCATAGTAGATCTACGTGGCATGAAACCAAACTGATTTTGAGAAACTTTTGTATCACATCGTAACCTATGCTCAAATACTCTCTCCCATAATTTTAATGTATGACACATCAACTTAATTCCTCTATAATTTGCACACTCTTGTGCATCAACTTTATTCTTAAATATGAGAACCAACAAACTCTTTCTCCACTCATCTGACATCATTTTAATTTTAAAATAACATTAAAAAATAAGCTAAAAAATTCTTTGATCTCCTAAACATTTCTACACTTCTATTAATATCATCAGGTCCTACTATTTTTTCACACGTCATTTTCTTTAAAGCTTCTCAACTTCAAATTTGTTAATATAACGATAAAAATAAAATTCTTTATTTATATTTAGGGTATTGAGGTTGCTAAAATCAATTGTATTCTCAGATATTTTATTGAAAAGTTTATCAAAATAACTCATTCACCTATTTTCAATATCCTTTTCTAAGAAAAACACTTTATAATTTTCATCCTTAATACACCTCAGTTGAACTAGATCTTTATTTCTCCAATCTCTTTGTTTGACTAACTTATACATACATCTTTCACCATCTTTGGCATCTAATCTATTGTATAAATCACTAAAAGATAATTTTTTTTGCATCATACATTGCTTTTTTAGAATCTTTACGGGTCACTTTATATCTTTCTCCGAGTTTTTACATATAAACCAAATTTTATAACAATGTTTTCTATTTTTTATTTTTTCTTGCACATTTTGACTTCACCGTCAACTATATTTATTAAAAGAAAATTTTCCTTTTGATTCTCCAAATACATTTTTTGTTAACTTAATTTCACTTGTTATTTTTCTTTTTTCAACATAACATTAGCTTTCTTATGAACATCTCAAATTCTAATTTCGTAGAATTTTTACTCTTAAAATATTTTTATTAGTTATCTAATCCTGGAACAATAATTTATTTTTCACCTTCCAATCCATCATCATCTTAAACTCTAAACTAACAAATACGTTGTGACTTAAACTTTACTCAATAACCTTACAATCTTTACAATCTAAATACTCTATTTTTCTTATCATAAAATAATTTATCTGTATTTTACTAGATTTATTCTTATAAATAATAATATGCTCATCTTTTTCTTAAATAAAATATTAGCAACCACAAAATCATATGATAAAGCAAATTCGTACCTTCTTTATTAATCGCTTAAAACTCATAGCCACCATGAATACTTTTAAAATCTTCGACCACTCTACCAACATGTCCATTTAAATCTCCTTTAATAAATATATTTTCTTCAATAAGTATCTTTTATATTAATCCCACAAGTCATTCCAAAGTTTTTCTTTTGAGCCTATATCCAAAACCTACTTAAGGAGCATAAATAGTTATGACATTGATAATCTTAGTATCAACAATAATCTTTAAAACTATAATTTATCTCCAATCCTATTAATTTTTATTACATTATCCTTCAAATTTTTATCTATAATCACACCTACGCCATTTCTAATTTGACTCCTACCTAAATATCAAAGTTTAAAACCTAAATTATCAATCTCATTAACTTTCTTCTCAACCCATTTAGTTTCTTGAATACACAAAATATTTATCTTCCTATAAACCATAATATTTATTAATTTCATTAATTTACCTATAAGAGTATCAATATTCCAAGTTAACTAAATTCTAGTTTCATGGACTAACTTTTTTGCTCGTATCCGTCCATAATATGAGAAACATTACTTATTTAACACTGCACCCGGACGGTGATGCAAAGAACCTCTGCGCTTTTCATCAGTATCAAGCATACAAGGCTTTCAAGAGACATCCTAGCATTAACACAATATTTTAAAGGATTCATGTCATGATTATTTCAACAAGTTTTACACTGACTGTCAACTACCTATCTCATTTTTTTTAATTTGCAATTATTTCATCTATCTTCTCCCCTTCCCCACCACTAACAATGTTAGCGACATTGCCATTGAGTCATCCTCCACCAATAAGACTTTAAGATTTTGTTCTTGTCCCCTCCTCTCTATCCAAGTTTAGATGTGATGCCTACAAGCTCAATAAAAATTATCAAGTGTCTTTTCCTTCCTCTATGTTGAGTTTTAATAATGTCTCATTGAACTTAATACATATCATACTTGGTCCTAATCACGTTTTTACCCATTGATAGCTTTGATACTTGATCTCACTTTTGGAGTGAGCTTTCAACTTCTTCATCCTAGGCATAAGAACTCCTCTAAATACTAAGTGTTCTTTAATCTTAAAACACTTCTAGTGATTAGGTGAACACTTAACCTAACCCTAGAGACTAAGAAGAGTTAGCCATAGGAATAAGTTATGTCTTAGGGGTATTAGGAAAACTTGTCTACCCTATAACTTGAACCAAATCTTTACTCCCTTCTTTCAAGTCAAACTTCAAATTCAAATCAACTTCAAATTCAAATCAATTTCAAATCAAATCTTAAATCAAATCCAAAACCTTTCTAAGCCCTTTGATTCCATCTTATGGACTTAGCTCAAATCAAATCTTAAATCAATTCCAACTCAATGGATTTTTTAAAATTATGAATCAATTCCAAATCAAATAATTGAAATCAATGATTGAATTCAAATTCCAAAAATATTTCTTAAGCCATTTTGATTTCATCTTATGGACTTAGCTCAAATCAAATCCAAATCACTTCAAATTCAAAAGATTTTTCTCATAAACAATTTATATTCTCGTTTATATTCATAAATATAAATGAAATATAAATTCAAATAACCAAAATTAAATTAAAAACTCAAATCTAAATCCAACTTAAATCCAACTTATACTCTTTTAAGTCAAATCCTTGAACTTAATCAAACCAAATTCAAATCACTCTAAATTCAAAAGAGATTTGTCTCATAACCCATTTATATTCCCATTTATATTCACAAATACAAATGAAATATAAATTCAAATAATCAAAACTAAATTCAAAACTCAAGTCCAAATCCAACCTAAATTCAACTTATACTCTTTCAAGTTAAATCCTTGAACTTAGTCAAATCATTCTCAAATCAATCCAAACCCTTGAATTTTTTCTTCAAATAATCATTCCTTCAATCATATACACAAATATAAACATAAACTACAATCACCAAATCAAAATAAAACTAACCCAAGTCAAACTCATATTCACCCTTTTGACTTGAAATTATCAAATGAATCAAAACACATTTGACCCCAAATCACTGAATTGGATTTATATTTCAATCATAAGTATAGAATTCAACCAAAATTGAATGCTGAAGCTTAATTGACCCACTTTCACTCAACCAAAAAGTGACCTAAAAACTTTTGAGCCAAATTAATCCAAATTTGATTGAACTAAGCTCATCTAAGTCTCACATTATGCAACAATCATCTTAGGATTATCAATCACTCAAATTGGGTCAAACCCAAATCAAGATTACCAAGTCAACACTTAGCCCAAATGAAACCTAAATAAGCCAAAATCCACCATGGCCAAATTGAAAACTATTGATCTAGACCCATTCATAATCAATGATTGAAGCCATCAATTGAGTCAAACTAAGCCACTTACTAAAAGTTGACCCAAATTGACCTAAAAGGCTAAGATGGGTCAAATCTGCCAAATTGATTGTAAACCAAATTAATCAAATTCATTTTAAATCACTTGTTGAACTTGATCAAAGTTTCAATCGACCAATTGTACCCAACCCAAATTAAATTATGAACCCAACTTGATCTAAAAGGTCAAATCAACTTGAAACCAAACCAATCAAAATTGATTGAAACCAAAGCTTTCAATACATTTCAAATGATCAACCCAGTATAAACCAACCCATGACGTAACACAATTAGGTCAAATGGGTCAAATTGGTCAACTTGACCCATTTGACCTAAATGAACCTAAATAAACAAAACCAATGATACTCATAGGCTCCAAATGGTTAACTTAACCCAACCCGTTAACTCACTCACCAATTAACCTTAAGTTGACCCATTTTGACAAATGGGTCAATCAAATCATATCAAATCAACTCCAAATTATTGAAAATTAGACAATTCATTTTGCAACATTTAAAATCGCCTAAAGTGAATCCATGGTCAAATGACCAAGATACCCTTGTGGTATCACATGGGTGAAATACCCGCAGTAATGGATCATCCACTCACATGCACACTTGGCACTCATTCCTAAAGCCACCCAGTTGACATCACCCATGCCATGCATGGTTGGGTCGGCCATGACCCAAGGATTTCACCTCCCCTCCTCCATTAGTTCAAGCCAAACCACCCAAGGTAGCCACCACCTCCCAAGCAAACCTCCTAAACTTCCTTCTCCACTCAAGGGAAGACACTTTGCATGCCCGACTCCCTGGCTCGAGCTCCCAATACATTTCAAATGATCAACCCAGTATAAACCAACACATGACCTAACACAATTAAGTCAAATGGGTCAAATTAGTCAACTTGACCCATTTGACTTAAATGAACCTAAATGAACCAAACCAATGATACCCATAGGCTCCAAATGGTCATATGAACTTAACTCAACCTTGGTTTGACCCAATTTGACCAATTGGTCAACTTGAGTCATATCATATCAAATCAACTCCAAATTCATTGAAAATTGGCACAATTCATTTTTGCAACATTTAAAATCTGCCTAAAGTGAATCCATGGTCAAATGACCAAGATACCCTTGGGTTAAGGGTATCACATGGGGTGAAATACCCGTGTAATGGATCATCCACTCACATGCACACTTGGCACTCATTCTAAAGCCACTGTACCTAGACATCACCCATGCCATGCCATGTTGGTTGGTTGGCCATGACCCAAGAATTTCACCTCCCTCCTCCATTAGTTCAAACCACCCTGTAGCCACCACCTAAGCAAACCTCCTAAACTTCCTTCTCCACTCAGGAAGACACTTGGCATGCCTAACTCCTCGAGCTCCCATTTGATTCAAACCAAAAAGCTCACCCATGCCATGCCATGTTGGCCATGACCCAAGAATTTCACCTCCCCTCCTATTCTAAGCCAAACCACCCAAGTGTAGCCACCACCTCCCAAGCAAACCTCCTAAACTTCCTTCTCCACTCAAGGGAAGACACTTGGCATGCCTAACTCCTTGGCTCGAGCTCCCAATCTCTGCCATTTGATTCAAGCAAAAAACAGCCTTAGGCTGATCAAGCCCCCCCCACCCACCCCCCACGCCAAATTTTCAGCAAACCGCACTCACCGACTTCACTGAGTAATCCCGTGAGCTTCCCCAAGTTCCCTGAGTTCTCCCACCTCTGGATTTCCATGTTTTCTTTCAAGCCGAGCCGAAGGAGAATTCTACTTAGCCAACTCACTCAATCCCCCAAAAAAAAGTTCAATCAACCTCTCCCACACCTTCACCAGAGCCAATCAAGCTTGAGCCAACCTTCTCCCAAGCTCTCTGACCACTGCAGAGGTGCTTTCAACCAACTCCGGCGATCTTTCCGACAAGGCTTGGTCCACAGAGCACTTGGAGGGGAGGCAACTGCCCATAGGCTCTGGGTGCTACCTCAAGAAATTCACCGGCCAAGAGCTCCTGGTGTATGGACCTTAAACCGTGGATTTAGAAAATTTTGCTAATCTTTTGTGAAAGAAATCTTCACTTCATCAAATTTTAGCCGTTAGATGTTCCTCCCTACTCATCCTGAAGGTGTGGATAAACCTCTAATCCAGCTCGGTGAGCTCGAATCGCGATGGGGACGACCTCGTCTCCGTAGCAGTGGATGAATCATGGGTCGCCCATCCCGCATGTTTTGGATAACCAAAATCGATCGATCCAATCGATTTAAGCCCTTTAGAACCACGGATTAATCCCGGCAGGAAAGACACATTACCGCCGCGCCACGATGTGATCTTAAATAACTAATCAATCACGTGGAAAGCACGTCAGTTCAATGGTGAGGATTAGTTAATTAATTAGGCTATTTTAATTATTCATTATCACAGAAACTTCGTAAAATCATAATTAAATGTAGAAAAATTCAAAAAATATAAATGATTGCTCATTTTAAAGGTATTTCAGAGGGGAATCCAATAAAATTATTTCTAATTGATTTTAAATAATGAATTTTCTTAATTAGGATTTAATTAAAAATTTAATCACCTTAATTACTCTAATTACTTAATTAATTCCAAATTTCTTAGATATATTTAGAAAGAGGACTTTTGGCTCCCTTAATTTTCTTGAAATTTATCAATGAGTTAATTGGAGAAATTAATTAATTAACTCCTAATCACCCTCCTAATGTAATTAAGAGTAATTAAGCATATGAACAGTGATTTAATCCCTTAATTGAGATAATTAAATATTGTTTAAATAAAGAGGAGGTTTATAGAATGAGTTTGGGATATTTTTCCTAAGTTATTTCATAAACCCCCTTTCTTACTTACTCCAACCATAATTAAAATTAATCCACTAATGATCTACTTAATTAGTCTAATCAAACTTTCAAAATCAATCTAGAGTTAATCAATATCTTGCTGGGTAGATCCTAAGGTGTTCAAATGCCTAAGGTAAGTTTGAGAAAATCATATCCAACTTACATGTGTGAAAGAATTATGAAAGTACTTAATGAAAACCCCTTTATTTTAATTAATTAATAATTGTGAGACAATTGCATTAGACCTATTTATTTCTTGCGCAACGATTTAAATTCCATGTGATATATCATACGTCAATTCATAATTACTTGTTAATTATGTTAAATATGTTGTGTAATTAATGGATTTAATTTACACCTTAACCTAAATAAAATATAAAATCAACCTAATTGTTCTAAAATTAAATTAAACCAATTCACACATAGGAGAAATGGGTTGGACCAATAAAGTCTTTTCACATTTCCTAAGTCAAATCAAATTCAAAAAAAAAAATTAAAAATCTCCTTAAAAAATTTTGATTCACTTTAAATAATCTTATTTCATAAGATTGTCTTTAAGAATTAATTAGGGTGAATGAAGTCATATGCTTACATCACTTTATTTCTTTCCAAGCATACTAAATGTTGTTTGTCATATAAAGTCATGCATTAATGCCTTTTAATCAAATGTTTCCTTTTATGTCAAATTGTATGTGTTGACTAAAGTTAAAAATATTAATAGTTATTATCATTATTAAATCAAAAATTATGAATGAAGTGATGATACTTATAAGTACTTATAAGCTTACATGTGATTATAACATAAGATGTATTTTGTATTATTTTCTTTTCTTCTCTTAACATGACAGATATATGATTTGAAAAGAGCATTCATTCAGTTAACATAACACTTGCTTAAATCTATTCTTATGCATATTTATGTTGTGATTTAAGAATGATCCTTATATTTACACATAAATCATACAACCAGATCAAACATAAATCTTATACATGATTCTTCATCCATTTTTTTTTTCTATTTACATGTATTTAAGAAAAGTGGTATATTAATCTAGACATCCCAAACCGCAGCGCTTTAAGAACCCCAGAGCCTTTAAGAGAAAGTAAAGCAATCACGATATACTCAATTATGTCTTTTCTACATGTGGATGTGCATTTAGCTAATGGATAAAAGAATCTCTCTTCTACATAATAAAAACATGCATTCATGGAATATCTAAATTTTCTTAAGCAACATCTTTTTGCATTCATCATTAAGGTGTGCTAAAATTTGCATTGCATGTATAGGTATACTTAGGATTATTCATATGCATGATATACATGGTGAAAAAAAATAAATGATTGTGTGTTATGTAATAGTAATTCACTTTAACTAATCCTAATATGTCTTTCTTATTGAATAGATTTATTTAGAGCAAATATAAACTTAGGGTTAATTAAAACACATAATAAAACATTCACTAAAGAAAAATCATTAATAAATCTATCCTAGAAATTACTTAAGATAAGGATAAAAGAGAAGTTCTCTTCTTCTTTACAACATTTAGTAACTAAGTGTAGGTTGATTCAAATCAAATCAAATCATCAAATAAAATTGACAAATCAACTAAATCACTTAAAACGAAACCACCCTCTAAGTTGAATTCTTCACACTTAGAAAATTTCAATCTTAAAGCATAACTAAGACATGCCACGCAAGCCTTAAATGATACACGCATTAGGCTAAGTCATCATTTCTAACTCTATGTTAGGGCGATGCATGATTTGATGCTTGATTTTATTTTGTGATGTAATATTTTACGGATGTTAGGTGGGTAGACGGATGCGTGACAATCTTAGTTTAATCATGTCTTCAGAGATTGTGCTAGCATAAAAAATATAAATAATTTTCTCGCGTTGCTTGTTTATACCCCTAAACATGATCCAACCAGGTGTGGACTTACATTAGTGTGGGTGTTAAGTCCAAGATTATTCATATAAGCCGGTTATGTGGTACATTTAGCTAATCTCTGTTTTGCAGGTTTAGTTAGATTTATCTTCCCCATTTCAATGTAAATTTTGCAATTAAAATTTAAAATGATGTTATGGGGGATTAGGATGAACATTAGTTATAAGACTATGTATTATGTACCATGTAAAGCTTTGGAGCAAACTACATTCCAAGTGAAATGAAGAAAGAAAGAAATGAAGAAAGAAAGGAAGAAATGAAGAAATGAAAAATGAAGACCCCCATAACATGAATTCCTTTTTGATTGTAATTATTCATTTGTAATATGGGTCAGAGGGGTAGAGCTCCATTTTCCTTTTCTGTTCAGGCGTGGAGCCGACCACATCTACTCTTATTCTTTTGAACTAGCTTTATAAAATTATGTTTGTTTAGCATGTCATTAGAAATAACATGATTTTTCTAGTTTAATAATTGTTGAACCTAAATGCGATTAAACTCTTAGGAAAAAATAAATTTTCTATCCAATTAATCAATTCAAAATTTTAATTTAACAACTCATAACCTCACTTAAAGCCTATGACATAAATCAAGATAATAAAAGATTTAACAGCCCCTTAGCTGGATGTTGTATGTCTCATATCATGCATAAAAATATATTGTTTCACTCTTGCTAATGGAGGGCCTCCACCTTTGCCAATTTTAAATGGCTTGACCTTTGATAGCCATGGTGGAAACACACATCTTTCTTTTTGATTTTGGCTCATAATCAATCTTCTCACACAAGTATGAAATCGATACTATGTTAAATAAAATGTCCAAAATCAAAATAAAACTTAACAAAATTTTAGAATTAAGTCATTTATTCATGTCTTTCACGATCTAATCTCTCGCGGATGTGTTTAACACTTCTTTCTAAATAAACAACTGTATTTATCTTGCAGAAAAGATAAAGACTTATATGTATTTAAAATCGTAGGAGGAGTTAGTTGGCAGCCACCCCAGGTAATTATAAATCCAACAGTCGGGTGATTTATCCTCTCTTATGGAGATAAATCATATACTCATTTTCACCTTATATTTAAGTTTCGCCTCGCCAAAGCTGGGATTTAGATTCAAGTTGTTTTTCATGCTACAAGCATAAATCCTCACTTGCGGATTTTCACGATCTCGTGTATGGAATCAGCTTAGATTTCTAATAAAAAATTCAACTCAAACATATAATTCTTCTCAAATTTCAAAATATAAAGCAATCATAGATAGTTTGGGATGCATACTATTTCTTAAGATCATAAGCATCCCTACTCATCTCCTTGGTTCGATAATAACTCCCTCTGATCAATCTCACTTGATTTTTAAAATAACAATTTGTTAATATACCCATCTTTAAAATCTTTGGAAACGATCATTTACCTTAATCGAGATTATATTCTTAAAGAATTTCATTCCTTAAGATATAATTAACTATGCTTCCATGTAACTTAACTAACTCAATTTAAAATAAAATGTTTTACTTTTCATAAAGTAGGAAAGATCTCTAGACATTCGACCACCCATTATCCTGTGAGTCCTTAGATTACATTATAGAATGGTAATTTTTGTCTCTCGAGATAATACATCATTCCTCAATATCACACCCGATCACTCTAATGAGTGCATCTACAGATCTACGTGGTGTCCCAACATATACACAAAATTTTTATTTTTTAAATTCCAAAGTTTGAGAAATAAAACACCACAATACTTTTTTACATTTGTTGATTATCATTCTTGAGTCATATAGATGTATTCCCAAAAGTTCAAATCTAAAAACATGTTTATCTTCAACAAATTATATCAAGAAATATTCATTTTTTATTATGATTAAAACTCTACTAATAATCTTCGAATATATAATCTTAATTTTGGCATATTTTGAGTTAATAATAGAATCATTCATCAAACTTTATGCCCATATATATATATATATATATATATATCTTAATAGAATGGGGTTATTGAACACAAGCATCATCATCTATTCATGTTGCCCATTCCTTGATGCCCCATAAAAATGTTCCTCGTCACTTCTAAGTGACACCATTTTAATTGCATGTTACATTATTAATCATATTTCATCAACAATTATTGGTGAATCAACCCCTTCTCTATTCTCTATATAGAGCAATCCATTTTCTTCTCAAAATTAAAATTTTAATTGTGTTTATTTTGTGCATTCTCTCTTTGCTAGTGATAAGCTCATTCCTTGAGCATTTCATGCATCTTCCTGGAATAGTCATATTCCTGAAAAGGCTATCATTGTTATGACACAACTGCTATATGTACATATACGACAGCAGATATTACTTTTCATGAGTCCTCAGCATTTTATTCTTCATCATCTTCTTGTGAACCAACTCTCCAACCTATTACTCTTTCTCTAGAAGTGCATATACTCTATAATTTACACTCAAATTGTTCTCTTCCTGCAACACACTTTCATCCATGTTGTCCCAACCTATTGAGTATTCACCTCACTAAGAATCAACTAATCTTCATTTGCTCATTAATATTTCGAAAGGCATGCAATAGTATATTGATCATTCTAGGCCTTACATATCCATTGATTATCTTTTCCTTTGTTTTCAACACTTTTCCTTATATTTGTCAATAAGCTTTATTCATATCACGTATCACAACACTCCGAAGTATTATGTGAAAAAACATAGTCTAATATTGAAATGATTATTGATAAGTCATCAAATAATCTATTTAATAAAACATGAATCTTAATGCAATTTTTAAGTTGAAAACTTTCAAAAATAAATTAAATGATGTTCATTAGGCAATTTCAACAAGTTTATCATCGAACTGAACGTCTCAATAAGACGATCCAATCAACACCAAAAGTGTTTTGATCCAAGAACAAATGAGCCAAATCAAGCGAATGAAGTATAATTAGAAATTTTGAAGCATTATGATTAGTCAAACAATCTCTAAATATGGTGTGCTTATTGTCAAATTGAATGACCCGACAAGATAAATTTAACAAGCCCAAGATCACTCAAATTTAAGTTCATTAAAGCACCAAAATAATGCAAGAATGATCTATGATCAAAGAAATTAATATAGATCATCTAATAGAGTGTTTTGATATTTTGATATATATATCAAAATGCCTCTCGCAAATCTCTATAAATAAGACCTCATTCTCACCATGATAAGAAGAAAATAGCAAAGAACTAAGCTTAAGATCTTGAAGCTAACCACCACTAATAGACACCATCGAACACCATCAATGATTGTAATAGCCCAATCACCACTATACGACTATTGCAGCCATATTATTTTTAAGTTGTTGCCTAATTTTTATTCTACTTATAAGTTCGTGACACATCTTCTCCAATTAGAGAGTAGTAGATTATTTTTACTTGGCAAGGCACCAAGAGTTTTTCTTTTTTTGGGTTTTTTCGCTTAAATAATTCTCTAATATCTATGTGTGTTAGATCTTCGTGCAAAACTAAAACATAAAATTTCTTACTCTATCACCACGAATTTTCAAGCACGCAACAACTAGCATGCTAACTCAGCATACATGGGATCAATCTCCCCACTTCCTAGCATTAAACCAATCAATGATAATGGATCTACAATTTTACACTATCAAATTTCATCATAATGGATCTATTGATTGATAAAAGGCACTTCTAATGGACAAAGATTTTTTTTATCAAGTTTTTGGATCAACTATATTGGCACATTGTCCCCAATTGTTAGGCTCAAATTAGTCCAAATTCTTTTCTTTGTTACCATCAATGAAAGTTGGTCATTGCTACTAATGGATGTAAGTAATGTATTTCTTTAAGACAACCTCCCTTACGTTGTTTATATAGAGCAATCACTGAGATATGTTCTCATGAGGATATCAGAGTTTGTAAGGTCAACAATAGCATCCATGGACTTACACAAAACCCTCCAACATATTTCTATTAGTTCTTACTGAAGTTAGCCATAACATCAACACAACAAATCATTTCAAATTTGTTAGATGGTTCATCTAACTTTTCATATTGGTAGTGTACACAAATGACATTCTACCAATTAGGATGATAAAAAAAAGATGTTTAAATTAAAATAATATTCGCAAAACTGTTTTTTGAACAAAGATGTAGGTTATCCAAAATACTTTATGAGAATTGACTTGGTCAACAACAATGAGAATGTCTTCCAAGCTCAAAGAAAATGTCATTTATGATCTAAAAGAGGCTAATCTTTTAGCCAATAAACCTATTGATACTCCCAATGACACTTTGAATTTTGCTAATAATGAAAAAAACCCAAAGATGTGTCTCATTATCACATGTTTGTTGGTAACTTGATATTAATAGCTACTATCCTTTATATTTTCTTTATTGAAAGAATCATCAGTGAATGCATGAAAACTCCCAAGAAAAAATATTAGAAAGTTGTTAAGTGTATCCTAAGTTATACTAAAAAAGACTCCAAGAAAAGTCTATTATACACCAAGAATGGGTATGTCAACATGAAAAGCTTTTTTGAATGTTGACCATGCCATGTAAGTTGATGATAGTAAACCTAAATATGAGTCGCATTTATTAAAGGCAACTTGGTCACTTGGAAAAGTAAAAACTAAATACTAGTAGCAGATCAAGCGATGAGGTTGAGTATAAAGACATGACACACTCTAGATATGAAATTCTTTTGGTAAAAACTATCTTAAGAAAAATCAATTATAGCAACTGCAAAACCAATGATTTTAACTATGACAATCATGTTGTTGTCTACATTACAAGTAATATTGTATTATATAAAATAGTAAACATATTAAAATTAACTATCATTTCATTCTGCATATTTTTTAGTTCATCCTTCCTTGCATATATATATATATATATATATATATATATATATATATATATATATATATATATATATATATATATATATATATATATATATATATCAAATCTTTAGGTTCATTATAATTCTCTAAATTATTTAGCAAGCTGAAGCTTATTGATATATATGACCAAACTTGAGGCAGAATGTTAGTATAAACTTTCATTCAAGAAAATTTTCATTTCATAGTAAATGGGAAATGTTTATCTAAGTACTTCTAAACGCCAAAAATCATTCCCTTAATTTCCCTTAAGTAAATAGCACATGCGGAAATCCCTTTTTCCTCAACTTCAATGTTATAATAAAGATGTCTATGCTTTTTAAACTACAAGAATTTCATTCAATGTTATCTCTAATTATGTGTAAACTTACTAAGTTTGATCCGTTAAACCCAAAAAAGGGGATCGACTGAATTAATTGATTATGATGACAAATTAGCTAACTCCTTCTAAGGACAAATGTTGACAAACCTCATACTTAACATCACCGATGAGGCCTTCAACGCCCAATGGCATGGCAACTGCAATTGAACATGTGATGATAAGCAAATTACATGGCATGATGGTTATTGCATCGACGAGAACAACAAAGCTCGACATCCCCAAAACACTAACCAACAATATCAAAGAAGACTACAAAAGAGTGGTGTGAAAGTTGGAATTGATCATTTTGTTTGTGATGCTAACACTGCATTATATGAAATAGTGGCAAGAAAGATCAAGAAGAGCAACATGAAAAAGATAAAGAAAACTTGTGAGGAATGGAAGAGAATGAAATTGAAAAAGCAAATAACTTATGATAAAAAGATTTCTTCAGATTAGATGTTAGTCAAATATAGATGTCATTAGTTTAAGGTATAAATTTCATTAATCATTATTTAGAGATGTCAACAAAAGAAACAACTAGTGTAATGATCCATTAATAGCTTTGCATGTATTATACATTATTACTTGTGCCTTTATAATTGAGCCTTTTTGTAAGCTTCATTCCTTATTATTTATGCCTTCATTAGTAAAAGATATGCTTTAAGATTTCCTGACAAGCTCAATAGTCAATGTTAATGCAAATCCGCTTACTCGATCAACAAACAACCTCTATGGAGTAACAACAACACTAGTTGACCTTGGAATGGGTTAGGAATTAGTTGCCTTTTTACTAGTATTTCATGCAAACTTTTACATTAAGAACTCGTTATTATCTTTCAATTTCATTTTCATCAATGAAACTGCATTGTATACTTCACTTATTAGTATTATTACATCATTATATGTAATGAAATAATTTATTGTAAACCAAAACATCTTACTTAACATTTGTAATACCGGGACTATAAGGTTGACAATATGAGTTGAAGTTAAATCTCTTCATCACATATGATGATGAACCATCTTCTTGACATAATATTTTAAAAAAAATCAAGAATATGAAAAAAATTAGCACAAAAAAAGGTTAAGGAAAAAATTTGCATTAAGATTATTCCTTGCTGACATACTCCATTCCTACCAAGCTCATTTGGCATCACAAGAAAAAAATAAAAAAAAGGCTGCAAAAAGACAAAATAAAAGCTAGAATTGACAAATCTAGTAATCACTTACATAAGGCTTCATAAACTAAAAGGTTCTTGAGATAATAGATGGCTTTAATCCACCTTCAAGATTAAGCTCCCTCAATAAGCTACAGCTTTAGGATAATAATAGTACCACTAAGTATAAGGGTGATAGCCATATTTGGATTTAATCTCCTAAATTGAATATGATCTTCTAGTATATATATTTTTTTACATATTGTTGTACTATAAAGAAAAGTGATGAGAATAATATGTCTGCCACAATAAATCTTAGTCAACCATGTGTCGTACGACAAAACATGGCCACAATAATCACATTCCCTAGACCTCTATAAAACTGGATGATCGTAAGACTAGATGACCCCCCTTGCAAACAATCTAAAAGCTGCCAACTCAAATCACTTTTCAATCATTAATGTTCAAATCTAATAAATTGATCCCTCCTATCCTCAATTAGCATATACATCCACCTCTATTAATGGGACCTTCTTAGCTAGAAGGAAAGAGATCAAACACCTTCAAATAGTCATTTCATATCAATCCCACCACCTACTAAGCCATCAACTTTTCTTCAACCTTAAGCATCTTTTGTCCTCCAGCATGATCTAACATATATTTCTTAATTTACCTCTTGTCCCAGCTACTTGACTCATGCAACATCTATTCATTACCAACCACAAATGATGACTACTCAGTGAACACATTAGTCAATAAGATTAATATGGGGTGTCCATCGCCTTTGCAATTCAACCATGATCACCCATCATAGTCATTCAGAAGTATCATTGCTACATATTTAGCGCCTATACCAAGGCCATCATTGAATTGTTATAAAATGGTCACACCCTGAGAAACTTATTGAGACTAAACTCTAAAACTCAATTTTCTACTAGCCTAATGTATTCTTTCTTCATCGCACCAAAAAGAAACCCACAGCACTATAATTCCTTCCATTATAATGAAATAGTATCTCCCCTTCTACATAGTGCAAGTAAGCCACAAAGCAAAAGAATTAAAATTATTTGGCCTTCTACATTGATAAAACCATCTAGATCAATCTCATATTTCATATTTCTCTCCAAAATAAGTACATTAATTTGACAACTCCATCACACATCATAAATGTTCTCTCTCTCTTCTTACTATGCATCTCTTATCAATCACCCTAAGAGAAACTAACATTTGTCAAATACCTTCATCATAATCCTAAGCCAATCAAACATAATATTAAGGATGTTGCTAAATATTCTTACTCAATCATGCCTTATAGTAATCTTTTAAATATTATTTTTATTTAAATTTCTTCACCAACAACAACAACAAGCCTTAATCCCACTAGGTGGGGTCGGCTACATGAATCCTTCGTCTCCATTGTGTCCTATTATGTGTCAAATTCTCATTTAATTCAAGTATACTAAGATCATTTTTTACATCTTAACCAAGTCTTTTAGGTCTACTCTACCTTTCTTAACAAGGTAAATCTAATGCATCTACTCTCTCATCGGATGGCAGACGCTTTATGTGGCCATCTAAGGAGACTCCCAATCTTATCTACCACTGGAGCTACTCCAACTTTTTCCCAACATACTCATTTTGCATTCTATCTCTAAGAGTAAAGCCACTCATCCACATCATCATCTTAACACTTAACGTAGTCTTATGCTTCTCTTTTATTGGCCAACATTACCATAAGTCATTGCAGGTCTTACCACTATCTTATCAAATTTTTCCTTAAGTTTAAGTGGAACTTTTCTATCACATAATAGGCCAGATGCATTCCTCCACTTCAACCATACAACTTGAATTCTACTAATAACATCTCCATCTATTTCACCATCATTTTGAACAATAGAGCCTAAATATCAGATCGCTCACTCTTATTAATGACTTGATCACAACACTATCACTAAAACTCTTCTACTAAAATTACACTCCATATATTAAGTTTTAGATCTACTTAAACGAAAACCTTTAGACTCTAAAGTTGACCTCCATAATTCAAGTTTCTATTGGACTCCCTCTCTAGTCTTATCAACAAGAAGAATGTCATCAGCAAAAAGCATACACCAAGGTACATCTTCTTGTAAATGCCTCGTAAGAATATCCATAACTAAAGTAAAAAGATAAGGGCTTAATGTTGATCCTTGATGTAATAGAAATGAAAATATTTTGTCAATCCTCCTTGTGTTTGGATACAAATGTACTCTAGTATACATATCCTTAATGACTTGAATATAACCAATATTAACTCCTTCCGTTCTAGAACTCTCCACAGAACATCTCTTGAGACTTTATCATAAGCTTTCTCTAAATCAATAAATATCATATGTAGATCCTTCTTACTTTCTCTATGCTTCTCCATCAAACCTCTTAACAAATGTATAGCATCCATAGTAGATCTACGGCATGAAAACCCGATTGTGAAACTTCGTATCACATCGTCATGCTCAATCTCTTCTCTCCATAATTTTAATGCATGGCACATTAACTTAATTCCTCATAATTTGCACACTCTTGTGCATCACCTTATTCTTAAATATAGGAACCAACAAACTCTTTCTCCCTCATCGATCTTTTTTTTAAAATAACATTAAAAGATTAAAAGTGAAATTGATCTCTCTAAACATTTCCACACACTATTGGAATATTATCAGGTCTTGCTTTTCCACATTTCATTTTCTTTAAAGCTTCAATTTACTAATCTGACGATAAAATGAAATCTATTTTTTGTTTAGGGTATTAAAGTTGCTAAAATCAATCGTACTTTCAGGATCCTTTATTGAAAAGTTGTCAAAATACCTCATCCACCTATTTTCTTTTAATATTTTTTCTAAGAAAAGATTTATTATTTTCATTAATACCCTCTCACCATGTTTTTTCTATCTCTTTTTGGTTAACTTATACATACATCTTTCACCTTCAGTGTCAATTTATTGTATAAATCTAAAAGTAAAATTTTCGTCATATATTACTTTCTTAGAATCTCTACAGAACTTTATATCTTTCCCATTCTCAGGTTTTTACATCTAAGTTTTATGATCTTATTTCTTATCTTTTCTTCACTCGACAAGCTATTCTTATTAAAGAAGCTTTTCCTTTAATTCTCCAAAGCATTTTTATGAACAACTTAATTTGATGATATTTTTTCCCAGTTACCCTTATGAACATCCCAAATTCTAATTTCTTATAGTTATTCTTAAAAATATTTTTATTTGTGTTCTTTAAGTGTCATCTAATCTAAAAGATAATTTAGTTTATTTTTTTTCTCTTATAACCTTCAAAATCTTAAAAATCTAATAGTCGATGTTGGTCTTAAAATTTCACTTGGAATGACTTTATAATCTTTTCTGATCTAAATGATCTATTTTTCTTATCGAAAATAATCAATCGTGTTTTCTTAGATCCATTTTATAAGTAATAATATCATCTCTTTTCTTAAATAAAGTATTAAATTCTAAATCATAAAAAGGAAATCTAATATAGTCCTCATACCGTTAGTCACTCTAAATCCATACGTGAATCTTTAAAATCTTCTCTCTATCAATGTATTTAAATCTCCGATAAATACTTGAGAGATATCTTTGTATTAATCATACAATTCATTCAAAAAATTTCTTTGAACTTACCTCAAACCTACTGGGGCGTACACTTATAACATTGATAATCTTAAGTATCACAATAATCTTTAAATAATTATCTCCGTCTAATACTTATAACATTATCCTTCAAACTTTTATCATAATCACACCTACACCATTTCTAGTTCGACTTTTACCAATACCAAAGTTAAAATAAACTATCAATCTCGGCCTTCTCACATTACTCATTTAGTTCTTGACAAAATATTTATCTTTCATGAACAATATCTATTAATTCCATTAATTTACTGTAAAGTATATTCCAAGATCCCAATCTAATTCTAGTTTCATGGACTAACTTCTTGCCCTCATTGTCCATATGTGGAACCCCTTGCTTATTTAACCATTTGCTGCATCACGATAGTTTTATTTTCTATTCAAGTCATCTGTAGCCATTAAACTTCGGAGGATAGCGTCTTTCTGATTATTTAAATGATTCATGTCATGATTATTTTGACAAATTTTCTGGCCCGATTCATCTGACTTGCAGGACTTGGAATTATTTAAATTTCTTCACCAAGCAAAAAATAATAATACTTATAATCTTTAGCTATCTTGCCCTTTCATTTATATAAAGGAGTCCAATTCCTTTTCGTTAGTGGAAGCTCTAATAAGCTAAATAAAATGAGAAATAAAAACTCCTTTATTTTTCATCTAATTATTGATAAAAATATTCTCACTAAGTACCATGCCTAGATGATTAGCCAATAAGCTAAACTAAAAGCCCTTTCTTCAAGGAAGACAAATAAAAAATTAATATCTCGCTTAATAGTTCCTTAGATAAAAAATTAATTTAACAGATATTTAAATGGCATATGACAACAATATCCACCTTATGTGAATAGTGAATAAAACTTCAATATTCAATTGTCAATGTTTCTGCTGATAAAATAAGACCTCATTTCAAGAAAGATTAGTGAATATTCAAGAGTTTAGTTAGTAGCTTAGTGGGCAAATCGATTATGATAAAGCCTAACCTTCTAAGACCATGATGAGGCTTTATCATTGACTAGATAAGTTTTCTAATTATTGCGCCTTGTTAGTAGTTTAGTGACTGAACCAACTTTGACAAAGCCCGTATTCTAAGATCACTATAAAACTTTATCCTACAATAAATAGTTTCCCATAGGATTCACTACCAAAGATGGATCCTTCTATAGCTATTCCACAAGACTATCTATAAGGTTTAATTTATATAAGAGGGAAATATATAACAAATTCAAAATACACCCTTCTCCTCTAGTAATCTCTTTCACCACTATTCATTTTTTATGTAGTTTCTCTCTCTACTTGTACACAAGTGTGCCAAATCACTCCTCAGTAGGCATGTCAGCAAGAGAGAGAAGATGATATTACAATTGTGAATAAGGTATCAAATCTACCGAAAACACTTTAGTCCACGCCCTCTTAGATGCCAACTTTCATTTAGGCTAAATGAGCCCCATAGTCATTTCTTTTAACTAATAAAAGGCAGCACAATTAACAATTTTTTTTATAAATATTGACCAGCTTAGAGCTGAGCATATCAGAAGATCACTTGAACACAATATCACTATTGGCCTGAAGGGATTCATGAAGTAAATGTGCCCATTAAGAAAGAATTTTGATGCCACTACAACAGCATGCAACTGTATCAAATTATTGATATAGTTATTTTATTTTCCAAAAAAAGCACATCTTACTACCATGGGAACATCCTTTTAGATTGAACAAAATTCCGATGTATGCTATTTAATAGCAAGAATATCTCAGCAAAACTATTGTTCATAACTAATCAAATTTAAACAAATAATTATTGCTAAAAACTAATGCTAATCGTTAAATCATTAGAACTATATCAATGGTTTGCCCGATAAAAGGTTATCCAAGTGCTCTTCAATCATACAGGAAAGCGTGTTGGAAATTGTGGCTTTTATTAGACATCATTTGCTCTCTTATAATGCTGTATTCATGGAAATAATAATGAATATTAACATAATTAACATTGGTTTGTTGAGCAAGATGTTTAACCAAGTGCCCATAGTTTCAATTATGAAGGAAAGTGTATTGGAAAGCTCTGCCTTCTACTAGATAATATCTTCCTTTTAATAAGCATTATCTGTTCTCTTATAATGCTACATGCATGGGAATAATAATAAAAGACAGCATATTTAGTAAAAGAAAAAATATAAGAACAAGACAAAATTAGCCGTTAGTACTCAATGTTCAATGTCCCAAAGGATGGTATTAGAAGGTATATCGAGGTTCAACATGTAAATACGCTTTCCAAAGTTAATTGGTAACTTACATCTTGTATAGAACAAAAGCTTCATCAGACTAAAATAATACAGCATAATAAGACAGAATATTGAAAAAGACATGAAGAGCTTTACTTGAGTGATCAAGTGAGGAAATACTGATCCAAATGACTGGCCAGCTTTCCTATCAGCAGTCATCAGCGTAATATAGAATTGAGGGTGGTTTGCTAGGAGACGAACCACCTGTTTGAAAGAACTAGATCAACAGCAAGAAATAAAATACTTAATTTATATTGGAGCAAAAACATCAAATAAATGAAATTTGAAACAATAAAAAATGAAGCAATTCAATTAAGATGAAAAATACGATACAAACTGGTTATCCACACCTCTTTAAAATAGCACAAAGAAACTTAAATTTATTAAAACCGGTATCACTGGGAAGCATTCTTATCCATACAACCACAAGCATAGATGCTTGCATTCTTTGTTAAAATCATAACATGGGTTCTAGCCAAAATGATGCATAAGACGAACAAGCATAGGCCTGACTTTTACCATAGTAGGCACAAATCTAACCTAACCTGGCTAACAATAAAAAATCTCTCAGAGCCAGTTGACAGCCAAAATAAAAGCATAGGCTAAAACACATACATACTTAATGAGAATATATTTTGTATTAATAAATAAATATCTATTTTGTTCTAGATGCATCAAACTTAAGGGAAAATTTTATAAGATGGTGGTAAGACCTGCAATGACTTATGGTGCAGAATATTGCCCAATAAAAGAGAAGCATGAGATTAAGTTAAGTGTTACAGAGATGAGGATACTTAGGTGGATGAGTGGCTTTACTCTTAGAGATAGAATGCAAAATGAGTATATTCGGGAAAAAGTTGGAGTAGCTCCGATGGTAGATAAGATTAGGAGAGTCGCTTAGAAGGTTTGGCCACATAAAGCGTCGGGTCCAGATGATTAGGGAGTAGATGCATTAGATTTGCCTTATGTTAAGAAAGGTAGAGGTAGACCTAAAAAAGATGATGTATAAAAATAATCTTAGTATACTTGATTTAAATGAGAATTTGACACATAATAGGACACAATAGAGGCAGAAGGATTCATGTAGCAACCTAGTGGGATTAAGGCTTATTGTTGTTGTTCTAGATGCATCAAACTGTAATGATTTTCTACAAGCATCTACTTTGTTCAAGTCACTTACAAACTAAAATTCCTGTAATTTTTCCAAGAAACTTCATAACATACAAACCACCAATTGTAACGTCTAAACATAATAGTTAAAGATTTTCCACAAATATGGTAGTTCATAGTAGTTTTTGCATAAATTAGATCACCCCTTGTATATACTGTCTCCCATACTCTATACCATCAGTGATGCAAAAAAATATATGAACTATTTTTGATATCTTAGTATTCTAGTAGATTTATCAATACATTTTTTTAGCTTATTTATCAATTTTAGCCTAATTTTCAAGGGCAATATGATTATATTTTAGTTGTTAGAGTAAGTTTGAATATTAAACATTTCTTGTAGGATCTTCTATCATGATAAGAGGTAAAAATATTCAAGAAAAGCAAATTATGGCTATGAATGAGCTTTGATGGTTTCCTCCCTGTTGATCTAAGTTGTGTATGCAAATCACTATAAGTTATATGTATTGAGTTCTTCTATATCCTCTCTCAAAATTGTGTACAAGGAATTTCATTCATCTTCCTCACAATATTTCACAACTAGTTGTGCTACAAGTTCTCTATATTAATTTGGTATCAAAGCACCTTTCTACATCAATTTGGTATTATAGCATCCTTCTACATCAACCAAATAACAAATTAAATATACAAAGCATTTCTAAATTTAAAGCAGCCATCTACCTTGCACACATACTAATCCTCTCATGTTTTTACTTGTTAGATCCATAATGAATTTCACATTGTACTATTTTAGAACTTGTTTACGGACATTTATGATGCACAATATTGGAAACTTCTTTTGTTTTTGTATGATCTTCTATGTCAGTCCTTCTAAGCATGTATTGATTACATAATGCAAATGAATAAGATTATTAATATTGTCTTCTACATTTATTGCCATGGGTATGGGACGAAGTCTTGTGCAGATTGCACTTAAATCTTGTGCTTCTAATATTTTAAACCAAAAAAACAAATATTATATTAAATATCAAATGGAAAACATTTGCAATATAACCAATATAAGATCATTCTATCCCATTCAGCACTTTATTAAATTTCAGCCATTGCTTTCTGCACAAAAGGTTCAATAATGTTTTTGAAATAAATTATCATTTGGTTCCTCTTCTTGATCAGAATATAAAATGTCATATCCACCTAATCCAATATTTTGTCCATGAATCTTATTCTATTTTTCACATTTCAAAGGTATGTTTACAACATAACAATAACTTCAATCATTTGGTATTTATCCTTTATATTGCCTACATCACAACAATACATCTTTTTAAATTAACAATCATCACCGTAACTGTCAAAAAAGTTCTACATAGTTTAATTGCAAGTTCTCTCAGTTCTAATAGTTTTGTTCGTATCCATCATTAAAGGCTATGCCTTGAAAGCAATTTTGTTTACCCTTGAGAGGATCAATGAATGTCGATCATAATGCAAAGTTGATGACATTGCTACAGGTCATGCATGCATCATGTAGTTATATATCATTCAGAATACACCATCACTTACTCTAAAGTGTATTTTTATATATCCTTGATGACCTAACTCCAAACCCATTAACAATAATCTCCATGACCTACCATTAGTGATCCTCTTATCACATATGTTTGTCTCGCTTGTGCAATCAGTCAAATAAACCATACATGGCTTTTGACCTTTCACTTTCAAAACTTCATAAAACACACAAACAGACCAGTACAGGAATTTCAAACAGAACAACGTCCAAATCACACACAAAGCATGTCGTTCATACACAAATATGGAAATTGTTCACTTAATGCATTTTAAAACCTACATTCTCGCTGAATCCGTGGTGCACTGCAACCACAAAACATATTTACCACCATCATGATAGGAAGCATCACGTAGCAAATACAAGGTCACCGAAGTTAAAACAAATCATTAATAAAATAGGGCTTCTATATGGAAGAAAAGAGATGAAAAAGCAATGTACCTCGGCTCCAGTATAGCCACTGGCTCCTAAAACCCCAACACGAACAGCTTTTGTTAAGCTTTCCGGTCTCATGTTTGCGGCCTGGAGACCTGGCGGTGAAGAAACAACAGATCCTCTGATCCAAAAACTCCTTCCTTTTGAATTTCTTGAAGCATTCTTCCATCGAACGGACAATCTTTCAGCAGAAACCCAAAAAAATCCACCAAATACCATACATTTGGACAAGAGAAACATAAATAACCTTAGGAAAAAATCCAACATCTCGGAAAACTAATCCAAGCGCTGCCGAGCTCATCCTCACAGTCGTGGAAATGAACAACAAAGGATTCGACCTTACCAACTACACTGAGCCAATGCCAATGCAGCGCTTCGACCGTAAATTACTGGATAAATAGAAAGCAGGTAGGGTACTATCTGAAAAGTTCAAATAAAACCAGCTTCATGCCGCTCACCTTAGACAATGGTCTTGGATTGGAATTGAAACTTTAACATATATAAGCACATGCATAAGTTTATGATTAAATTTGCTCAAACATTTAAAAAATCGCTTTCTAGGCATTGAAATCAAACACAATAATTTATAATGGAACCTGCCAAGCTACTGGAGATCCTGGTGGTGACAATCTGGACGGTAGATCGTTAGCTGCACTGTGCCAGGAGGGAGGAAGATCTCGACGTGCTCGGTTGAGAGAAGAGATGGGCTTGCTGCGCCGGAATGGAAGTGCCGTTTGGTAGGTTTAGGGGTTTTAAGCAAGAGTTAATCATGCAGAGTAGAATTTTGCAAAATCCAACAGCAGAAGTAAATCTTACTGGCCAATTTTAAGGATGTGTGGAATTGAATTTGTAATTATCAAAAGGAGCAAGTAAAGATGTAATTTGTAGTTGGATTTTTTTTATTTTTTTTACATGAAATTTGAAATCAACGTCTATGCAAAAATCATTATATTGTCGATACTTTTTTTTTTATTTTTTTATTTTTTTAAAAGATGAAATAATTAGATAATTAATTATATTTTAAGGAATGATTTATAAAAAATAAATAATATATTTTATATATACTTTGTATAAATAAAAATTGAAAGTATTTTTCTTTTAAAATAATTCTTCATTTTGTAAGAAAATTATTTATACATACCCTATTATTTATTATTTAGTATTTTTCAAAAAATAAGAAGTTAAAGAAAAACATTATTAAATTTAATTTAAAATTTTTGGCCAAAATTACAATCATAACAAAAAAATCTAATTAGTATACAATTTAAAAGAAAATCTTATTAAATATATTTTGATGGAAGATATCAATTTATGATATTAAATTACATAATTATCAAAAAAAATTATGTTAACAATAATGTTAGGTATTTTTTTAACTTTGACATATTTTTCTCATTAAGTAATTTATGCAACTTTGCTTTAGAAAATGCTATTTATGTTGCATCACTTATTGGTTGTAAATAGATTTAATTTTACTATATTATATCTATATTTGAAAACACAATAGCTAAGGCTAAACAATTTTAGCATTATATTTTTAATATAAATAAGCCAAAATATTTCATTTAACATAACTGATTTTGAGTTCAAAACAAAAATATTTTCTTATTTACATTTATACTAATGTGTTCTATGACACAAAATAGCATCTGACCCTGGTATATATCTGTTAGGTGCTTACACTGATCGATTTCTAAGTTGATGCTCCTCATTAATTGTCCTCCTCCGCTTTGTGATATCATGTTAAATGATTGAGAAGGTTGAGACATCACATATGTTTGCTCATAGATATTGGTGATAGCATCATATATGGGACGAAAAATATGACATTGATGGCACCCCAATTAGAGATATCATGGGTGCTTTATAAGGCATATGTATGTATGGCATCTGCATCTGTGATTATCCACCCTCTAAGATACTCCATTCTAAACCAAGTGACAAAGAATAATGGCTCGATGGGCTAGCTCTAAGTATTCATGTCCCATAAATAATTGATTGGCCTAGATCAACAAATGTAGTTGTAGGTGCAGTGGTAGGTATTTATATTACATGTATTGAACTATGAAGCACGTCAAAAGTAAATCTCTTGTAATTTTGATGCTTATAAGAACACCTTTATGATCTCCTTCTATGAAATACTAACTCTGTATCTGATCTCGCCACTCTAGCTGGTCGAGTGCATCCAAACCAATATGCATCGATTGATCTACTTGATTCGCAAGTTCAGTTATCACATTCAAAACCACTTGCATTGAGTTAGCATTATTTTCTTGACCTCTAGTAAATGGTTGTGCAATTCTATTAGTATTTGCATAATAATCAACCAACATTTAAAGATAATTTTTGTTATTAATATAATCAAGTTTATTGAATAAATTTAATTTACAAAAAGAATGTACATACCATGACTCTTTCACCAAGTGAGTGATGGTACTATGTGTCTGAAGGATTTATTGGAGCCTTCAAAAGGTATATTGATGCATAAGACTTGTACCAACGTAAGTATCTACTGAAGTTCTACTCTACTGTCACTCTGTGGTGGGTAATGGGAGTTATAGAATACCTTCTATTATTCAACTAGGTTATGCAACTGACATGATATTGCATCCAATTTGTGTCTGCCCTTCCATGACCATCTGCTCGATCAAAAGAGCTTGAAATTATTCATATATTTGTCGACTGAATACCCCCCAAATTGATGCATAACTCTATCTGGGAGGTGTCATTTAACACATTTCCAATTAATAAGAGAAACATGTCATCCATATCTCAAAGCTATCCAAACAGATTTATGCAATAAAATCAATAGTTCTGGAGAGTATGGGTCCCATATCACCTATAATTATTATCATATTAGGCAACATCAATAACAATCTAATTAAAACAATGATCTAATGTACCTGGCTTTGTTGTAGCCAATCAATTTCATTTCTATAAATAATTATATTTCCAATAGTCATTTCCCTAACTCTTCTCTCACTCCATATGTAACGATAAAAATTATGTTAAATAAAGATGGTAACAGTTACAAAAGATTATAATTACATACAAGTCTTATCAAAAAAATTAGACCTGCAGCCAAGCACATGCGTGAAATGTCCTTGGGAAAAGAGACATGAACTGTTGACTTACCAACATGAAATCTCTCTCAAGACCATACTTGAAGGAGATGTAAACAACCCGCTATACTCACGCGAACGGGTTTTGTTGATAAATTAAGCTTCATGTATAAATGAGCCAGAATAGACCAACTAATTGAATACTGTGTGAATCTATCCAACTCTTCGAGATGTATATGAGAATCAGAAGTATCAAGCAATAAAAATAACCAATCATGTACAAAATGTAAGCTCATGCATGTCTAATAAAAACTTCATCTAGCAAATCATTATATGAATCACACTGTAATATTCATTGTAACCATCTTAAGAGTATAATTGAATTAGCCTGTGAATGACCCATGTGAAAAGTAGAAATAGTATTTTCTTCATCTGAATTTTGGTATAATACTTCTTCTTCATGGTGACTCCCTAATAGCTCATCACAGCATTCGAGCCAAGTTTCCTATCTCTGATAAAGGCCAACTATGATAGGCCTGACTAGTTTTAGCCCATCTATCATAACACAAAGGATGATTTGTATGTCTTGTAAGGTGATAGACATCTCTTCTACATATAGATGAAATGTGTTTATCTGTAGGGACCATCACTCCATTAATGATGTAATGAAATGATAGTCTAGTTTAATAAACTACAAGTGTCTAATATTATTCAAACATGTTAACTCCAATGCTTGTATGAGTCATGGACAATTCACAGGCCACTCCCTAGCCATCCTAAGATGATTAGCTGCTTCTAATATAGTACTCTACAAAGAAGATGCAAAAAATATGATAACACTTCATGTAATATATATTAAATATAACACCCAGGTTAATAAGTGTAAAATATCTGATCAAGATATGATGCTCTATGTGATCCACATAATACCGCAATACTAGATGGTAAAGACTCAGGAATAGATTGTGAGGCACCTTAATCTGTCATTCCACTCCATCGCCTACTCTTATGTCGTCACCTCTAGCTATGCCCTCAGATACCCTCAAGGACTTATAACACCGTTTGAGCCATAAAGATTCTCAATTCCTAAAATAATTTAGTTCACTTAAAAATTATTAAACATTACCTAATATTTCAAATGAACCACATTATTGATTCAATGAAAATACATATATATATATACAATTTCTTAGAACATTGACTGCTTCTATCTCCAGCAACGGTATGTTTTAGTCACAACCACAGACATCACTGCAAGCAAAATTATATTTTTTTTAATGTAAGAAAAATATCATTTAGACTAGCTAGAACTTGCAATGATTAATACTATAAGGCATACCTTCTATTATGTGGGTTATGATGGCATGTCACACTATTATGCTCAATAATTTTACAGATTTCACAGAGCCTGTTACTCCTGCTTCTACTCTCCTATAGTATTTTATATCTACTTGTGCATAGTCGGCCTACATGTCATCTAAAGTTGGTGCAAGGAGTGGTATAATACCATGTAATATCATATGGTTGCCATGTTTGCTTCTTCAGAATGACATGAAAGAAAGCTTCTTACATCCATTTGTATTTTTCTAACGTATAAAATCTTGATATAAAATATAAATAATCTGGTTGTTTAATGCTAAGTATAGTGATTCCATGGGCACATTGCATATAATATAACTATGGCCTACCACATGTACATAAGCAGATTTCTGATAAACATATATCAACTCTAAAAGCTCTCAATGACATATCAAAAACTTGATAGTCATGTGGGTTAATGCAAATAGGCTTGGGATATCTTCTTATATCTCACTCGGTTCTATGTATTGTTGATTTAACATGTGCGAAAGATGATTCATCTAATCATTGATCTGCATCATTCGAACGTCTATTGAACAAGCTATTAAGTTATAATATATTGTTAAGATCAACCCTTGAACTGGTAACCACGAGAACGTTTAAGGATCCATTGAAATACTCAGGTGTATTTGTTGTTAGGGATCCATATCTAAACGTATCATTGTGTCATAATGCCCACTTTGTAAAGTCATGTTCAATTAACCGCTGGACATCATCAATTTTAACATTTTTAATGTCATTCATGTATATAATAAATGCAGTAAAATTATATGTATTGTCAGCTCAATACATTTTATCACACAAGCATTCGACATCTGCTATTCCTATATGTTAGAGTGCTTTCTTAAGGTTTTCACATAGGTGATGCAGACAATATGTATGTATTACGCATGGAAAGATCTCGCGACAACCTCGGACAAGTCCTGAATGTTTTTCAAAAATAATATATAAATTCTAATGATTACAAATGGGTTATACTAGATCATGTAACATCTTAAGAAACCAAGTCCATGACTCGTTCGACTCAAACTCAACAATAGTAAATGTTAAAGGGAAGAGCCCATTATTGACATCGATTATGATAGCAACTAATAGAGTGCCTCGATATTTATCCAACAAAAAAGTGTCATCCTAACTTAGAACAGGTTTACAAAATATCTACAAAAAATGCTAGGCCCAAAAGTACCAAAAAATACTAATGAAGCGATTACTACATTTGACTCAATTCTATAATGGTAAGCCATTTCTCAATTCAAACATAGTTTGTATTACCTTGCATGCATCTTGCGTCCCAAGCTTTCACATTAGAAACTTTAATATTTAGTTTGGATTCCATTCTTCCAATGATTTTCCTAGGCTTTATGTCTAAGTGTTTGTGGATTAAAGGTGGTATATGATAACAAACAAGCTTTGATTATATGGTATATTATTAAGTGAGTATGAAATATTTGAAATACGCCATGCTCAACCAAACTATTTCATACTTGAAGCATTCAAATGCCATGGATAGGGTTGACTATGATTATCATGTTGTAAGCACTCGACTGATAATCTTTTCTTTTTTGATGTGATCTTGTAATATTCCATATTATTCAGTATAGACCAGTTGCTAAGTGCACATTGTAAGTCTGATTTAGTGGTGAAGATCATACCTATGACAAGGTCATTTGGAATGGACTCATTGATATTAATAGATATATTGACTAGTAAGCCATCGTAAGCATCAGATACATCTCATTCCTCCATCATCTTAACTTCATATCTCTCAAAATCAATTGAATTGTCACTTGATTAAATATCCATTGTTCATAATCACATCCTCTATTTTCTAAATGTGTGTTTATTGGTGCTCTTTCATCTTCTACTTCAGTTTCTTGTCTAGTATACGGATTAAATAAATGGTGTGGGAGAATATATTGTGAAGTAGTTGGTGCTTCAATGTAGTTGGGTTGAACACCTTGAAAGCTATATAGATAGGCTAGAGTAGATATGTTCCCAATGTACTCTAATTTAATATTAGATGGTAGACAAGTATTTAAATTACTATTTAGACAAACAAATTTGAGTGTATTTTACCTAAGGATTTCAATAGCATTGATGACATCATTTATTGGTTCATTCAATTGAATTGGTTCCATAATTATTATGAGTGTGATGTTCTTCTACTTCAACATAAACAATTATAGCTTTTTTTTTTGCTTCATCCAATAAAAAGAAGGCACAACTCTCATCGTCTTCAATACTTGTTGCAATATAACCACTACTTGTAGAAAAGTGATAAAGAATATTGATAATATAATTTATGAGTATTCTTAACTTAAGTTCTGATAGAGCCACCAGTTTTACTATTCAAAGTGAACAATTTTGCCCACCAACATAGATAGGTGTGAAATCACTGCTATATGAAAGATTTTTCCCTACTTTATATGGATGAATAAAGTAAGATTTATATTAAACTAGATTCTTAAGTTCTCTATGGAGTCAAGCCTCCATAGTTAATTATATCATAGAAATGAAATTTCTTAAGAATATTCTCGATTAAAGTAGACAATTATCATCTCTAAAGATTTCAAGCTTAGACTATCAAAGGATTGGTTATGTTTAAAAAATCGATTGGAAAAGTTTAAGGAGAAGACTTATTTTGGATTCCAATGGAAGGAAGCAGAAATGCTCATGATACTAGGAGACTTGGTAAGCATTACAATCTATCTTATAATTGAGCTTTATATATTTAAAAGTGAAGAGATTTATTTGAGTTAAATTTTATTAGATTGCCAAGGTTGTGAGAATGCCTAAGAGGTAAGGATTTATGATTGTAACCCAAAGAAAATAGCTACATCGGATCCTTAATCTATGATGCTTTAGCACGAGTTAAAGCATGGCCTAAATCTAAGTGACAGGTGGATATAAGGGTTTATCTCCACAAGAGAGAGTAAACCGTCTGACTTCTGGACTTATAATCACCTTGAGTGGCCAGCTAACTCCTCCTATGATTTTAAAATTATATAGTCTGGTCTTATGAATTTCAAGATAGCTAGGGTAGTTATTTAATTAAAAAGAGACTAAAGTCCTAAACTCACTCTCTAAGAGACTAGAGCATGAGTAGTATAAGCACACAACTTAATCTCTAAATATAAAATCTTTTGAAATTTTATTTTATTTTTGACACATCATTTATACCAAGGCTTTGGAATTTTAATATGCCTAAATGCATGATGAAAATTAATTGTTGGTCAAATTAAAAGAGAGAGGGTGAAGCTCATCAGGGGTTGCTCTCATAGGTCAAGCGGTCCCTATTGTGTAAGGACGGAGGCCCACATTTTGCACAAGTGACTCAAGATGATATGCATGATGTGAGACATACAACCATACTGCTAAATTGGTTTTAACTCTTTTAATTATCTTAACTATGTCTTATGCTTTATGATGAGATTATGAATTATTTAAAATTAAGTGATTTGTTGGATAGAAAATTTATTTTATCCTACCATATCCAGGCCACACATTAAAGCATCAATCATGAAAAAACTATGAAAAAGCAAGCCATTTCTAATGCACAATTTAAACAAATCACCAATCAATTTTATAATTACCATAAAAGAATAAGAAGATGGTGCAGTCGGGTACTGTAGTATAACCTGAAAAGAGAAAAGATGGGTAGCCAAGCTTTACCCTTATACAACCCAAAATATGAAAGAATAATTATAATTAGAATGAATACATGCTATGGGGATCTTCATTCTTCACCCTTCCATCTTCCTTCTTTTTTCTTTTAATTTGGTTTACTCCTTCTTTGATTTGGATGAGCTTACTTCAAAGGCATTACATGGCACCCTAGGATAAAGCCTTTGGCCACTGCTCATCCTAATCCCCCATAGCACTAATCTTAATTCTTATTATGAAATTGCATTCATATAGGAAAAATAAATCTAACTACACTTGCAAAATATGTTAGTTGAACATACATATAATCCCAAGCAGCTATGTATATATATAATTTGGGCTTAGCACCCTGCAATGGGTAACCAAGCCCACCTGTTGTGGTGTTTAATTTTAAAACTTGGTTGAAATTTTGAAAAATTGTATTATTGTTAGGACACCACATAGATCTACAGATATACTCATTAGGGTGATCAGGTGCGACATTGAAGAATGATGTACTATCTCAAGATATAGAAGTCACCATTATACAATGGACCTAATCACCTAATAAGGATTCCTAAGGACAATGACTCTTCAAATGTACTAGAGATCTTTCCCCTACTTTACATGATAAAGTAAAGTAGGGTTAATTTAAATCGGGTTCGTTAAATTCCCTATAGAAAAAGCCCTCATGGTTAATTACATATCTTAAGGAATGAGATTCCTTAAGAATACTCTATATTAAGGTAAATGATCGTTGTCTCTAAAGATTTCAAAGATAGGACTATCAACAAATTAGTTATTTTGAAAATCAAGTGGGATTGATCAAAAGGAGGGAGTTATTATCGAAATAAAAAGGAATATGAGTAGGAGATGCTCATGATACTAGGAAGCCTAGTGAGCATCCCAAACTACCCTATGGTTGGGCTTTATATTTTTGAAATTTAAGGAGAGTTAATTATTTGAGTTGAATTTTTATTAGAAATTTATGGCTTATAATTCCACAACATAAGATCGTAGAAAATGCTTAAGAGGTGAGGATTTATACTTGTAGCCAGCAAAAAAAAAAATAGTAACCTCAGATCCTAAATCTAGGGAGCTTTGGCGAGGGCGAAGGCACGACCTAAATCTAAGGTGAAAATGTATATATGGTTTACCTCCACAAGAGAGGATAAATCACTCATTAGACTACAACCTGAGGTGGTCACCAACTAACTCCTTATATGATTTTAAATACATGTAAGCAAGTTTTATGCTTTGCAAGATGGCTAAGCTGTTATTTTTTAGAAAGGAGACTAAATCCTTAAACACACTCCCTAAAAGACTAGATCATGGAGGGAATGAATAAATGACTTAATATAATGCAAATTTTATTAAATTTTATTTTTATTTTTAGACATTTTTATTTTACACAAGCTATGGGATTTTATATATCTAATGCATGAGAAATTGGTTATGGGCCAAAATCAAAAAGAATGATGTGTATTTCCACTATGGCTCTCAAAGGTCAAGCCATTTTCTCTAGCAAAGGTGGAAGCCCTCCAAGCAAGAGTGAAATAATATAATTTATGCATGATGTGAGACATATAACATCCAACTAAAGGGTTGCTAAATCTTTTATTATCTTGATTTATATCTAGGCTATAGGTGAGGTTATGAGTTATTTAATTTTAATTTTGAGTTAATTAATTGGATAAAAATTTATTTTTTCCTAAGAGTCTAATCGCATCCAGGCCATTCAACAATCATCAAGTAATTAAGAAACTAGAAAAATCATGTCATCCTAATTGCACAATCATAAACAAAATATCAATCAATTTATAAAAATTAGCAAAAGAATAAGAGGCCGATGTGGTAAGGCTCCAACGCACAAACTCAAAAAAGAAAATGGGTAGACGAGCTCTACCCTTATACAACCTGGATTACAAATGAATAATTACAATTTAGAAGGAATTCATGCTATGGGGGTCTTCATTCTTGATTTCTTCCTTTCTTCATTTCTTTCTTTCTTCATTTTGACTTGGGATGTAGTTTATTCCAAGACTTCACATGATACATAAGACAGTCTTATGACCATGTTCATCCTAATTCTCTCATAATATTCATTCAAAATCTTAATTGCAAAAATTACATCAAGAATGGAAAAGATAAATCTAACTAAACTTGCAAAATAGAGATTAGCTAAACATACCACACAACCCAAGCAGTTATATGAATAATTTAAACTTAGCACCCCACACATGGGTAACCAAGTCCACCTATCCTAATTTAGATTATGCTTAGGGGTATAAGCAACCTGTATAGTTAAAGCATTTATATTTTTATTACAGCACCCCTGAAGCACAAACCTTTCAAAAAGCATAATTAGGCTAATATCGGCCTAACATCCAGACTACGCACACCCTCTTACCCTAACATCCAGTCTAAAAATATTACATCACAAAATCGGGGTATCAAACTATCAACCTTCAAACGAGCTAGAAATGGTGACTGCTTTAATGTGTGTCATTTAAGGCTTGGCATGTCTTAGCAAGGTTTTAAGGTTGAGATTTTCTAAGTGTGAAGGATCTAATTTAGAGGGTGGTTTCATTTTAAGTGATTTAGTTGATTTGTCAATTTTAGTTAATGATTTGATCTGATTTGAATGAACCTACACTTAGTTACTAAATATTATGAAGAGAAGAAAAGAGAAGAGAACTTCTCTTTCATCCATACCTTAAGTAATTTCTAAGGTATTTTCATTAATGATTTTTCTTTAGTGAATATTTTAGTATGTGTTTTAATTAATCCTAAGTTTAGATTTGCTCTAAATGGTCCTATTCAATAAGAAAGGCATCTTAAGATTAATTAAGGTGGATTACTACCACATGACACACAATAATTTATTTCTTTCCACCATGTATAACATGCATATGAATGAACCTAAGCATAGCTATACATGCAATACAAATTTTAGTACACTTTGATGATGAATGCTAAGAGATATGATTTGAAAATTTGGAGGTTCCATTGATGCATATTTTTATTATGTAGAAAAAGGGGGATTTTTCATCCTTTAACATAATGTATATCCACATGTATAAAAGACATAAGTGAGTAGGGTGTCATTATTTTCTACACCATGGGCGTAAGGTAGGGGTGTGCATTTGATTTATTTGGATAGTTTGGATGATAAATTTTAAAAACTAATTGATTTTAGATTCTGAAAAATTAGATCAAACTGACCAAATAAAATACAAAACTAAACAAACCAAATAGCAATTTGGTTCAGTTATTTTTGTTTGGTTTTGAATAAACTGAAGTTTACTATATTTAAAAACTATTTGTGAAATTTATATTCAATATGTAATTTTTTGTATAATGAACATGCAATAAGTAAAATAATATATATGTATATATATATATATATATATATAATTAGAAAAGCAATTAATTACTTTCATGCATTAAAAATATTTAAATTTTATGATGGATGAAAAAAATTTACAAAGTAATGAATAAATTTGGTTTATTTGGTTCCATCCAAAATTTTATTTAACAAACCGATCCAAAAACCAAAAACTAAAGTTTTCACTAATTAAAACTAAAATCCAAATTACTAAGTTCAAAACCGAACCAATTTACTCAAAAACTTTGGTTCAGTTTAGTTTTTTGGTTAAAACCAAATAATGCACACCCCTAGCGTAAGGTACAAGACCTACTTAGGGCTACTTAAGACCTCGTAGCCTTGGGATGTCCAGACTAATATATCACTTTTCTTAAATATATGTAAATGTACAAAAAGAAATAAATGGATGAAGAATCATGCAAAAGATTTTTGTATTTGATTTGGTTGTGTAATTTACATGTGTAAATGTGAGGATCCTTCATTAGTCATAACATAGGAATGCATATGAATAGATTCATGTAAGTGTTATATTCTTTTCAAATAAACTATACACTTTGCAAATTTTATACAAGTCCATGTTAAGAGAAGAAAACAACATAAAAATACATCTTATGCTATAATCACATGCAAGCTTATAAGTACTTATAAGTAGCATCACTTCATTATAATCTTTGATTTATAAGTTTTAAAAATAATTTTTTGATTTAATAGTGATAATTTCCACTCATATTCTTAACTTTAGCCAATACATGCAATTTGACATAAAAAGAAACATTTTATTTAATTGATTTTTCAAAAGACATGAATGCATGATGTCATATGGCAAACAATATTTAGCATGCTTGGAAATAAATAAAGTGATGTAAGCATGTGACTTCATTCACCCTAATTAATTCTTAAAGATAATCCTATAAAATAAGATCATTTAAAGTGAATCAAAATTCTTTAAGAAAATTTTTATTTTTTAATTTGATTTGACTTAGGAAATGTGAAAAGAGTTTGCTGGTCCTAACCCATTTTCCCCATGTATGAATTGGTTTAGTTTAACTTTCAAAACAATTAGGTTAATTTTATATTTTGTTTAGGTTAAGGTGTGAATTAAATCCATTAATTACCCCTTACCTACACCACTTTAACATAATTAACCAAATAGTTATGAGCCAACATATGATGTGCAACCACATGGAATTTAAATCAGCAATGCACCTAAGAAATAAAGGGGCCTAATGCAATTAGCTCATAATTATTGGTTAATTAAGCTAAAAGGTTTAATTAAGTACTTTTATAATCATCTTACACATGTAGTTTGATTATAACTTCCTTTGAAGTCTCTTAGGTTATTGAACACCTAAGAATCTACCCTAGATTAAGTGATTAAGTTATGGAATAATTTGATTTTGAGCTTGGCTAATTAAGCCATTTAATGAAGTGATTAAGTCATTAATCAATTTACAAATTAATTAAGTGTTTATCCAAATGACATGAACTTAAGGGAAAAGATTGGAAAAGAAATCCTAATCTCATTCCCTAAGCCCATTCATTATTTCATGATGATTATCAAGCTTAAATAATGAATTTATCACTGTTTAATAGGTTAATTAATCATTTAATTAATTAAGAAGGTGGTTAGGATGAAACAAGAAATTCTCCTAATTAATCCAATAATAAATTCCAAAAAAATCATGGGAGGCAGAGGTCATCCCACTAATCAAGCTTAAGAAGTTTAAAATTAATTACTGAAATAATTAAGAAGTAATTAGCCTAATTACATTTTTAATAAAACTTAAATTGAGTTAAAACCACTATTCAAAATTAATTAATTTTAATTTTTAATTATTCTTCTCTAAATTATCTTTAAAATGGACTTGAGTTTGTATTTTTTAGATTTTTCTATAATTAGATTTTAAGAAGTTTTAGCATTAAAAATAAATTAATTAAGGCTAATTAACCCCTAATCCTATCATCCCACATGGCGGCTGATGCGGCTTTCCATGGCATGACGGGATTGTTTATTTAAGTTGTCACATCCGCGGATCGTCGATTACATGCTTTCCATGGGTCGTCCAATCTAAGATTGGACGGCTGTGATTAATCCCATGATTTAGGCTTAAATTAGAGGGAGATCTATCATAATTTAATTACAATTGTTTGTTCCAATCACGCAGAACGGATGGTGTGTGATTTGTCTTCTCTGGCGCGATGATAGACGAATGTCGTCCGTCGATCGTTGCTCGATCCGAGCTCACCCAAGCTCGGATGGAGTTCAAATTCAACCCACACTTTCAGGGAAGCACAAGCAAGGTATCCAACGATCAAGATCTAATGAGATTACAATTTCCTTTGAAAAGGAGCAAGCAATTTTTATCATAAGATTGATTTTTAGCAATACCTCACCTAAGTGCTTCCAATGGAGGAGATAGTGGTAGAGATGAAGCCCTATTGAAGATTTCAAATCTTGATTTGAAGTGGATGGATCAGTGCTCCCCTTCAATGGCAATCAGCTTTGATCAAAGTCCTCCTTTTCGTGGCTTGGTGACTTGGGAAGTTACTTGATTGAGGTTGACAAGGTCCCTTGATGGTGCTTGTAAGATTAATTTGGGTTTGGTGGAGAATTGGATGAGTTTGATCTTCACTTCACCTCCCCTATTTTGGCTTTGAGTAAAATTGAGAAGGAGAAATGAAGGAAGCTTGGAAATGGCCTTCAGAAGCTTAGGGATGCTTGGTTTCGATTCTAGAGCTCAATCGAATTTAGTGCTTTTGATTTGAGTGGGAATGAGGGGGAGTATATCTCCCCCTCTTTGGATTGGATGAAGACTAGAAATGCCATTTTTGATCAATGGAGGAGATTTAGTTCACGGTTTGGGCTATTTAGCATCCCATGTGATTCATTTTAGGTATTGGAGGGAAGGAGAGTGAGTGCCCATGTGCTAGGTGAGTGCATTTGGTATTCCAAGTGCTCAATTCCCATTGAAGGGGTTGGTTTGGCCTTGGGTTGGGTCATGGCCGACCCAAGGTCATTAAGTCATGTTCACCACCTCCCTTGGTGTCACTAGTAGGATGCCAAGTGGCCTTGAGGAAGAATATGACCAAATTCTAAGTGAATTTGGTCATAGGATACCCTTTGACCTAGGGGTAAAGTGGTTATTTAGCCTTGATTTTGATTTGGACAGATTTGAAATGATTCAAAAGTGGGTTGGGCCAAATTTCAAGTGATTTGGAGTTCATTTGGTTTGAATTGGTTCAACTTGACAAATTTAGGCCAAGTTGGGTCAAATTGAGTTAGGTTGACCAATTGGTTAAATTGGGTCAAACCAAGGTTAGGTCAAGTTCAAATGATCATTTGGAGCCTATGGGTATCATTGGTTTGGTTCAATTTAGTTTAGATTTAGTTTTAGTTCATTTAGGTTCATTTTGGTCAAATGGGTCAAGTTGACCAATTTGACCCATTTAACCCAATTAGGTTAGGTCAAGGGTTGGTTTAGGCTTGGTTGATCATTTGAAATATTTTGCAAGCATTGGTTTCAACCAATTTCAGTTTTCTTTGATTTCAAGTTATTTGATCTCTGTCAAGGGTCAATCAAGGGTCAGTTGACCAATTGAAACTCAAGTTCAACAAATTATTTAGAATGAATTTGACCCATTGGTTGCAATCAATTTGGCTTAGATCAAGAATTGACCCATTTTGACTTTTTAGGTCAACTTAGGTCAAGTGACCAATTAGGCTTGGTTTGGCTCAATTAATGGCTTGACATGGTTTCAATCAATTTGACAATAATGAATTTTGGCTAGTTTAAGTTTCATTTGGGTCAAATGTTGACTTGATCAAAGGCTAGGTTTGACTTGGTTTGACTCGATTTGAGTGATTGATCATCCTAGATGATTGTTGCTCACAATGTGAGGTTTAGATGGGCTTAAGCCGATCCAATTTGGGTTGAATCTGAACTTGCTAAAAAAGGGTGCTTTAGGTCACTTTGAGTCAAGTGAGCCTAAATGGGTCAATTGAATTGATCAAGGCTTGATTCAAGTTTGGTTGAACTCACATATGGACTTATGATTGAAATATAAATCCAATTGCAAGTGATTTGGAGTCAAATAGGTTTTGATTCATTTGACAATTTCAAGTTCAAAGGATGATCATGGGTTTGATTTGGGTTAGTTTGATTTTAGTCTGATGATTATAGTTTATGTTTATATTTGGGTATGTGATAGAAGGAATGATTGTTTGAAGAGAAAATCCAAGGATTTGATTGATTTGAGAATGGTTTGGCTAAGGTCAAGGATTTGACTTGAAAGGGTATAAGTTGGATTTGGATTTATGTTTTGAATTTAGTTTTGGTTATTTAAATTTATATTTCATTTATACTTGTGAATATAAATGAGAATATAAATGGGTTATGAGAAAATCTTTTGAGTTTGGAGTGATTTGAGCTAAGTCCATAAGATGAAATCAAAAGGGCTTAGAAAAGATTTTGGATTTGTAATTGATCATGGGTTTCAATTATTTGGCTTGGAATTGATTCATGATTTGGATTTTGGAATTGATTTATGATTTAAGAAAATCAATTGAATTGAAATTGATTTGAGATTTGAATTTGAAGTTTGGTTTGAAAGAAGGAAGCAAGGATTGGGCTCAAGCTACAGGGTAGGCAAGTCCTTATAATACCCCTAAGGCATAACCTATTCCTATGGCTAGCACTTCTAAGTCTCTAGGGTTAAGTTATGTGTTCACCTAATCACAAGAAGTGTATTAAGACTAAGGGACTCTAAGTGTCTAGAGGAGTCATATGTCTAAGATGAAGAAGTTGAAAGCTCAGTCCAAAAGTGAGGTCAACAAAGGGCGCCTAATAGGTGTGGTGTGACTAACAAGGCATACCACATGTATTGCTATTGACTGAGATGATCAACAACGTTCGAACGATCATAAGCACTAGTAGAAATGATCTACTCCTAAACTCAAGGTGCAGAAGAAATCAAGAGCTTGGTGCAATGCGACTCTACTTATGTCAAAAACATAAGAGAACGAAGGGAGAATCCACTAGAGACTGAGTATTTGAGACTTCCACTAGGGGAAAAGGCTTAAGTCATCCACTAGTGGATGGAGGTTGTGAAATGAGATGGGGGATTAGAATTTGGAATCCACTAGGGATAAAAGATGTGAACCTTCCACTAGGGGAACAGGTTTGGGTTGGATTGAATTTCTCCACTAGAGATTAGAAATTTGCATCTCATCGAGGAGAAGTGATTGATTTGATTGTTTTAGTTTGGATGGGTTGATTTTGTTTGATTTTAAATTTTGAATTTTGAGATGGACTTTGATTTGTGATGGACCGCAAAGTAGGGGCCATGTCACTTCACATTTACAAATTTAAAGGGTAGTCACAACCAGGTGGAGGAGGACTATCCAACCAAAGCCTTTTTTACGGTAGGAAGAAAGCATAGTAGACTTACATCCTCCAAAGTAGATCACCACTGGGTGATGGTTGGTGACACAATGAATCAAACCGAACTTTAGGTTGACTTTTGAGTGAATGCTATTGGGGGACTTAAACCAGCTCAAAGATAGTTAAAATTAATTTCATTTTAATTATTTTTGATGGATCCCATCAATTTGCGTGGACTGAACTGAGTAGGGGCCGTGTCAGCCTTGACCTACCTCAGATTTACCAATCCAAAGGGATAGTCTACCAACAATATGATAAGGCTATCCAACCAGAGGGGTTGCCTTTCAGTGTGAAGCGGTTGTACTAGGAAGAAAGTGTAGTAAACTTATATCCTCCAAAGTAGAGATCAGTCGCTGAGGTGATTTGTTGGTGAGGCAATGGATTGAACCCAATCTTAGGTCAATTAACAGTGAATGCCACTGGGACTTAAAGCTCAAAGATAGTCAAAATTAATTTCATTTTAATTATTTTTCATGGATCTCGCTTGCAATGGTCCAGACCGGTAGGGATCATGTTGACTTATTTCAGATTTACCAATCCAAAGGGAGTAGCTTCCCGACCGAGGGGAGAACTATCCAACCAAATGGGTGCCTTTAGATTTACAATGGCTAGTTCAGGGAAGAAAGCATAGGGACTCATATCTTTCTTTAACAAAAGACCACTGGGGAGACATATTAGTGAAGTAACATGCCAACACGACTCCATCCTCGGATGATCATGCTAGAAAGATTGGGTAGTAGACTTATATATTCCAAAGTGAAATGACTATCGGGGCAATCTATTTGTGGCAAAATAGATTGAACCCAACCTAAGGGTGACTATAGAGAGAGTGTTGACCCGAGGACTTATCTCAACTCAAGTGTAGTCAGGCAATTCCGATAGGGAGTTTTGATGACACTGCCCTAAAGATAGGATGTCTGCTTGGGAAAGGGTCTGCTAGGGGCCTGAATTCCTAATCCATAAGAAAATAAATTTGTTTGTTTGTTTATTTATTTATCATGGACCCTGTTGGTTTGCTAGAGATCATACTGAAAATGAGATGCTACCTATCTATTTATTTAAGTAGGGAAAATATGCATCCATTGAACAAATTCTCCAACCACATGGGTGACTACTAGGAAAGAGGGACTTTCCAATCCAAGAGTAACCCGGGTAGTGTCTAAATGGGGTTGCTAAGGACGTAATCCAAGTGCCTGCAGGGGAGGGGCCACTAAGGACTTTATCCAAAACCCTGAAAAGATAATGTCTATATGTATTCGGTGGCCAACTCAAGGAGAAAGCATGAGGAATCACATCCAAGAGTGGTGTATCCACCGTGAGTCAGATATCAAACATCAACCAACATAAAGTACCCGTCGGTTTGCAATAATTCGCTAGGAAGAAAGCATCAGGGACTCATATCCTTCTACAGTGAAATTGATTTCCGAGATAGTCTATCTTTGGCTCGATAGGTGCTATCCAACCTAAGGCGACTACTGAGTGAATGCCACTGGGGGGACTTATATTAACTTAGAGTAGTCGAGAGGAAAGGAACCATTGGGGGACTTATTCTAAACCTCAAATATACTTGACCTAGTCAATGCATGATGACTAGTTCAAGAAGAAAGCGTGTAGGCTTACATCCTCTTAAACAAAGTCAACATAAGGTAGCTTACTAGCTGCGTAGTGAGCTCTACCAAACTAGTGAGGCGCTCGTTGGTTTACAATGGTCTAGTAAGAAGAAAGCACGAACTCACATCCACTGACAATGACCAAGGACACACTAGCATGTCACCGACCCAGAGTAAAACTAGTGAATGCCACAGAGGGCTTGTTCCACATCAAAATAGCTCGAGATAAAAGATATGTGTTTGTTTGTGTTTGTGTTTGTATTTAAAGGAGGATAGGATGTCACTTGAGTTATCTTACACCTATCCTAAAACACACTTAAAAATTGATGGAATGGTGCCACGAATGACAATGTGACTCAACCAAGAAAGGATACGCTTCCCCAATATTCGGAATCATGTTTAATTTGTGTTTGTTGTGAAAAGGATAGATGCCTCTTGGGTTCTCTACACCTACCCTAAACACGCGTGGTGAGCAAGCAAGCAAACAATGTTTTGAATGAAGATAATATTTTGATGAATTGGAATAGAATTTTATGATAATTATTTTTAAACATGATTTTATGGGTAGTATTTATCCCATTAATTAGAATCCTTTTACAATCAATAAGTTGATAAGATCCTCCTTGGTAGGCCTTCTATGACAAAAAAGGCCTTCCAAGTGGGATCAAACTTGCCCCATCCTGGCAATTTTCTTAGAAAAGCTCTTGAAAAGCTCACTCTTATTGTGAGCTTGAATCATTTTGGCTTTGTATAACTCGAGGTTCCGCACGCCTGTAGCTGCTCTCCTCCAAACCTTCGATCTCTTCTAACCATAACGGCATTCTCTGAATTTACTACCCATTACCTTAGTGATGGAAGTTGCACTCTAATGGTAGAATGACTTCACCCATACACCAAGGAGAACGGTAGATTGAATTGGAATTTATGCGTGATGCACAAAGCTTCAACTAACTGCTCATGCCACTGTCGCTTCTTGTAATCGAGTGTCTTCTTTAGTATCTGAATGAAAGTTTTATTGAATGCTTCTGCTAGGCCATTTCCCCTAGGATAGTAGATGGTGGAGTATCTCCAATCTATACTATGTCTCATGGTGAAGCAATTGATCTTGATGCTTTTGAATGCGTATCATTATCGATATAATTCGAAGGCACAAACCTATATAATGATATGATTCTTGAAAAATTGGAGCACATACCGAGCTATGACCTCGAGTGGGATTGCCTCCGCCACTTGGAAAGTAGTCGGGCTAGATGAACTGATGACCCTTGGAAGAAGGAGGATCGATAGACCCACTACGCCCATCTCAACACTCAAATGGCCATGAGGCCAATGTAAGATGTAGAATGTGATGTAGACCACACCGTGCACGACATTGATGGCATCTCCCATGCTCATGCTATGATCATCAAGGCCTAGTATCCTACTCTCTGATCTTTGCTTTCATCTTCGACCATGCATGATAATCTAAATGTACCTCTATCATAATCTTACGGGCTTCATGTTTGTCTAAACAATGTAACCACATTTGATCAAAAGATCATCAACATAAAGTCCCATCCACGAGAGCATAGGAGAGGCTCTCTGCTTCAACTGACATCCCTGTGATTTCTCTTGAGGTAGTTTGCCTGTGTTCAAGTAATCTATAAATGATTACCTCAAATCCAGCTCCTCATCTTTTTTGGCAACGACAACCTCCCCTTAAAGAGAAAGTCTCTCGATAAGTTCAACATCAATAAGGGATAAGACTTGTCTATTTTGGACCTTATTGGAATGAAATCATCTTTCGAACATGCCAATTCCTTGGCATGTTTGGCCAAAGCATCTGTTATTGCGTTCTCTCCTTGAGGAACCTAATAGATGGTGACCTCAGGGATTTGGGCCAATAGCTTCATGGTGTACTCATGGTAGTGATGAAGCTTAGACTTTAAAACTTTATAGGACCCAGAAATCTAGTTGATGACCAGTTGAGAATCCTCGTAGATATTGATGCTTTTGGCACACACTGTAATATCTAACTCTAGACTGACAATCAAAGCCTCATACTTAGCTTCGCTATTGGTACATGGATTGAAAGTTAGTATGAGAATCTCATCACATCACGGATGGAGTTAAGAGAATGATTCCTACCCCAGCCTTTCCTGGAAGAGTAGATCGTGGTTCTTCTCTTTTGTGGAAGAAAGCCACACCATCAAAATACATCTCCCAACGGTGATTGCTAGTTGTTGACCTCATTTTTAGGATGAGCTCTCGACCCCTCTATCTTAGGCATAGACTCCTCTTAGACTTTAAGAGATCCTTAGTCTTAAGATGCATCTAGTGATTAGGTGGACACTCAACCTAGCCTTAGAGACTTAGAAGAGTTAGCCATAGGGATAGGTCATGCCTTATGGGTGTTAGAAAAATTTGCCTACCTTATAGCTTGAACCACATTCCTCACTTCCTTCCTTCAAGTCAAACTCTAAATCAACATCAAACCTAAATTGATTCCAGTCTAAATGATTTTCTCCAAACTTAAACCAATGCCACATTATTGAAATCCATGATTGAATTCCATGTTAAAATTCCAAATTCCAAATATTTCTTAAGTCCTTAATTTCCCTCCTAAGGACTAGCCTAAAATCATCTTCAAATCAATTCGAACTCATGAAATTTTCTCATCTCATTTATATTCTCATTTATATTCACATATATAAATGAAATATAAATTCAAATCAATCAAATCAAATCCAAAATTCAAATTCCTAATTTAAAATCCTTCTAAGTCCTTAATTCTCTTAAGGACTTAGCCTAAAATCATCTTCAAATCAATTCAAATTCATAAAATTTTCACAACTCATTTATATTCTCATTTATATTCACATATATAAATGAAATATAAATTCAAATCAATCAAACTAAATCCAAAATTCAAGATCAATTCACAAATCTTTCCTAAGTCGCCTTGACCCTCTCTTAAGGACTTAGCTTAGTTTATGTTCAAATCACTTCAAACTCATGAAATTTTCTCATGACCCATTTATATTCTCATTTATATTCACATATATAAATAAAATATAAATTCAAACAACCAAAACCAACTCCAAAATTCAAGTTCAAATTCAATCAAAATCTAACCTAAGCCTTTCAAGTCAAATTCTTGAACTTAGCCAAATCAACTTCAAATCAAGCTAAACTCTTGATTTTCCTTCATGATTCAATAAATCCTTCAATCATGAATCCAAATATAAATACAAACTTCAATCACTTAACCAAAACTCAATTCAAAAATTAAACCAAAATCCATTTCATGTTCACCATTTGAACTTGAAATTATCAAATGAATCAAAACCCATTTGACTTCAAACCACTTGCAAATGGATTTATATTTCAATCATAAGTCCATATGTTAGTTCAATCAAACTCAAATCAAGCTTTGACCAAGCCATTTGATCTACTTAGGTTCACTTGACCCAAAGTGACCTAAAGTACCCTTATGAGCCAAATTTTAATCCTAACCAAATTAGATTGAATCAAACTCACCTAAGCCTCTCATCATGATCAACAATCATCATGAGATGATCAATCACTCAAATTGGGTCAAACTAAGTCAAACCTAAGGGTTGACCAAGTCAACACTTAGCTAAAATGAAACCCAACATAGCCAAAATCCATCATTGGCCAAATTGATTGAAACCAATGATCTAAGTTCATTCATGATCAATGTTTGAACTTGACCAAGTCAACATTTGAGCCTAACCTAGCCCAATTGGCCACTTGACCCAAGTTGACCCAACTTGATCTAAAAAATCAAAATATGTCAAAAATTGATCTAAGCCAAATTGATTGAAACCAATGAGTCAAGTTTATTCTAAATCACTTGTTGAACTTGACCAAAGCCTCAATTGGCCAACTAGACTTAACTTAGCCCAGTTGACCTTGAACCCAACTTGACCTAAAGGATCATATTGAGCTAAATTCAAACTTAACTAAAATTGATTGGAAACAAAGATACCAATCCACATCATATGACCAACCAATCCTAAACCTACCCATGACCTAGCTCAAATAGGTCAAATGGGTCAAATTAGTCAACTTGACCCATTTGACCTAAATGAAGTCATATGAACCAAATTAAAACCTAAACCAAAGCCACTAAAATGATCATATAAACTTGACCCAACCCTTGGTTTGACCCAATTTGACTACTTGGTCAATTGACCAAGTTGACCCATTTTGACCTAAATGAGTCAACATGAGCCAAAGCACATCAAACCAACTCCAAATTCAATGAAACTTGGCCAAATCTATTTTCTCATCATATCAAACATACCCAAATTGAAATCAAGATCAAATGACCATTTTACCCCTAGGCCATAGGGTAAATTTTGGCCAATTCTGCTTAAAATTTGGTGAAATTCTCTTCATACCCACTTGGCACTCTCCTAGTGGATCAAGTGAACACGGGGGAGGGTGATGCACCAAACCCAATGGGTTTGGGTTAGCCCAACCTAGCCTAATGGCCAAATCGACCATGTGCATGGAAATGGCCACATGAGAAGCCTTCTCCTAGTCAATTGAAGCACAGGGGAGTTCACCATTCCACTCCCTAGCCAAAACTAAATTCAAGGACATCCTAAACGACCTAAAAAACCCATGGCATATGGTCAATTGATCAAAATGGCATAATCCTTCTCAGCCATTCGATTGCCAAAGGGGAGATATACTCCCCCTAATTCAATTCAATTTTCACTTCCCCTTTATAGATTGAAGCATAGAACTCAGAGAAGCCTTAGAGAGACTTCCGAAGCTTCCTAGAGAGGGTTTGAAAATCTCCATTCTTGATTTTCATCACTTGAAAATAGGGGAGCCCCGCCGAAATCCTGATTTGCTCTTCACTCATCCTCAGCCTAATTCCCTTTGTAAGCACTCTTAGGGAGCTTAATTGAGCTTGCCAGAAGCTTCATACAAGTTCTTAAAGTAAGGAAGGAGTGCCCTAGATCAAAGTCGAGCTCAAGTGCAAGTGGAGTTGGTCCATAGAAGCCTCCACTTAATTTAAAGAGCTCAAACTTTAGCAAAGCTTCCTCATCCATGAATCAAGCGGATCACCTCAGGTGAGGTTAGCCATTTTTTGAGCTTAAATTTTAGAGCTTTGTGAAAGAAATTTCATGGCATAGGATTTTGGCTGTTAGATGTGATATAGGATGCATGATGAAGGTGTGGGCCAAGTTCTAGCCCAATTCGAGCTCAATCAAGCTCGGATCATGGCCTAGAACATGGATGGATCCCATTTCCTACAGGGAATTGCGATGGATCTTTGGTCGTCCATCCATGCATTTTGGATGGATGACTGAGATTGAAATGTGTAATATCCATAATTCCCTCCCTCAGATTTGCAACTTTAATCATAGTTGTCCGATCTTTGATCGGACGGGTAAGGAGAAAGCGCGTAGCGCTGCTGCCATGCAGTGCTACGATGTGATGGGTTAAGTAGCCAATCTTGTTGTGCCACATGTAAAGCACACACCTGCGGACATGAGAATTAATAATAATTAGGGTATTTAATTTTCTAATTAATCACCTAAACTTCCTAAATTCATATGTGAACATAGAAAAATTAGAAAAATATGAAATAAATTGCATATGAAAGATAATTGAACATAAAATATTCTAAAATTAATTTCAATGGATTTTAATTGTATTTTTCTCTGAATTTAAGTTTTATTAGGAATGTTATTTTGCTAATTACCCTTTAATCACTCCTCTGATTAATCCCAAACTTTTTCTGCTTAATTAGTGGGATGACTCTTGCCTCTCCTAATTTTCTTGGATTTATTGGTGGCTTAATTAGGAGAATTGCTAGTTCATTCTTTAATCACTCACTTAATATAATTAAGCTTAATTAAGGGTATAATTAGTGATTTAACCCTCTGATTGAGTCAATTAAGTTTTGATTAACTAATATAAGATTTAGGGAATAATTTTGAGATATTTTCCTTAAGATATTCCTTGAACTCCTTTCATTCCTTAATCCAACCTTAATTAAGGGTTAATTCACTAATTATCCCATTAATTAATTTCATAAAATTCTAAAACTTTCCAGAACTTAATTATCCATCTTGGGTAGATACTTAGGTGTTCAAGAGCCTAAGTATAATTAAGAAATCAAAATTCAATGCACATGTGTGAGGAATGTTTTGAAATTACTTAAGTTAAACCCTTTAGTTTAATTAATCATTAATCATTAGCCAAATTGCATTAGACCCTTTTCTTCCTAGGTGCATTGCTGATTTAAATTTCTTGTGTGATTTATGTTATCTCATTAGCTCATAATTATTTGATTAACTATGCTAAGATGGTGTAGGTAAGGGGTAATTAACATGCTTAATTCATACCTTAACCTATGCAAATATAAAATTGAACTAATCATCTAAAAATTAAACAAAAATATCAAACACATATTGGAATGGGTTAGAAACAACAAACTCAATTTACATCTTTTAAATTAAATTAAACTTAAAACAAAACCAAACTTTCTTTAAAACATAATTTGATTTTCTTTAAGCTTTCTTATTTCATAAGATTGTCTTTATGAATTAATTAGAGTGAATGTTTTTACATGCTTTCATTACTTTAGTTCTTTTCTAAAATGCTAAATGTGTGTCAAATGATTTCATATATTCATACTTTTCAAAAATTAAATTCAAAATGAAAATGTTTCCTTTATGTCAAATTGCATGTATTGGCTAAAGTAGAAATATGAGTGGCTATTATCACTATTAAATTCCAAATTATTTTCAAAAATATATAAATCACAAAAGTGCTAGTCCTCCTCTCTTTTGGTATAGTTTTGAATAGGATTTGGCAAAGTGAATAGTTCATTTTAAAAGAACACAACACTTGCCTAATTCCATTTTCTATTCATTCCTATGCTCTGAATTAAGAAGAACACCTACACTTACACATATAAATTTCATAAACAAACCAAAAATAAAACAAATTCAAACTTTTGCATCTTTCTTTTTCATTCATTTCTTTTGTACACATGCTTGTATATAAGGAAAGTGATATATTAGTCTGGACAACCTCAGGATTGCGAGGCTTTAAGTAGCCCCAAGTAGGTCTTATACCTTACACTCCTAGTGCTAATAATGATGTCGTACTCACTTATGCCTTTTACACATTCATATGTGTATGTGAAAATTGGATAAGAAGCTCCTTTTCTACTTAATGAAATCATGCATCATAAACATTCAAATTTTCTTAAGTAAATTATTTAGCATGCATCATAAAGTGTGCTAAACATCCACATTTGGTATGTATAGATATGCTTAGGATTCATTCATATGCATGTTATACATGTTGGGAAACAAATGAAGTTATGTGTGTTTTATGATCTTAACTCACTTTATTTAATCTTAAAATGTCTTTCTTTTTGAATAGGTTATTTAGAGTTCATCTAAACTTAGGATTAATTAAAACACATAATAAAATATTCACTAAACAAAACTAAAACATGAATCCACTTTAGAAATTACTGCTAGAAGTTCTCTTCTCTTCCCTCTCTTACAACTTAGTAATTAATTGTAGGATTCACTTGAACCCAATCAAAATATAAAATAAAATCAACCCAAAATAACTAAACCACTTAAATCAAACCCTCCTCTAAGTTAAACATTCTTCACACTTAGAAAATTCTAACTTAAAGCCAAGTGACCACACAACCTAAAGCATACACTTTAGACTAAATCATCACTTCTAGCTTTAGGTTAGGGCGGTGCATGGTTTGATGTGTGCTTTTATTTTGTGATATATGTTTTAATTTGGATGTTAGGGTGAATGTGCGTTGAATGAATAATAGGATGATTTAGTCTAATCATTATTTTATAAGAGATTGTGCTTAAGGGGTGCTGTAATAAATAAAAATATAAATGCTTTTGTTGTATAAGTGCTTATACCCATAAGAATAATCCAATAGGCCAGGTGGACTTAGTTGCCCATGTGTGGGGTGATAAGTCCAATATACATGCTTGAGATTTGTGTGGTTTGTTTAGCTAATCTCTATTTTGCAGGTGTTAGCTCGATATACTCTTCATTTTCATGTTTTTTTGCAACTAAGATTTTGGAATATTTGTTATGGGAGATTAGGATGAGCATTGGTCATAAGATCTCATCTTATGCACCAAGCCTTGGAAGCAACCACCTTCCAACCATCCAAAAGAAGGAACCAAAGAAGAAAGAAGAAAAGAAGAATAAAGAAATGAAGCTTGAAGACCCCCATAATAATGAATTCCATGCTTAATTATACTAAGTTCATTTGTAATCTGGGTTGTATAAGGGTAGAGCTCGACTACCTAATTTGTTTTTGATTTTGTGGTGCCCAACCACAAATGACCTTTTATTCTTTTGTGTTAGCTTTATAAATTGATTGATGATTTGTTTAGCTTATGCATTAAGATGACATCTTTTTTCTAGTTTCTTCCTTGCTTGATGTATGGCCTGGATGTGGATTAGGCTCTTAGGAAAAAAATAAATCTTATACCAAATTTAATAATTAAAAAATTAAAATAAAGAACTCATAACCTTACCTAAAGCTTAGGTTAAAATCAAGATAAAAGAATTAATAACCCCTTAGCTGGATGAGTATTTCTTTTATAATATCATGCATAAATACATATTATTTTCACTCTTGATTGGAGGTCTTCCACCTTTACCAGAGAAACTTGGCTTGACCTTTGAGATCCATGGTGGAGACATACCTCCTCCTTTCTCACTGATTTTGGCTAATAATCTTACTTCTTATGCATTTGGCATATGAATCCTATATGCCTGAGTCAAATGATTGTCCAAAAATGAAAATAACATGTAATATGATTTGCATTAGATTTAGGTCATTTGAAGCATACCCTTACATAATCTAGTCTCTTTAGGGAGTGAGTTTAAGGACTCAATCTCTTTCTAAATAAATAACAGCCTAGCTATCTTACATAAAGCATATGACTTGCCTACATGAATTTAAAATCACAGGAGGAGTTAGTTGGCGCCACCCCGTGCTTGTAAGTTCACAATGGTTTTCTCTCTTGGAGACAAACCAAATACCCATCTTGCCTTTAGTTGTGCTTTGGCCCCTCATTAAAGCTCCCTAGATTTAGGTTCTGAGGTTGCTTCTCCCTTCCATGAGCCATAAGCATAAATCCTCACCTCTTTAGCATTTTCATAATCTTGTGTTATGGAATCATAAATCCTAAACTTCTAATAAAAAAGTCAACTCAAATGAATAATTCAATTTTAAAAATATAAAGCCTAACCGTATGATAGTTTGAGATTCTTGCTAGGTTTCCTAGCATCGTGAACATCTCCTACTTATCTTCCTTTGGCTTTGACAATAATTCTCTCTCTTTGATCAATCTCATTTGATCTTCTGAAACAAACTAATCGATTGATAGTTCTACCTATTGAAATCTTTGGAGATAATGATCATTTACCATAATCAAGAGTATTCTTGAGGGATCTCATTCCTTAGGATATAATTAACTATAGGGCTTGCCCCTATAGGGAACTTAATGAACTTGGTTTAAAATAAATCATAGTTTACTTTTCCATGTAAAGTAAGGGAAGAATCTTTGGTACCCATGCAGACCCATTATCCTTAGGAGTCTTTATTGAGGTGATTAGGTCCATTGTAGAGTGGTAATTTCTATCTTTAGAGATAGTATACCTCTCCTCAATGTCATAATTGATCACCCTCAATAAGAACATTTGCGGATCTATGTGGTGTCAAAAATTGCATAAAAAGAAAAGTATATTTTGATCTTCATTTTATCCCGCATAGAGTGAAGATGGAAGTATATTTCAATTCTTTAGAAATTACATCATAAAAAATTTCACTACACTAGTGTCCCCTAAGTTCATGATTTGTTCATCGGGGAGGTCTTCACTAAGCGGGGAATCAATAGGAAGTGGGTGTGATGCTAAGAAATCTACTAGTGCCTGTCTTTTTACTACATGGAGGGGTACGAATGTAATATCAAACTACAAGAGAATCATGGACCAACATGCCAACCGTCCGGATAACATCGGCTGTGTCATGAGATACTGTAGTGGATTGATTCTTGAAATCAAGTTCACTTATGAGAAATGTATATAATGCCATAGCTTTTGGGATGAAGATTAAAATAGCAATGTTCTCAATAGGTGGGTAGTTTCTTAGAGGATCACGATGGTGAGATAGTAGAGCATTCTCCTTCCTTCTCATTGGTTTGGGCCAACAAAGTGCCAGTCATCCAATGTAGCGATTATAGAGGATAAGTGGCTTGCAGATAGGGGATCTTGCTGGCGGCTTCACCAAATATGATATCTTCAAAAGCATCACACTTCCACTTGAACTTAGCATCCTTTTGATAAGTTTGAAAATGGCTTGCATCTCGATAGATTAGAGATAAAGCATCTTAGATATAAACTATCCTTGGAAATGATCGAGTTGAGTTAAACTTTTAGGGGTGGCATTTTAAGATAGCTTTGATCTTTTCGTCTATCTCTATTCCCGGTGTGTACAACAAGGAACTTCGCTACTCAAATGCACACTGGGGGTTCATTTTTAGGTTGAATTATCTTAATCGTTCAAAACTACTCTCAAGTCAAAGAGATGGTCTTCCTTTTCTTTGCTTTTGACTACTATATCATCAACATAGCATTCAACTTGATGATGAATGAGTTTGTTGAAGATCTGAGTCATGGCTCATTGGTATGTAGCACCGACATTTTTAAGGCGGAAAGGCATGACCTTATAACAATAGATTTGATCGGGGTTGAAAAGTGTTTCTTTTTCCTCGAGCATCTTAATTTGGTTGTAGCGGATGACCCATCCATAAGGAGAATATTATGAGATGAGGCAATGTCCACCATTAATTCTAGTATAGGAAGTGGAAATTCATCCTTAGGACATGGCTTATTTAAGTCCCTAAAATTGACAAATATTGGCATTCTTTTTCTTTGACATTGGCTAACCAAGTAGGATATTTTTCTTCCACGATGAAAACCATCGATCAATTTCTTGACTTTGAAATGACATTGTTCAATTTAATCGCATGTCTAGGAGCTTGCTTGATAGGGTTAGTGTTAGGGTTTTGCTAGTTGACTATGTTAGAGATAATCGCATCTCTTCATAGCTCCATGCAAAGAAATCTTAAACTCTCAATAGCCTAACTAAGTCATTAGTTTCTTCTTCATTCTGAAGCGATGTATGTGGGTGTGATCTTCTTACGTCAGGTTGATTTCTTTGAGCTTGTCAATGGTTGAATGAATTTCCTCTTCAGATTCTAAGAACACATCTTCATAAGAGTTAATATGGTTTGAGAAGAACCTATCAGACTCCAAATGATTGGTGACAACTAGTATTATTATCATCATAACCTTATCGAATCCTAGTCTATCTTGATGTATCCACCCTTTATTGTTCCAACTTCTCAAAATACTCTGACCTGTGCCTGGACCATGTATAAGGAATCAAACTGTTCTTTGCAAGATTATGAACACAAGGCGAGTACCAATCAAAAGGTAATTCTATTAAATCTTTATATGAATTACTCTTAAGTTCTACATCAGTTTTTATACTTAAGGATGATGATCCCAATAGAAATCTCTTTGGCTTAACGTTCATGGAAGACCTAGGGGCTTCCTTAACTACTAAACTTTCAACTTTTTTAGAAGAAAGTGAGGTTAGAGCTAAGTTCCCAACTATCTCTAATAGTTTTACATAATCGATTCAAATACATTCATGCTTTTCTTAGAGGCTGTCTTCATCACTATCAGCTCAGTGTCACCTCAATGAAACTGAGAGGGGTTGGTGGTATGCTAATCACATATCATCCATGGATTCTATGTGAATAGCGGGTACATGAACTAGCGGAACATAGCCCTTGTTGGGCGCCAACTAGGGGTCTTCCACTCTGGAACCGCCTCTATCCCTCTGCAGTGGAGGTCGGTCATCTACCCATATGTCCAGTATGATGAGAGCGTGGGTGGAATGTAACATCACACCTCTTCCTTGGTGTCCCTTTCGTTCACTTTTCTTTCTTCTTTTCTTTTCTTTTTTTTCTTTTCTTCTTTTCTTTTTTTTTATTGAATTTTTGGCCAAGTTTGAGAATATGTTTTGACTTTGAGGAAGATAGTAGGTCATCTTCATATATCTTGAACCTCTAACTAAAAATGGCTTTTCATCTCCTTTGACATAGTATTGATTCCATCTCTGAACTTGATGCAAATGAAGGGAGGATGGAATCATCTTGTTACAGTGTATCCAAGGCCTCTACAAGCAATGAGATATATTTGTTATATAGAACTTGCTTGGTCTTCTAGTCACCTATTTCCAAAGGTATACTATAGCCTAAATCTCTCATCTTGTCCATTGAATCCTCTCAACATCATATCTCCGCTTAGAGATGTCAATCCTCAAATAGATGGTTTTAGCTCATAATATTCATTGATGCACCTCGATTAACTAACACCTAGAAAGTTTGAATCTACCCATATCTAGTGTGATGTAGAGGGGATGATTGTGCTCCATGTCCCCAGAAGAAAGTCTTCATTGATGAATGTGACTCCACAGGCTTCTTTTGAATATCCTCTCCACAAGGTCGGTGAGCTAAGCATATCTAGATAAGGCCTTGATTAATGATTCTCTCATCTCTTTGGATAAGACAAGGGCATCATATATGCTTATAGAACTTTCTTAGGTGCGAGGACATTGTAATCAACTTTGGTGATCCCACAAGCATATCCATGTGGAGCATCTTGGAGGGGCTTCTTGCTATTTGGTACCAATGACTTATTTTCCCTTATCTTGAGGTGCTTAGAGAGGTAGAACTTGCCACTATGGAGGTTAACTTTGGTGATCTCTTATGGCGTTTAGTGGAAGATTACACCCAGCTCACTGCTTCTCCTATGGGACCCTCAAATCAGATGATTCCAAGTCTATCTCAAGAGGTGAACCCATAGTATTCAAGGAAAGTCCATCTCTAAATTAGAAGAGGATGATCGAGTTGTTATAATTATTAAGACTTGAAGAGTTTTTAAGGAGTAGAATCGATAACCCATTAGTGACAATGTAATTCAAAAACTTTATTTTTCTTTTCTTGGATTTAAAGGAGGTACATAGTAGAAATCTAGTAAAGTAAGGGTGAGGGATTTGATGCCCTCATATGTTGATACAAGATGTCTACTAGAAGAAGAGCTAGCTAGTGTCGAATGAAGTAGTCGCAATGGTGGAATGGAGGTGGGCTCATCGGTGGTTGCTTGGCTATCCCAGCAAGTATGGCTTCTGCTTCTTTTAGCTCTACTTTCCCAAGTTGTCTTTGGCAACTTGCAAACCTTCCTTGATGTTGGAGGTTAGCACCTCGAGTAAGGAAAGTTTCTTGATTTTGAAATAATCTTTTTAGAGGTTTGGGATAGAGATATCCCAACCTTCTTTTATTTTGAGAGGATCACATGATCCCCAAGGATTACCTAACTGGATGGTTGTTCTACTAGATATTCCTTAGGGATAACTATAGTGCCCGACTTGTAGCTATGCTCAAGCCAATCCTTAAATGTAAAGCAATCCTCCAAAACATGGCTAGCATGCGGTGGTAGGGGCAAAAGTTAGGATCATTACTCTTGCCCACTTCCTCCAGCTTTCTAGGCTCGGGTAGCTGGAAATCAAGTTTCTTTAAGAGGTTCTTAAAGATTTTTTTGACTACCTCCCTCTTAAATGAATAAGGTTTGTTTAATTTATCCAAAAGAGTAGGTGGATGGTAACTACCTGGGGTATGTATACCTTGTGTGAGTATATGGTGAGGAGAGGCAACAAAGGCCATGAGGCTACTATGGTGGCTGATGGCGAGTGGTGGTAAGAGTGGAAAATGATGGGCGAGGTCTCTCTTGATCCTGGCCGTTGCTTCCCCTTTTGTCCAATCTTCTACTACGGCTTCTTTTCATAAGCTTTTCATGACTTTGGCTTTGATGATGATCTTGAAAAGGCAATAATTTGGCCTCTCCTTGTAGACTAGCCACCTTGTTGATTAGCTCAAATGTCTTAATGGTAAAACCTTTAAGCATGAAGGCAATTGACCATGAATATTCTTTAATAGAATTTCAATAATATGTTGTTAACATTGCGGTTGCATTTAATGCAAATTATGCCATCTAAGAATATAATCAATGAGGGACTCAGGTATTGTTGAAGCACAGATACCTTACCTTTGTTGAGCTCTCAAACCTCTTAATAAAGAGTTTGCTCAACCAAAAGTCTTCAGAATCATTGGGAGTTTCGTATCAATCAAAGGCTATACCCACTAAATTGACAAGAGAAGAACAATAGTGCATTCACCCGCATTGCGTAGCACTGAAGTGCTATATGTTGGCGTGGGTTCCCATCAAAACTCTTGAAAGAAGGAGGCACAAAACCCTTAGGATATTGGATAGCATTGAATTCCTCTAGGTAGGGTCTACCTTTGGAATTGATGAACCACCTCGGGCTTGCATGCTTCTCTCACTTATTTCAACCATGAGTTTAATATCTTTTTTCTTGTATGGAGGTACTATCCACTACCTTCCTATACAAGCTAGTGTTCTTTAGGAGGAACTCTTGGGTTGATCCAAGACATGCAACAACTTCAGGGCTAGTCTCCACAATGGTAGGATGTGTCAGGGCTTGATTTTGAAGTGCTAAAACTATAGCTAATAAATCTTCAAGCCTCTTTCCCATCTATCAATCACTCATCCTTGTTTGAGTTATTGAAGGAGGTGTTGGGTCAAATAGGTTGTCATCTGTTCCAACACCTTCCAAACTCGTGATCTCGAAGGAGAACCCTAGTATCAACCATATGCACTCTGAAGTCTTCCAACAAATCATCTTCATTGGGATCAAAGCTAACCTTCTCTCTTGAGGTTAGACCAATCATACCCTAGATTTCCTTCTTCTGAGATGTTGTGCTACGATATTATCATCAGGAGCGGTCCAACTATGCGAGCACAAATGATTGTGGTGGTGGGATCATGCTCATGACAGAGATACATCTACCTCCCTACCGAATGCTAATTTGTGAGGCTATGCTCACTAGAATACATGCTGTGGTTTGTCACTTGTATGGGTGGAGTCTACTCTGAGGATCTATGCCATGGGATAATGGAACTATCTCCTTCTCCTCTATTACTTTATCCATTATCTACTTTGGTGGTGGTGTGATGGCACGACTACGATGGTATGGTCACTCCCTTCTTCACCATAATGAAGTAGGAGGTCAAGAGAGCTCACCTCACCTCAATTGGTGGAGTAGATGAAATGGGATCCCTTGGCCATAGGATCACCAGTGGGGCTTTCTTTTCCCCGATGCCTTCATGGCTTTAGATGGAATTATGGAAGATGGAACGTGATGGCATGTGGAGTGAGTAGTGTGATGGAGCAACACCGACTCCCTGTGCAGGCTCTCCTCCATGATGGGTAGTACGATAGAATACTATCAATGTGATTGGCGGGTAGCGTCGATCGAGGAAATCATGAGGGTGGAGGTTCTAGCACGGCATACCTTCACCTCTCTCTCATAATATGATACATGGGCCTCTCAGCCCTCTCACGATGGATGCTGCCTGTGAGGTAATTGATCATAAATCAAATTAGGCACGGACTCGGCATCTAAGCCCACCAACCGCACTGTCCAGGTTAGCATATGACCTCCCTATCTCATAGGTGCCTCATAATGAGCTACAGTGGAGGTGACACGCAATCCTCGACATCTTCTCCATGGAAAGAGGATGGAACTTATTCGCATAGAGGAGAAACTACCTGGTGACTCCTCTACAATGTGAGAGTCTCCATCTCTTGGTATGCGCATGATGTTTGATCTTGTGGCTCTTATTGTGTTGAGTTACATGGGTGGGCAACAGGGGAGAATTACCTCAAAGGTAGGGAGACTATCCCAAACCAGGTAGCCTTCCCCTTAGAGGAAGCCGGTGAGTGGGTACTAGCATCTTGGGGGTGATGAACAAGCATGCTTTGGAGGCTAGGCTGTGAACCTCACGCCTTCCTCTTTTGTGAGGGAAATTCAAAATCACGAGGCATCTCAATGGATGACTTCACACGACCACCATTCTATTGAGGTGAGGGTTGCCCCTCACAAGTAATCTAGCCCCCAAATCCTACCAAAGTGTATCGATGAGCAAAATCAATTTGGTGGGAGGCTGGCCATCAAGGCCAAATCCATCCCAAGGAAAAGTGAAACAAGCATCCATTTGCATTATCTTGAAAAGTTGATTGAAAGCGGAACTCTGCAATTATTGGAAACAAACTCAAATCATATTTTCAATTTTTGGTCTTCTATTGATTTTTTGAATTTGATTTAGAATTCAAGACCACACTCAACAATTTGAATATGTTAAGTGGGGCTCGTTGAATTCAGGAGAGAGATTTTGAAAGAATTGGAGAGGAGATTTTGAGTTTAGAATCCACTTTGAACAAATGTGTGTATGTTGAAAATGGGTTCAAATATTTTGAAGAGATTTTTGATGCTTCCATTGGTTCATATTTGAATTTGATTTTTATGTTTGGGGATCCTTTATTTAATAAATTTGTGTATTTTAAATAGAGGATCAATTGATTTTTTTGGGATTACTCACTTAGCAATTTTGGGTATGCTAAATGAGATGTTTGAAAATAATTTTCTTCTTTTGTTTATTTTCCCATGATGTGAATCACGTGTGAATTTAAAAATGGAGTCTTTTATTAACAAATTTGTGTATGCTAAATAAAGTCCAAATATTTTTGTATTGATTTTTTGAAGATGGGACCTTTACTTAGAAAATTTGGGTATGCTAAATAAAGTTCAAATGTTTTTGTTTTGATTTTTTTTTGAAGATGAGACATTTACTTAGCAAATTTGGGTATGCAAAATAAAGTCCAAATGTATTTAATTTTTATGTTTTGATTTTGAAAAATGAGATCTTTACTTAGCAATTTTAGGTATGCTAAATAAAGTTCAACCGTGTTTTGATTTTGATTTTTGAAAATGAGGTCTTTACTTAGAAAATTTAGGTATGCTAAATAAAGTCCAAATGTGTTTTGAATTTTGATTTTTTTTTTGAAAATGAGATCTTTACTTAGCAAATTTGGGTATGCTAAATAAAGTTCAAATGTGTTTGATTTTTAAAAATGATCTTTACTTAGCAAATTTGGGTATGCTAAATAAAGTTCAAATGTGTTTTACTTTTGATTTTTGAAAATGAGGTCTTTACTCAAAAGTATGCTAAATAAAGTTCAAATGTGTTTGATTTTTGGTTTTGATTTTTGAAAATGGGATCTTTACTTAGCAAATTTTAATATGCTAAATAAAGTTCAAATGTATTTTGATTTTGATTTTTTTTTGTTGAAAATGAGATCTTTACTTAGCAAATTTGGGTATGCTAAATAAAGTTAAAATGTGTTCTGATTTTGATTTTTGAAAATGAGGTCTTTACTTAGAATTCGGGTATGCTAAATAAAGTTCAAATGTGTTTGATTTTTGTGTTTTGATTTTTGAAAATGAGATCTTTACTTGGAAAATTTGGGTATTCTAAATAAAGTCCAAATGTGTTTTGATTTTTGTTTTTATTTTTGAAAGTGGTGGTTCTATTTGACAAATGTGGTATGTTAAATAGACTCCAATTTATTTTCAATTTTTCTTTTTGAAAAATAGAACTCTCATTTGACAAATTTAGGTATGTCAAATGAAATTCCAATGTATTTTGATTTTTATGATTTCTGCAAAGGGGATTTCCATTTAACAAATTTGGGCATGTAAAATGGAAGTTAGTCATGTTATATTTTTTGAAGATGAAATTTTTGTGTATGATTATTTCTTTTTTAAAAGAAGGGAATTATAATTTAACACATGTAGAATGTGTTGAGTGGAATTTCAAGTGGTGTGATTTTGTTTGAAAATGAAACCTCCATCCAACATATTTGGATATTTTGAATGAAGAGGCTTACCTTCAAATTTTGTGCTTTTTGAAAGATGATTTTGATTTTATTTGGAAATGAAATCTTCATTCAATAAATTTGGGTATATTGAATGAGGATGTTTATATGTGCTTTCTAAAAGATGATTTTGGTTTTATTTGGAAATGAAATCTTCATTCAATAAATTTATATTATGAAGGATGATGTTCATATGTGCTTTTTAAAAGATGATTTTAATTTTATTTGGAAATGAAATCTTCATTCAATAAATTTGAGTATATTGAATGAGGATGTTCATTTGTGCTTTTTAAAAGATGATTTTGATTTTATTTGGAAATGAAATCTTCATTCAATAAATTTGGTATATTGAATGAGGATGTTCATATGTGCTTTTTGCAAGTTGATTTTTAATTTTGATTTTTGAAGAGATCCTACATGTAATAATCTTGAAGATTGTTAGATGAGGTTGAGTTATATATATTTTGTGAAATATTTTGTGCAAAGATTTTATTATGTGAATTTTGGAAAAGTTCTTTTGAAAAGTGATATTTTTATGAGGGATTTATTCTTCTTATTTGTGAAATGAACCTTACCTTACCATAGAAATGGTAAGGAAGTTCAACAAGATTTTTAGTCATTTCTTTTGATTAAATTTTATTTTCATCCATTGGGGGACCCAACAAGGGTTTTAAAACCTACACGAAGTGAGGTCCTAAAACCTAAAGGATGTTGGCTAGCTTAATTTAAGAATGAAATATAAATCCACTATTGATACTTGGAGACAATGATCGTTTACCAAAGATGGAGAGAGGAACCTTCCCCAGTGGAGTCTCCAAAAAAATCTGTGGTGTTTATTTTTCAAAACTTGCTTGGAATTTTGAAAAATTGTATTATTATTGGGACACCATGTAGATCCGCAGATGTACTCATTAGGGTGATCAGGTGTGACATTGAGGAATGATGCTCTATCTTGAGAGGCTAAAGTCACCATCCTACAATGGACCTAATCACCTAATAAGGACTCTAAGGACAATGGGTCTTGAATGTAGAGATCTTTCCCACTTTACATGGAAAAGTAAAGTAGGGTTTATTTCGTTTGTTAAGTTCCTATGGAGGCAAGCCCCATAGTTAATTACATCTTAAGGAATGAAATTCTTAAGAATACTCGATTAAGTAAATGATCATTATCTCCAAAGATTTCAAAGATAGGATTATCAACAAATTGGTTATTTTGGAAAATCAAGTGGGATTGATCAAAAGAGGGAGTTATTATCAAAACCAAAGAGGGAGATGAGTGGGATGCTCATGATATTAGGAAAACCTAGTGAGCATCCCAAAATATCTATCTATAGTTGGGCTTTATATTTTGAAATTTAAAAGTTAATTATTTGAGTTGAATTTTTATTAGAAATTTGCTTATAATTCCACAACAAGATCATGGAAATTCTAAGAGGTGAGGATTTATGCTTATAGTGTAGAGGAAAACAATAACTTTAGATCCTAAATCTAGAGCTTTTGGCAAAAGAACTAAATCTAAGGCAAAATGGGTATATGGTTTACCTCCATAAGAGAATAAAGTGGAACTTAATAACCTCAGGGGTGGCCACCAACTCCTCCTATTTTAAATATGTTGGTAAGTCTTATGCTTTGCAAGATGGCTAGGTTGTTTATTTAGAAAAAGACTAGTCCTTAAACACACTCCCTAAGAGACTAGATCATGGAGGGCATGAATAAATGACTTAATCTAATGTAAATTTTATTAAATTTTACTTTTGGACATTTTTATTTGACACAGGCTATGAGATTTCATATGCCTAATACATGATAAATTGGTTATGGGTCAAAATAAAAAAGAGGTGTTTTTTCACTATGGCTCTCAAAGGTAAAGCCATTTTCTCTGGCAAAGGTGGAAGCCCTCCATTAGCAAGAGTGAAGCAATATGATTTATGCATGATGAGACATACAACATCCAACTAAGTGGGTTGCTAAATATTTTTATTATCTTGATTTATGTGAGGTTATGAGTTATTAAATTTAATTTTGAGTTGATTAATTGGATATAATTTATTTTTCCTAAGAGTCTAATCATCCCATTCATTCAACCATCGTAATTAAGAAACTAGGAAAATTATATCATCCTAATTGCATAATCATAAATAAAACATCAATCAATTTATAAAAATTAGCGCAAAAGAATAAGAGAATGATGTGGTCGGGCTCCATTGCACAAACCCGAAAATGAAAATAGTGAGCTCTACCCTTATGCAACCCGGATTATAAATGAATAATTATAATTTTGAAGGAATTCATGCTATGGGAGTCTTCATTCTTCATTTTTTTCATTTCTTCCTTTCTTCATTTCTTTCTTTCTTCATTTTGACTTGGGATGAAATTTACTGCAAGGCTTCACATGGTACATAAGACATGGTCTTATGACCAATGTTCATCCTAATTCCCCCATAACATTCATTCCAAATCTTAATTGCAAAAAGTACATCAAAAATGGGAAAGATAAATCTAACTAAACTTGCAAAATGGAGATTAGCTAAACATACCACACAACCCAAGCAGTTTAGGGGTATAAGCAACATGTCCTAATTTTGATTATGCTTCGTATAAGCAACCTGCACAGGAAAATATTTATATTTTTATTACAATGCCCCTTAAGCATAAACCCATGCAGAAAGCATAATTAGGCTAATATCACCCTAACATCCAGACTATGCACATGCACCCTAACATCTAATCTAAAAATATTACATTACAAAATAGAATCAGGCATCAAACCATGCATCGCCCTAACATAGAGCTAGAAATTGTGACTTAACCTAATGTGTGTGCCATTTAATTTGGGTATGTCTTGGCTTTAAGGTTGAGATTTTCTAAGTGTGAAGGATTCAATTTAGAGGGTGGTTTCATTTTAAATGATTTAGTTGATTTGTCAATTTTAGTTGATGATTTGATTTGATTTGAATGAACCTACACTTAGTTACTAAATGTTGTGAAGAGAAGAAAAGAGAAGAGAACTTCTCTTTCATCCCTACCTTAAGTAATTTAAGGTAGCTTCATTAATGATTTTTCTTCAGTGAATATTTTATTATGTGTTTTAATTAATCCTAAGTTTAGATTTTCTCTAAATAGCCCTATTCAATAAGAAATGCATCTTAAGATTAATTAAGGTGGATTACCACATGACACACAACATTTCTTTTCGCCATGTATATCATGCATATGAATGAACCTAAGCATAGCTATACATGCAATGCAAATTTTAGCACACTTTGATGATGAATCTTTTAAAAATTTGGAGGTTCTATTGATGCATGTTTTTATTATGTAGAAAAAGGGGGATTTTCCATCCTTTAACATAATGCATATCCATAAAAGATATAAGTGAGTACAACGTCATTATTTTCTACACCAGGGGCGTAAGGTACAAGACCTACTTAGTGCTACTTAAAGCCTACCTATGTCCGATTAATATACCACTTTTCTTAAATACATGTAAATGTGCAAAAAGAAATAAATGGATGAAGAATCATGCAAAAGATTTTTTTTGATTTGGTGTAATTTACATGTGTAATGTGATCCTTTTAATTCATAACGTAGGAATGCATAAGAATTGATTTAAGCAAGTGTTCTGTTCTTTTTCAAATGAACTATATACTTTGCAAATTCTATACAAGTCCATGTTAAGAGAAGAGAAGAAAACAACATAAAAACACATCTTATGCTATAATCACATGCAAGCTTATAAGTACTTATAAGTAGCATCACTTCATTTATAATCTTTGATTTATAAGTTTTAAAAATAAATTTTTGGTTTAATAGTAATAATAACCACTCATATTCTTAACATTAGCTAAAACATGCAATTTGACATAAAAGAAAATATTTTATTTAATTGATTTTTCAAAAGATATGAATGCATGATATCATTTGGCAAGCAATATTTAGTATGCTTGGAAAGAAATAAAGTGATGTAAGCATGTGGCTTCATTCACCCTAATTAATTCCTAAAGACAATCCTATAAAATAAGATCATTTAAAGTGAATCAAAATTATTTAAGGAAATTTTTATTTTTTAATTTGATTTATCTTAGGAAATGTGAAAAGCGTTTGTTGGTCCTAACCCATTTCTCCCATGTGTGAATTGGTTTAATTTAATTTTTAGAACAATTAGGTTGATTTTATATTTTGTTTAGGTTAAGATGTGAATTAAATCCATTAATTATCCCTTACCTACACCACTTCAATATAATTAACTACATAATTATGAGCCAATATATGATATGTTACAACATGGAATTTAAATCAGTAATGCACCTAAGAAATACAGGGGACTAATACAATTGGCTCATAATTATTGGTTAATTAAGCTAAAGGGTTTAATTAAGTACTTTTATAATCATCCTACACATGTAGTTTGATTATAATTTCCTTTAAATTTTCTTAGGTTATTGAACACCTAAGAATATACCCAAGATTAAGTGATTATGTTCTGAAATAATTTGATTTTGAATTTGGTTAATTAAGCCATTTAATGAAGTGAATAAGTCATTAATCAGTTTGTAAATTAATTAAGTGTTTATCCAAATGACATGAACTTAGGGAAAAGATTGGAAAAGAAATCCTAATCTCATTCCTAAGCTCATTCATTATTTCATGATGATTAGCAAGCTTAATTAATGAATTTATCACTATTTAATAGGTTAATTAATCATTTAATTTATTAAGAAAATAGTTAGGGATGAAACAAGATTCCCTAATTAATCCAATAATTAATTCCAAGAAAATCATGGGAGGCAGAGGTCATCCCACTAATCAATCTTAAGATATTTGGAATTAATTACTGAAATAATTAAGGAGTAATTAGCCTAATTATATTTCAATAAAACCCAAATTGAGTTAAAACCACTATTTAAAATTAATTAAATTTAATTTTTTATTATTCTTCTCAAAATTATCTTTAAAATGAACTTGAGTTTGTATTTTTTGGATTTTTTTACAATTAGTTATGATTTTAGGAAGTTTCAACATTAAAAATGAATTAATTAAGGCTAATTAACCCCCTAATCGTCGGGCCATGTGGAGGCTGACACGGAGCGCTTTCCATGTGGCGCACCAGGATAGGTTATTTAATTTGTCACATATGTGGTTAGTGGCTGCGCTTTCTCCATGTCGATCTAGATCGACGATTTAATCTCACTATTTAGGCTTAAATCAGAGGGAGATATATCATGATTTAATCACAACTGTCCATTCTAATCATGCAAAATAGATGGTGTGTGATTTATCTCTTCCCCGGCGAGAGGATCATCCATCGTCATGGCTCGATCCAACTCACAATGGAGTTCAAATTCACCCCAAGGAAGCAAGGGTATCCAATGGTCAAGATCTAATGATATTACAATTTTCTTCAAAAGGACCAAGCAATTTTTTTTTATAAGATCAATTTTGATCAATACCTCGCGGCTATCAACAGAGGAGGAGAGCTTGTCTAGTAGAAGAAGCCTTTGAAGGTTTCAAGTCTTGATTTGAAGTGGATGGCTTCTTGACCAAGCTCCCTTCAATGGTGGCTTTGATCAAAGTCATCTCTCTATGACTTGGAAAAAAACTTGATTGCTTCGATGAGGTCCCTTGATGGTGCTTGCAAGATTAATTTGGGTTTGGTGGAGAATTGGATGAGTTGGATCTTCACTTCACCTCCTTTGTTTCGGATTTGAGTAAAACCATGAAGGAGAAATCAAGGAAGCTTGGAAATGGCATTAGGAAGCTTAGGGATGCTTGGTTTCGATTCCTAGAGCTCAATTCAATTCAATGCTTCTAATTTGAGTGGGAATGAGGGGGAGTATGTCTCCCACTCCTTGGATCGGACGGTGAAGATTAGAAATACTATTTTTGATCAATGGAGGAGATTGCATTCACAGTTTGGGCTGTTTAGTTTTCCATGTGATTCATTTTAGGTAGTGGAGGGAAGGAGAGTGAGTGCCCATGTGCTAAGTGAGTGCATTGGGTGATCCAAGTGCTCAATTCCCATTAGAGGGGCCAATTTGTCCTTGGGTTGGGTCACCCAAGTCATAGTCAATGTTCACCACCTCCTTGGTGTCCATGTGGACCCTAAGAGGATCAAGTGGGAGAAGAATATGACCAAATTTTAAGTGAATTTGGTCATAGGATACCCTTTGACTTAGGGGTAAAGTGGTCATTTGGCATTGATTTTGATTTGGGCAGATTTGAAATGATTCAAAAGTGGGTTGGGCCAAATTTCAAGTGGTTTGGAGTTCATTTGGTTTGAATTGGTTCAACTTAACCCATTTAGGTCAAGTTGGGTCAAATTGGGTTAGGTTGACCAATTGGTCAAATTGGGTCAAATCATAGGTTAAATCAAGCTCAAATGATCATTTGGAGCCTATGGGTATCATTGATTTGGTTCAATTTGGTTTATATTTGGTTTTGGTTTATTTAGGTTCATTTAAGTCAAATGGGTCAAGTTAACCAATTTGACCCATTGAGTGGTTAGGTCGGGTTGGTTTAGTTGGTTGATCATTTGAAATGTTTTGCAAGCTTTGGTTTCAATCAATTTTGGTTTGGTTTGATTTCAAATTGATTTGACATTCTAAGTCAAGTTGGGTTCATGGTCAATTGTTGGGTTGTCAATTGAGCTTTTTTCAACAAGTGATTTAGAATGAATTTGACCCAGTGGTTGCAATCAGTTTGGCTTAGATCAAGATTTGACATATTTTGACTTTTTAGGTCAACTTAGGTCAAGTGGCCAATTAGGCTTGGTTTGGCTCAATTGATGGTTTGATTCAATCATTGATTATGAATTGGTTTAGATCAATGGTTTCAATCAATTTGACATATAGTGAATTGTGGGTAGTTTAGGTTTCATTTGGGTCAAATGTTGACTTGTTCAAAGGCTAAGTTTGACTTAGTTTGACCCCATTTGAGTGACTGATCATCCTAAGATGATTGTTGCTCACAATGTGAGGCTTAGATGTGCTTAGTTTAATCCAATTTGGGTTGGATTTGAAGTTGGCTCAAAAAAGGGTGTTTTAGGTCACTTTGGGTTAAGTGAGCCAAAATGGATCAATTGACTTGATCAAGGCTTGATTCAAGTTTGGTTGAACTCACATATGGACTTATGATTGAAATATAAATCCAATTATAGTGATTTGGAGTCAAATGAGTTTTGATTCATTTGATAATTTCAAGTTCAAAGGATGAACATGGGTTTGATTAGTTTGATTTTGGTTTGATGATTGTAGTTTATGTTTATATTTGGGTATGTGATTGAAGGAATGATTGTTTGAAGAGAAAATCAAGGTTTGATTGATTTGAATGGTTTGGTTCAAGGATTTGACTTGAAAGTATAAAGTTGGATTTAAGTTGGATTTGGATTTATGTTTTGAATTTAGTTTTGGTTATTTGAATTTATATTTCATTTATACTTGTGAATATAAATGAGAATATAAATGGGTTATGAGAAAATCTTCTGAGTTTGGAGTGATATGAATTTGATTTGAGCTAAGTCCATAAGATGAAATCAAAAGGGCTTAGGAAAGATTTTGGATTTGGAATTGATCATGGGTTTTAATTATTTGGTTTGGAATTGATTCATGATTTGGATTTTGGAATTGATTTGATTTGAAAAATCAATTGGTGTAATTGATTTGAGATTTTTGAAGTTTGGTTTGAAAGAAGGAAGCAATTGGGTTCAAGCTATGGGGTGGTCCTAATACCCCAAGGCATAACCTATTCCATGGCTAACTCTTCTAAGTCTCTAGGGTTAGGTTAAGTGCTCACCTAATCACTAGAAGTGTCTTAAGACTAAGGGACTCTTAGAGAGTCCTATCAGATGAAGAAGTTGAAAGCTCACTCTAAAAGTGAGGTCAACGTCTGTCCTAACTTAGATTATACTTAGGGGTTTAAGCAACATAAAGTGAGCATTTATATTTATTTTTAAGCATCCCCTTAAGCATAATCCCATATAAGATATGATTAGGCTAAGAGTGGCCTAACATCCAGCTATGAAGCATACACCATAACATCTAGTCTAAAACATTACATCACAAAATAAAATATACATCATATCATACACCATCCTAACATAGAGCTAGAAGTGATGACTTAATTCTAAGGTTTTGTGTGGTATGTTTTAACTAAACATTAGAGTTATATTTTTCTAAGTTTAGAAACTATTTAATTTCACAAAAAGGTTGGTTTCACTAGAAGTTGTTTAATTGATTTATGAATTTTAATTTATATTTTATTTTGTTTCATATGATTTATACTTAGCAACTAAGTATTATAAAGAGAAGGAAGAGGATTACCCTCTTTGATCCTACCTTAAGCCAGTTTCTAAAGCATATTAATTTGATTTAGTTCTCTTTAGTGAATGACTTATTAAATGTTTTTTTAATTAATCCTAAGTTTAGGTTCACTTTAAATAACCCTATTCAATATGAGAGGCATCTTAAGATTAATCTAATTAAATTATTACCACATGATATATATTAAATCATTCCTCCACCACATATAACATGCATATGATCCAACCCTAAATGTATCTATACATACTACATATTTTAGCACACTTGAATGATGAATGTATTTATATGTTTCATTTGATTGAATTATTTGATGTATGTAAATTTAAACTTTATTCAAATTATTATACAAAAATACATAGGGATGAAATTAAATAGGTATGTGCTACTATTAACCAGGGAAGTGAAATAGTCAAATGACCTTCTTGGGGCTAGTTAAACTCTCGTATTCCCAGGATGTCTATATACCCATTTGCATTCAAACATATGTAAATTTGCATACATGAATATAGGAAAGAAAGCTCCAAATCGCATGATTAAATAATTCAATCACTTGAAGAATTATGGATGCATCCATATTTAATAGAAAAGAGAATTTTCATTCTTTAATCACATATACATACACATGTATAAAAGCATAAACAAGTACATGTCATTGTTCATGAAAGTAACCTCAAATCAGCTCCTTCAGATGTTCAAACTATATACTTACTTGTTTAGATACATATGAATGAATGCATAATTAAGAGAATGAAAATCATGCAAAGGTTATATTTTATTTAATTGAATTGTTTATATATGTGAATTAAAGTTCTATCCAAATCCTAATATCAAAATACATAAGAATGAAATCAAATGAGCACGTGCCTTCATTAACCAGGGAAGTGATGTAATCAAACGACATCCTTGGGGCTAGCTAAAGCCTTGTATTCCCAAGATGTCCAGACTATATACACACTACCACTCAAACTTATGTAAATCAACATATGAATAAAAGAAAGAAGACTTTACTTCATATACTTAGGCTATAAGAGCATACACCTCCTATGTATTTATAACTATCATAACAACATATGTTGTTATTCATTTATAAACTTTTAGAAAATATATTTGAATTTAATAGTGAAAATAGCCACACATATGATAAGTTAATCCAATACATGCAAGTTTTACATAAAGAAATTTCATTTGATTTAATTTCTTTTGAAAGACTTGAATGCATGAAATCAAATGACATACAATATTTGACATGATTGGAAAGGAATACTCAAATATAAACACATGATCCATTCAATCAAATTAATTCTTAAGGACAATCATATTAAATAAAATTATTTAAAGTAAACCAAAGATTTTTTATCAATTTAGTTTTGGATTTTTTATTTGATTTAAAGATGAGAGAATTTATCATTTTATTTTAATCCCATTCCCATATTAGTAATTATATTTGGTTTAAGAAAAGGTAATTAAGTGGTTTTTATGAGTTAATTAAGTTGGATCCTTATTTAAATCAAATAATTACCCTTACCTATGCTTTTTTAATTTGATTAACCACTTAATTATGAGCTACAAATGATATGAACATGTGAGGAAATAAAATTACAATGCTCCTACAAGGACCTAATGCAAATGGCTCACAATTAAGAGTTAATTAAATCAAAGAACTTAATTAAGTGCCTTTATGATTTTCCTACACTTATGGGTTAATAATAATTTTTAAGGGTCTTTATGTTATTAAATATATAAAGAGGAACCCTTAATTTCATTGTTAATTATCTCATTTAATCATGATTTCAATTTGATTAATTAAGCCACTTAATTAATTAATTAATCCTTGATTGATCTTCAAATTAATCAATTTTCTTTCAAAATGAAATGGACTTATGAAAAAAGCTAGGACCCCAATCCCCTTGCCCATTCACTATTCAACAGTGATTAGTGCACTTAACTAATTAAATTTTACTATTTGGAAGATTAATTAAGAGAGTAATTAGGGCTTAAATAGTCAATTTTCCAAATTAATCGTTATAAATCCCAAGAAAATTATGGGAGGCAAATGTCATCCCATTAAACTAACACACAAAGTTTAGGATCAATTACTCAAGTAATTAAGGGATAATTAAGCTAATTAAGTTTATAATTTAATCTTAATTAAATCTTAATTACTATTCAAAATTAGTTGAAATTAATTTTAAATAATTCTCCTCTGAAATACCTTTAAAATGAGTATTTATTTGTATTTTTTGGATTTGTTTATAATTTGTTATGAATTTTTGAAGTTTTAGCCATTAAATCCTCTAATCAAGCTTTAATTAAGCTTAATCCCATGGACGCCATGCGGATAGCTAACATGACGCTTTCCATGTGGTACCGTGAGATTGTTTACTTAAAGCCATCCGACATGATGTCTACGCGGCGGTGGCAGATGCGCTTTTTTATCCATCATCCAATCTAAGATCGATGATCACGATTAACCCCAAAGTTTTAATATGATTAAATTGGATTTTATCTAAAGAGTAATCATGACAGTCTGTTCTGATCATGCAGAATGGCCGGTGTGTGATCCATCATCTCTCGAGCGATGAGATGGACGTCGCCTTTCATCATTTCGATTTAAGCTCATCGATTCGAGATTCAACACCATCATGGGTTGAAGGGATCTCGGTGGTTGTGTGACATACCAATTTTCTTTAAAAAGGCCCAAAAATTTTTCACAAAATCACATTTTGAAGTGAATTACCTCATGGGTAGAGCTGAACCACTGAAATTGACTAAGGTGTGGGTGAAAGGAATTTGAGTTTGCGGAGAATTGTAAGAGTTGGATAAAAAATGGGGTTGCCTGTTTTGGAATAATGAGCTCTAATGTTGGGATGGCTTAGGGTGCTTAGGGAGAGCTCTGGGGATTCTGAAATGGTTTCTAGAAGCTTTTTGAGTGTGAATGTTGTTCTTTTGGATCGAAATGAGGGGTATATCCCCATCCCCTTGATAAAATTTGATCCAATTCATCCAAAACCATCAGTGGAGGTTAGTGTCAACTCCATGTGGCTCAATTTGGTTGGCAAGAGGGCTTGGTGGGTGGCTCAAGGAAACTCCTCCATTCTTAGATCCAATGGTTTCATCTAGGTGTGGGGAGGTGAGTTAACTCACTTCCCCTTGGTCCATGGTCGACCTAGCCCACTTGGGTCGAGCTAGGTGGGTAGGTCAGGTCCTCATTTGGGTCTTGGATGGCTGCCATATGGGGAGGAGGGGAGTTGACTTGCCAATTTTAGGTTTGAACCCATGTAAGGAGGAAAATCCAATAGGCAAGGCTTTGGATTAGACCCAATTTGTGTTGGGCTGTTTTGGGGCTAACCCAAGGTGAGTTTATGTTGAGTTGGGTCAGGTCTCATTGGGTATTGGTTTAAGTTAGTTTGGGTAAAATTGGGTCAAACTAAGACTTGATCCATGTTCAAATGAATATTTGGGATATTTTGGTTCAATTGATTTGAGTTGATTTAGCTTGGATTTGGTTTTAGCTCATTTGATTTCATATGGGTCAAATGGGTTGACCAATTTGAACAAATTGGACAAATTAGCTTGGGTTAGGGGTTGATTCATGTTCAATTGATTAATTGAAGATGATTGTAGGCTTTGGTTTGAATTAATTTAGATTTGATTTGGGTTTAGGGCAATTTGACCCTTTAGGTCAATTTGGGCTAAATGGGTCAATTAGGTTCAATTGACCAAATTGGGTTCAATTATGGCTTTGGTGAAGTTCAACAATCAATTTGGAATGAACTTGAGCCATTGGTTGTAATCAATTTGGATTAGATCATGATTTGACCCAATTTAGTCTTTTGGGTCAAATTGGGTTAGCTTGGGTCAAAGGGCCAATTGGGTTAGGTTTGGCTCAATTGATGGTCAAGTCATGTTTAGGGATTGATTTTAGGTTGGTCTGAATCATTGGTTTCAATTGATTTGACTTAGGTTGAGATTTGACTAGTTTGGTTTATGTAAATTAAAAGGGTTGACTTGTTCAAATGACCAAGTTGACTTGGTTTGACCTAATTGATGACAATTGATTAACCTAGGAGATTTTGGTTGGCTTGGTTCAATTCAATTTAGGTAGGATTGGAACTTGGTTTAAATAGGTCAAATTGGCCACTTTGGGTCAAGTGGACCAATTGGGTTTAGTTGAGTCGATTTTGGGTTTAATTGAGTTTAGTTAGATTTATATATGGCTTTAGGATTGATTTATAGCTTTGATTGCAATTGATTTGGGTTTGAATGTGTTTTGGATTACTTGAATATTTCAAGTCAAATAGGTTAGGAGTTTATTTGAATTGATTTTGGGTTTGGTTCAATTGATTGTAGATTTGATTTATACTTGGGATGATGATTGGGGAAGTGATTGATTCATGAGAGAATCAATTGGATTTGGTTTGGTTTGAGTGAAATTTTGGCTAAGTCCATGGATTAAATCATATGGGTTATGATGGGTTTGGATTGGTTTCGGTTTTGGTTTAGGACATGTGAATGTAGGTTACATTTATTTTTGGGAAGATGATTGAAGAAATAATTGATTCATGAGAAAATCAATTAAAATTGATTTGAATTGAAGAGGATTTTTGCTAAGTCCATAGGATTGAATTACAGGTTTAGGATAGGTTTGAATTTAATTTGATATTTGGTTATAGGTTTTAATCATTTTGTTTGAAATTTGAATTTGGATTTGGTATGTGAATTTGGATGAATTGAATTTGAGGTTTCATTTAGGCCAAAGAGGTAGGCATAAATTGGGTTTAGGCTATAGAGTAGGTAAATCTTCCTAAGTATTAAGGCAGAGCCTAATCCTATGATTAACCCTTCTAAGTCTCTAGGTTTATGTTAAGTGTTCACCTAATTGCTAGAAGTGTCTTATAACTAAGGAAGTCTTAGTATCTAGAAGACTCCTAAATCTAACAAGAGGAGATTGAATTATCACTCCAAAAGTGAGGTCAACACCATCAAAGAAGAGAATCAGACGAGAAGAAATGGTTGCCATTTAGACCTAACTATTACTCAAAGAAAAGATTCATATGAGACTAATTAGTTGGGTTTTACTATTCATATTATTCTTGCTATGTTATTATTATCATTATCACAAATACATAAGTGAGAACTTAAGTTGTCATTGAGAATGTTATTATATATTGACCAACTTTATATTGCAATTATTTTAAGTTATTATCATTATGATCATTACTATGATTAGTAAATTTATTACTATTAGTAGTATTATCATTATTAATTTTATTACCAATATTATTATGACTGTTATCATTATTATTATTATTATCCTTATTATCAATATTATTGCTTTAATTAAAATTAATGTTATAACTATAACTTTTTTACTATTATTACTATTAATATTATTATAATCAATACCATTATTACTAGTGTTATTATTATAATGCTTACCATTATTATTGTTAATATTCTTAGTATCAGTTTTAGAGTAATAATAAACTTATTATAACTAATATTATATTATTCTTTTCTTATTATTACTCTTATTAATTGTACTACTAATATTGTTACGATAATTAGTAGTTATATTATTGTTATTATTATAACTTCTACTATTATTTTTATTATTAGGGTTATAATTATCAGTCTATGCTTATTATTATTCTTCTTAATACCATTACCTATTACTTTTATTAGTAATAATACTTAATATTGTTATCAACTATGTTATTATTATTATATCTTTTTATTAATAATAATAATATTATTATTAATTTTACTTTCAATATTATTACGATTGCAACCATTATTATTATAGTCCTTAATATTGTTATTGTTGCAATCATTAGCCTTAATGTTATAATTATAAATTTTATTACTATTTTATTACTAGTATTACTAAAATCATTGCTACTATTATTACTATAATTAATATCATTATTACCATTATTATTATTATAAGTTCTATTATTATTATTATTATTATTATTATTATTATTATTATTACATTAATGTTTATTATTTTTCTTTAATCTTCTTAATAATATCACTATCAATTTTATTAGTAATAATATACATAATATTATTATTAACTATGTTATTATTATTTATATCATTTTTATTATTATCTTTGTGACTATTATTATGATTAATAATATCTATTATTATTATTACTATTATTTTAAATTTTATTACTATCATAAATATAAATTCGATTACTAATAATACTATTAAATCATTATTATAATCCATTGTTATGCCATTATTTAGTATAATTATAAATTTTATTAATTTATACCAATGTTATTATAGTTCTTATTATCATTATTATTGCAGCTATTATTATTAATTTTATAATTATAAATTTTACTACTAGTAATTCTTGAATCATTACTACTAATATTATTACAATTATTATTATTATAACATCTATTATTATTAGTGTTATAAGTATTATTGTAATGCTTATTATTATTATTATTATTATTATAAATATTACTATCAATTTTATTAGTAATAATATACTTAGTATTGTTATTGAGCTATGTTATTACTATTATCATTATTATTATTATTGTTATTATTATTATTATTATTATTATTATTATTATTATTATTATTATTATTATTATTATTATTACCATTATTGTTATTACATTAAGTAATAATAATAATGCATGTTTTCTAATTTTATTAATTAAATCTATTATTATAATTATAGTATTAATTATTATCAGTACTAATAATTATTATTTGCCACTAATTAAAATCATTAATAACATGCATTATTATTAATCTATGTTATAATTAATAACACACTTTAATAATAGTATAACTATTAGTGTTTTTAACATAATCACCATTATTATTATTATTAGATTGATAACTTCTACGAATAATATATTTAGATTAAATATTATTAACATCCTTATTAATATTACTATTATGATTGTTATTAATCTTATTACTATTATTATTATTATTATTATTATTATTATTATTATTATTAGTGTTATTACTATTATTATTATCTTTATTGCTATGAGTTTTCATACTATTACACTTATTATTGATACTACTATTAATATTATCAATAATAATAATATTATTATTATTTTAATTATTATAATCACTATAATTGTTATTACTAGTAAGTCAATACTTATGTTATTTAATTTTTCTATTTGTATATATTTTAAACTATTTCATCTAAGTTCAAGAACCTAATATTCAAAGTGATTTAAAAATTTTAATTACTATTAATAAATTATAATATTAAGTACTAAATTTGATATCACTATGCCTAAAATCAATATTCTTCTTCTTATATTACATTTGGACATTTTGTTTGAAAAATTATTGATTAGATAATGAATTACCTTACTATTTATTCAAAGAAATTTATAACTTTAACAATATATTTAGATTTATGATTTATGAGATTGATTTTTTTCTATTTTAATTATTATTGATTTTATATTTGTATTTTCAAGAATATTTTATAGAACTCTTTTCTTAGCTTTGTGACATGTTTTTTTTTTATTTGTATGTGAAGCTAATAAAAGTTTATTATATTTATATATTTCCTAGGTACACTCTATTAAAGCAGTCAATTACTTGTAACAATCAATGTATGAGTTTTCTATCAACATATAATTTCAAGAAAACATACCTCTTTGTACACCAAGAACCTTGTTGCACACCAAGCACCTCTACACACTGAGCACCTCTGTGTACACTAAAAATTACATTCACAACAAGCGTAATCTCTACACAACATAAACTCTAAAATAATGCGAAATAAAATTGAACTCCCATCATGACTATTTATAGCCTAAAGAAAAAGTTTAATGTAATTATAATTAAATATAATTAATTATAATTAAAATTTAATAAATATTTATATTAATTTGTCATCAATAGCCATGCAATATCACTACAATCTCTTTATTTCAAATCTATCATCAAATTATCTACCTTTATTTCAATTTTTTTGTTTTTTAGTTCAGGTTTTTATCAAATCAATTTTTACTTTTGAATTTATATATGGCTTTCTGACCGGGGAATTAACAATGTCCGAGAAAAATGCCTGTTGCATAGGCATTTTTAGCCCTCACCACGAAGGCCAAACAGTAGAAAACGCTCTCACAAAGGCATTTCTAAAAGAAGTTTTTTTTTTTTTAAAAAAAGTATTGTATTAATTGTAATTAACTGTTTAATTACATTTTTTTAATTTAAAAATAAGTATAATCATTATTTAAGCAAGAATCACTGCTAAATTATTTAAACACTGCCCGCAACCTTTCTCCCACCTGTCAACATCCTTTCTCCTTTCTCCCAACCTTGACCTAGTAATGACAGGATGTCTCCCACAAGCATCCGCACTGCCAGCACTCCATCTCTCACACGATTTGCCTCTATTTATTCTTAACCATCGACCGACCGAGAGCCCCCCACCTCAACCGCTTGCCAACAACATTGTTGTATTCCCCACATTGAAGGTATATTTATGGGATTTATTTTGAACTTTATTATAAATATGTATGGATGTGTAGGGTTTAGGATTTGAACCTAATTTGAGTTAAGTTTATTGTGCAAGAGTGTAACCTCGTTGTAGAGGTGTGTGGGCAGCTGCTTTGCCAATTTTAGTTTGCATTTTGTGAAAGAGATTTGGTAGGCTTGACTTACACGATTTATGTATTATAGAAGCGCGCGAAGGATGTTGGGATAGAATAGTATGTAGGTTTTATTAGATTTAGTTTATTCAATTTGAGGTAAATCTTGTGTGCAGCGAAATAGCCCCTTGATTATTTGCTTAGTGAGCATTGTTGAGCCCTAAATTATGTAGATTTAACTTTACAGAGAATGATTTGTGCTTATGTACATTTTGATCATCCAATACTCTAAGTTGGTTGATAAGCATACTTTAGGATGAGTCAAGAGCTTGTATCCTTGATCTTTTTCTATGACGGCAACTGCTCGTTAATAATCAGTTTATTTCAAGTTATATCGGTGGAAGAAATTGTGCTATGCGAGTATCGCGTCACACAAACTTGGAAGGTTTAAAACAGGAATTGTTGAGATCTCTGCGCTATGATGTAGAAAATTTTACAATGGATCTAATGTGTTGTTTCTCTGTTGGCTCGGGATTCATAGCATCTATGGTTTTTGACCATGAAGTCTGCAGTTTTATACTAGATGAAGCTTCCCGTCAAACATTGATTCTTTAGGTACAAGTGAAACCTTACTATAGTACTTCAGCTGCAAATGATATGGATGCCATACAACATAATATTCCTTCTGAATATGAACATGACTTCACTTTACCAACAACAATTATGCTATAACAAAGCTGTGAGGATGCATAACTAAGGTTAGTAGTTACTTTAAAGAAATTTATCTTGTTGATTTTAGGGTTCGATGCATCTCAAATTTTATTCATGTTAAAGATCATTTCACAAAAATCAAATGCTTGTTTAAGCATAGTTGCATGAGCAACCCACTGCATCAAGATTTTTGTCTAATGATGAGCATGAAACAATAAATAGCGAATCAAGTAATGCATCTGAGGATAGAGATGCTGAAGATGGTGTTTTCCTTGGGCAAACTAGTTTATGTAACAACAATGCTAATCACGACCTTATTAGAAATCATTCTTTAAGGAGTTTTGCAAATGAAGATGATATGCTCCGTAATAACGACTATGTCCGTACATGTGAAACCATAAAAGATTGGGATGCAGATATTGTATTTATTTGATAGTCCATCTAATAACACAATTTTCTCAAATGATATTAAAATTTCAGTGGAATTATCTGAAAGTATGTGCTTCTCAAATGAGAAGGAGCTTCAGTTTGTAGTTACTGGTTGGTCAATAAGAAATAACGTTCAATTCCTTACTATTACTTTAAATCAAAAGAATTTCACGGTTGTCTGTATACAATACAATAATCCCTATAAATCATGTTAATGGCACATGCATTGTAGATGGAGCAAGCGATTGGGAGGTGCTTGGAGAATATCAACGTTAGGTGCTCCACATACATGCATCAACAATATCATGGGTTATGGACATCGTCAATGTACATATAAGTTCATTAGTTATTTTATAATACTTATTATAAGAACTCAAATAGACTTGAAACCGAGAGAGATTATTGGCCATATGGAATCAAAGTTCAATATTAAAGTGTCTTATATGAAGGCATGGGATGCACAACGTAAAAGTATTAGAGCAATATTTGGGAGTTGGGAAGACTCACCACTCTCACAGTCTATTCATGGAGTCATTATGTTCCGTTTTGCCAGACACTATTTATAGGCTTCAGTCAACAACTACACACATGTTTCAAAGATTATTTTAGGCATTTGGACCATCAATAGTAGATTGGGAACTCTGTCGTCTAGTTCTGAACATGGATGAGACATTCCTAGTTAGAAAGTATCATGGTACGTTACTCATAATTAATGGTATTGATGCCAATAATGCTTGCTTTCGCTGTGATTGAATTAGAAAATAATGAGTCCGGCTTTGGTTCATCATGTGCATGCACGAGCTATTGCCAATTGTTTCAGCAATGAATGATTTATGTATAATTTTAGATAAACACGACATGGTTGTCGAGATATATTCCCTCTGCGCATTGTCATTGCTTAATGCATCTAAGAGAAAACTTCAAAAGAACCGTAAGAAGAATGAGTATTGCAGATGTTGATTTATGTATAAAAAAATGTACATGGGCACGGATGACATAAACATCTTCAATTGACATATGATTGACATAAAGAATATTAAGACAGAAGCATACCAATAGTTAGTAGAACGTGATGTTACTAAGTGGTCACTAGTTCACGATAGTGGTAAGTTAATAGTAACAACTGCAAATTTTTTTAAGTACTTATGTTTAAATATTTGATTTTAACATCTACTCATTTGGTTAATATAGGCGAAGCATATCTTAACAACTGAAGATATCTTCCAATATTTTTTTGGACGTCCGGTGACTTGGACTTACAGATGGCTACAAATAGGTACGAGAAGATATGTGATTCGAGATTATGCATGCACATTAGCGACTACCGGTTCCAACATGTCGCAGAAGAGCATATGCCACATGAGTATGCTTCATCTCTAACTACACAGGCATCAGACATGGGTGCAGAGTCATCTACTTAAGCTAATCCAGGGCCTTCAACTTATCAGCAGAGCTCTTAGTCTCAGCATCATACAGAAGTTGCACCTTCACCAGATTGGGTGTCTTTAGGAGAATCACAACTAGAGCTGGGTTCAGATGTTGGAGGCCAGGATCAGGGACCACATAGAGTCTCCCATCAACTGCGTGATCGTCTATTCCAACCACCTATGCACTATTCTCCGATAGTGAAATAGCATTGACGCCGCGTATATAGTTTCTAGGATGTATGTTTATTTTGATATCTCTATTGTACTTATAACCTTGATCTATTTATACTTGAAGCTGATTATACTTATAACCTTTCTTAAAATGAATATTGACAATTGAATTTTTATTTTAGTAAAATACCTCACTTACTACTAATTATTAATAGAACTTCATCACTTAGTTTTACCAGTTGCATAAACTATCTCTATAAATCAACACAATATCTTAAACTCAACCTATAGATCTTCAAAAGCTTATATCTTGTTAATCAACACAATGATACATGAACAATCTAAATTACTTCTAGTGTAATGGAAAATATAGCTCAAACTTAACGAAAATTTGCAGTAGCTAGATATTTCCTACTAATTCTCAGCTGCTAAATGCAGTTAAAAAAAAAAAAAAACAAAGCAGGCAATTGTACATATTTTAAAAAAATTTTTAATCATATTTAAATAGTTAATTAATATTAATAAGATACTTATTTTATAAAAAATTTATTTTAAAATAAAGTTGTCGAGTCAGCTCAGCGATGAAAACTCCAAAGTTTTCACTCCTACAAATTTTGTTTTTAAGCCTCCCTTTACAAATTAGAAAACTACACCTACTCCTTTTTAAAATTTTGCCAATCTTACTTTATTTTTGAGCAATTTTAAAATTATCAAATCCGAATTAAATAATAATTTTAAAAGTAGCAATTATTTATTATTTTTAATGAAATTAGAAACAATCAAAATATGGCATGACATCTGAAAATTATTATTAGTGTTTTAATATATCATTAAAATTAATAATACAATATTGTATCAAATACATAATATTAAATGTGTAATAATGTCATCTTAATAATATCGAATATGGGATTCAATGTATTTAGATAAGGGGCTATTTTGTTGCCTAAAAAAGAATTGCAGTGTAAATAAAAGATAATGTAAAATAAATATTGTATATTTTGAATATTTAAAAGCTGTTTGATTGTTAAAAAATAAATATAAAGAAACTATTTTTTCTATTTAAATGAATAAATAGTAATTATAAAAAAACTTTTTTTTTACTAATTTAATGATCATATATATATATATATATATATATATATATATATATATATATATATATATATATATATATATATATATATATATATGTATATATATATATAATTTTACTACTATACTAATCAATAATTAATTATTTCATTAATAATAAAAGTTTTCATTCAATCAATTAATTATCAATTAATAGTTTAATATTTATTTATTAATCATTAATTAATTGCTCACTAAACAAATTAAAATTTAATCATTATTTTATTTTTTTAATTTATTATAAATTAGTTACCTATTAAATTTATAATAACTACAATTAATGACATTTAGTTAAAATTAAATTAAATTAAATCATAATTAACTTATAATAACATTCAATTTTCTCACACCTCTCGGAGGAGAATATTCGAGTCAACGTAGCTTACGCGACTAATCCATGCGAGCGTGTCAGATTTTTTCCGGTTTTAGTGGTTAACCAGTAGTAAAAATGGCGTCAGAAAGGGATGACATATTCATGAATTTACACTCGCCACCCGTAGTCGTTGGAATGCAGGAAGGAATTTAAAGAAATATATGATTGGGTTAGTTTTTCAGAAAACGAGCTCGAAGAGATAGAAAATCTCATTTCCTTTTACAAAAGAACCATAAAGATGGAGAACGCTGAAATAACCACCAATTTAGATCTATTAAATAGAAATTCATGAATGTTTCTCGTGCATGTTTTTCTACAATTTAGTGATATTCATGGTCTGTCTGAAGATAATATATTAATTACATTCCATTAGAAACAATTTGGATGCTTTTTTTGTTGAATTTAGGATTTTTAGTGTTATTAGATCAGACTGCACTTTGGAGGATCTGAGCATTTGTGGACTCTTTTCCAAGATACTTTCAGATAATGTTCATTACATTAAATAACCAATTTGATAGCTTGGATGATTTAGAGCTTTTTTGATTCACTGCATTCCTCTTTGGAGGGTATGAGCATTTGGACTTCTTTCCAGGTTTATTTTGCTGCTTTGATTATGTTTAGGCATTCCAATGGAAGCATTTGGATGTTTTGTGGTGTATTTTGATCAGACTGTACTACTTTGGAGGGTAGAGCATTTATAAATTTCTTTGCCAATTTATTTTGCCTACTTCTTTGATTATGTATGGCATTCCAATGGAAGTAATTTGATGCTTGGATTATTTCTGGTATTTTTTAGACTGTACTCTGCATTCTGGATGCATATGACTTCTTTTGTCGCTTTATTTGATTATATTTAGGCATCCCAATGGAAGCATTTGGAGGTCGCTTGGATGGTTTCGGAGGTATTGTGTACTCTCATTCTTTGAGGGTACATATTATTTATGCCTTTTTTTCATATTTACTTGTTTCTGAGATTATGTTGGGAATTCATGGAAGCAATTTGGGTCGCTATGGTTTGGGGGGGAGGTATGATTACTCTATGTACCTCTTTGAGGGTACGATCATTTATGACTTCTTTTCTAGTTTATTTTGCCTACTCTTTTGATTATATTTTGGGACATTCTAAGAAGCATTTAGGCTATTTGATAGGGATATTTTGCATCTCTATTTACCTTTGGAGGGTACGATCATTGGACTTTTTTTTTTCTATTTTGCCTACTTTTGATTATATTTAGGCATTCTAATGGAAGCATTTGAGGCGCTTGGATGATTTGGGGATATTTTGCATCTGTACTCTGTAATTTGAGGGTACATCATTTAGGACTTTTGCCGCTTTATTTTGCCTACTTCTTTGATTATGTTTAGGCATTCTAATGGAAGCATTTGGAGGTGTTTGGATGGTTTTGGGGTATTTTGCATCTCACTGCACCTCTTTGAAGGGTACATATCATTTATGGCCTTTTTCCGCTTTATTTTGCTGCTTTTTGAGATTATATTGGAATTTCAATGGAAGCAATTTGGAGGCTTGGATGGTTTGGGGGTATTTTCATCTGTACTCTGCACTTCTTGGAGGGTACAGATCATTTTATGACTTTTTTCGCTTTATTTTGCCTACTTCTTTGATTATATTTAGGCATTCCAATGGAAGCATTTGAGGCTATTTGGATAATTTCGGTGAGTATTTTGTACAGATTCTCTATACCTCTTTGAGGTGAGCATTTATGACTTCTTTTGCCGCTTTATTTTGCCTACTTTTGATTATATTTAGGGCATTCCAATGGAAGCATTTAATATTTGATGAGTGGTATTTTAAGACTGCATTCTCTGTAATTCTTTAAGGTACATATCATTTTTGTCCTTCTTTACCGTTTATTTTGCTTTTGATTATGTTCATTATATTCCAATGGAAGCAATTTGATGGTTGCTTGATGATTTCGGGTAGTTTTTTTGCATCGTATTTTGTAAATATATTTTTGTATTTGCCGCGTAAATGTGGTCAATGATGAGATGACAAGTCATGATGTCTAATGACCCAAATTTGGAAAACTCCTGGCACCATCGTAATGAAACGAGGTGTATGTAATCTATCTGACTATGCACATCAAATTGGTTTAGTGTTTGGAAGGACAATAAGTTATTGGCCAAACTCAAAGAAATTGAAATCAAAAGATTTTCTATGTGCAAAAGTCGGTCGAAGAAGTCCGCCGCCTAAATGGCTTAACAAAATTTGTAAACAAGAACCGGTTGTCCGCCATGATTAGATTCTCTGTGATTTGGAGGGAATTGGATGATTAAAAACATACGAAAGTCATAATCATTCTTGGCGATCGACCTACATCTTCTCATATCACACGTGATGCATGAGAAGAAGGCGTCCATTGAAGACAATGATGAGGTCGGTATTAGCAACATGCATTCAACTATCTAACGAGGAAGTTGGCTAGAGAATATCTCACAAAAGAGATCTTTCAATTTTATTAAAGAGAAAAGATCGAGGATTACGAATGGCAGAATGCATTAATACGCTTGTTTGTTTAAAGGAAAGCAAGCGATGGGATGGTGATGATGAGTCGGATTGCTTAGTAAGTTTTTTTTTGGAGCAATGGCATGTCTAGGATAGAATATGATTGTTTTGGGATGTGATAATTTTGATGCAAGCTATCGACTCAATAAATATAATCTTGTTTGTGCCCCTCTTGTTGGAGTGAATCATCACAAAAATGTATTATTTGGAGTAGCCTTTTATCGAAGAGACAATTGAGTCATTCTGGCTATTCCAAATATTTCTTCTGATGAGTATACATCCTATAACAATATTCACTAATCAAGATCAGGCTATGGTGAGAGCTATTGAAATTATATTGCCGTGCATACTCATCATAGGTTGTGCCAATGGCATATTTCAAAGAAAGCTCCAAGGTTCATTGCTTTAATAGTAATAAGATAGTACTGGGCTATTTTATAAATGCATGAGTAAGTGTGACTCGAGGAAGAGTTTAAGAAGCTTAGTCCGCCATGCTAGAAGAAGGCAATTTGCATGATCATGTTTGTCGAGCTTTATAAGATTAGATCCAAGTGGTCCATTGCATTCAGCAAGGACTCATTCTGCATGGGCATCTTGTCAATGCAACGTAGTGAGTCCACGAATAATGTATGTCACGAATATCTAAACCAACAAGTTCGCTCACAGATTGTTTCTTGGGGTTGGAAAAGGTTATGGAGACATGGCATTGAAATGAACATGATGAAGACTTCAAGTGTAGCCACCATCGATTATTCTTGTTAAGACACCCAATTCTAAAATAAGTCGCTATATTTTATACAAGAAAGGTTTACACTATGTTTGAAGAGGAATTTTGCATGGAGTTGGAGGCCTATCAAGAACTAAGTCGAGAATAGACCATGGAGTATTTGGTGAGAAACTTAGAGAATAAAATGCATCCAAACATGGAGCATTTCGATGGACTACCCTAAGTAACTTGTACTTGCAAAAAAATTTGAAATGATGGGATTATTTTTGTGCCCATGATCGAGTTCTTAGTCGAAGATGTTGTGGACAAAGTATCTTCTCATGTGATGGTCTACCGAGCAAAGAGGGATATTTACATTGATAGTGCATACAAAAAATTAAGAGATGTAAAGCATAGATTTTTTGAACCACATAAGACGATATATGCATATCAAATAAGCGCCGGCATAAAAGAAGAGTCGAGGACTATATGCTTGATCCCTAAAAAACTATATGATGATGTAGACTCTATAATAAGTGAGAATTATCCTCCAACTGACAAAGCAGTTAAGAAGAAGAAGTCAACCACAACAGATAAGGAAAAGACATCTTAAAGGATCCGCAAACGCCCAAAGGGTGTTTCCAACTAAGGCTTAAGGGATATTGGGAGAGATCCAAGAAAGCTAAGAGTAATTTTCTATTTGCAAATTAGTTTTTAGTATTTTAAATATTGCTGTTAATCTTCAAACCCTTCTACTTTTTTTTGTAAAAAAAATACAACCGATAGTGTTGTAAACGTGTTTTGTCACAAGTTGCATCACCTTTCTCTTATGCCAGAGTGTTTTTCAGAGGTATGTACAGAATATCACACATCAATGCTATAAGAAATCATCAACTAATATGATGTTCTACATGCAAGAATTTAACTCGAGCTCCATAATCAATCGAAGGGTACACTCGATGGATATTATTGAAAATATTTTGATGCATGACATTATCCGCTTTTGTGTTCTTGAGTACAATCTTTCATAAAGCTTTAGAGTCCCAAATATTCTTTAACGACACACCAAGATGTTTAGATCATTAGAGATTTTCACTAACTATTTGTAGCTCAAGCAAAGGATTGAGTTAATCTCTCAGGACCTTGTAATCATTGGACTATAGAAATATGTTTTGCATGCATTTAGGGTACAATCATTTATTGCCTTTTTTCCAGTTTATTTTTCTTGATTCTAGAAATAATGTTCATTACATCCAGTTCAGGCAATTTGAAAGCTATTTGGATGATTTCTGGATATTTTTTCCATCTGTACTCTGTGTATCTCTTTGGAGGGTACAAATTGTTTGAGTCTTTTTTTAGTTTATTTGCCTATTTGAGATTATATTTAGCATCTAATGGATGCAATTTGATGGCTTAGATGATTTGGTTATTTTTTCTCCTGTACCTCTTTGAGTGAGCATTTATGGACTTTTTCCTAGTTTATTTTGCCTATTTCTTGAGATAATGTTCATTACATTATAATGAAAGTAACTGAGCCGCTTTGGATGGTTTGGGAGGTATTTTGCAGACTCTTGTCTCGAGTACATATCATTTATGGCCTTTTTCTTTATTTTGCATTAGAGATTAATATTCACATTACAATGGAAGCAATTTGAAAGTTATTTGGATGGTTTGGTATTTTTGCACTCTCATATCTCTTTGAGGGTGATCATTTTGTCCTTTTTTTTATTTTGACTACTTTGATTATGTTTAGCATTCCAATGGAAGCATTGGAGGTCGTTTGGATAGTTTCAGATGTATTTTGCATCTCAGTGTACTCTTGAGGGTACAAATCATTTATTTTTTTTTTCAATTTATTTTCCCTGTTTCTGAGATTATATTTGGAATTCAATGAAAGCAATTTGATGGTCGCTTGGATGATTGGCTATTTTTTTTTGCATCTATACTCTGTACCGAGGGTGTGAGATCATTTATGCCTTTTTCATTTTATTTTGCCTAATTATTGTGACTATATTTACATTCCAATGGAAGAAATTTGATGCTTGGATAATTTTTGGATATTTTGTATCTCACCTTTGTACCTCTTTGAGGGTATGAGCATTTGGACTTCTTTTTCCTTTATTTTCCTGCTTTTGAGATAATGTTCATTACATTACAATGGAAATTGAGCTGGATGGTTTTTTTTATTTTTGATCAGACTGCACTTTGAGGGTACGATCATTTATGTCATTTATTCTAGATTATTTTGCTGCTTATTGAGATAATGTTCATTACATTACAATGTAATTTGATGGTCGGATGATTTCTGTGGTATTTTTGCATGTACTCTCCTCTTTGAGGGTAGATCATTTATGGACCTTTTCCGCTTTATTTTGCCTGTTTTGAGATAATGTTCATTACATTACAATGAAGCAATGAGTCGCTTAGATGGTTTTATGATTTTGCATCATGTACCTCTCATAAGGGTACAGATCATTTATGACCTTTTTTTCTAGTTTATTTTACATGATTCTAGAGATAATGTCCATTACATTATAATGAAAGCAATTTGAAAGTGTTTGATTGGGTGGTATTTTGCATCTGTCTCTCTCTCCTCTTTGAGGGCAATGATCATTTTGTCCTTTTGCCGCTTTATTTTGCTACTTTTGATTATATTTAGCATGGAAGAATTTGAGGCTATTTGGATAGTTTTGGGTGTATTTTGCATCTGTACTCTATACCTCTTTGGAGGGTACATCATTTATGACCTTTTAATTTATTTTGTCTTTTGATATTATGTGGAATTCAATGGAAGCAATTTGATGGTCGCTTGATGATGCATTTTTTTGCATTTGCATCTCTGTATCTCTTGAAGGGTCTGATCATTTATGGACTTTTTTTCATTTTATTTTGCCTAATTATGTGATTAAGGCATTCTAATAAGTAATTTGATGGTCGCTTGGATGATTTCGTTTTTTGCATCCTCACCTTTTGGAGGGTACAGCATTTAGACTTTTTCCGCTTTATTTTATCTTTTTGAGATAATGTTCATTACATTACAATGGAAGCAATTTGAGTCGCATGGTTTGGGAGGTATTTTGCATCTACTGCACTTTGAGGGTATAGATCATTTATGTCATTTTTTCATTATTTTGCCTTTTATTGAGATAATGTTCATTACATTATAATGGAAGCAATTTGATGGCTGCTTGGATGATTGATTTTTTTTATATTTGTTCTCATACCTCTTTGGAGGGTACAACATTTATGGACTTCTTTTCCATTTATTTTGTCTGCTTTTAAGATAATATTCATTACATTACAATGAATGAAAATGGGACTTTGGATGATTTGGGGGGGTATTTTTTGCACTGATTCTCAGGGTATGTATTCTTTTTCCTTTTTTTTAGAGATAATCATTACATTCAAGCAATTTGAACATAATTACATGCATTTTGTATTTTAATACTTTTCCACTTTGTTTATTTAATGTATTTTTAAATGCATTTCATTTGATATGTATTTTATTTCTTTCTTTTTGCATTAATTTATTCTCTAATTTCTATACATTATGAGATAATATTCAATTATTGTACATTATTTTAAATGGAAGTTGATGGTCGGATGATTTGGGTATTTTTTGCATATGTACTCTCTGTACTCTTTGAGGGTACAGCATTTAGGGACTTCTTTTTCCAGTTTATTTTGCCTATTTCTTGAGATAATGTTCATTACATTATAATGGAAGAAACTGGGAGTCGCTGATGGTTTGGGGTATTTTGCTCTTGACTCTTTGGAGGGTACAGATCATTTATGTCATTTTTCATTATTTTGTATTGAGATAATATTCATTACATTACAATGGAAGTAATTTAATGGCTGCTTGGATGATTTCTGGGTATTTTTTTGTATTTGTACTCTTGTACCTCTTTGGAGGGTACAGAGCATTTAGAGACTTCTTTTTCCATTTTATTTTACCTATTTCTTGAGATAATATTTACATTATAAGCAACTGGGAGTCGCTTGGATGGTTTGGGGAGGTATTTTGTCAGACTCTGTACTCTCTGAGGGTACAAATCATTTATGACCTTTTTTTCCAGTTTATTTTGCTGCTATTGAGATAATGTTCATTACATTATAAGCAATTGATTCGCTTGATGATTTTGGGTATTTTTTGCATCTCAGACTTTTTCTTTGAGGTACGAGCATTTAGGACTTTTCCAGTTTATTTTACGCTTTTTTGAGAATTCATTAGATTACAATGGAAGTAATCTAGAGCTATGGTTTGGGGGGGGTATTAGATTTACTGCACTTTGTAGGTCTCATTTAAGAGTTCTTTTTCTAGTTTATTTTGCTTGAGATATTGTTCATTACATTATTATGGAAGCAATCTTTGGTTTACAGGTATTTTATATCTATACTATTTTGGGGTGAGCATTTAAAACTCTCAAGTTTATTTTGCCTATTTCTTGAGCTTAAATTCCAATAAGAATTATGTTGCTTATGGTTTATTTGTGTTTATTACCATATGCATCCTCTTTGAGGACATCATACTATTTTTTATATAATAGATTAACTTATTTTTTTTGTTTCATCTAAATAAATAGACAAGTCAGTCTGATAAGGTTCAAGTAAATATTCAACTTTATTTCACTCGAGCATGAGCATACTAAGAATACATATGAGTTAATTTTTTTAACTATTTTATTTTCATAATAAAAAAATAGCAAACAACAATCATAATCATATTTTAATACATATGAGTTAAAATTAAAACTGGAGTGAAATGAATTTTATGCATTCGCTTCATAACGATCATACCATTAAAATGATTTTAAATGCACATTTCTCAAGAGTATAGCCCCAAAACCAAATCCATAAGATAAAAAATATGATTCTGAGTAAAATATCATCCCAAGTAAAATATCGCTGAAATCAAATTATATGAAATGAGAGAAAGAAGTTAAAAAGGAGTAAAATATCATCCTGCATCCATAAATGATATTCACTTCAACAAAAATACCTAAGTCTTCGAAGCTACCAAACTGATGTATTATACAAAATTCTATATCAAACTAAATACTATTATTCTCAATTTGATTTTAAGTCCCAAACAAAATATAGTAAGCAAACTCAAACTCTAAATATATTCATCTTCTTTGGCCAATCCTGGTGGTCAACCCACTCCACCGGAGGTTTTTGATTGCCGCTTCCATGTATGTAGACAAACATTCCGCAATGACACTATTTTCTTGACCGTATCCCACTCACCATTTCAATTGGCCATTTTGGATCGCTAAAAGACCGCCACAGATCTTCAACAAGTAATTTGATCAATAGCTGAACATAATCTCAACAAGTTGGCCCGTAAAAAAAAGTTAAGAGGAACCAAATTTGAAAACTGTTCTACAATCTCGTGAAGAATGCTCTATGGGTTGGTTTGGGTAATGAGTCATAAAATACCGGCCCTCGACTTAATATATGCCCAACCGTGAGTGTCCAAGGTCGACATTATCTATAAGATTAACTCAACTCTCGACACCGCCGCCAAAGTGACATGTTGGATAAATATTTTACTTTTTGTCTTTAGGCCGTACCTGGCATAACTCTGCAGGAAAAGAAGAGAACGATTATAGATTATAGCTTTTATCTAAACAAACAAGAATTGAATCATAATACCAACATTCTGGGTAACATACCCAATGCAAGCACAAATATACCTACAAAGCAATACTTCTCTACCCAAAAAATGTGAAGGCATCAATGTGCATCCGAGAGATATTATTCTACGAGCAACTCATCTATCTCTCGCAATAATGATATTTCCAAATTAATACCGTATCACCCCGCAAGTGATAAATATTTTAAAGTGAGCTTAATTAAATGAATAGTTATTTTATGTATGAAGGAGTGATTGAAGATTGACTTGTCCTCTAATCGGAGCATGACATGTCAATAAGATCGAGCATCGCCAGCAAAATAGCTCGGATGAGAACTCAACAACATGAAGTGCCTCTGATGGCTGCAAGAAAATTACTGATGTCGAAAGTTAGTGATGAAGATCTAGATTCACTATGAATTAAGGATCGATCTACTGAGTGTTTTTCATACCTCTGATTGATGCTCCTCCACCACAACGATAGTAGTCTGTGGGTAATCAACCTTGACTGGCTCATCTTTGTGAACCTATAAAAATATTTAGTGAAATCTATTTCTATTATCTCAAATTTAAAAGAAAGTAACTTAATACCTCTGCTGCCGGCTTCTCATCTTGAGTGGAGGCCACCACATCACTTATTCTTGCTCGTGACTGTGTGTGTGAAGGGGAACTAATAGCTTTCCTCTTTCTTAGCTTTCACCACATCACGCCGACATGTTTGAGCATCATGTAGTGGTGGAGGCCTCCACAAGAACTTCTCCTACGGCCACATGGGCTTCCCTTGGAAGTATCCAACCCATATGGAAGCTCCTGGTAGCCTCCACAAGAGCTTCCTCACTTGCCCTCCTCGGGGCTTTCCAAGTGGTAGCCTCCCTGGGTACCCTCCTTCCCCGTAGCCTCCTCAAGAGTTTCCCCTGCAGACCCCAGGAACCTCCCCCACACTTTGGGGTGGACCCCTCACGCTGGAAAGAACTTCCTCGAGCAGTGAACCCAGATCAAGCCCATCCATCCTCTCCATCATTGTTGCATAAAAAAGATGATATCAGATCTTTCAAGTCCCCAAACTGCAGTATCCTCTCACCGCAAAGTCTGTGTAAGCAGAGGGCGTAAGATAATACACGGATGGGAGAATATCGAGGAGAGACATATGGAGACGCAATGTACTAATTGACTTAAAATGGGACCGCCATCTGCCCAACATGTGTATGTTGAACACGACCAAAGGAGCCGCTCTCCTCTAATATGTCCTCGAATGAAAGGCGCACTGCGGATAAATCGATAAGAAAATGTGAAGACATACAACATAAATAAAGATATTCTTATATGAACTAAGTGATATTATTATATGTCACCTGGCTTCCTCCCAAACTAGTGAAAGCATTATTTGGAAACTCTATTTTTGCCCATCCCAATATATGTGGCTTTACAGATGGAAATGACGGGCTTATGATGCTTATGTGCTTAGCTGCCCATATCTACAATAAATATTTTAAATAGTAAACTTCATTAAATTACACATTCCTGGAGATATAGAACATACCATCATAAGAGTGACAAAGCCACTCATGTAACCGGCTGCCCTCTGGGTCTGAATCTTTGATGTAATAACATCAAATTGGGAAACCAGAAAGTCCCAAATGGCCTCTGCCGCTTGTATTCAAAGAAATCTATCTATGTCACAGTAAATCAATTCGATGCCACCCTGTAATTGTGATATATAAAAATAGATTTGACAAAAAAATGTACAATCGCAGACAAATCGTAAGCATGTGCAACGGTGCCATTCTTGTAGTCTGATGAACTGAACTATGACAGTGGGGATATCTGCTATATGACCTTCTCCCCTCTGTTTGGCATCCCTATCATCACTGCAACTTCATCGGGGGTGAAAGGAATGCACTGCCTACCCAACAAGAAAGCTTGCTTTTCTATGTCCCAGCAAGATAGGATCGATGTAATGGCAACTGAGTCTTGCTTAATTGTGGAGTCTAATGAATTGATGGAGATGAAGCCTCTTTAAAATGTCAGTGGCTTCATCAGTAAAGCATGTTGTAATATTATCGAACATAGTTCTTACAGTGGTAGGCCTGCATCTCAAAGTTATCCTTTTCCCAGACATGGTAAACTTCAAAAAGAGGTAATGAGTATAGATGCAAATCACCCATCAAAACCAATGACGACTTCCAAATTGTCCGCTCTGTACCTCCAAAGAGGTACAAAGTACAGATGTAAAATACCCCAAGCACAAATGCTTCCATTGTAATGTAATGAATATTATCTCAAGAAATAGGCAAAATAAATTGGAAAAAAAGTCCATAAATGATCTGTACTCTCCAAAGAGGTGCAGAGAGTACAGATGCAAAATACCCTCCAAGAATCATCCAAACAGCTTTCAAATTGCTTCCATTGTAATGTAATAAACATAATCTCAAGAAATTGGCAAAATAAATTGGAAAAAAGGCCATAAATGCTCTGTACCCTCCAAAGAAGTACAGAGAGTACAGATATAAAATACCCCCCCAGAAACCATCCAAACAGCCTCCAAATGCTTCCATTGGAATGCCCTAAACATAATTAAAAGAAGTAGGCAAAATAAACTGCAAAGAAGGAAAAAATGATCTGCTCAAGAGTGTAGAGTATAGATGCAAAATACCCACCAAAACCATCCAAACGACCTCCAAATGCTTCCATTGGAATGCCTAAACATAATGAAAGAAGTAGGCAAAATAAATTGGCAAGAAGTCCTAAATGCTCGTACCCTCCAAAGAGGTATAGAGTACTGATGCAAAATACCCCCAACCATCCAAACTCCAAATGCTTCCATTGGAATGCCCTAAACATAATCAAGAAGTAGGAAAAACTGCAAAAGTCCATAAATGATCACCAAAGTGCAGTATAGATAAAATACTCCCTAGAAACCATCCAAGCAGCCTCCAAATGCTTCCATTGGAATGCCCTAAATATAATCAAAAGAAGTAGGCAAAATAAACTGGCAATAGAAGGACAAAAATGATCTGTACCATCCAAAGAGGTATAGAGAGTACAGATGCAAAATACACCCTGAAAACCATCCAAAAAGCCTCCAAATGCTTCCATTAGAATGCCCTAAATATAATTAAAAGAAGTAGGCAAAATAAACGGCAAGAAGTCCCTAAATGATCATGCCTCAAAGAGATCTGAGTCTGATGCAAAATACACCCCAGAAACCATCCAAGTAGCCTCCAAATGCTTCCATTAAAATGCCCTAAACATAATCAAAAGAAGTAGGAAAAATAAACTGGTAAAAGAAGGACAAAAATGATCTGTACCCTCCAAAGAGGTACAGAGAGTACAGATGCAAAATATCTCCCAGAAATCATCCAAATAGCCTCCAAATGCTTCCATTAGAATGCCCTAAATATAATCAAAAGAAGTAGGTAAAATAAACAAGTAAAAGAAGTTCATAAATGCTCAGATCCTCTGAGGGATGCAGATGCAATACCCAAAACTATCCAAACAACCTCCAAATGCTTTTGAATGTCCTAAACATAATCAAAAGAAGTAGGCAAAATAAACTGGCAAAAGAAGTCCATAAATGATATGTATCCTTCAAAGAGGTACAGAGAGTACAAATGCAAAATATCCCCCCAAACTATCCAAGCAGCCTCCAAATTACTTCCATTGGAATTCCCTAAATATAATCTCAAGAAACAGGTAAAATAAACTGGAAAAGTAAATGATCATCCTCCAAAGAGGTACATAGAGTACTGAATGCAATATCAAATTCAAACATCCAAATGCTTCCATTAGAATGCCCTAAACATAATTAAGAAGTAGGCAAAATAAACTGGCAAAAGAAGTCTCTTAATGCTCAGACCTCCAAAGAGGTACAAAGATGCATAAAAAAACCGAAATAATCCAAGCAGTCATCAAATTACTTCCATTGGAATGCCCTAAACATAATCAAAAGAAGTAGGCAAAATAAATTGGCAAAAGAAATTTATAAATGCTCTGTACCCTCCAAAGTGGTACAGAGAGTACAATCAAAATACCCCAAAACCAAAACGACCTCTAAATGCTTCCATTGGAATGCCCTAAACATAATCAAAAGAAGTAGGCAAAATAAACTAGAAAAAGAAGTCCCTAAATGCTCTATACCCTCTAAAGAGGTACAGAGAGTACAGATGCAAAAAAGCTAA